>JBAMJR010000085.1:575000-1775000 GCA_038501785.1 Myoxocephalus aenaeus
CCCCGGCATTGCAGTCACCAGCTGCCCATTTACTCTGCCGTCACATTACTTAATAGAGTCATCACAAACTGCCACGGCATTAGATTATTAACTGTTACCTCCCTTTAAAGTGAGTCGAAGATTTTTCATAATAAGTCCAATGATTGATGGAAAGCTGATGATTTTTTTTTTTTCTCCATCAAATGGAATGGTGATACACACCTGGATTAAGAAAACATATACTGCTTCTGAGCAGATATTCTCTGTCAAGCCTTTACGCCTTTTCTAATGCACTGTATTTCCAAAAACCTGCTTGGGTCTTGGAAGACTAGAGTGTTCGTCAGAGCCGCTGTCTCCGTTTATCCATGTCTGAATGTAGACTGGCAGTGGTCTTATTTAGTGGTTGAGCAAGTTAATAAAGAAGAGAGAGAGAGGGAGAGGAAGTGTGGATAAAAGACCTGTGTGTGTGTGTGTGTGTGTGTGTGTGTGTGTGTGTGTGTGTGTCATAACAAGCTGCTTTTTGGACCAATACTGAGAGCGAGTCCTCAGACATGAGTGAGACGCAGTGGTGGGCATGTGTGCAACCGGATGTGATTATTTATTTCTATATAATCAGTAGCTGCGACCTCTGCTCATGCGGACTAATTGGGTATGTCATTCCTAGAACCAGCACCATTTACAGAATCATTTTAAACTAGATTAATTAATAAGCAAGATTAAGGATAATTGACCACTGAATGTACTTTTTAGTTATTTTTTACATCTGGTTGATGTAATTTGTTATATAATACACATTTTTTTCTCCCTTTTTTAAGTTATTTGGGGATTTCTGCTTGGTGGTGAGCATGTGTGAAGCTTTTACGCTGCCATCTTGACCAAAACTTGGAAATGAGATTCAAAATCTCAATGGAGGTATCCTGGATAAAGAAAGGTTGAATATAATAAAAAGACTATGAACATGGGATACCCTGATCTTGTCAGCACTCGCTTCTCACCGGGTAACTTCCTTAGCTAGCATGCGCTCCTTCTGAAGCATCGCAGTAGTGGTCACATTCATAGTGGCTCCAAGGCCTCCAGTCTGTCAAAACGATGGACAGACTTTGGTTTTGACGGAAAATATTTGGTTAACACAACCTCTCTTGTAATTCACATTAACCCAACTAACTGTTTTATTGCTGATGAATTCTACTTTTTATTTGTGAGAGGAAGAATGTGTTGTTTCATAGTCCTGCTTTAAATCATGTCCAATATGAAGACCAGTCGATTTGACTTTTACATTGTATGTCGTCACCGTTTGGTTATACTGTGTAGAGGTTAGATGCATCATGTTAAACCAAAGGTGCATAAAAACAATATGACACATAACAGGAAGCAGAGATCTCATTATTTTTGCTGTGCATATTGCAGAAAGCCATAATCTTAAGTAACTGGCATGTACCGTTAATGTAGCACCTTTTTCAGAACGAATCACAAATTACACCCCTCCTGAGGTTGTGTTTTGGTTGTGCAAATGGAAAATATGACAGAACCACTTTGTGTATTGTAGCAGATATTTTAAGCAGCCTGTAGAGTTTTTGATAGCTCGCATAAAGTGTAACTTAATAGTTTTAGGTTGTGTTATTTGTGTGCATGTGATGTGTGCAGAGTCTCAAATCATTAGTGCAGGCTCACTCTTGCCCTGTGAAAAGTAGCCCCCAAAAATCATTCAATATCTCATAAAGAAGAACTATAGTGCAGAACTTTATGTGCAGTATAACTTAAAACAAAAGAGTTACGCTCAGGAACATCACCATCAGCCCTAACTGTCCTATCTACAAGGACATCAGGGATGTATTACTTTAGTTTATGTTGATTTATTTTTAGCTGGATGACGGTGAAAAACTTAAGTTGTGTTTCAAGAAAGATGCCTTTTTTTTGTTGAAGGCTGAGAGGTGACGTAAGCTGAAGCGTAATGAAATGTGTGTCCACTGCAGCTGGTGTCTTATGAACCCATGAGGGTTGGGCAAGGTATGTGCATGACACATAAATAAGGAAATCAATCAATCAATCATTCATTCATTCATACGGGTCAGATGTTAAGTCTTAGTGACAGGATATTGGACTGTTTCCGAAATTGTTAATATCCTCCTGCATAAGGCGATCAAATATTCACACACTGCATTGTAACATTACATGTTGTGTCTAGGAGACTTTGATGGGATCTACTGTACCTCTCAGTTCTGTCCACCTGCTAAATCCAAACTCAATAACTCCACAGTGATAGCGATCAGCTGAGCTATGCTATCTAGCCCGGGCGGGCTTCAATTGGGAGATGGATTTAGAGAGAAGGGAGGGCCCGTACTCTTCGCTGTGCTGGAATCAGAACTTCCATGTTGGAAATCCCATGTTAATGAAAACACTATCCTTGGCGGGTGGCTGGTGTTGATATCCATTCAGTGCAGTTCCCAGGATTTCTCACACTTTCACGTTGTTTGCTCTTCCCTCGCTCCGCTTCCTTCTTTGGCTGTGTAGAAAAACCACTTCAAATGGTGCCGACTACACCTTGTACCTGGCACTTACTACGCTCTTCTTTTTTTCTTTTCTCCCTCCTTTTTTCTCCTCCTGATCTCCGTTGCTGACTCTCATCTCTCTGTATCAACATCAAACGCCTGATCTGGTACAAACGTTCAAAGACTCTAACAGTTTGTTTCCAACATCTTTGTCATCGTCTCATTCCTCTACTCTCTGTTTACTCTGGGATTTGTGTTAGAAAATGCATTTCGGGATGGCTAATCCCACCATGTTTGATTTCTGCGGCAGGGTGATGGCTTCCAGCTGTGCTCTGCGGCATATTTGTGTGAAGAGCGATCTTCGAAAACAAGTTTTGTCTGTGGTATAAATCAGACCGTTAATGCTGTGCTGGCTCGGCGCACGGTCTCTCTGCTTACATGGTGGCCCTGTGTGCGTGTCGGTGCGTGTGTCTGTGTGTGTTTGGCAAAACTGAGTGATGATGTTTTTACACCACAATCAAGCCCGTTTGCAAACCTTTAAATCAAATATCCTCAAGTGCCAGCAAAGCATATTGCAATATAATCATAATCTTTTTATTTTGTATTTTTTACTTTTGTTCTCTGGATTTTGATAGTATTGATCATATTTAATGTATTCTTGACGCTAGGCAGTGCTCGCAGCTGTGTGCCAGAACAGGCCCAGCATGGGGAGATCGGGGTGTGTTAACCTGGCGCTTTTTAAAGAATCTAAACAGTGTTCTTCATTATCTGCACAACAGTCGCTGTAGAAACAGCTAGCATGGCTCTGTCCAGAGATAACAAAATAAAACCCGCCTAGCTTAGCAACCTCACAGAAACATAGAAACTCACTAGAAATCAGTGCGCCTAGCAGAGAACTAGACAAACCCAGGCGAGCTGTTTCCATTCTTTATGCTAAGCTAAACTGGGACGGCTAAAAATAGATGATAACTGTACATGGCTTCATATTTAATGTGTGGGCCGTCTTTCTCCTGCTGTTGAAGAAACGGTGTCTGTTTTTCTGGCGATTCTGAGCATTTGTTTTTAACATGTATTTCTCTATGGAACAGATTTTCCAGTGAACTGGCATCCTTCAAACTCCCTGTATCTCATTGTCTGAAAGCTTCTCTCGGTGATTCAGGCAAAGGGCTCTCAAAGTTCCTAGAGTGGCAGCTTTGTTTGTCCTTAGCCCCCTGCCATTAGGAGAAGTGAAACGTATATTAACAGTGTTCTTTAAACACTCTTGACCCCTGATGTCCCCACTGAAGTGGCTCGACTTGGACCCCTAATTGCTTCTCACCAACAATGACAGCGTTCCTCAGCTGAGAGGGCTTGTTTATTGTAGTAAAGTTGAAGTTATTTCCGTGCTCTTTGATTCTCCGCAGCCTGCAGTCGGCTTGGTCTGGAATCAAGCTCTTAGTCCTGCGGTGCTTGTGTTCTGTGGCTTTAACTGGGATTTATGACAACACGCATAATAAGTGTTTGTTTTTTCCAGTTACCTTGACAGTATTTTGTAACACGGTCCTAATGATATGGACTTGTGCATGTGTCTGTGTGTCCCCTACAAGTCTGTTGGGTTTCCTGTTTGTGAGTGTGCGCATGCATATTTGTGCACTTAACATACATTTAGGCACGGCTGCATGCACACCATGACTGTGATTTCTTTTTAGTTTGTGCATATGTTCGTGTTTGTTCGAGGAGCATTTCAAGAGGAGCCATCCAGCTTTAGAAGCCAGATGTCAGAGGTCGTTCCACGTTAGTGCCATCTATCAATCGCAGGCCTTGCGTAACTCTCCTGCTTCTTTGTCTCTAAAGGAAGTGGATTAGAGGCCGTTTTCTGAGTTGGGACCTGGGATGATTAGTTAGGCCTGTTTAGAATGCATGCGCTCACAGATGCACACAAACATGCACTCAAAACAGACATCCTGGCTGGAAGAATAGACAGTTTGTTTTTAAGAGGCTCGTTATTTCAGTCTCTGACAAATCATCGCAAATGAGATAATGCCATAATGTTCTTTGATGCTGGCACATCAGGCAACACTCTTTCCTACCTGCAGGTCAGAGTTGCTGGATCGTACCCAAAGTAACCAGGAACTTTGAATGTTTCATCAAAAAGCCACCAAGGAAGTAAGACCTCCAGGTGGCGTTTAGTGATCTGCCAAATTTGCTGTTTAAACCAGAATTTGGCTGGTGTTTGGAGCAAGTCATGTTTATTTGTATGGTCCAACATCACATACAATGTAGCGTTAGAGAATGTAGTCCAGACCCAGCTTAAGTCAGAGAGTCTGCAGCCCCGTGCTAGGGATGTGTGAGTGACTTATTACTACGCTCCAGTGGAAGGAGATGTTTTGCAGGTATTTAGTCATGACACAAAATAATGGACACTGGAGATGGCACTGGCGGGAAAGTCAAGGGATCACCAAATTCTTTAGGATCCTTCGTTTTGGAACCATCGGTGTGTGTACCAAATGTCATGGTAATTCATCCAGTAGTTGTTGAGATATTTCAGTCTGGACTAAGGTGGTGGACAGATCTCTTGTCATTTCCAAACCTAAAAAATGGAGGAAACCGTAAGAGGAAATTCAAAAAATCCTCCTCTCTCCATAGAGCGCTTCAAGGGTAAATGTCAAGAGCAAAGAATGAACGGAATGTGCAACAGTTGGTAGATATTTAAAATACAAAGATCATTAACCAGCAGTAGGAATCCTTTTGGTTAGATAGTTTGTTTACTCTAGAGTCAATGGCCTCCTCTCTTGATGTCCCATCCTGAACACTGCCAAACAAACATTAAACACCGACTCATTGTGTATGACATCGTACTCTTTGTGGACAAACTCTGTTTTTACAGATCTATTGATTTAAATCAAGTAATCGATTAGTTGTCAAAATCCTACGAGTTTTAGAATTTATTTGGTTTAGAGCAACCGTACTGACATCAATAATTGTACTCGCTCGTAAAGATTTAAAAATGTGAAGTGGTTGATTCAACAAGTTAATTTATTTAATAATGAATATGTCATCACAACCAACCAAAGGAGAACTTTCATGGCTATTTGGTTCCACAAACTTTACCCTGAACTTTGCCCACTCACGGTCAAAGATACATATAGTAATTGGTAGTTTCCATCAACTCAACATACACATGTGTGTGCATATACACTCGCAGACAATGGCAGAAGTTGGAAATTATTAGAAATTTGATATATCCAGGCATATATTTCTTTACAAGGAAAGACTGGGAGAGAGCGTCTGTTTCCTCCAGCGCCATCAAAGGGCCTCACCCTCGGCTGGAGGCCTGACAGCTCGCAATAGATGAACCGAGCGGAGTGCCTGCTGATCAGACAGCATGATTACACCATACATCACGTGCTCCCAACCACAGGCCTTTATGCTGCCCAAATGAACCAGCATACCGGACCATTACACACACACACACACACACGCACACACAAAAGTTAATATCTATTCAAGCACAAGCAGTCCTTCACTCACAGTTTGAAGGAGATTATGAAAGAAGCGGTGTTTTCATCGCATATACTCTTTTTCAAACTTCTGAAACGGGATTCTTGTTACCAAACAATGATATTCTTACCCTTAAAAAGTCCCCCTCGTCTGTTTTTTTCACTCCTCTTTCTTTCTTTCTCTCCTTAATGTTGAAGTCTGGACAATTTATTGGAGATTAACTTGTCAGAGAAGGCTTTTTCCACGGCTAACTTTACTACATTCATCATTCATACACTGGCATACAATTGCATTCCACAATTTATCACTGTGGGCCCATCTCCTCACCAGCAGGTGGGGGTGTGTGTGCGTGTGCGTGTGCGTGTGCGTGTGCGTGTGCACGTCAGTAAGTGTATGTCTTCTCGCGTACCGTACAGAACATCAGGTTTGTGCATATCTTTGCATGAACAGGTTCATATCTCTGTATGTTTGCGCATGTTATGATGGGTCTGTGTCGTAATGAGCAGAAATACAATGTGTCTCGCTGGCCGTAGCACACACACACACACACACTTTTCCACACATGTTCATAACTCACAGAGAGACGCACACAGAGCAAGTTGCTCTGGAAGCTTTCAGTCACAGACCATATAGCGCTGCTTGTGTGCCTGTGTGTACATGTGCGTACCACCGTGTATTGCCAACAAATTGTTGGGTATTGTAGGCTTGATCCGGTGAGAAAAGTTACTATGCTCAAAGGTAAAATACAAACACGGACACATGCTTTTGTGTTGTCACATAAATATGTTGTTGCTCAGAAGAAGGTAATAACTTCTAGCTCCTCAGCAAACAAAAATACACAGCGTCAAACCAACACCCCCATTATAGATACATTCAACAGACGTCAACATTGAAATATCTTCAACACATTTTTCTGTAACATTAGCTGTTATGGAAATGAAACATTGATCAACAAAAGTATGTAAAAATGGATTTATCATTCATCATGGTTACATCATGGTATTTCTTTTGTTTATTTTGAGTGTAACCAATTCCACTAGTCATGGCTCAGAAGCTTTTTATATGCCTGACTTATCTGAGAATATTAGAGTGTCGTCCATTTGTACATAAGTAGCTGGAAGCTGTGTCACGTCCAGAGCTATATGCTTCTATACCTGCCAGCTTACGTCTTCCATTTGCTCTTTGATGTGTAATATGTGTGATATGTCCTCACTCGCGTTCCTTCGGTCCTTTTGTGTTTCTGCATCAATCAGATATTTCTCTTTTTTCATTTCTCATAGTTATTTTTGCCATTTATTAAGATGCCTGCAGCTGTCCTGGGCATAAGTAGGCCAGGCAAACACATGCACTCGCAGACACAGGCGTACACATGCGAGTGAGAGCCAGTGAGAAGTAGGGCAGACAAGCAGGCAATCTTACCAAAGCCCTTGGATCTCAGGAGCAGACTGTCCCAGAGGAGCATCATGTCATAACAGTCCTGATTGCACAGCATTTAGGAATGCCTGCAGAGTTAACCTCTCAATGATGAGGGGTCGCCAGTGATGTCATCACTACCCCCTCTGATGTTTCCCCCCCTCCCCAATCACACGTACACACCCTTACATTCATTCCCCTCCATTGCCAACTCTGTATAGTGTGGGGTAATTGTCCACAAATGGTCTGTGGTGGCAATTAGACATGCAAGATTTACTCTCAAGCCAACCACTTCCAAAACCACAAGACTGTATCCCACTGAGAACTTTACACGCTTCAGTTATCTTGTCTTTTGTGCTTTGATCGATCTTTTCCTGTATTTACTTTAGAGGTAACTCAGTTTGGCCACCTTTGCCCTCTCTTCCAGGTGCAGTACAGTGATGCGCAGAGTGGCAAGGATTTCGTGACCTATCTGACCCTCTCCCCTGTGCAAATGACTTTCCACGGCACCGGGAGCACCCTCCAAGCCAGCCATGACCAGGTATGTGTCACACTTGTTCAATGCACTATTGAGATCGATAACAAATCGATCCACAGATCAAAGTGGATATTACTCTAGCATAAGATGGTCATAGCAGTGACGATCTGAAAATCAACTGATTTTATATCTGTTGATTTTCAGATCGTCACTGCTATCGGCAATTTCATTGACTGTTGCATGAAGCTGGTTGCAAACACGTCATATAGTTTTGATTTAATACATCTATGCATAACATTTTTCAGCTGTAATAAAGATATATCAGGATAAAGATACTTAACAGTTGAATAATTAACTGTATTATTATTATGGATGCAAGTACAGAAGTATATTATAAAACACATTAATGGACTTGAAAATGAAAACGCATACAAATGAAAAATGAAATTGCCGTCTAGAAATAATGTATTGCTGCAGCGTACTGTGCTGCCGTTTCTTTTTCCCAGCAGTAGTACAGTAAACAACGCTGCGACATCCCACCGATGGCCGATTGTATCAGGCGGGCTTGAGTTCTGTTTATCCTTGTTCAGTGAAGTGTAACATGTAGTGTATATAGTGTAGTGTATAGGGTATGTTGTGTCTCTGTGGGATCTCATCCTCTAATTAACATAGAAGCCTCGGCTCTGGCTTTATTATTAATCACCAGGGCGTCAGAACCACCTGTGATAATTACCACTTATTGCATTTCTCCTTGAAAAGCCTCTCCCGCCAGTTCCCTATGATTTTCAATCCATCAAAGTAATCTGTATCCTAAAAAAACTTGTGGCGTACCCCTCTTTCTCTCTCCCTCCCTTTCTAGTTTCCTCACTCACTCGCTTACTCTCATGTCCTTCTCATATTCAGAAGGAGGCTCTTTGTCTTGTGTTGCCCAAGCAGAAAACCAGTTGCTTACATTCTATCACCTAAACATGGGACACCCCTTTATTCAACAGTCTTCAAAGCTTTAATAAAGAGCCAGACCAGCCCTGAATGGGACAGCTGACAGGGGGCTAGTGCCGCCACCACTAACTGAGAGCCAAGCCAATATAGGCCAGGCAGGTCTGCGTCCTCGGGACCTGTTGTTGCCAGGAGCACTGGGGCATGACCGACTGTTGGAGAAGGCCTTTCTTTTACTCGTCTCAGTACAGTGAGGAGTACGACCACAAAGGGAGCAACTAACAATAAGGGGTCACCCTCAGCAGCCCCCAAACCCCAACACTTGTTGAACAAAGTACGCCTGAAGGCGTCACACATTTGGTCGACTTTGCCATGATGCTGCATGGATACTGCTGGTTGGGAGGACGGGCCTGTTGTCGACGTACTGATAAGGCATGTGGAGTTACCTCTGATTTTATTGTGTAGGTTCCCTCTGATCAGATCGATCTGTCGTGTCCGTGAGTTGACATTTAATAGTTCACTGGAGATCCACGTGATTCTCATTCCTCATGTTGGCCTTGACACCCACACACACACACACACGCACACGCACGCACGCACCTTGCACTTATTTGTGTAATTAGACATTGTAAATCTGATGAGATGGAGCAGGGGATTGTGTGAAAGTGATAAAAACCTTTACTGGAGCCTTTCGGTGTTGCTGTACACACATACAGTCATTTGTGGTGAGTCCGCTGGGGTTTTATTGTACGTCTCTGTGGGAATTTCCTGCTGTGTTATCTGCGCTGCCTTAGAGGTTTATGTCAGGTAGACCAGAGCGATTGATTAAGATCAACAGCCAAAGGAAATCCTCTTCACACCTCTCTGCCCATGATGAATACAGGAAAGATGTGATTATTATTGTGCGCTTGTGGTTTTGTCTTTCTTTGGCAACACGAGCAAGTCTTTACCAGTTGTTTAGTCTTTGTTTTGGCATCAGAGGTATATCAAAAACATGTTGGGCTGTAAATATACCCAAGAGTATTAGCTATTGATTATCGCACTTGATTAGCCGCCATGCAAAATTAGTATAAAACAATAACTTAACGAAAGAACACACACGATGTAATCTGATCAGCTAACCGGTAACCGTGTTGACTATAAATAATGGTACATAATGGTAAATAAAGGGACAGTCTTCAAATTGTGGCCCAAACTTTGTTGTTTTGGATCAAACTTAAAGTTCATGGGTCCCTCCCACCCCCGGGTGCTCCACCTCTCTTTCTCGGCCCTTGGATGGGTTGTACTAGCTCTTCATATATCCATTATCAAATGTGTGTGGAGCCGCCAGTCGCCTCATCATTATGGTGCATGCTCTATAACCTCAACATCCACCTTTTGACTCCCTCTCTCCTCTCTCGGTGCATGTCTTACCCCTCTCTCTCCCCATGTTTCTAATAAGGTACGTTTAATAAATAATTAAGTATAAATGACAAATCTTAAGTTAAAAAATGAATACAAGTTCCCAGTAACTCTTTGCTAGTTTGAAACCGGTGATTCACCAAATTGGGTTGCACCATTAATACTTTGAAAATGTCTTTGCCATAAAAAAAAATGTGTATATCTATTGCATCATGCGGCGCTATTCAATCCAAAGCAATCAGCTGTGTTCAAACTAAATATCTGCCCTCTACTTGGTGCACCTTTCTATTTTATATATGCAATCATTGAAATTATGTTTCAATGTTTACACCTATTCCCAAGCTAATGTTAGTTTTGTCAGTTGGTTCTGTGTTGCATCTGTGTGTAAGAAGCGTTTGGTGTGGAGCAACTCATTTTAGTTTATGTATGTGTACATTTTCACTTGACAGTTGAATTTTAACGAAGTTTAAACCCCAGAAAAAGCTAATGCAACCAGCTGCGGACACACCAGGTCAGGTCCCCAGTTAGCGCGGTGTTAAATAACATTACCATTGAGTCTGGACATAAATGGAGGTGTGTAACTTTAACATAATGGATCAGATGTTAAAGCTACACCGGTGGTGATCCGAGAGTAAAACCGTCGTACAGCCTCCTGTTGAACAGTAAACATTACTGATCGAGAGCAGAGGTGTCGTCAGTGTAATTCTTTCGATGGCCTGCTCTTTATCAGCAAGTGCAAACACACACACAGAAGCACCTCCACAGAAACACACACCGCAGTGCCATAATCCTTGGCCTTGTGTAGACATTCCTGGAGGGCCTGTATGTGTGAGAGATATATACAGCTGAGTGCTCTTTCTGACCTTATGTGCCATCCATTCGGTGCCATCTGCCAAACACATGTGAGCCCGCAGGCTGCTACGCTAGCTGAGACTCGCCTGGAGCCAAAGATGTTTGTCAATATGTTCTACACTTTGACTCAAACTTATTTTGCTGATAGTTTCAGCCTGAGGTTACATTATGTTTAATTCATATCTTAAAGCAAATTAACGAGAGGGAAGAATATACAGCGTTGGCAGCTTTTTGACCAAATAAAAGCACTGTGCAAACGACGTGTAACCCAGCTTTTTGAATGCTTTTGTGTAAAGCCTGTCTCGTGTTCTCAGTTCCCATATTTAGCTGCTGGTTTATTTTTAGGTAACCTCTTGTTTGAAGCACCTTTTCAACTAATAACAAATGAGTTACTCCGTGGCCACAAACCTCCAGCTTTGCTCTCTGCGCAAACTCTCATATCAGTTTTGCTCAGTTAAATACGCACTCACTCCCTGATATCTGCCCGTTGCAAGGACAAATTAAAGGCCATGGCAGTGGGATATATTTAGAATTTTTTTCCCCGACAGCGCTAGATGCTTTTTAGACAGACTTATTTCTGTGTTTGTTCTGCGGAGCTGAAGTAACTCTCTGGCAGTCCCTCTGTGGCGGCAGTGGGACACCAGGGGGGCCGAGGCCCACTGCGCTGTGTGTAAGGTGTCGCTGGTCCAACATGAGCGGCCCGCAATCGAAGATGACAGGGTGACTGTTGTCTGCCACCAGACTCTGTGTGTGTGTGTGTGTGTGTGTGTGTGTGTGTGTGTGTGTGTGTGTGTGTGTGTGTGTGTGTGTGTGTGTGTGTGTGTGTGTGTGTGTGTGTGGGGTAGCTTTGCGTGCAGTAATGTCCTCAGCTGAGCCTCCCAGGGGCCCTGTCTCCCACATTTTCAGCTGTGGCTGCTTTGGTTTTCTGCAGCAAGAGCACATCTTGGCTGATTTGATGTGACATGTTGAACGTAGTGTATCAGGATTAAAATGTGTTTTAGACATGCTTTCAGGTAATGAGGCCCACTTTCTTAAATGTCTTGTGAATTGCACCGGGTCTGCTCTTTGGTGTGCCTCTGGTGTTCTCGTAAATGATAGTTTTCCCTCTCTTCAAAGTTCAAGTTTTCTATAGCCCGACTATGAACAGACTTCACTGAGCTAGCCCTACGATTCCCTTTGTGAAACGGTCTTTGGCTGACATCACCTTACCACCAAAACACCATTTGGTCACATGCTTGCTCATCATCTTATGATGCCAGGTTCACAAACACTCACCCTGTACCATGCCGTCAAGTTCCACAATCCTCCCTACGGGAAAACAACACTGGACAGCTCTGCTGAAATTAATTGGGCATCTGACCTTGTCCCTGGTATGTGGATTCTTGCTGCCAGCAGAGTTACGATGAGGACACAGAGGATGAAGGAACAGGGCCGGAGGGGAGTGATAATGAGGACCAATGCTGAGAAGTCCAATTATTGATATGTTGCACACATTCCTGCCTTCATTACACAATTGTCTTGTTGAAAATAGATATAAATGACACAAAAACAAATTGACAGTAGGAGAGTGCGGTGGAAGCAAGAAGACAGACATAGCTGATTCACGGCGTGGTGACTGCTGGGATGGTCTTCAGAGATCCCCCATGGAGCTCAGGAGAACAGCAGGAGCGGGAGCTGCAGAGGGGTGGAGGTTGTGCAGGCCTTGTGTTTGAAGTCTTCCTTCCCGACTGGGGCGCAGACGTTACCCCAGGCTGGGCTTCCTCTCAGGGGGTCCGGCAGGAGTGTTACCCAACCAGGCAGCTGTCGGACAGCCTCTCCTCCCTTCTTATCTGTCTTGGCTGTCTCCTCTTTATGTGCCAGTGTTGTGAAGCCAAACGCAGCACCTGGACGTATCCTAAATCACTGTATGTGGGGGACCTAATCTGCATTGACATGGCCTGAAGGTTTTCAATGAATATGGAGCAGACGTTTGTGACGACACTGAAGACCTTCCTTCAGTGATGTTTAAACCTCCTGGTGTGTCAGCATTTCATTTTGTTAAATTAGGACACAGGCTTCATTAAGACAACTAGAAGCTCAAACCTAAGACTTGTTTGAGTTTATCAGTAGCTGTATGTCCATAGTTTTTGTTTTCTCCCCTGAACTCTCACTTTTTCAGAGGGTAACATACCAAAAGCTTGAACAAATATGGTAAATATTTAACAATAATAAAGTCACAGTAAAGTTGAATGATCCTAAGCTTTGGTCTGCAGGAGCATTCATCTGTTCAGCTGAGCCTGTTCAAAAGATCCTAAGCTACATGGCAACAGGTCCTAAATGACTGTTAAAGCTCAGACTGTAAACAATTGTCTTTAACATCATAAGATTGAATGTAGATTGAAAGTGAGCATTTAGAGTAACTGTCCAGTAAATTCTGTTGGAATTTACAGGAAAATGTGTTGCACATGTTTCCTTGCTTCAGTTGAGATACATTTTAGGAAGATGACTATAGATCATATAACTGTTGCTATTACTGTACATGTTTAAAGCTCACCTAACAATTAGTCGACTGGCCTCAGAATACAATAATATTAACAAGAAAAGGTGACTTTGTTTTAGTAGCATACAGCCCCTCATAGATGGCACCTTATGTAAGGATTTACATTGTAAGTGTTCAACATGAAAGGGAACTGTGCTGCCAAGTGTAAAAGCAAAGCATATATTATTTAACTTGAGAGGCCTTTGTGCTGTGAGTTGAGGCTGGAACAGTTAGAAATGAATCCCTATTTGAGTTGAAAATGTTTCCTTGTGCTCTTCATTAAGTGAGATAGGAGTATTGTGAGGCCAAATGTGTGCCATAATATATATATATATATATATATATATATATATATATATACATATATATATATATATATATATATATATATATATATACATACACACTACAATATATTGTAGTTCTTAACATTTTTGGAAAGTTGTCTGATATAAATAATATTTGGGATATTTACCACTTTGGTCCACGGTTCAGGAATAACGTAAATATAATCAGATGGGTTTGGAGGCACATGTTTGCAGAGCCCTCATTCTTCACTTTAATTAGCTCGCATCATATAGAACCAGGAGTCCGCCAGTCACGGAGACCTCCCCTGCTCCCCCTCAACACCATCTTTCAAAGGCGCTTGTGCCTTGCTTCCCTCCCCAACACCACCTCACCCAGCACTCCCACTGTCAGACCCACCCGACCCCTGCTGCTCCCCTTACCCAAACCCACCCGGTTTCCGCCCGGGAGAGGACAGAGTGAAGCATCCACAGAGCGATCCATCACTCCCGTCTGTCTTCCCGCATGCCCTCCTCAGGAAACACCTTTCAGACCAGGAGATTAGAGTGTGACGAGAGAGGAGAGGAGCAGTGAAAGAATGATAAAGGAGGAGGGAGAGGTGGTAAACGATCCAGAGAGGCAGCGAGAGAGAAAGAGGGAGAGGGGCCACTGGAGAAGAGGAACTGAAGAGAAATTGATTGAGTGGGGATACATGAGATTGATGAGGACAGGGAATGAGAAAATGGGAGATAGATGTGACTATCTTTTTTTTCTTTTTTTTCTTCTTCTTTGCGCACCAGGGGAAGCGGCGTCCAGTGGGGAGAGAATAAACATGAACTTGCCCATTAGGGGACGTGTTGATAGCTCCAAGTGGCCCCTTGGAACATCAGCATGTCTATTAAGGGTTGACATAGTGTGGAACTGAACACGCACATGCGGTAACACACACATGCAAACACTCTTCGCCTTATTTACTTTTAACATGATCTGAAAGAAAAGCAACAAACTAGAAGGAGTCATGGCCCCTTTCAGGCACGCGATTGTTTACGTTAATGTGATGTCAATTTAACATGTTGGTCTTGTGTCTGAATAAGCACTCAGATCACTTTTACGGGGGGGGGGGAAAGGACGGCAATGTTACGAGGTTAGACCTCGACACGTTTTCATATCGCTTACAACACAATCGAGTCAAATTCTGACGTAAAGGCCGTCAGATTAACTGCAGCAGCGCAAACTAAAACATGAAGACAAGCATCACTTGAATAGACACTGTGAAAGAGATCATTTTACATTGTTGTTGTCTTTCTTCTCATATCTGTATCATATTTTCCCATTATGGTGCGACTGTCACAGTCAAACAAACTCCCTATATTTCCAGTTCATTCATGCCAGCCTTTTCTTACTATTGATTGCATAGTCTACTTAATGGGTTATTCATATGCGGATATTTCACTTATAATTATACAAAATGGAGAAAATTCTGTAAATCTTCAATCTTAAAAAGCTTTTAAGCATCAATTAAATATATATTTCTTTTTACTTAACGGTCAAATATTAAAATAGGCATTGAAAACATTTCGGTCACTTGATTAACCTTTTATTCAACAAATAGTTTTTGCACCAGGTAACGGTTCAATCAAATTACTAAATAATGTACTTTTAGTAGTAGTTTCTAGCCATGCAGATCATTGTATCTGCTTAAGTTTTGAGATTTCTGCCTTGACCCCAGTACAACAGAGATGAATAGAGTAGAGTTGTGTTTGTGGTGCCCAAAGCAATGGAATTTGACATTTAAAATATTCAATAACAACATCTCTTACCCAGAGCATTCTGTTCACAGTTTTTAAAGGGAACACACGTCTTGTGGTTAAAAACATCTTAGAATTGATCATCATAGTTTTTAAAGGGAACTGTTTAGACTGTGTGAAAACATTGAGAATATTGTCACCCTGCATGAACAGTGGTGACCAAAGTCTGACGTGTAGTGCAGATAAATGCATCACTTTACTCTTTGAGGTCCAGATGCACCGAACAGACATCAAAACATCAAAGAACTAGCAGCCACGAAGACCGCCTTTTGTCTTGGCCAAAAAATTGCACTTGAACACACCACACAGCCAACGGTCAACTGACGTTTACCATCTTACCATCTGTCTGTTTTGTGTTCTCCTTTGCGTGCTTTTCTTGCTTCAGTTTATCTTCTCGCTTAAGCTGAGCAGCCGACCAGAGTTATTTCTCTCCGCCGGTCGATTCAATCAATCAGCCGTAAAGACACAGGTAAATTCCACGTAGTGCCAACGATCCCGCGCACACCGCAAAAAGCTATGACTACAAACGCTCACCGATGGCCCACATTGGCCCGACTGTCGACCGAGTGTGTCAGAGCCTTGAGGCCTGCAAGAACTCCCCTGCTTACCAATGCTTTGAGTACCACGCTGTGTAATCTACACTCTATAACTTAATCGGTGACTTATTAAAGAAATTAACCCACTTTGAAGGATGATTCAGCAGGTTGCTCTCACAAGAATGTGCTGGCTAAGCAGATGATAACCGATGATAACTTCTGTCCTGCCCGAAACAAAACTGAAATGTCTGCGTCTGCTCTTCAGGCTGTTGGCATGTGTTTGTAAAGTATGTACTAGAAAGTAACTTGACCCTTTTTAAGTTGTCAGATGTGTAAAATTGTCTGACACTCAAATATATGGTGAGCATGACAGATAGTGTTACCCTGCGTGCCAATTTAGATTAAAATCCTTAACGTGGAGTTCCTCTGAAAGCTGCATTGAGATGTGATACACGTATCCACCATACCCACAAGTGATGGTAAAGGGTTTTGTTTTGTATTTGTGGCTTTATTATCATTCTAAACGGATGTAATGTTTTTTATTTCATTTTGTGCAAATAGCTAGTTCTGTTAAGGAATAGAAGTGATGACAGGAAGTGTAATTTGTATCTATATTTATGTGGCTACAAATGAATTGCTCCCTGGGTCCTGTCAGACCAAGGTGATTGCTCTGAGGCAACCAAAGGTGTTACCTTCATTATCACCTCCATGCTAAGAGGAGCAAGATGTTTTAGCAGTGGCCTTGCAACCTTCAGTGCTGTTAGGCGCTGTGTGTGATTTCCCACACACACAAATTTGGCATGGATAAAGGTCTCTTAACTAATCACACCTCTTTTCACTCATCACCCCCGTGGGAGGCATAAGCGAGCCCGGCTGCTAATTCGCTACCTCCCGCTCTTTTGTAGCGTCTTTGGCTCATTATCTTAATGTCATTTGATACTGAGTGATAGTTCGCCTCGCTGAAAAGGTCCCCAAGATAAGGGCCAGATATTTCATGTGAGATATGTCACCTGTGGAGAAAACACCTTTTCTAACACCAACGCAGTTAGGTTTTCACTCCGCAAAGGTTGACATTTACCTTTTGTTTCATAATCAGCATTATGCAAAAAAAAAAAAAATCTGTCTCCTGTTGTATTTTATTGTCCTAATATACAAACTTTACTGCCGTGGAGGAATTTTAAGGCTGTATTTTGAGAGGTTTTGCTACGAAGTATATAAAAGTGAGCAGTAATGAATATTCCTCTTTATGAGCGTTTAGGAAACACTCAGTTTAACACACAGTTGATATGGTGAATGTGTGTCAAGCTGCTTAATCCTCAATTCCACAGCTCCATAGGTCACCGTCGTATGACGTGGATAAAACAGAGGACGGCAAACCAACACAGATGCTTTTAAGTCTTGTCACACTTTTATTTAAATCTTTTTTTATTGATTTTGCAAACACTTATACAGGAATGAAGAGCAGTACCCTACCCCCAAGAAGTTGGGGTATACAGAACATTACATTCAGTTGTTAGTGGCTTGGAGGTAGTGTAACTGTGACGCGCTGTCTTGTCCCACTTTTAAAGTTGCACAATGCATCAAACATCGATTGTGCAACTTTCTGAGGAAAACGCTCTGGATTTTAAAAAGCCCTTTAACTTGATATGTGACACACGTCTTGAGGTTAAAAACATCTTAGAATTAATCATCATAGAGTGCTCCAAAAGCAAATCACACACTGACAGTAATTGCAGGGATACCTCACAGGCATAAAAACAACCACGCATATACACACACAGACACACACACACACATACTCTCTGCACAATGACCTGTATTGTTGGTTGTAATTATACTCTTTTGTTGCTTCCCTGACTTAATGAAATCCAATCCCTCAGATGCTTACAGGCTATTTGTTTGTAAAAGTTGTTTTTGATTTCCACCGTACACAATATGATTATGGTACGCCTTTTAGTTTAGTTTAAAGTTTCTGTAATTACAAGCTATCAACTCAGATTTCACTGACAGGTCCATAGCCGTGCAAGACGAGGCTCCTCCTGCCTGATACGGAGTTACTACAAGTGATTTATTTAACCCTAACTGCAACCATGAGGCAAAAAGATGAGCCTTTCAAAAAGGAGAGCCTTTCTTTCACGGCAGTCACAAATTGGGCCCTAAATGACCCTTACTGTTCACCGGCAGGTAACGACGCTTTCAGCGGTGGGGGTCGGGTCGTTAATGTCCCATGTTGGGATCAGTGCTCTGTGGCTGCGTACTGAGTTATGGAGATGAGCGTAGCGACTGGGGAATGTTTTTCTGTCTGTCTGAGACCCCCACCCCCCTAACTGCCCCCCCACCTACACCACAACCACCTTCCTCTCATCTGGATGTTAACGCATTTTCAGGCCTCAAACAGCAGACATTTTGAAACACTCAAAACAACAGCCACATCGGGGGTTAACACCAGTTACATCTAAGGTGTCACACACTCCTGTGGTTTAAGTAAACTGTGTGTGTGTGTGTGTGTCTGTGTGTGTGTGTGTGTGTGTGTGTGTGTGTGTGTGTCTGCCCACCTCATAACAGTATCTTCATGGTCTTCCAAATCTCCTCTGTAAATAAAGTCACAAGTGACAGCTTGTGTTCTGTTTTACATGCAAATTCAGCCCAACCCTTTGCATTTAAAGGAGATAAGGAAAGATTAGGCAAACCACACTGTCACTACCTAAATGTGAGAGGAAGAAATTGCAGCGGCAAGGGAAACAAGAGATGAAGAGCCTTTTCTTTTTCTTTTTTTGGAAGATTGACTCCTTTTGCATGTCGCAGCTAGCCGAGCAAAAGGCCGTCCTGCTCGCTCTCCTGTTGCATCTGACAGCTTTCAGAGGTCTGCAGTGATGCACCAAGCATTTATCTGGAATATGATCTATGATTGGACAGATTATACTATATTGTACACTCAGCTGCACAGTTTAAGTTTTATGTATTTTAATTTGCATCTAACAGTTAGTTAGACCCTTTTGAAGGAGTAACCAAAATGTAAAAAGACATGTTGAGGTTTTACGGGGACTTGAAACTGCTCTTTTAAACTAAATATGTTCTTCAGGTTTCTACATTTAGAATAATAGAAATGTGTAAAAACACATCTGCTTTTTTTCTTTTTCTTTTTATGACACAATTTCAATACTTTTTATATATTATTTGGGTTTATTAACTTGCATAACCTTTTAGCTTAGGTTTTAAGATTTTAAGGATACGAAGCATTTGAAGATACCAAAATAGTAAAAACCGTATGCACTAGGGACCATTTCTCCTGCAGAGTGCAACGCAATGATAATTGATAAAGGAGTCCCTCAAGGTTCCATTTAAGGATTCCCGATACACTCTCTTCATTAACCATTGGCTTTTTTTTCCTAATTTATAATGATTGCATAGAAATGTCTTTTTTTCTTTTCCCTTTATATGTCCATGGTTTTGATTAAATGCTTTCAGCGTCATTTGGATGACGTGTGTTGAAAGACTGAAACAAAACCTGTTTATTTTCAGTTCATATCTAACTTATCTGGCAATGTTATGAATGCATCGACTACAAGAAACCACAGAATGGCATTATCTCAACCGTCATTTATCCTTCTATAGAGCGCACACTCTAAATTTACCATGAAGGGAGGAAAATTATGTTTTGATTGCACTTCTCCTATGCTTTGTAAACTGAACATGTGCACCAGAGGAAGGCCTTTTACATGACTTTCACATGTGCCCATTTGCACACATTTTGGGTTGGAGTGATGGTGTAATGACTTTCCCAATATGGTGTGATTTATTGTCCATGCTTTCAAGTGAGAGATCTAATGCAGCATAGTTACTAAATAAACATTTGTTTTAGAAGACCCGTTTGCCTCCGGGACATCTTCTCTATCCCTAAATACTTCTCTTTTAACCTGAACACATTCTCTGTCTCGACACTCTGTTTGGCTGCGCGTCTTTCTTTGAGTCTCGCACTCACCCCCACATGCACATCTCCCTTGTGCCCAGTGAGTAAACGTGGAACCGTGTGAGCCTTCAGGAGGACTTTGAAATGAGACATGGCTGGGACATCAGAGGACTATGCCACTCTCAATGAAGCCTGCTTGATTTATAAGAGAGCAGGGAGTGGGGGGTTGTTTCCAGAGGCACACAAGGCCATGGGGTCCTCCATTAGTCCCCTGACCCCTGTTTCATGGGACCAACCACTGCATAAGAGGAGAGGGAGGAGAAGAATGGAGGAATGGATGGATGGTGGACATGGGGGGGCTTGTGTGTGAGCAGGCGTCTTTTCTTTTTTTTTTTACCATACAAAGTCTGCTATTTACATTTTCACCGCAGAGAAGGCAGCAGAAATGAGAAACCTTAGCTCGGTCATTTGTCAGTGGCCTGTGGTGTCCTGACTTAAATGTCTGCTTGTTGTACCTGATCCCTCGCTCAGGCCTGTCCGTGCTCCCTCTTTTACGATTCTCCTCACAGTTTTACTGTCCGCAATCTAATTAGCTGTGTCTTAATCACGTGTTAAAGCGCACCGCCTTCCTGGTGTTTACTGTCTGTTTGCCATGCTGTTAAAATGTGTGAGGTGGCTCGTAAAAACTTGCCCACAGAGGTTTGAGTACTCGCACTCCTTTTGTGGATAAAATCCCGGCATCACTGCCTAATAATGGGTTATAGCCTCTGTACTGCACCCGGCAGGAAACTGTAGCACTGATGCATTGTGCATATGTTTTTGAGAGTGTAAGGGGTTGACATTGCCATATATTTTAAACAATTTGGACACTTGAAGGAAACTACACCATTCTGCAAACATTTGAATTTAACATATCAGTGCCAGTTATCTAATTTTAATCTATACATTTTAGTTTTTCCTGTTGACATTATGGAGAAATATGACATTAAATGGTTTCTTATCTGGCTGAAATAGTGGTCTACATTACTTACATTACCAACTTTGGAGAAGATCATGTATTGGTGCTTTTATTTTGCATTACGTTTGCATTACGTCGATCTATGTTTGCTCATCACGTCAGCCATTTTGTGTTCACAGACTGAGTCCAAAACATGGCTTTGTTCCACTTGAGAGCCATTCCTGTTGTTTTTTTAACACTTTGTGACAGGCCTGCCGGCTTTTAACTAACTCGGTAATGGCATGATGCTAACATTTTAAACAGACATATGTTTCCAGTGTGCATTACGTTACGTTTTTCCCCATCGCGTTCCATCTTTGCCTAGTTAGTGTGGCCCCTGGACCTTTTCATCAGAGAACCAGCCTGGTTGGAGGAGCTTTATCCAACAAGGACTGCCTCTTGATGTAAGCATGCTGGAATTTATTGTTTTCAGTAAACATGCCTTATACATAATCTGTCTTTATAGTACACACTACCAGTTGCCATAGGAACATAGTAGGGTTTTCATAACACTTCAAGGGCTCCCATAGGCATAATGGGTCTTAATCGACCCCTCTAACACACAAACTTGAAGACCCAGTCAGTATTTTTGGGAGATTTAGGTGCAAGACGAAATGTCCATCCATATCTTATAGGCCCAGCGAGCCTGCTAGGTAATGAGAAACAGTCACGGGCCTTGTGGGGATCCACAGCAAATTATAAAACACAGCAACAGGTTTTACTGGCGTGTCCCTTATGTGTTCGAGGTGATTAAAAGTCAACGCCGAAAGGAGCTTAGGGAGCTACAAGGAGGAAGAGACAAGGGGAAAAAGGTGTAAAACGCTGTCTGACTGTGGGTCCTCTCTTGTTACTGGACTGCTTGTCCAACAGCCATGCTCGCTCTCATACACACTGGTGTGTCTGACAAGGAAATATAAAGGGCTCTTGATGGAGAGTTGGGGATTATTACATGCAGCTGGCGGCTGTCACAGTAAGACACTTAGCCCCTCACCCTTTATCTTAACCCTTTCATATACTACATCCCCATGTTCCTCTTTTTTGCCTCTCCACACCTGTAAAGTCTGCGCTGTAAATCTAGTCACCCTTTTTTGTTGGTCTAAAGGGGTACGTACTCTTTCAGCAAAGTGCTTGTGGGATCACTATGCAGCGCCTGAAAGCTCCCCCCCGCCAGACATTTCCGATGTAGGAATTCCAACATTATATTATACAACATATAACATGTTGCACGAGCTGCTTCGTTTCAAGCATATCTCCACCCTGAGGTTCTGAGCATAAGACGTCCAGCAGCTGTTGTCAGTATGAGGGCATCGGAGGCTTTAAGCACTACTCTGTAATGTGAAGTTGCTGCTCTGATGACTCATCAGCTCTGTCTCTTCATTTGTGAGGACCATTTTTAATACAAATGGTATGTTAGCTTCCATCCCTGAAAAAGAAAATGATGAAGAAATAATTGGATTCCAATTTTAAAGGAAGTGCTGATAACAGCCAAAAAGGCTCTTTGACATCCAGGCTGATATCCTTACTAGTGATTGATACGGCCCACTGCTCTATCTTTACTAAGTTTATTATCTATGCAAATAGGGGGCAAGTGATTGATTTACCTTGGATCCCAGCTCTGCAGTGGGCTGCCCATGCTTCTACGCTGTAGACAGACAAGGTCGTTGCCTCTGGTTGTGCAGCAGCCAGGCAGCAACCACAGCCATCACGTTATCATCCCAAACCCAACCTCTGCTTTGTACCGCTGCTCACTTTAACTATGCTGTGCACTCCATCACCAAGCAAACAGTATGAGTTTGTCATTTTGAATTCAGGACAATGAAAATTGTCAGGAAAAGAGCAGTTAAAAGGATCATGTGGTCGATCTTTGACACCGACAGAAAAGTGGAAAGAAAGGGGAGATTAGGGGAAAGAGAAGGGCAGAAAAGAGAGAAATGGGACGCCCGCCGGGACCGATGACTATCTCTCCGCTGATAAGAGAGCGAGTGCCTGAAGGCTGGCTTTTCTTCCCACCGCTTTTTGTGCCTCCCCTAAAGCAACTCGAGTCCAATTGTTCAGGATTATAGAAGCTTCTCCCTCTGGCATAGAAACAAGGATCTCTGCAGGTGGAGATGAGGTGATGTAACACGGCCGTGGAGTCACTGGGGAAACTTCATGGAAGCAGACATTAACCATAGAGGACAGTCAGATGGATGTTTCCCAAATCTTCCACCATGAATTTCCAGTACAGCATGAAGGTGAATTTCCAGTACAGCATTTCATGATCTTTTTGACCACCCCTATTTGTGCAGCATCTTCAATCTTTTCCATGACTTATAGACACAATAATGTCAACAAGGCAACATTATTTCTGTTGATGTCATCTATACAGGCGAAGAATAAATTGTGAATGAAATACTTGTGGTTCGTAGGATGACTCATAAGGGAATAGTCCACCCAGCCTCTCATCATTCAGGCTGCGTTTGTGTATGTTGGTCAGTAGTCATGTTGGTGAGTCACTGGCCTCGAGGCAGTCTTCTCTTCTTCCCCATTATCTTCACAGGCAGTAGTCCCATTACCAATGCATTCTTCATGTCCCGTATCTTATCTCATGCTGTATTTAGTCACTGATTCATCAGAAACCTTGGAATTAGCAATATTGAGGATGGACGGCCAAAGGCTTCTTGTGGGTGGCAGATTCCTTTTGAAAAAGGAGGTTGAAGATGATACAAATGTGTCATCGTCTCTATTTTAGATTAAAGGGAAACTGTCATACTTTCTCTTCAAAGAATGTGTAGTTTTGCCACTGTTACTCATTTTCAACCTAGATTGCTTTACTGTGTACACAGATACAGCAGCCAAAAAACACAGCTCACTGATATCAGTCTTTAAAAGGGAAGAGCAACTCTTTAACCACCTCCGCTATTTGTTTGTACTATCCTGTCAGTAATAAGAATATATTGGCTTACAATGATATTGAAGTGTTTTAATAAGTTTTGGGGTCGTAATACAAAAATTAACAAATCATTCACAAATAGTTTAAAAGTCGTTTTTATATGTGCTTTTTAAACTGTTTAAGCCAAATCATTATGAATGATCGCAACTCTTATATTGTGTTATAAGCATTCATGAACAAGTCATGTTATGAACTAATAAACACTATTAACTCTTCATTGCTTATATACTGGTCATAAATACTAAATAGTGGTAGCAGTTAAACTTGGTCACTTTTCATTGCTGTTATCCAACAATAAATAATGATATCCTATAAGTGTCATGTGATGTTATAACATCAAACATAACCACGCTCACCAATCTGTTCCTTCACAAAGTTTGAATGTGGCATACGAGCACAGTGTTATCGTAGAGGCCGTCTTTGGCTGTATCTGCTTTTCCTCCGAGGAGCTTTGCTGACAGGGCAGGAGTAAGGTATGCTGAGGTGCTTCTGCTCCTCGCCCTTTGCCCATATGTTTTGTATTACGCCCTAGGAGGTGCCATGCTCAGCCGCTCGGTGATGGGAGGGGGATAAAGCAGGCCTCTCCGGCCCAAATGACGCATGACATGGCGCTGCGCCCTGGGCCCTTATTTATGGCTTCCCATGTCAGCGAAGGCTTGCTCCCCTGGGGAGCCCTACAGCCGTTACCCGCTAACTTAGCTCAGCCAGCCTCCAGTGCTCATCTCAGGCCTGAATACACACACGATCCACTGTAATGTGGCAGCATGCACACATGACTGAGAAGTATGCAGAAATCAAATAGATTTGCTCATAGAGAATGTATTTATTTAGCTGTGCAGCGTTCATAGTTGCTACACTGTTTCACAAGAAGGGAAACTTCAGAAGAATTAACGTAATGTCAGGCTGCAGCCCGTCCACCGACGGGCACACACTGCCTCTTTTATCAATGCCTCTGATGTGGAAGAGGATGTGAAATCTGGAGAGAGAGTGAGGAAGAGATTTGGTGAGAGGATCTGAATACATTTCCTCTGTAGTTACTCAAGAATCCATGTACATATCGCACCGCATTAACAAATAAGACGCATAGACTGCCAGCACTCATGCACACACAGGTGTTCTCCACGAGCTATGCGGGAATATTCCAGTGATCCCTGTCCAGAGTTTTCATGTGGGGAGAAGGAAAATTAAAAGAATTTAGAGGAAACGAAAGCCAAAGGATGAGAAGAAGTTAGAGAGTAGTTGACAGAAGAAGGAAAAAAAGAAGGGGAAAATCTGCAATAGATAACGTTTGAAAGACTTTAATGAACATCAGAGAAAGATGTGACGTGACAACCGGGTTAACACAGGACAAAAAGATGGGCTGGGGTGTTCTCCTCCCTGGATCTCATGTTTCTTTCTGCTTTGGGGAGTGAGCGCAGAAAGAGGGAGCACTGTCAAGGTTTTTATGTGGCCTTTTGAAAACAGAACAAGCCCTCTCCAGAACAATATATCAGCTTCAGAACTTCTCTGACAACGGGGCACTCATTTTTCCAACTTCCCAGGTTCCAGACTGTAAAACACCCCGTTTGAAATCCACTCTGGTCATTGTTTAGTCTAGTGGAAGTCCCTTAGATCATCCTCATCAGCAGCCGTCCTGCATCCCCTTCATGTTCCAAGTCCCCCCTCACCTCGAAGCAGCTCAGAGCCAGCCACTCGACTCTAATCTGACTCTTTCTATTATTATTAAGGCCCGACAGCCAGCATGTTATTGCAAAATAAGAGGATTAATAGTGATTGTACAATTGAGGAAACAAAAGCAGCTCGTGTGGGTTACAGTTTGTCCACCCCCAGAGTCCTCTCTGGTTCTGAAAATCCACTGTTAGTGGAATACTGAAGTATTTGCGAAACTGTGCTGTGGTTTGTGTTTATCAGTGGTGGAGTTGTACTTGGTAGAAGAGCAATATTGTTCCTGTAAACGATGCAATGCTCCACTGTGTCCGCTGACTCGTCAGGCAGAGTAGACTTGCATGCTACAACATAACCCCACAAGTCTTGAGCCTTTACAACTTTAGCTCTTTAACTGTTTCCGTTTCATATTTGTATACATGCCCACATGTATCTATGTTACTGCACCTGTAGAGCTGTTGAGAGGCGGTTTCCAGTCCTGTCAAACTAAACAAGAAAAATTAGTCTGAGGAAGGAACCAAGCATTTCCTCTCTCCTGTGCCTTGCTGCCTTAGATAATGTGGACGTCCAGACACAATGATTCAGGATCAAGGCAACGATGGGAGGCTGCCACTGATGCTCGTAGCCCGGACTCAAGATTAGAGCAGAGTCCAGGTGGTAAAGAGGGAAATACCACACTGTACGACTGAGATTGGGTCATTGGGTTAAATCTTAAGCTGGCGTCTGTGCTTTCATGTGACCTCCAGCAGACCAGAGACAGGATCTGATCTGATAAAGCGAAGAGAACGTTCAAACTCGGCTAACTTTTCTCTTTCTTCTAATGCTCTGAAGATTCAGAGTGGGAGGAGAGAAAGAGATGCAAGTATGTGAGGGTGAATGATGTGCTGGTGGTCTTCACCTCATTAGGACCTCCCTGGTGTCTTTGATGGCCGCTTAGGGCCAGAGGGTGAAGTGATGGAGATCGAAGAATTGAAGCCTCCTTCCCCTCGTCTCTCAGCTTCCTTTCCCACCAAACATTTCATTTGTCTGCTCTTTCTCCGTCCGTAACCTCTCCTGTCTCTTCCTCCTTGTTCTTTTTCTCTTTTTTTTCTACACCTTTACCTCAGCCACCCTCCCATTCCCCATAATGTCTTCATTAATGCTCTACAGCCCAGTAGTCCAGCAGTGAGAGCTGACTCAGGGGTCTGATTTGTCAGGGTCAATGTGATCCAACGATCCATCAGATCCATCAGGCCGGTGCCAGGGACTCCTGGGGGACCGGGCCTTTGTTTGGCTAAGCCGCTGACGGAAGCGAAGCCTCTGTTGGGGAAACCATTAAGAGCTCAGCAGGCCCAGAAAAATGAGCCGGCCTTGTCAATCCACATCAGGAGCTCGGCCACGGTCGTAGATCCTCCTCAGACGCCATCACATTTCGACCGCTGTTTGTCCGAGCCTTTGAACTCAGGACAGCGAGATAGATAGATGAATGTGTCAAGTGGCTGTGGGGCGCTTCAGGTTGGCTCCCAGTCTTGGATTGATGGAGAGTGCTGGGTTGTTATCTAAAGTTGTGTTGAGGAATGATGGGTGAAGAAGGAGTGATGAGGGTGACTTTAGTACTCCATATGAAATTCAAGGCAGTATGGGCCTGCTCTTATAGGTTCTGGCGAGAAGATGGTGAAAAAGACACAATGCTGTTTTTAATGTGCACATGTTTGCATTTTCCAGATGACTATGAATTGTGTTGCAGCAAAAGGTTTCATATTTTTTGCTAAACAACCCTGCACTTTGTTGTTTGAGCCCCCTGCGTCAGCCTCCCCGCTGAGCCAATGCAGTGGTTTCATTGAAGTGAATGAGGCACTGTTTTGTTTTGTTTTCTGGCGCAGTGCTAATGTTGGTCTGAAGCTTCCACTCTACTCCATGAGAATATGAGAAGTACTCGTCAGATGGTTGGTCAGCCTTTTTTCATTCTCTACACAACTCTAGGAATACTTCCAGGAGAGACTGAAAACGTGTAATTAGACCCATGTTTAAAACGATTAACGGGTCTTGCAGCTCAATGACCGGTAGCTTTTTGAGTGTGGCCATTCTGAACCACTTCAGACATGATAAGAGGAAACTTAAAACAAACTTTTCTATCTTAACCTAACCCATTTGGTAAACCCCTTAGTGGCCAATTCAACTTTTTGTTTCAAGTTTCACGCATCAATTTCCAAAGCCTCTCCCATTTGTGAATGACTCGGCGTCCTCTCTACACACTGTCTCCTCACCCACCTCTTACTCTCTCCCTGTCCCATGACAGAGATGGAACACCTCCACCTTGCGTAACTCGGCCTCAGACTAAACATACTCCTCTGGTGTTGAGGCGTCAGAGTAGCGGCTGCCTTTAACGATGGCCAACTTATCTCATTAGAAAAATAATGATTTCACTGGCTGCCATTTCCACAGATAGCCCCAGTATTTGTCTTGGGCTCTGTGTCCTTCGCTGGGCTGCCGGGCCCAGGGATTGGCTGCCACGGCCCTCATGCCTGCCTGTCGTATATCAGCAGCGCTGCCACCGCCAAACCTCTGATTTATGGCTGTTTGTCTCCAGTCAGCGCCCCCACCCCACCCCTCCAACAGATGGGCTCTAGCTATTTACTCAGGGAGAGAAAGATCCCAAACCGAATAAATACAACAAACAAAAGGTAATTATGGGGAAGTTGGTTGTGATTACAATTTATTGGTCAGCAGAGAAAACGGAGATTGATCTGTGCCTGTTGTTTATCAGGTGTGACCTGATCATGTGTCCTGGATTAATCTGGCTGCGTTAGGTTTCCCTCTTATCTTAATTACTTTTTCCGCTTCACTATGTGTGGACGGTCCTGGTCATTGGGAGATGACACCTTATACATATAAAAAAAAACGGTTATATCAGGAGTCCCGATATGATTTATGTTTATTAACAGTGTAATTGTGAAAACATTCCTTCAGCTGTCATGTTCTACAGGGTTGTCGCCTTAAATCTCTGAAAGTATATCCAAGCTCTAAATCTCACTGGCTGTCAGATCTTCGCAGAGAAAAAAAACAACACATTGCACCATAAATTGTCTGTTACAGACTTAGAGGGGCTCCAGTTGATTTCTGAGTCTCTGGAGAAAAGCCTTCAGTATTAACCCAACAGTATCAATTTTTCAAACCAGTCCTACTATATTGTTGCACATTTTTCAGTACCTGTAAGCATCCGTCTTTTTTTTTCTTTTCTTTTTCTCAATTTGATGGATTCAAACCAGATTTTGACCCTTGCACCTGTCAGTTATAAATTATGATTCCTGGTTTATGTTACTCATAATCTGAAGTTAAACACTTAGAAAATGAATTTGGATGTGAGCACACAGGTGATAAAGTGTAACATCCTCCTCTACATATTACATTCCACAGAGGCACACTGATACGCTGTGCAGTGGGATTTATATTTTCTCAGGATTAAAGCGTGATAGATGCATCCTCTTAAGTGCTTATTAACTTAAATACAGACAGTTATTCACATGGAGACGTCTCTGTCTGTGAGAGTATCAGACAAATGTCCGCCATTCAGATATTCTTGTGGAGTGAATTTAATTCGTCGGCACCAGCTGAATAAAGCTCAGATGGACGTTGGTGGGCTCCGTAATGAGGTAAACTCAGCCAGTCGTCACATCTCACTCATCTACTGAGCAGAGCCACGTTTGCCTTATCTTGCCCCTGATTAACTAGTGATAGAGTGTAAGAGACCCCGGCTGGGGCTGATTCCAGATGTAAAATAATAAAGTGAAGCTTTAGAAGGTGATGTCATTTGTTTTTTTTATGAGTTTTTCTTTTTGTGAAGTTTTTCTTTTTCAATAGTATTGTTCAGTTTATGTGAAGTACTATTTATCAATACTCCTATCTTATTTATTTTACTACTAGTACATTATTTACTATGTAAATAGACTATGCAGTATGTTTAGGAACTACGGTTGGAGGACTCGACATTTAAGCATCAGATCGTTTCAGTCTGGGCTGCCGTTTATAAAAATATGCACCCAAATATAATGACTACTAAATCTACAATAATGATGTTATGCATGTATACATTCAACATGACTAACCCTAAAAAGATCTGCGATATGAAACGTGCAAACAAAAATAAATAATTTTCATGCACAAACGATAGGTAATTACGCAATTCACTTTGCTGGATATTCGCCACACTAAATCACACTGATAAGGGTCCACCAGCGTAAATTAGTGTGCTTTAGAACATCATGTTTTCTATCATGTGAATGGTTCCCAGAAGGAATTATCTACCATTTGAAAGCATTTGTAAGCATGCAATTAAAACAGTTGGTGGTGCTTTGAAAGGACGATTAAATCCTTGTTAGACAGCATGATAGCGCAATAACAGAGTTCCTATTGCACGGATACCGAATGAGAAATACGCTGTATTTAAACAGCGATCGTTCATGATGGTTTGTATGGAGATCTGCAGTGCCTGATCCAGTAGTGTCGGTTCTGGTGGGGGTGATATCCCCCAGCGACCACGTCTGCTCTAACACCGAGAGACGGAGGGAAAGGTAGAGAGGGCAAACACATCTGGAGCCAATCTTTAGGACGGAGAAAGGATCTGTGTCAGGATCGGAACTGCAACCTGGTTAAGCTCTCTTAAACGGCTCTTCTCTAGAAGTGGTCTGCAAGTGGTTTCTGCCCGTGACATTAATTGGGGGTCTTTACGGTGACGATGGGTTTAGCTCGGTGGTTGTCAGCGGTGTCACTACTGGTGTGGATCAGCACTCAGAAGTTACAAAATGTCCAGAAGATTCCACTAAAACACCTCTGCCTCCTCGGGTTTCATTTGTTATTTTGTTTATCTTCCAGTCCCACTTAACATAGCATGTGTGTCAGTCTGCGCTGCACCTCTCAACTCCCACACATGTTGCGTATATTATGATAGCAGGCTGGACCCTCCTCGTATCACCAGCAGCCCCTCTCGCTGGCACAGGCAGGCAGGCGAGGAGCAGGAAGGAAATGACCTCATGGCATTTCTGATGGAGGCTTGGCACAAGGCTCCAGTGAATTATTCAAGTAGCGTGAATTCATGGAAATATAGATAGGATGTAGTTTTTTAATGACATGGCATTCGATTGCTACACGTGGCTGGTTGTGATTAGGAAACTAAATGTGCCACAAACGGTACATTCAAAGCTATTTCCTTGATAGTGTGAGATTTTGCACTTCCCTTCTCAACCACAAATTGAACATAATTAAATCATTAAACAATTAGCAATACAAATGTTACACACACTTGTTTATTTTCACTCATTTTGTGTGGGTTTTGGGGGCGACACAGTTAAGATTCTGTGTGTTGTGTTACCTTTTATGATTTATAGGTATTTCAGACCTGCTGCTATTTGTTTAGCTGTGGTCACAGAGAATACAGATGTCACTCAGACTGACTTAGGAAAATGCAGAGCAGCCAAAACATAAAGTGGAAATGTTAACCCAATAACGCTAGATAAACAGTCAGCGGAGAGGAGCCAAAAACAACAGAGAACGAAGGGAAAGTGTCCTGCTGGCATCAGGTTTCCCAGAGTAAGTGTTATTTGAAAAGCAGCTGAAGGGTGACACTCACACTCCTCCCACCCAATCTCCCCGTCTCCCTCCTCCCTCACTCAATCAACCATCTGTTGTTCCCTCTCTTCTCAGGCTGCTCTAAGTGCCTTGAAACAGCTGTCGGAGCAGGGACTGGACCCGGTGGATGGCCCCATCAAGGTACGGTAGGACACGGATCACGCTAAACACAGACAGACGCTCAGTGTTGGATGTTTAATCAATCGACCAATCAGGGTGGACAGATGCTTGTCTAGTGAGGAGCCAGATGTGAGTGTGTGTCTGTGCCAATCCGGCTTTTTGCAAATCCTCAGCGCTGCAGGCTGGTCCATCATCGGCTCCCTCCTCACGCACGCACGCACACACACACACACACACACACACACACAAACACACACAAACACAAACGCACATCCAACATTTCCGTCCAGCATTTCTCCTACATAGGAAAGCAACAAAAGTGGTCTATATTTACATGCATACACTCCTCCCAGTGTTCAGTGCTTTGCATGATGGCTATCGCAACCAAGGCTCAGTCTTTCTTCATGTAGCTTCCCTCCACTACGAGCAAGGGAGGGGAGGAAGGATCGAGGAGGAAATCACTGTCAAGCATTTCTGAGTATTTTCATAGTAGGTGTGCCCTGGGAAAAAAAGTTTTTTTGCAGCTCTGAGTCTCCTTTAGAAACAAAGAGAGGAAAGACAATTGCAGCATTATAACAACTTCATTTATGTCATCAGAGGAGGAGAGGGGAAAATATGGTAGCAATCGCCCTTTCACTTGAGCAGTTAATCACTCATTTCTAGCTCCGGTATTTCCCCTCTTGGGCTCTAAAACTCATCAAGTTGCCCTTGTTGTTAACAGATCGTTGGTCATTAGGCTTCAGATGACTTCAGTTATCAACATGAAAACACACCCATTTCCTCCAAATCAACCGCTTTCCTTTGCACTCTCACACATGAATATTTTTACAGTCCTTTCTGAGAAAAACCACAGAACAGGAGACATTTGGTGTGAAACAGACTGAGGTCAAGGACTTCTGAAGTGTCGAGAGTAACAGTGGCAGCACTTTCGGTTTTCTTTTACAGGGATCACATACTTTGAAGGAATTAAATCCTGAGATCTTCCTGACCAAACAAATTACCAACCGCGTGACTGATTATTAACAGCATTGCTTGAGGTCTCTGAGAAAAACCTGCCCTAACCCAGTTCTATTTGTGTTTTCAGACCAGTGAACCATGTGGGAGGGAGGATGGACATTAAACAGACTAACTCAGGCACCACCACTCAGGTCTGCAAGGATTCAAAGGCTGTCGTCTAGGAGCTGACAACCCGAACCTCTCCTTCGGCATACACCAACCTGACAAACCCCACCCACCCAACACCCCAAAGTCCCATAACCTACAACCCACAGTGTCCCCACTACCCACAATTCCCCCACCCTCTCTACCCACCCCCACCCCACGATTGCCACTGTATCCTGCAAAACCTGTCAACATGCAATAGGGTGGATGTGCACCGAGAAATGACCGACTAAAACACCATTACCTGAGTCTATGTGAAGACAACGCTATGTTAACACGTTTATTGATGATTTCAGTCAAAATTTAGAGGACAAAAAATATAAGTAATGAAACACAAACTAATGAGATAAATGCATGGTACTGTATGAAATTAAGGGAAATCCAAAGTGATACACTGCATAGACAATTTTCCCTTTGGATAAATGTCTTTTGGTATGGTTAAAAACAAATATGTACATCATGCCATTGAAACACAAAAGAAACATTTTAGGGGAGAAACCAACTTGCGTACAGTAGCTTATTTTTTCGGGGGTATTATGTTTCTGTTTTTTATTTTTATTTTTTATTTTACTAATCTAACAATGCTTGAGTACTGTATTTAAAATTAACCAATGCCAGTGCTGTGAAAGTTGTAGTTGTTGTCTTCATATATAGTCACCCAGCTTACCTTGTATGCTGACATAAAAAAAAAAGAGTTCATCTATCTATATGGATGTGTATGACTTGCAAGAGTATCATATTCCAAAAAATAACACAGACAAGTTTTTTTCATGTGGACAAAAAGGACAAAACTGGTGTTAGCAGTAATCAGTAGAAGTGTCGACCACCCAGGAGGGAAGGTTGGACTAACCTTTACTTCCTGAAGGGTCTAACTTTCCCGTTTAACATGACCCCACACTGGCATAGCATCACTGGAGCATCAACTGACCAACAGTGGAGGCAAAGGGGCCACTGCAGGATCACTTTTTATCTAGAAATAGAGGCCAGTGGCTAGTATTTTGCGCATATTCTCTGCTACCAGTAAACGTCCAAACTCCAGAGAGTTTTTACGGGCGTGACTTCATGTCCTCCAGTGAATGAAAAGTCCTCTCCATTCCAGTGATTTTGTGTCAGTGGATTGTCCCCCTCTCCCCCCACAGTTTTGTCGATCACATCTACACCCATTGTGTGTGTTGTATTGACCCGCCAAGGCATCAACTGGGTGCTTTTAATGCCTGCATTCTGTCTGGAGTGCGTCTTTTGAGCGGAGGGAATCTGTGTCACAGACGCCCTTCCCTAAAGCCCACTTTGTTCACTGACATTGAGGACGTGTCTTCTTCTTCGCTGTGAGTACAATGTGTAATAAGGCTGTTTCTGTTACTGAAATGCAGTAAAAACACCTCAGTTCATGTGGAAAAAAAAAACAAAAACAGCTTCTTTGTGTCTCATTTTCTCCTTTTAACACGTATGAACACATCTTGCTCCAACTGTAGTTAGCACTGTTTCTGAAATAAATCTACTTTTACACAAAATGTTCAAAGTTCATCAGCTCAAACCAAAATTACATTCAACTAAGTGAAAATGAGAAACAACTACTAGTTATTTCTGGTACTTTCAACCACATCTGCAGCTGTGGATACATGTTTCTCATTTGTCATGAAGGTTTAATTGTCTTCACATGACCAAAGTATGGATCTCTGGTCACCTGATGCGATTGAAAGCTCTGGAAAAAGTGAGTAAGGGGACCTAGAGTCAAGATTGTAAAACGAAAATGTTGCACCTGACACCAAGCCCTGCCTTAGCTTTTGAGAGAGAATCTAAGAAACATAAAGTACTTGAAAAATGTCTTAAAGAGAAAAAGACATAAATAACATTTATTATCGTTTACCTCCTAAATGCCTATGCTACTGCATTCATTAGTGATAATGACTACTCAAATTTAATAAGCACATAACAACAAATTGGGTAGTTGTGCTCCAAAAAAAATGCACTAACGGTTTTTATTGTGTTGTTATTCCAACTCTCTTTATAAAAGCATATAATTTATCTAATGCCAAAGCCTTTTTGTATGTGTGTTTATAAATCATCTAATGACTCCAAGCACATTCATCTCCTCTGTAGAAGTATCCCTAATCTGAGAGATCAGTCTACCGTCAACGTTTCATCCTTTTGAAAAGACCAAAACTAATATTGCATTATTCTGTCTCACACTACTTTCTGACTTTTCTACATCATCTTTGGCTCTCAGCCCCACACCCACTGATTCCTACAGAAAATTCAACTATATATATATATATATATTTAAAGGCTCAGTAATTTGTAAAACAGCTGGGCATTGTAGTTGTTAGAAAATGTGTATGTGGTTCGACTTAAAATGACCTACAGTGCCCGTGTTAATCATAATAAATTTGGATAAAAGCGTCAGCTAAATGAAATGTAATGTAATAATGAAGGAACATATTGCCCACTGAGGAAGAAGCTTTGGCTTCAGAAACCAGACTGGTGAGTAGGGTCAATTATTGTTTATTTGTGTTGGTCTTTTCTTGGAATTAGTTGACGATAGGAAAATATATAACATCCCCAGACTTGAATCCCTGTGCAGCATTCTCAGGACAACCTGCTGGTTTACCCACAGTTTCTCAGTTAAGTGTGCAGACATACAGCCCAGAATATCAAATTACTTTTCGAGGACAAAGACGCCGTTTCATGTCGTCCTTTACTCGTGCTATTTGAGCTTTACAAATGAATCACGACAACTTTTGTAATGTCATGACATCCTGTCAATTCACACTGGAGACAAATGTCACCCCGGAGTCAAAGTCCACTGTTTGTGTTTTCCAAATAGAGCGACTCAATCTTTGACTTTATGAGTGTGTGTGCGCCTCATCTGTCACGTGCTCGTGTTGCATCATTCCATCACTTTTACTTGTGCACGTCGCTCCACCACCTGTGCTGTCCTCCGGCACGCAGGCCGCCTCTGCACCACCAAACCCCACTTTGCTCTCTCCCATTAGCGAGATGAATGAGCGAGCGGGACAGCGGCGGTCCAATTCAACCTCGCTGACTAATGGACTCAGCTGGCAGCTACATCTGCTAGCCATTGAGGAGCGCCAAGGCTGTTCACACACATTAGCAGCAGATCTCTATTCCAGAAGCTTGTTCAGGTAGTGGCAGACCAGCTTGGGGCCGTGTTAGACCCCAGATGAATTGCCTCGCTCTGACCAGCCAATATTGGAGGTGAAGCTTGCTGCCCAAAATAGAATAAAATCAATGGGCCTGTGGAGCTTGTCCGTGCCATGCAAAAGAAAATGCCTGAGTCATCGATTTTTCCATCTGAATGATGTGCCATCGACCCCCTTTGAAGTCCTCTAAATTAGAGCTGTATTAACAGGAGGATAAAAGAGTGCAGGGAATCCTATAGATGTAGATTAATGTCCAACGAATGATTCAAGCCAAAATCCTAATAGTTTTCTTTCTTGGATGAGTCGTGTGTGTGTGTGTGTGTGTGTGCGTGTGTGTGCGTGCGTGCGCGTGCGCGCGCGCTTACATAAAGGGCTATTTCACACAACGAGGCCGTTTTGATCTATACAGAGTCCCAACAGGAGCTGGAAGTGGCTGCACTTGGTGCTGATTGCTTCGGTACACAGAGGGATTGAAGCTGTCAGTACAACTCTCCCTCATATTAGAACTAATCTGCCACTGAGCAACTTTATCCAGCCCCGATTAGTCACGGCAGAGGAGCGCTGTGCGCTGAAGCCCTGACATCTCCGCGCTTCTTTGTAATCCACCGAAGAGCTCGCAGCGAGCAATCAGAGTCTGGAGGACGGGTGTATTCTCCGTCACTGACCAAGAAATCAATTGGTTCTGTGGAGAGATGAGTTTCTGCTACCACACTGATAGATGCGTGGAGGATCACTGGACTCATTTTGGATTCAACAGCTTAAAGATGTTTTCCGTAGAACTTTGTTCAGATCAATTAGTTTAGTTCCAATGTAAGAAACATTCAAAATAGATGAAGAAACCTAATTTACTCTCGTGATCTGGTTTTGAAACCATAATGCCGGTAGCTAACAGTGTGCTCAGAGCTTCACCAGCTCTAACTTGCTTTTAGAAAACTCTTTTGTTGTATTAGGACAAATACATGAATTGGCATTTACAATCTTTCAGCACTGAATTTTCTGCGTTATCAGTGTTTGAATCAATGTTAATGGGATCTAGAATGTATCTGGTGGTTCAGTGATGAGGTGATAAGGAAAGGTCTAAGACAGGACTCAAAAGGTTTTGAAGACATGGCTCTTTGTCTGACCCAGACTGGGATATACAATGTTCAAGCATTTAGGCTCATGACTGTATTTTTCACATTTAATTTATTATGACATCAATTTTATAACTCATTTAACAGCAGTTGGTTTCCTCAGAGTTTAAAAGACGTCAGCACACTAACAGGAAGCCACATCTGTAGAAGAAGTATGAATTGCTTTATTGTTTCAATTTTTGGGGCCTGAAAACAATCAAATATTATGATTGTTTTTATTGAAAACGATGTCAGATACTAATTACTGTTCAAATCTGAATATCTGTATGTGTCTAAATAAATGCCTAGAGGAGATCTTTAAGGATACTAGTCTACATATGTTATAAAACTAGCAGGATTACATGCTCCTCTCTGGAGTGAGCAACCCCTTTGAAATGTGTAAAAAGGGGGCCTTTAATTAGGCTTGACAAATACCAAAGACGTGACCTTTTAAAGGCAACTACAGCCATGTACAAACAACTCAGCTGTTTGAACATGCAAGTCCAGATCTAGCTCATGACATCTTAATGTGACGCTGACACCAATTAGGACATTTCGCTTTTCTCTTGCCTTCATTCAGGAAAGTAAAAGTTCAGGGTCAGCTGCATAACAGCTCCGGTGGAAATAGTAGGGATTTCATTGTTGTTGCTCCGAGACAGTTGCCAAAACTCGGTTTTAACCCAGGTAGTACCATTAATGAGTGTTTTCGTTCATTCATTACTTTTATTCTGTATCCAAGTTAAACGAACAAAATGTGAGTCGTTGCTAATCTTTCTGGAACATAACTTTGTGTATCTTACCTTTTATGGTATCTTGTGTAAACCTTTTTTTTCCACAATTTACATGTTTGCTTGTGCTGTACGTACAGTGCTTTCAAAGGCAAATGGCTCTTGACCTCTTTAGCCAACACCCATATCTAAAGGCTGCCTGAGTCACGGCGTACCACAATGTGGGAGGACAGTGATACTGATACCAGTCAAAAGAGTAGCGCTAACGGGGAGAAAAGGCTGGGTGGGTGTCATTCTAACAATTCAGTTCATCAGCATTGCAGAAGATCCTCTTTCCCGTCACTTGATTCACAGAATAACATACGAGCCACTATTGTGAGTGACGACGGGAAGTGTAGAAACACTGAAGGCCAGGAGTAGATTTGTTCCTTCCAATACCAGTTCAGGTTGAGATCCCACATGCCGACTAACTGGTAATAACGACACACCATTTAATAATCTAAATCACTTTTATTAATTTAAGTTAGGTAGAGACACTAAACATTGGAACCACATTTGCTCTGCTATGGAGCAGTCTTCAGAAAATTACAAAAAAAAAGAGGCTTATGTCATACTGTCAAAAAAAAAAAAAAAAGGCAAAAATTAAGAGGTAGAGAATTTAGGCTCATCGCTGTGACTGAAGGGATGAAGCCTATTGGAATGTAGTTGAAATTCAAAAACTCTTGTCATCCCAAAGTTTATATAAAATATTCATACATCAAATATGGTGGAGACAGTCATTTGGGATATTGGGGTATTCACAACATTTAAACATTTACATTTCACTTTAACTGGACAATGAATAGGAGAGTTAAAGTTTTACTTTGGAAAGAATAATGGAAAGCTAGTGTCTTTAATACATTTCCCTCAACCACACGTCAGTGTTGGGACAGCGGTTTGCCCGGAGTTACAGCCTATGTTGTTGTCGTTTAACAAAAAAAATATATAGGTAACATAAATGTACAATATAAACACCACAGATCTTGAAAATAAAGACAAATGAGAGAAATACAAATTTATTTCCTCTCCGTTTCTCCCAAAGCAGTACATTCTGAATGTCACACATGCTTGTTCAACCCAGGACGTAGACTCCCTCGTGCACGTTTTCATTCGAGAGGTTAGTCAATACAGACCTGAAATAACAGGGCAATTAATGGAGACAATGTTGAGTCCCATTACACTGGAAACTCCTGTGAAGATTTAACTCGGTCACGATCTGGCCTTTAAATGTCCCAGTCGGAATGCGTACACTTCATCATCAACACACCGTATATGCTACATGTCTGTAACTTAAGTATTTAACAACAACAGAATATGGTAAACTTTAATTGTGACATTTATCTTGCTTCATTGTAAATGGCACAAGCTATGATCAGAGCCTTGTTGAGCTGCAAACCGATTTCCTGACTGCCTGAAGAAGAGCCTCTGCTTGGGGAGACGTTGGATGCTTTGAAATGCTGCGTTGAACCTTCCTACACACAGAATGCTGGCAGTGTAGCGAAAAATCTGAAATTACAGTGCATGTCTACAAAAATTAAATAAAAGTGAAAAACATTTTTTTACTGTTTGTACAGTAACATACTGTATATTTCCACAATGACACTAGATAAGGCTGGTGACTACATTACGTAAATAGTTAATTATAGGATAGCTTTTCTGTATGATTTCAAAAACTAGTGACACAGTATATAGATGTTGGTTTCTTTAAACAAACTTAAAAAAAAAAAAAAGACAAAACAAAGTCAAATAAATCCTTTGTGTAGTACACAGCTTTCTTTGTCCCAGAGGAACAAAACCTTTGCATTTGCTCAATGCAAGTGCACCAGTCTAGATTCAGTCTTTTCTTCTTTCTTTCCTTCCTTCCAATTTTCATCCTCAGTGGTTGTTTCCTCATGCTTGCAGGTTTATGTGCCTCTGTTCGTGATACAAACAGCGCCCCCTAGATCCCATTCTTTGCCTCATTGTTGTTCATGGCCTCCTTTCTCTGAGCTAGGAAGGGGTACATGCACTTGTCGGCGCCTAGGAACCGGTACATGCACACAATGGCCTCGAAGGGCAGGATGCTGCAGAGACAGGACAGAGATAAGATTAATGACACAAGATACTCCTGTACAGTTTACCGAGAGCCGACAGTAAGGTGTGGCGGGGCCTGAAATGAGGTGATGTAGGAGGATATAGTTTAGGAGGCTGCTCACCTTTTCATGAAGTTGACCATATAGACGATGCGAGGTGTACAGATCATAGGCTGGTCAGTGAGGATGGCCCTCATAACCTGTTTCACACAGAACTCTGGCTTCAGGGGAGGGAGGAAAGGCTCGATCTCCTTCCTTAAATGGAAAGAAACATGGTTATTTATAGATTCAAAGGTCAGGGAATTTGCTAAAACTGGACAAAATGTGTAATTTGTTAAGAAAACCAGTTATATTCTAATAGAAACCAGAGTTCACTTTTTTTTGTCGATTAATGAGTCAAGTGTTACTGGTTTAAAAAGGTTGTACACAGTAATAGTGATTGCTCCAAAGTGGAGGCGCAGCAGAGAAGAACGTGCCACCTGCTGACTGCAGACATCAAACAAAGTGAGGACTATTAGAGCAGGAGAAGGGGGGAGTTAGCCCAGGTGCACCTGTTGGTGAGCGTTTTCCCTGGGAAAGTCTTTGTATAAGCGGCGAGCCAACCAATGTTCGACAAGGACTTTATAATATCTCTGTTACACAACACAAACCATCAGCTGCGGCTGTTGCTGCTGCTTTGATCTTCAAAATGTGTTTGCGAGGCAATTTTATAAGGTGAAAATTAGAGATGACAAGCTCATCCCAGGTGCTAGAAAGCTTTTGAAGAAATAACTGTGCACAGTATGTGCAGAAGCTAACCTTATCCTGCAGCCTTTGAACATTCCCGTGTCGACCAGGTAAGGGCACACCAGAGTCATCTTGATGCCATCCTTCTCGGAGGCCTTCAGCTCATGGCTCAGTGACTCGTGGAACCCAATGGCACCGAATTTACTGGCGCAGTAATCCTGTGGGAATAAAGAGAGAACAGGTTAGCCCTGTAAAACTCTGCCCTTGCCCGCACCCAGGGACCACAGAGAACATTATCAAACATGCCCCTCGGGCGCAGAGGTCTCTCCTTGCCGTTAATGATACAGCCACAAAAACCTGAGCGAGCCCGTCCGCTGTTCTACGGTTTCATTAGCATTCTTCTCTAGTGCATCAGGAGACCGCTCAGCTTGGCGGGACGGTTTTGATGTGGTTCGCCATGGAAATAATCTTTTTTTTTTTTTAAAGGCTTGGGCAAACACAGATGCATGTCGATAAACATGGGGAGGATAAAGAGATTTGACTGTACCCACATGACAGATGAGGGCTTTGGTTCCCTGAGTTTAATGTGCACGTCTGAAATCACAGCAGATGCATTTCCAGGAGACATAATAGCTTAACAAAAACTGACTAAACGTCAGTCCCTTTGAAGGGTGACTTAATCATTATGGATGAATGCTTGTGCAGAAAAAGCAAACGTGCAGCTATAAAAACAAAAAGGCATACGAAGTAGTAGTCCCTAAAGACCATCTGAAAATGACACCATTTTCAGCCTGTTTCGCGGAAATACCAAAATAAAACCTTCTCGGAGGCCTATCAGTTTACTCCCTCTGTGCTTATAGAGATAAATGACTCCACTTAATATTTTAATATGCATTACAATAACAAAATGAATCTGTACAGAGGGAGGGGAAAAAAAATAACTTTAGTAAGGAAAACGAAAACGTTATCCATTGAAAGCTAGTGTGAGCTGAATACTGAGTGAGCACAAAGTTGTTCACAAAGCAGTGATGAAGATGTCTCCGTCCCTTGGGGAGCTGTCAGCTCATTCTGGCTCTGGGGCCAGAGCCCAATAGGGGCCCCACACCCCCACTGCTGCAAATAGAGAAATCTATAAGAGGCTCCCCAATGCTCATCTGTGTCCCTTAATTTAACGGGTGGAGGGACAACTAGAGAAAGGGGGCCTAACCTCCCCCGGCGCAGTGTGCTAGCTGGCACGCTGAGGGCTTCGGAGAAAAACACTGGTTTCGGATGGTGGGAACGATGGGATGTGTATGTGTTGTTGTGTATGATACTAACCTCCACTCCAGCTGTGCTGAATAAACCCAGGGAGCTGGCAACCGTCACAATGTGACCATGATTCAGCTCCAGCATCTTGGGGAGAAACGCCTTGGTGGTCTGGGGGAAGGACAGAAGAGACAGAAGGGCAAAGAGAAAAAAAGGAGGAAGGTTAGTTCACTTGTGCAGTTTGTCTGTGCCAAAGCCCTTTGATCCTCTCTGTCTCCCTCTTATTCCCCCTCTCCATCAGTTTCCCTCTTTTCTCCATGGTGATGCAGAGAGAGGCGTCTGAATGGGAATTCATAACATGCATAAAAAAAAAAATCGGACTGAGCACTGGAGGTGCAGCATTTTAAAGTTTTTAAAGTCATTTTTTCCTTTGTGGTAGGTGTGAATTTGATGTAAAGGGAAGAGGAAGATGAGGGTTTTCCCCTCTTAGGTATTCAATGAACAAACAGGTGTGTGGTGTGCGCGCTGCTGTACAATCTGTTTTTTTCCCACACAGATCTGGTGCCCATCGTTGGGCCTGGCTCTAAAGACTTGGTGACAACACCAATCATAGGCCTCCGTTCACTCAACAACAATACAATTCAGCCTCTCGTCTACCCACACAGCCTTGCGTCCTGCCCGAGCAGCAGTCAGCAGAACAATTGGCAGCGAGGTGAGCGCAGAGATGAAAGAGTTTCACCGGAGTGCCACGTGAGAGCCTGAGTGGTTTCACCGGCCAGCCCATTGAGAGTTAGTGAGGTGGTGAGAAGCGCAACCCAGCGGAGGAGATTCGGGAAGAGTTAGCGGTTGATTGACCTATGGATCCATTCCTCATTCTGCCCGTCTGCTGACTTTGGTCTCAGCATGAGCCAATCAGCAGGTGTGACATGTGACGGCAATGACAGGAACTGACCAATCACTCTCCCACTAGGAGGTCTACAAACAACCAGCAGGCCTTTTGTTGGGAGCACTGCTAGATCAGAAGTGAGATGTGCGCTGCCATAGTGAAGAACAATGCATGTAGACTACAACACCCTGTTAAAATGTCAGTGGGGCAAATCCAAAAACGCTTTTACATCACAATAACATTCTACATACAGTATGTAATGTAAAATCTGAAATGTGGTTTTTGTAAGAACTTTTAAGACTCACTTTGGGTTCAGGAAAATTGGGGGTGAGCATTTGTTATTACTTTTGACAGTTTAATTCGTAGTTTCCAATCATTCTGTGCTCATATAAATGAACAGTAACAGTTTCATTGGTTGGTACAGTATATAAGCCGGGCCAGAGAAATGATTCAGCCTCCTTTGTAAACATTTGCTGGAGGGGAGCACAGAGCCAGAGAGCGTGTGGTACCAGGTAGTACAGCCATGAAACCACTGGCAGGGGAGGAAAAGCCTCATTAAAACTGCTACCAGCGATTAACTGCATTGGACCTACTGACTTCTAGTGTAATCTCTGCCATTTAGACATCGTTGTCCTTGTGTGACTTAAATAAAACCGGAAGGAATGAGTCTGATCTACACAGAGAAAGCCTGGGGTAAGGAAGATGACTTCCCCATTTTTGAGTTTTATTCTACAGCGAGCTACAGTCTGATTCCGCTCCAAACATCAGCGCCTTTTCAGGACATACATCTTCAAGTTGCAGCAATATTCAACTCATCAAATGACGGGGCCCAAAGAGAGGGAGCGAGAGAACACGAGGCCTGGGCAAAAGCTGAGAAAGGCTTCTGCAAGCCAGAGTAGCAGTAGATGAGGGAGAGAGTTGCATGCAATTGAAGCATTAACTTCAGATATGCCCGTACCGGACTTATGCCAAAGTTTCCCACTCCCACAGCAACTTTCAGAGAGAGCAGGGAATTACTTGATCTGGCACGATACTCTATGACCAAAGCCAACACTCCGATGCAACTGGACAATTTTGCTGAGTCGTCCGAAAACAACTGGATCTGTTTGGAGGACGGGGCAAAACGTGAACAAACATCCCATCTCTCTCCCACCCTCCCGTGATGTCCCGCTTCTCATGGCAGCTCTGGCATGTGGGTATGACCCCCGCTGACCTCTCGGACACGAAATGTGTGAAGGCAACCAGGGGCTCGTGTCTTACATCAGAGCGGCCGTAATTGGGTCTCAACGCTTCCTTGTTCCGCTAAATTACCCACCGACACAATCGGGCCTCCTTGGCCTATGTGGGGGTGCCTTGCCCGCTGCACCCCCTAATTGGTGGGTGCCCCCAGGAGCATTTAAGCCAAACAAAGCTCCTTGCAGCTGGGGTGTCAGGCTGCATTAGTGCTAGCGCCTGACCAACAGGAATATGAACAAAATATTGGCCTTTGCGTAGGACCAGATGGCCATTTAATTGGGCTGACTTCTCCCTGGACGAGAGAATGAAGGAGAGGGAGAAAAACGCCTGAGCTCAAGAACTCGTCTGATCCTACAACAGATCATGGAATTTGAGTGGGTTGGGTTTACAGGACATCAGGGATGATGGATGCAGATTGGTCGAGTTGTGGTGGCCATGCTCATCAATAAGCCTCTGTTACAGTTGACTGTACCTCAAACCCACGGTTGGTTTGTACAACGGAAATCCAAATTTACCTGGAAAACCAACCACATCGATAGGCCAGGGAGGAAGTAGCGTCAATGCACTACTTACACCACGTTTTCTGGGGTTCTATAAATAACAGCTGTTGCTATGAAAGCTATCCATGAATACATTTTTAGAAGTTCAGGATGATAAGACCAATTAGTCATACATCACAAGATAAAATATTGGTCCTCAATGCCAACTGTTTTGAAAGGATTTTCATGTCCAAATGGATTTCTTGACTTTTCTTTCTTCTTACCCCCTAATCCATTCCCTTGAGATGTGAACAGGTACATGCGCAGGGAAATGCCCAACATGGGAGTAGCCAAGGCTCCAGTGAGGGGTACAGGTGCGCCAGGCCTGAGGAGGGGCCCATATAAAACCAGTCAAGTAGGACCCTTCTGCCTGGCTGCATCCTTTCTCTGACTACAGCAGGAATGCAGCCTGCAGAACTTGGCTCCTGTCGCCTGGCATCTTGTCAAGCTGATCCACAGACAAGAAACCAATTGTCAGATAAAGTGGGTCAGCAGCAGCTTACCATTACCCTCTCGCCTCGCCTGTGGATGGGAAGGCATTGCCTTCCTTCCTCTTTTCTTTCCACTGCTCTTTTCCCGCCATGTCACTGTCGAGCACTCTGCGCTTTCATGTAATTGCACAAGAGCGGTAGGATTGCCACGTGAAGGGAATTGCTGCTTATTGTTCATAAACCACCCGATGGATAATCAGCTCAAGACGCCGGGAAAGATTTCCTTTCATGGCATTTCACAAGACACACTTATGCTCAAACAACAACTCTGGTGACACTTATTGAGATGACTGCAAATTCCCCATCCTGTCATGACTAAAAGCTGAAGCTCAAACATCACAAATCGCCAGCTGGTCCAATCAAAGTGTCAAACTAATTAAATGTTATGAAGCCCTGCCTCATAATGACTTTAAAGGAATGAGGGACTGAATCATGGATGTTTGTCTGTGAGTAAGTGTGTGGCAGAGAACAGAGCAGGCCTCCGTTGTGACGGCCATGCAGCTGCACCCACTGCCTCCAAAATCAGGTTGGGAGGAGTCAGACGGGCCTGTGGAAGGACCACAGAAGAAGTGTGGGGTCTGGGACGGCTTGTCTGCACACACACACACACACACACACACACACACACACACACACACACACACACACACACACACACACACACACACACACACACACACACACACACACACCTTTCCTGCTTGCGCCTCCATCCCTGCCTCGTTCCCACTACACTGTCCAACAAATGAGAACCACACAAATCTTAATCTCTTTCTTCATCTGAACTCCGGCCTCCCTTTTGATCATTTTCCACTCTCCTGTGCAGTTTAGATTTTGAACCTGCAGTCATGAGAAACTGGTTTGGAAATTTCAATAACTGGTTGGGATCAAATATAGGGAGGTAGGAAGTTTTAGAGGTTGACATAGCTTCTCTTATGTCTCCCTAAGTGGCCAAACTCATTATGATGTTTTGCCAAATAGTGACTCTTAACGAGCTGAATATGATGAACACTCCTCAAGAAGAATGCACACCAGATCATTTATGTTCACTGCTGAAGCAGAAAGAAAAGAAGAAATGACAAGGTGGAGCAAGCCGAGTGACTCTTTGTTATAATCTCAAACTTTGTCTTCAGAAAAGAAAAACTCTTCTTTTGTAACATCCTTTTGGTGTCTGCATTCTATAAAACGCATTGAAAGCATGAACCTAAATAAACAAGTTTTAAAATGTACTTTTCCTAAGGGGTATTGGTTGAGTCATAAGCCTGTTGTTCAAAAAGGAGAAAGAAAAAAAAATCTAATGTTTGTGTAATGTACCACCTGAATGCATTGAGTAACTGTACTGTGTTTGTGTAAGAGGGGAAAGTGGACAGGTCCCTGTTAGTCTAAGCTCTATTCATCTAGCTTGTGTCTTTAATGAACCACATCCTCTATTCTGGCTGTCGCCATTCATTAAGCCCTTCTTTCATCCGCCACCCCCCACCCCGAAAGGAACCACGCTCTCCACAGAATATGGGAGAACACAAACACAGATGGGAGAACACAAACACAAAACCCTATTAAAAATTCGAAATCTGCCACCCAACCACTGGATCCTGACTCCAAATCCTGGATATAAAAGAATGTGGTGATGACCACCAGAGAGGCACATGAATAGTTGAATGGAGCATCCATTAAAAAGGGGGAAATACACAACCTGTCTGACTGACAACACAAGAGATTTCATGCTCAATTAGGGAGCTTCCAATCACTGAGGTTTCATGGTATCATTGAGAATGCGGTCCTCCGTGAAAAGAAGAGCCTGTGGCCAAAGTCTCAAAATGAACATCGTCCGCTTCATACACATTGCTCAAGATATCGTGACAAATACAATCAAAGATTAAATTGTGAGCTTAGAGCTATGGCACCAGGCAAAGGATACATTTTCAAACCTTGAGCGCAATGACTACAATTGTTCCACAGAGGTGGTCGTTAATTTTAGATCGGAGGAGAGGGGCTTAAATGCTAAACTCGCATTCTCCTCGGCAAAGTGTCTATTAATGGCCAGACACATCGTCTTTCCCCCCACACAAAAGCTATAATAGCACCTGGCCCGTTCATAACACTGCAGCTAATGCGTATATGAAGTGCAACATGTTCACGCCGTCAAAGTCCATGTAGCCTTTCAGATAAATATTTACATAAAAACAAATGTTTTTTTATTAAAAAGTGCCTGGGAACAGAGTTAAAGGAAAATCTGATACACACAAAAAAAAGTAAAATGAATGACTGCCTGCCAACAAAATGTGGTGAGGTGATCCGACACAGATCCGATACCTGCGTACAGAACCCCCCCCCCCCTCCCCGCTTTCATCACGCAAGTCAGATTTGTGCAGATCTGAGCGGCAGAGGGGAGGATAAGGAAGGGCTGACATACCACGGGGATCATCACCGACTAGGGGCTGCCAAAGAGCAGCAAAGGCAAGACTTAAGCCAAACCCGTGACTTTCCTCTTGCAGATGGAAACTAAGTGGAGCTGAAATTTTAACATGCAAGGCAACCATTTATGGACATACTTTCTCAATACTGGAGAGGCACACGGATGCACACCTTTGATTCTTGAGCTTGCCACACACAGAACGATAAGATTATGAAAAGTGATGCAAGTCAGACCAGAAACATTCCTGTGGACCTGGCATCACAGTAAACACATTCGACACTGTGCGCATGGAAACTGAGGCAGATATATCAAAACATCATACCGTGAGCCTAATATCATAGTTCACTCTTTACAGCTAAGATGATGTACTTAATTGCCTGTGCATCAACTCACCCAGAAGTGTGCATGGCAGTTGACCACCAAGGTGCGCTCGATCAGCTCATCGGGGCACTCCAGAAGGTGATGGCCGGAGACGACGCCGGCATTGTTGATCAGTATGTCCACATTTCCCACCTCTCGACGCACCTTCTCAGCTGTAGAATACACACTCTCCCGCTTTCCTACATCACACACGTAGGTGTAGACCTGCGGCTGGAAAGGAGGAACCTCCTCTACCCCTCCAACAGGTCCTGCAGAGGAAAAGAGACAACAAAAGTGGTCAATGAAAAAGTTTGTTCAGCAGGCCAGTTATTGTAACTGACACATCTGAATTATTTAGGTTAAATTAGATGGACTTAAATATGTAAAATGATTGGTCTGCATATTAATTAATTATTTAGGGTTTATGATGCATGTTAAGGTATGTTGTTTTCCCACACTTTTGGGAAATGAGGCCACTTGAGCAGAGGGCCTACTTTGAAGTGAGCTTCTGAGATTGTTTGCAACAAAATTCTGCAAAGCCCAACTTGCCATGTGAAACATGTCAGTGTATTCATTGCAACACTCTGCACTACTGCAACTTCTATCCTTGCAACATATTAGTTCACTGCCAAAGCTAAACTGAACGGACCATGCGTAAAACCTGGTGACATCCCAATTGCAGAAAAAAGAAAGCCGACTTACCGTCTTTGGTTATGGGAGTGTCCAGTTCGTGGTATATCTGCCGCACCATCTCCGCCGTTTCCTCATTGCTTTGGCTGTTTATGTCCCATAACACCAGGATCGCTCGTCTCCGGGCGAACTCCTTGGCGAAGAACCGCCCGAGGCCGCTTCCAGCCCCGGTGATCACGCACACCTGTCCCGCCACGCTCTTCTCCTTTGGCCGCACAACCCATTTCGCCCCGGCAGTTACAAAAGCCCAGAGCACCTTCAAAATGACCACGAAGAACTCCGCAATTATGATCATCATCTTTACCGAAGCTCTCAAAAAATCAATTCAAAGAAGCAGCGGAAGCAGCGCAGGGAATGTTTCCCCCTAAAAACCTGTTTGCAGCAGATAAGTGGGCAGTGGCACACCGACACAACTTGGAGCAGAATGCCGGTAGGAAGCCCTAACAACGCGAGTACACAAAAGTGGCGAAGAAGGACCACAGCTTGAGAGTGAAAAGAGAATTCAGATGCTGTTAAGTCAGAGTCCAGTTGCAGTGAGTTATTAGCAGCTACCACGAACTGTGCCTCCCACTTCCTCTGCTGCTGCTGCTCCACTCATCTCATCCTCACTCGCATCTCACTCGCTATTTATTCAGTCCTCCCATCAATGCTGGACCCAATAGGACTGAGACTTGAGCGCCTGTCAGAATGAAGCGCCAGGTCCATACATTACGCGCAGAGGTGATGTAACCTCAAAGGTTTTACCTAACACTAATCTGTTGCGATTCCCCCCCCCCCCCAAAGTAATAGCCGATAGGAAGATTAGAGAAGCTTTCATATCTTTTTAAAAACCACTGCTGTGTTTTATCTTTTGGCTTTTATTAGGCCTATATATATATATATATATATATATATATATATATATATATATATATATATATATAAACACACAAATTATTTGTAATGTAATAGCTGATTGTTGGCCCAACAAGCATGTCAGCTTAACTATTTTGCCGGTCTTGACTTATTTCATGAGAAATGTTCTTTTAATCCTATTTCATGATTATTAAAAGGATTGAAATCAGCATTTCAGGAACATTCAATACACTTATACCGAGTTTTTACACCGCGAAATACAGATTTAAAACAGCCACAGCTCAGACCACATACTGCAAGTCCAGATCAATGTCCGTCCATACCTGGAAAAAGCTAAACCACCGTTGTTCCTTCAAGAATTCCCCGACTTGTTGACAATTTAGCTGTTTTGTTTGTTTACGTAATACTGAATTTAAGTCCCAAGTCAGTAGTCTCGGGCATCACAGCAATTAACTGGCGATGATCCATTGCGATTTTGCTCATTGCGTAAAGTGAAAGTAGATCGATAATGAAGTCCGCACCCACACACACGTGAGAAGGCAATAGTATTACATGTTTATATAGGCAAATAAATTGCATATAGTTTTTTATTCCTAACATATAACAACAATATAATTATGATTGTTAGAAAAAACAATAGCCAAATGTGAAAATGTTTTTCAGCGGTTTGCAAGATGTTTTCCTTATTTCACGTGCACTCACGACGCCTTTGAGATGCGTTTGATGGGCGTGTCTGGGGAACAAACCACTGGAGGAAGAATTTTCAGATCCTAATACCATTTAAATACTGCATTCATATACATGTCCTATTCAAAATGTTGTTTCAGAAAAGGTGCCTAACTATGAACAGCAACACACATTAAAAGCTATTTAGGCCTATTTAATCTGAGGGTCCCTTACAGAGCAATATATTATTGATGGGAAGGCTATTATTGTGGATTACTTATAATACTTTAGCTCTCCAAACGATATACGCCTATAAACTCATGCTTTAAATGTAAAATGGGTGATTTTGCATATAAATATATTTGCAAAAGATCTTACTAAGACAAAATAAAAAACGCTCAGCATTAAAGAAGCCCAACATGGAAAGTAAAGTGTGACAAAACTGTACTTGGGTCTCACTTTTGATGTAAAATGTGCATCTTTAACAGATGTATTTGGCCTTGTGGCAAACATGGCCTTTAAAATCAATCTTTTTGTATTACCTTTCTTTGCATCACACTGCCTGTGTTTTAAAACCGGCGATGATCTTTTTCTAGCGAGATCCAGGATCACGCAGAACGGTTCAGCGAATGGAACTTCCCCCAGACCATGGACCTGTGATCCTGGTCTGCAAAATGAAGTGCTGGCTCCCTCTGCCGGGTCAGCGAGTGCACAGCACAGCCACCACCTCCCGGCTTATGAAAGTTGGAAAGGTAGCGCCACAAACACAGTGGAGTGATTTTAGTTTTTTGTTTTAAAGACACTTTCTTTGGTGTGTTTGATGTTGAGATGAAAAACGAAGGACCAAAGTTTATAATACATATTTAATATTTACTTGCTAAATGCCACGTCCACAACTGCAAATTAAAAGTACCTAGACCATTCTTTCCGGTATTTAAGAACGAACTCAGTGGATATGCCATGAAATATTAAACTGATTTTGGAGCATCTTTGAGTGAAGTTAAATCTATGGTTTAGTTTTGTGAATGAAGAGCCTGTTGTTCTTGGTTATTTTCCTCATTCTCTGCCTGTACCTCTTGGCCTTGTGTTGATGTTATACTTTGTGTGTCTTTATGTCTCCTAGCCTTTATGAATTGTCATGAACTAACATTTAGAATTCATCTTAAGTTATCCTTCTATTCTGTTGAAGTTGTAATACCGATATCTAAATAAAACAAAAGCAACTTTAATGAGCTATGACACCGTAAATTACCGGGCCATTCAAGAAAGCACTCTAGCAATTTAATGCCACATTTGATATATATATATATTCAAAAAAATACAATAGCATTACAATTGTTTTTAGAATACTTATATTATGGTAACACAGCAAAATAAATGAATGCAAAATAAAGTCAGGCAGCTGGAAGGACAGTCAGTTGAGCTCTGAGGTCCTAAATCCTTTAACCCGGACATGCGCACAGGAAAATTCCTCTTTCTCGGTGGACGCAATGGCGGACTCAGAGTGAGTGTTTTGTGCCTTGTGAAAATCTAAGCACATCCACTGTTAAAATAGCCGTATTTGTTCATGCTTCATCCTGCATAGATTGTTTAATGTGCATGCACTGTAATTCTAGTTGTATTTTTTAGGATTGTGATTATTTTTGTAGTTATTGTCGCTTAATGGGTTCGTGTGTCTAGCCGTAGGACTGCAACATGGCTTTCTCTACCGCCTCCCTGTACTCAAGAAGAAGCTCGCTAAAGTGTTATATTAGAGAACAACGTTAAGAATCAACTGGCTTTAATATTTTATCGTTTTTCGTGCTGCTGTTAATGTTTGTAAGACACGTCGGCTATTCTTCATTGGCGTGAGCTAACACAAAGTGTATGGGAGCCGGTAAATGGCGGCTAGCTAGCTAGCCTCTACCCGCGGCGATAAGTTGTTTCATCATATTAACTGAGCCGTAGGAGGATACCCGACGTTGTCGATGTGTTTCAATTTGGTGTTAAGTTGTGTTTTGTCTCTCCAGAAAAAAAGTACCGGCGGTCCCTGAGAGCCTTTTGAAAAGGCGAAAGGCCTATGCCACCATGAAGGCCATGCGGGTCAAGAAGATGCTGACGGAGAAAAAGGTACGTGTCCAACATGTGTATGTAGCTTCAAATTAGTGCTTTTGACTCGTGTAGTTATATGTCGGTGTGCGGGTGAACACGCCAGTAGGTTCTTAATTTCTCGCATTAAATATTATTCCTAATGTTTTCTCAGACCCGCAAAGTGACCAGGAAACTGATCTACAAGAGGGCTGAGAAGTACCACAAGGAGTACAGGACGATGTACAGGCGTGAGGTTCGCCTGGGCCGTACTGCTCGCAAGGTGGGAAACTACTACGTGCCAGCTGAGCCCAAACTGGCCTTTGTTGTCAGGATCAGAGGGTGAGTGTGTACCACATGGCAAACGGAACCTAATCAGTAACATTTACATGGATTACTAGACTTCCTATAAGACATGATCATGCTCAATCTTTTGACACGAATCCGTTATAACTGGTTTATATTCGTGCTCACATGCTATGCTGTGTTGCCTGTCTGCTAATTGAAAAGGGCTTTTCCACATTGCTAAAAGTTGTCTCTAGTATGCAGCCTTAAACAAACGACTGTGGCCATGCATTGGATGCTAGTTCTACATGCATTGGATGCTAGTTCTACATGCATTGGATGCTAGTTCTACATGCATTGGATGCTAGTTCTACATGCATTGGATGCTAGTTCTACATGCATTGGATGCTAGTTCTACATGCATTGGATGCTAGTTCTACATGCATTGGATGCTAGTTCTACATGCATTGGATGCTAGTTCTACATGCATTGGATGCTAGTTCTACATGCATTGGATGCTAGTTCTACATGCATTGGATGCTAGTTCTACATGCATTGGATGCTAGTTCTACATGCATTGGATGCTAGTTCTACATGCATTGGATGCTAGTTCTACATGCATTGGATGCTAGTTCTACATGCATTGGATGCTAGTTCTACATGCATTGGATGCTAGTTCTACAGCTGGTCTGTGGCTTGGTATGAGAGCATGTTTACAGTTGAGCCAGCTACGGTAAATATTTAGGTGTGATTGTGCAGTTGCTATTTGAGGCATTTTCATTCAGTAATCTCAACATTTGGTTACTTTAGCAATCCATGTAAATGTACTGTCTGTAAATGTGTTATTAGTTGTGTGGTTAATGATGAACAATTCTTTCCCCGACTTATCGACTATGCTGATACACTTATGCTAAATAAGCCAGTTTATTCTGAAACCACAATCGATAGAATTGGAATTGATGAGAAAGCTGTACATTAATGCTAAGCTATTTGCTAATCATTATACTTTATTTGTTTTCCAGTATCAATGGCGTCGCCCCCAAGGTCCGCAAAGTTCTCCAGCTTCTTCGTCTGCGCCAGATCTTCAATGGTGTGTTCGTCAGACTGAACAAGGCTTCAATCAACATGCTCAGGATTGCTGAGCCTTACATCGCTTGGGGGTGATTAAGGCTCTTCTCTCTAAAACTTGATGTTGACCTTATAATGCAGACACAATTCATTGTGTACGGAAAAATCGACACGTACTAGTGACTACAAATGCTTTCTCTGGAATGTGGTTGATGATGCTCAACTTTTTTCCCCATCTTATCGACAATGGTGATTACTTACTGAAACTAAGCCAGTTTGGTCTGAAACCACATTCCATACTACATAATTTGTATAAACTTTTTATCATTACATGTGTATCTGCTCAACACCCTTTTTTTCCAACAATGTAGGCATTCCTAATGGTATTTTAGAGATTATTTACAAAAAACAGTAATGCACATCTATGACCACTCCCTGCTTAGCTTATTCTTTTTACAAAAACAACTTGTAAATATGCAGAATCAAATAGTACTCCGTTTCATGGGTTCTTAAAATGTCTAAACTCAACCAGCTTGGAGAATATTAGAGATTTAATGGTGCAACGGATCATAAAACAAGATTCAGAACGTTTCAAGATTCTAAGTCGCTAAACAGATCAGCACTAAAGAAAAAAATGTAACTTTTAGTGATGGCCGATCATGCGTTTGTCATCTATAGTGGTTATTTCCATAAATGGAAACCATTCAAAGTTTAGAACATAAGTTTGTATTTATATAAATAACCTAGGAATTAGCTGTTTGTCATAAGCTTGCAAACTACATTTCTCAGCTTTGAATAGAGCTCTTTTCATAACTGTTTATTATCGGTTGGTCCCCCAGATACCCCAACCTGAAGTCTGTTCGTGAGCTCATCTACAAGCGTGGGCACGGCAGGATGAGGAAACAGCGCATTGCCCTCAGCGACAACGCTCTGGTGGAGAAGGCCCTCGGTATGTAAACTTGATACTTTTATTTCTTTTCCATGTGGAGCCAGAGGCAGCATGTTTTCGAGTTGTCTGTCCAAGGGGGGCATTCTCTTGAATGCAATATCTCAGGAACGCCTAGAAAATGTCAAATTCAGTACAAACGTCCACCTAGATGAACTGATCATTTTTTGGCGGTCAAGGCAACTGTGACCGCACAAACCCATTTTTTGGCCGTTACTCAAGAATAGCTGTTTTAACACAAATTTCCAAGTAAGACTATGAAGTGACGACATTGTGGACAGACATGGTTGTGAACTGCACCATTACTGGTTGGCGGAGGCTTCCACCGTGAGGCAGTAATTCTAGTTTCCTTTTTAGAATCAACAAAATAAATGTCTACATTCATAACACCGTATACATGTGCTTCTGAGGGAAACCATATCATACTTCTGACCAGTGTTTTGGTATTTAGTGTTACTAGTCAAGCATTTTTTAAAGTAGAATAATGAAGTTACTGTTGGATAAGTAGTTCTACATGTGGTTAATGATGCATACTTTTTTCCCCGTCTTATCGACCATGGTGAGAAAACTTCAAACTAAGCCAGTTTTGTCTGAAACCACAAGCCAGTCTAACAGTGACTTGAACATTAGGATGTACTTTTGTTGATGGCAGAAGTCTTCAACCTTTTTAGAACTTAGTCACAAAGTAAAATATATGTTGAGTTTAGGGTCTGGTAAACTTGCATTATAACTTGGGAGAACTCTCAAATGTTTGGATACATGTTGTCCAATATTCACATTTTCAGTGTTATCATAACATTTTAGTGATACGCTCTTGTTTTCACTATCTAACATTTTTAAGTAAAACTAGTTACCTGCAGTTCAATTTGTTAAACCCATTGCTTTTTTATCCTAAGGCAAATATGGCATCATCTGTGTTGAGGACCTCATCCACGAGATTTACACAGTTGGAAAGAACTTCAAGCCCGCCAACAACTTCCTGTGGCCCTTCAAGCTGTCTTCACCCCGCGGTGGAATGCACAAGAAGACCACCCACTTTGTGGAGGGAGGTGATGCTGGCAACAGGGAGGATCAAATCAACAGAATGATCAGGAGGATGAACTAAAATTATGGTGAGTTGTAAGACTATTGCAGGGCAAGGAAGTATACATGGCTTATTAGATGTGGTTAATGATGCACAATCTTTTTTCCCCATCTTATCGACTATGGTGAGAACCAGTTGAAATTAAGCCAATTATGTCTGAAACCACAGCTTAAGCCAATAAACTTCAAATCATCTACCACATATGCTTCATCTGTGCAAGACATGGGGGTATTGTAATGTTAGGAAAACTACATTAAATAAAGCAATATGGTAATTATTTTATTCCTAAAGATATCTTGGTGATATTCTTTTATGGGACACAAACGGTAACTTCAAGTTCCTCTGCCATGTTTATACAGTTCCATAAGCACACTTAGACTGAATGTACCTTTATTGGATATTGCTTTGTATCTGGTAAAAAAAAAAATCCAGAACATGTTTAGTATCTCCATTTATGTTTTGTTTTTGTCTTTTTCAGGTTTTCAAAGGACTCAAAATGTACAATAAAAACTTGGAGGGAAAAAACCTGTCTTATTGTGATTATTAATGTGATTGTGACACTTTAATTCATCAATATGCCATCTCATGCATAGCATCTTTTTTGTTTGGTAATAAGCAGAGTATCCACGTTCTCTGCTCAGTGTTTATTTTATTTATTGTTATATATAAATACAGCAGTGGTGTTTGTCTTTGCTTCTAAGTAATAATCCTGTTGATAGCAGGAAGGACGAGTGGAGGACAGTATGAACAGATGTAAAACATCAGGCATGGACATAAATAAAACAATGTTGGGGCTATTGGCAGAATTCTCAAATGTAAGACGGAACGTGGAACGCGTTTGTAGCAAACCTAAATTCTGGGTAATGAATGATGACCAGTAACGGTTTTCGTGCCGCCTGTTTCCATAGTGACCTGGTGAGTCGGTCAGCTGCAGCCTCTCAGATGTCTAACGTGTCCGAGTCGTCCCCATTAACGGCCTCGTGTCGTATATCTGCTCTCAAAGTGCGCTTAGTTTCCAACGTATTGTATGGCGGCTCCGACATGATGCGGTTCCATGTTAATACGTCGCTTCCCGCCGTAGAGGCTCTGTCGTCGGAGGCGGGCTCGAGTTGCAATGCGCGCGGCCCTGATGCGGATAAATATCTAGCGTACAGGAACTTCGGTATGAGAGCTGGTGCAGGGCAGAGAGGGAAACTACCCGTGATCCAACCCCTCGGCAGTAAGTAAACGCGCTGTATCATTCAGATGCTGCTGGATTAGCGATTCTATCAAATTCCTTCTGAGCACCGTTCGTCTCTGTTGTAGAGCCCACGGATTGGACAACCTTTGTGAGCGGCTGTATAGTTGGAGGGTAAGATGCGTCAGCATTTGGACATCACCTGATGCGAGGTGTTTCTACTTGACAAGCTGTGCAAGCAAATATGAGTCCTACACAAAAGTACAAGTGCACAATGTTTAAATATGTTTAGTGGTAATGCACTTAATAGCATCCAAGGATAAAAGCATCCACCCAGAATGGCGCGCTGCCATTCTGGGTGGTATTCTTTTAGGATCCATGCGTGCTGCTCTGTTATTGCTTTTTTCAATCTCTGTAGGTCACCTAACTTGACCAGTGAGGTCAGACTGGAACCGGAGAGCAATGACCTGAATAAGGACATCTGTGGGAGACACTTCATTTTTGACAAACCGTGTAAGAATCACAGAATCGGAATGCTTCCCTTTCATTGTTACATTTCAGAGTGTATTAGTAGGATTCTTTTATATTCTCAAATAAATAAATTGAAGAATTGGATACACATTGATTTTGAGGCTATTTCCTGGATTTTTACCGGACTGCCAGTAGGTGGCGATGTCGTCATACATAATGAGCACAGTTCTCATTGCAGTGACTGCAAGTGTGACAGTGATACTTAAATGCAATCAAGCAAGATAATTGCCGTTTTGCATATAAACATGTCTATATACACTTTCTGTTTTAAAATATCATTTTAGAAAATGTCTTACGCTCAGATGCTAGTTCTGATGATCTAAATCCAATTATTTTAGGTGCAAGGTTAGAAAGAACCAGAACGGTGATTCCTCAGCTGTCAAGAGACTACCATGTGCACAGACCTGGCAACCTGCATCCCTTCAGCCATCCCTCCAAGGAGCTTTCCCACAGCCATTCAGAGCGGCCCGTCACCCTGGGGTAACCAGTGGATTCATGTCACTCAGCCCTGTAGTTCTAGCTCGACTCTTCACAGCATATTTCTGAGGACAGCTGCACAGATTGCAGTAACTACACTTAGTCACTGTCTCATATGAAAAGAATAAAACAAATATGAATAGAAGATAAAAGTAGGCAGACAATGTTTTGACACGCATCATTTGTCTGTCACAAACAGGGTTTAAGCTGATTGCTTTTAATGTTTAATATTCTGGCAACATCGGGCATATGATTATTGCTAAAATGAAATCATTGTGCACTTAGACAATGATGAGGACATAATAATGTATTACTCTTAGTCCTCCATTTGCGGGATCAGTTTAGTTTGGTGGCACGCTGCCTTCTATTTCACCCTTTAAACTATTTGGGAGAACATACATATCTTCTCCTTCTGAAAGATAGATAGAAATATAATTATATAATGCTTACACAGGAAATATCAACAAATACAACGGTTATATCCCAAAAGCTATATGTGCAGCCCTATGTTTCATATGTTCATAACGTCCTCAACTCTGTCTTCCAGCTACCATAAAAGATATGAACTGAATACAACTCCAGCCATCCTCCTTCCCTCCACTTTAGTCCTCAATGGCAGAAACACCTTCACAGTTGAAAACTGCAAGCTCAGCAAGTATTTATGCCCTCATGAACTAAATCAGAACAGGCCAATTAATAGTTATCTTAATTATTTCTCATAACTATTCCTCTTCTGCTTTTCCTCTCTTCTGCAGGCCTTTGGTGAAGTATCCCATCACCTCCAACCCACTGAACGTTAAAGACCATCAAAAGAGTGAGTTATTTTGATGCTGTGAAGCCCAGACGTTGAGCACCTGTCATCCATCCTCGGTTATTTGTTGTGGCCTTCACAGTTCGGGTCAGAATGCTCCTGTTTGTGTAGTGAGGAGAATACAACTTTCAACCAGCACAATTTATTGGCAGCAAACATATCAGTTTTATGAATTTTCCTACTTTAAACAACGTGTGTTTTGACATGATTGTATCAAGTGTATTCTACGCTGGCCTTCAGCGCTAGTTTTTGAGTTAAAATCAAGTCAGTTAAAATTATTCAATCACGCGTTACAGCAGTGGTCGTTGCAGACTCAGCCGGAGGAAATCTGCACTCTGCATAGTACACCTTTTTAATATTCTTCTTTTTGTTTTCAGTGTCTATATCGTATCATAGATCTCATCCTAACATTTCTTCTTCTCTCCCTCCCGCTCTTCTTTCTCCGTCTATTTTCCTCCCTCAGGCCAGTCCTATCCAGACCCGGTGGTCGGAGCCTCTCGCTCTTTTATCCACAGGGTATGTGAGCTGTCTTCTTTAGAGGGTGAAGCAGTGAGACAAGAAAAGCTCAAGAAAATGAGGAAACTTAAAAAACCGCCATCCTGACAATCACCGTCTTCCCAGTCACACTGGTCAAGGATCAGAACTTTTGAGTCTGTGCCAACAACAACTGAAGGAAATAAAACACTCGGGACGCCGTGGTCATTTCAGTGTCTTGTTGTGACTGCTTGTTTGTCCTCAGTCGTATTAGTTTTCTGCTTAACATGGCTGCTCTTCACATTTTGGGATTCCTGACCTGAGATCCTCTTTTTTTAGTTACGTAGTAGTATTTACTGTGGTAAATTGCAGCATTTGCTCCACACATGGTGATGATGAATATGTTATGTTCTGACTCACAGCTGTTAGTATTTCCCCACTCAACATATGGATGAAAAGATTATTATTTTATCTTTCTAATGGCTTGTAATGGCTGTTATGTAATACTGCCATATTTCTCTCTGTGTCATGCACATGTTGCAGATGCTGGGAAGCTTGGATCTACAACAGTGTTTCAAACATTGCAGTTATATACTAACTCAGCTTTGTTAAGTAATTAGAATATCTATGTACATATTAAATAGTTTAGCAAAACCATTTTTGTGCCTTGTTAAATGTCTTCCTGAATTAAATACATTTATATTTGTAATTGTTACTCCTTTTGTGAATGTTTCCTATTTTTTGCTCATGATTTTTGTTCTTTAGCTTCTAGACAGCTAGTAAATGGAGCTTTCCCTTATTTTTGGCACCTATATTGCAGTAATCAGAATGCCTAAAAGATTGCTATGAAACATAATCTGCATTCCATATCTACAAAACAGATACAAAACTGTGCCCCCAGATCCCAGAATGTGGTACTTTCCCACATAATGCATTGTTGTGTTGCGGTATGGAGGGCAGCTCATGTCTCTGAATAGTCTTGTTTATTGTATTTGACAAAGACAGCAGTCAGTCTTTTTGTTAAGAGATATGAGGACATTATTATTTGAAGATGTAGCAGCTGGAGTCATCATGCTTGTTTAATATGTGATCATTCAACTAGGACAATGGTTGACCTTGTTATTTGATGTCTTTCATGAAGTAATGTGTTTCCCTGTTGTCACAGTGTGAATAACTAAACCAAAAATACAGGAGACGTGATTTATTATATGAATTAAACTGTCATTCATTGTAAATGATTGATCTGTTGCCATCCGTATGAAAGATGATAATTGACACAAGGTATGACGCCAGATGCCACAGCTGTGAAAAGCACATGAGCGCTCTCACAGCCACAGAGCTCAGGTGTGGCTCATCAAGTTGATGATCCGGATCCTGCAGGACAGAAGTCTTCATAAAATAGCAGAAGAAATGTTATAGTATGCCATGACTTTTTATGATTTTTTTTTTTAATGCAGAATATAAAATGACTTTCGATACAATTAAATGTTTTAGGACATTCTAGACAATGAATGAAATGAAATAATAAAAATGTCATAGTTTGGTATCCCACACAAAGAGCAAACGAGGAGGATTTCTCTCCCCGGATGGACAGAAGTACAATAGATGTCATGTGTATAGAAAAAACAACACATCCAATGCATATGATATAACTTATTCATATCATGAGAGTAGTAGACATGATGAAAAAGTTAAGACTACTAAACATAACAGCAGCAGTGGATACAGTAGAATAACAATGACAATACGCTGAGCTCACAGTAGACCACAAACACTTTAATCACTTTTGGACACTTTAAAGATTCACTGTGGCCACTTTAATTGCATTCACCTGGTGCAATATAAATACATTAAGTACTTTATATACTTTTCTTAATTCCGTCTGTATATTTAATTTTTAATTTAAATTACTACTATATTCTCTTCTTTACGTTTTTTGTATTACTGTTTTACTGTTTATTATTTATATTACTTGATTTTTACTGTGTGTCTCTTGTATGCAAGGCTGCTGTAATCCTGTAATTTCGCCACTGGACTAATACAGGATTATCTTATTTTATAAAAGCAGTAATGGTATTGGCAATAGCAATGCAATTAATAATAATGGAAACCTGAGAGAAGAAGAGGAGAGAGGAGCTCAGTGTATCATAGGATGTCCCCCAGCAGTCTAGGCCTATAGCAGCATATCTAGGGGCTGGACCAGGGCAAACCTGAGCCAGCCCTAACTATAAGCGCTATCAAAGTGGGGTAATATGGCACTATAACCTCTCTAATGGGGTCATATGGTACTATAACCTCTCTAGTGGGGTTATATGGCACTATAACCCCTCTAGTGGGGTCATATGGCACTATAAGCTCTCTAGCGGGGTAATATACTATAACCTCTCTAGTGGGGTTATGGTACTATAACCTCTCTAGTGGGGTAATATGGTACTATAACCTCTCTAGTGGGGTAATATACTATAACCTCTCTAGTGGGGTAATATGGCACTATAAGCTCTCTAGTGGGGTCATATGGCACTATAAGCTCTCTAGTGGGGTAATATGGCACTATAACCTCTCTCTAGTGGGGTAATATGGTACTATAACCTCTCTAGTGGGGTAATATGGCACTATAAGCTCCTTAAGATATGATGGTGCTTCACCTTTGTAGGAAAGGAGAAGGATTTTACATTTGATTCTTAAATTGACAGGGAGCCAGTGCAGAGAAGCTAATACAAGAGTAATATTTTTAGTGCCATAGTGTAGTACAGTATGCCATAACACTGTCCTATTTAAAATAGATTTGGTGGATCACACAGCATTGATCCCCATCAAGGCTACACTAATCACCTTTCGACACAGAGAAGTAACAACCGAGACCGACTTTAGCCGTGGTTCAAACTCAACGTGTTCTCACAGGAGTATGTGACACGACCACGACCTCATTACAGTGCATTACAGTGTCATTTTAAGACATTACGTGGCACGTAATGTCTTAAAATGACATGTTGGCACCACAGAAACAATGTAACGTTAACCGCCAACAAAAACCACTTAGTTTGATTTTGGAAAAATGTTCCGCACATAACTTCACAACGACTCAACAAGACCACGTAATGCGCCGTAAAAAGGTAGCGGCCGTTCCAAGATGGCCATAGCTGTCATGTGAAGGATGATGGAGTCCTGCAGTGTGCCACTGAGAGCATTTAGAGGAGGCTGGTGGACCTGAGAGTGGACGATCAAGGCGTCTCGATGATCTGAAACAGTTTCCAGAGTAAGATCAAGGTTTTTGTTTCAATATTTTATTGCTTTTATATTTTCCTTTGATTAGACACAGTGGAGACAGAGTGGGCAGCCGATGGAGTCAACAAAGAGTAGAGACAGTCATCAGGATGCGCTTAAGTTTGGGGTTTTGGGTCAATATGCCACATTGAAACTCAGCCGGTAACAGTGTTTTATTTCAGGAAATGTATCCCGAAGCTCCCTATTAAATACAAGTGTGATGTTGTCAAATGTTGAGCTCTGTTTGTGTTCCTCGCTCCCCTCCCTGCGGATAGTGAGGTGTGCATTTCAGGGATGCACAGTGACCTAGAAACACAGAGCCATCCCCTTATTCAAGTGAAGGGGTTGTATTCACGCTCAAACGGTCAGGGTTGTTACCGTCCCTTTCAAGTGTACTGAAACAAAATGACCTGGAACAAACAGGTCTTTAATAAGAGCTGTACTGGGGCCTGCCCACAAGTGGTTTATCGTTTCACTGGAGTTCCACAGGACTCTTAACCAGGATGGTGGCAGGCAGAGAGCAGAGTGCTCTGTTGGTGCAAACATGCTAAATTGTTTCATCATACCTCAAATGGACAATTGAGTTTCAGGTGCACTTTTTTTTAATGTGTAATGAAAAGTTTTTGCTTATGCTGTATTTGCCACACTAATTTCTTTATGTCATATAGTAGTATTAATGGTTGGATTTCTTTCTATCAGAAGCAATTATGTGAGGGTAGATAAAAAAGCCGGGTTGTGTTACTGTTTCCCCCGACTTGATGTTGTGCCAGTTGACTCTATCAGCAGGGATCAGAGAATGTAGCCTGTCTGCCAAATTATAACTTTGCCAACGCCTTAAATCCAAAATGCCCTAAATATGTTTGGGTCAGTATGAGAGGGAAAGAGACAACTTGTCTGGGGACAAAGATCAGAGCTTTATTACCTTAAATAAATAATTAAACTATTATAAATCAATATTTTCATACGACAATGGGTCAAATGAGTAACATGTGTGTATGGGTTCTTTTCGGCCAGTAATGTGACTGTTTTGGTTCAGATTTGAGGGTTTTAGCTTCTCAGCTGTGTTTTTTCTTTTCTTGTCTTACATTTGAGTAGATGTAATATTTGGAGGTTTTAAACGGTCAAGACATTTGATGAACATGGGCTTTCGGAAATGATGGACTATTTTCACTGTTTAGTAGACCTAGTCACACTTAATAGAGGTAGATGTGGGACTTCCAAGCTCATTGCAGTGTGGTCTTCCTCAGGTGAGTTATCTCTCCCCATACCCACAGCATCATACAGTATCTTCTATTTACAAAGAAATTATGATAAAAGACAATAAAAGATGCAATAAAAACAATAAACATTCCTGCTTTATAAAGGCTAAAACCCGCCAACTGATGGCTCCTCTGTTGTGAAACCAGTCTGGGCTCCAAAGAAGCTTGTTAAAAGATCCTAAAAGATAGTTACACAGTGATCAGAAATAAATGACAGAGCAAACAAGCGACATGTGTCAACAGTTCCTGGTCCCATAGTAACCTGTGTGCCTGTGTATTCAAGTGGGGCAGTCGGAGGTCAAATTTTTGTCTTTTTTGGCTCACAGCAGAGCCAAAAACCATGGCAAAGCTATGGCAACCGGTCTTATTGTGCCGCAAATATCCCTGAGTTTCTTTAATTGTATTCTCCGTCTCGAACCTCAAGATACATTTGTTCTGTAAAATCATTTTACCATAAGAATGTTTGCGTACACATTTTACAGCTGCCAAATTGTTTTTTGGAGTTTTTGCCAGGAGAGTAAGAGTGTACATGTTTGCCAACAATAAATAAAAAAGCGTGAGTGGGAAATGTTGTAACATTATTTTGAGGTATAGGTAGTTTTTGTGATATTTCTACACTTTCAACACACAGACATACACACGCAGAAATCTAGGGCCCATAACCTTTCCACTGCTCTCTGACATTTCACAATATAATGTACGGAATCCACAGTGATAGAGGCAGCTCGCTCATAGTCATTACTATTACTTGCCGTCTCATCTCTCTCAGAGGTAGGGGTCAGTCTCACTACCCACCCACACATCTGGCCTCATCTGCCTTGCCCTACTTCTAATGTCCGCATTGACGTTCACATTTGGGACTATATGCCAAGGTAGCGGACCGATGAGGGGGCAATTATCAGTGATGTTGGGTTCGGGCAGGACAAAATGTACGATATCAATATCACGCTCTGCCATGGTGTCATCAGTCCTCTCTGCTGCAGAGGTTCATCCAAAACCTATCAAACTGTAACTACCTCTCATGAATGGAGCATCATCAGTGGGATGCACGAGATGGTTTGTCAAATAGATGATGTAAAGATGGGAAGAGCAAGAGACTCACTCAGGATCATGATTTAAGTTGTAATCCTCCGGTACAAAGCAGGCACCGCCACATACGCGTCAATACTTCTTTATTTCCCAATGCTCTGTATTCTTTGAGGTAACTTGTAGCCTGTTCCGCTTCACTTATCTCTCTAGGAGACAAACCTCGGCCTGAAGATTGTTCTGATGACACAAGCCAAGTCAAACATCCGACTTCACCTCTTTAAATAATGACTCATGCGACATGAGCCGGGTTCACCATTCACAATAAATAAGATAAAAGACTTTCTCAAATGCCACCGCGTGGATAAATGCAGTACACAAACAAAGTACTGTAACTCATACACTCCCTTAACGACATACACACACAGCAAATGTACAGATGTAAACATAGAGGGAGGAAGTTCAGTAAATTCAGATGATAGTGGACAAAGGCTTCCATTCATGGGACAGAAACTGACTGGACTCATCCGGAAGAAACAAAGTCAAACTAATTGTTATTAATCTTTCGTTAAATATTTGAGGTCATGATATGTGTGCCTTGAGGTTACATTCCGAGTTAAATATTGGATTTTTAACTTCAGAATGAGGCTGAAGAACAGTGACAACTTAAAAATACTGGACCACCATGTACAACATATTTGCAATGCCATTAGCTAACGTCAAAATATAATATATATTGTACTGCTATCATGTTTAATGCCCCAAAAAAACTAAAATACTTCTGAGTGTATGTAAGATACAGATACGGTGTTCTAAGGTGACATCATCACCTTTACAGCAGGTGGCGAGCTGAAAAGGTGAACATTTGTCAACAACGGTTTTGAAACTATAGCAACCCAGGTCAGCGGTTACCATGGGGACAGCCACAGTTTGCATTCCCCACACAGGCGAGATTGAGCTGGGATTCACCAGCACCCTGCCGTGTGCTCGACGCCCAACTCCAGAAGTGGTGGCACACACGCTTTTATTCCAAACTAAATCCAGTGTCTCTGCGTCTCCCACCATCGCACGTGTTTTGTCAAGTAAACGCGTTGTGAGATTGCCACGAGTTCAGCCTCTGATGTGGCAGCTTGTGATAGGGTTTGAAGACCGTAAACACACACACACACACACACACACACACACACACACACACACACACACACACACACACACACACACACACACACACACACACACACACACACACACACACACACACAGCACACAGTTCACCGTCTCAAGACAACTTCTCCTTTCCGCTCTACTCTCGACTCACGTACACTAAGGAAACCCGGAGCGGGGTGTGTTACTGTGGGAAGGCTGATTGTCTTTGACAAGTGCACAGTGAGGGCAGGAGGTCCAGGGTTGGGGGGCTGTCAGATGTAAAACACACAGGCTTTGATGTGCACTTGCAACGTGCGGGAGCCACAGCAAACTGATGCAGCTGGAAGACTTTCAGTGGGCCGAAAAAATCAGCACCGAAAATGCAATCTGTGTGTGTTAGCATTAGTGCCATTTTAGGGGACTTAGATTTACAAAAATTAAATATCCATCATTTGGAAAACCGACACCTTCTCAAAATTATTGAAAAAAAGTTATCTTTCATTAGAGTACTTTTACTTCAGAGGTCAGTCTGGGTTCAACCCCCTCAAACTTTACTTTACACCGATTCAGACACATGCTCCTCAGTGATGCTGCTGCCGATGATTATGGTGAAAGATGAAGGCTATTACTGCTGCTTGACCTACCTGCTTATGGCGAGAAGAAGAATCAAAGGACCCAAACAGACCCCCCTCCGCGCTCCGCGGGCTGTTTTTTCAAGACAGCAGAAGAAAAAGCATCCAGATTATTTCCAATATCTGCTCCTTCTATAGCAGGAGGCACAGGGAGGCCTCATCGCTTGCTCATGCTCCCTGCAGCGGACTCATTTGTTTCCCATGAGATGAAGGAGGAACTGCTCAAATAAAAGCTGACCTTGTGGAGTTCACAACATCCTCAGACATTCAGACTCCTTGAGCAAACATAACATGACAAATGCTTTTTGCCAGAGTCTTGCTAAATTTTGTTTTCCTAAAATGAATATTAATGAAGGGAAGCTTCCTTTTGAACATTGGGTTTTGCAGAGCCTTTGTAAGAGCAGGCCTAATAATAGGGCAAAGTAGCATGATGTTATCAGCTTTTTAGAAATCTTCGCTTCAGACATCATACATCTCAAGTGTGTCTTAATTTCCCTGAGAGCAGCTAATCTAATAGTTGTGGTAATCAATAATACTGATGAGATAAGATTGTCATAGACATGCCTCTCCAGAAGACAATATGAAATTAATCTGTCAATCATTAAAAATGAAGGCCACACCCTGGTCTGCAAATAATGGCGTGACCACTGCAGCTCCAGCTCACTGATTCACAGCCCTGAAACTTACTGAAACTTAACACATTCACCTGTTCTATGCCTTCGATCTTTTGGGTTTCTAAATAAATAGTTAGACATAGACATTTAGAAAATACGCTGATTCGCTTTCTTGCAAAGAGTTAAATGAAAAGATTAATAGCACTTTCCTGCCTGAACGATGAGTGTGAAACTGAAGCGGCGGCAGCTGTTAGCTAGATTAGCATAAAGACTAGAAACAGGGGGAAATGACAGCCTGGCTCTAACCCCAGCATGAAACATATCTAAAGCTATGTCTACAAAGCTAATTAACATGTTTAATTTTTTATTTTTAATCTGTTTAAAAACAGAAGTGTAAAGACGTCAGGTTGTAGTTTTAAGTAGTAGTAGTTTATGTGCTGGACTCTTTCTTGGAAAAGTCACTTCCTGGAATCTTGTCACTGTGAGATTGCCAAGCAATACCATGTTGCTTCTACACTTTGAAATAAGTGGTGTTGGTAGGCAGATCATTATTTATTTATTTATTTATTTATCTGTCTTTACGCTAAGCTAAGCTAACCGGCTCCTGGCTGTATATTCATATTTAGTGTAGAGATATTACAGGTGTGGAACTTACAAGAAAGCAAATAAGCTTAAATTTCCCAATCTATCAACAGCTAAATAAAATATCAGATATTTCAATTACCTGATCACACGAAGGTGCAAAGCACAACAAAGACGTATTACAGTAACCTGAAAGAGAATGAGAAAACGAGAGAGGTGAGAACCAAAGGGTGGCTTTACAATGCTCAGAGGGCCCCTTGGCACAATTGTCTGGAGACCTGCCAACTGCTCACATTCCTGCCTTTCTTTTGGGACTCAGAGGTCTGGGGTGGCAGAGTGGCCGGGCGAGACTGGCATCAGGGTCACACTAAATCTGCAGGGAGAGGGCAAGAAAGAAAATGGGCAAACAACAATAAGACAGGTGAGAAGAGAAAGAGAGAGAGAACAGAAGTAGGAGGCAAATCCACTCACCCCTCCCTTGCCCTCATTGTCTCCTCCTGTGTGCGATCAACTGGAGGGAGGTGCTCAGCTGGGAACAAGAAGAGAGTCACCAGCTCCGAGGGAGAGGACGCACACACAATATGAGAGACATGGGAGTCTGATCGGCGCTGGAATGGGTCGTTCCGTACTGTAGGTTGCTCTGCAGACCCGTTTCTGGAGGGAAACAGAGGGGCTGGACACAGGAGACGGACACAGGAATTCCAGGTCACAAGGGCTCCTGTGGCAGAGCGAGTCTTGGCCGGGTTGGGCTGGTATTCCAACCTCTCCCTCTCACGGTCATGAGTGTGACAGATGTAGAGTAGGACCAGGGAGGGAATAATCAGTTAGAACTAAGAGGCTATAGTGTTTAACTTCAAGGGTCTGACCTGACCCCCCCACTCAGGATGGGATCCTCCGTGGAGTTTGCCTGTTTGCTGTTGGTGGTTTGCACTCTGGGGAAGAACCACTTGGTGTCTGGGGGTTGTTCAGGGAAATGCTGCCGAGGCAGAGACCTGAGCTGTCTGACCACTGACTGGAGGATGGACCGTGCTTATGGGACATGCTACTGCGACGAGGGCTGTGTGAGGACCCAGGACTGTTGCTTCGACTACTTCACAGAATGCCCAGGTGAGGGATGAAGGGAGGGATCGCTCTCATTGTGAATGAGTCACGAGTGGAGGAGCTGTTGGGTTTCTTTTGGTGCGCACACATAACTATATGACAGTGGGAGATAACCTGTTGCATGAGATAGCCCCTGCTTAAAGATAGAGGAGCAGACAGAAGATAAAGACATCTGCAGAAGAAAGATTATTTTCAGTACCTGGGCTGCTTATCACATACTGTATCTCTGGTGACACAGAGCTGTTGCAACTTCATTGTTTGTGCACATTTACCTCCATCTTCTGACTTTTGCACTACTAAAAACAATGACAACTCACATTTTTCTTCTGGGGCTGCTACATCACACAACTACCATCAGTTCACCAAATAACCCCGGCAGCTCTGTGTCTAACCTCATTTCAGCGGACTGGCCCACATAATGGAATTAGTCAAAATATTTGAAGAATGTGATTTTGTCAATCAGTTGTAGCAATTACAGTTCCAGGCACACAAGCCGAGCGTACCTAATATGTGTTATAGGCCGATAGAGACTAAATCTGCATGCTTAATGCATCAAAGCTTGATCATCGAGAAAAAAAAGGAGCGACTGATAAGGAAAGAAATTAAATCACAGGACTTGGTTTGAATGTGTGGCTCACTTGGCATGCGCTCAAGCCACAAGGAGTAGAGCAGGAAACCCTAATTCTACAAGTCACAATCAATGCTTCATTAATCTAAAGGGATATTTAGCTCCATTACACTGCTTCACAGGAAAACTGTAACGCCGCAAGCTTTTACTGTTGCTGTGACTCCTGTAAGTGTCACCTCTGCACACACTAAACTAAACGAATCAGTGTTGGTGTCTGGTCCAATTTCTATGAGTTTCACTGCAGTGTGATTGTTTGCTACCACCAAAGGATATCCTGTAATATTCTTTCTCCTACAATATGGGCGCCAACATCCAGCTCAGGACTGCACTGTGAGCGACTGGAGCTTTTGGAGCGGCTGTGCCAAGCCCTGCCAGCCTTCAGTGCGGGTCCGTGTCCGTCACGTAGAGCTGCAGCCCAGCAACAGTGGAGAGCCCTGTCCCGGCCTGGAGCAACGGAGCGGCTGCGGGGAGTACAGAGACCGCGAGGGGGGCCACTGTGGACTACACTCAGGTATACAAATACACGATCCTTCCCTTGTTTTACTGCACCTTAAATGTGCTTAACCTCAACTTACCAACAGAATGCTGAATTGGTTTTTCTTATCAGGTCCTGCATTCATCACCAGCATGGAGTTTGGCAAGGGGAGGCCGAAGCATGACTACTACGGAGACCCACTGGACCCTGGGTAGGTTTCACATCCTGCTGCTATAAAGTAGCATATAAAGTACCATGAAATATTTGAATTAAAGGGTTGAAATGTTCATGAATGCTGCCAGGGGTTAACTTCATTTTTAGCAGGAAGCTGTGTAACCCAAACCCTTAAAAAAAAAAAGAAGAGAAAAGATAACAGCTCAACTATGTCTCCATGTACCAGTAGGTGTTTGCGCACCTGGACGTCTGTCTACAAACGATTAAATATAGCAAATGCTGAGCGGCAACCCTTTGAAACCGAATACTATTCTTTAATGAGGACCTTCACATGAAAAGCACATGCACAAAAGGCCTCGATGACAGTTTGCGAGGTATTGTGTGCAGTTTACTGGGTCCCCATTGGTTGAATTATTGTTCCCATTTTATTCCATACTCCCTTGACTGCTGTGTAAGACGATCCTGGAGTCCGTCACAAACTGGGTGCTGATATCCTCTTATTTTGTAAATATACTTTAGTCCCCTAGCTTGATTCACTGGTCTCAACATCCCTGGAATGACTGTGCCCTTCGTGACCCTGCGTCTACTCTCCTCAGGTTCTGTGTGGAATTCACACTGGAGTCCCGGACACCCCACTGTACATTGGAGAACCGGCCACACACACACTGGATGCGCTACATAACAGAAGGATTTAAAGTGTGTGTGGCATGTGAACCTCCTGCCATGCACAACAATAGTGGCAGCTGCCAAGGAGACGGTCTGGAATCAGACAAGTATGAACCTTTATATGCGTGTATGTTCTTTCAGGTTCGTGCGAACGCTGTTTTGGTAGAACAAATACCGTACATGTCTTTTCAAATGTTGCTATTTTATCAATCCCACTTTATCTGGGTTTAAAGTGAAAATAATCTAGGCTCTTGTAGACGTGAAAATATGCATAAACAAAACAAACATTAGGGTCTGTGAATGTTTTGCAGAGAAGCTTTGCTCCACTGGCAGGCGGTGGGTAATCATCAGTGCAGCGGGACCTGGAAGAAGATCCAGAAAACCCAGCAGTGCAACTGTCCGCCACAACACAGCTTCGTCTTCATCTGATCGAAACAAAGCACCACAGAACATTCTCTGATCTGGTGTCCACGATAACATTTCACAGCGGCGCTCCCCTCGTCAGTGAGACTGAATACTGTGTTCAGATCAGACGCTTCAAAAGGTCGTTCTACTCCAAGAAGAGACTCAAGACTTGACTGTGGTGCAATGCAATTTTGTCTTTAATATATAATATGCTACCGGTATAAAAGTATATTTAACTCTCTGCAATCACCATGCACATTTCCACGGCACACTATGTAAAGACACTGTTGTAAATGTACAGTATTTCACCCTTTGTATTACACATTAAGCACCTATCAAAGAAAATGTTGCATCATTTTAATTGTACCAAGGCACTGTTGTATCTGTTTATTACAATGTTAGAGCAAAAATGTTTAACTTAAAATTATAACAATATTTTACATTTGATTTCCCACTCAAGAAAATAAAACCAAACATACATGAAATGTTCCCGATGACAGAGGCAAGACAAACAGCCGAGTTCATTGAGTTGAGTGTCCTCTAGCGGTATGAAATAGATTTGATGCCAACAAAGCACAACACGCCAACAACATAAAAAGATCCATTTCAAGAGTTTAGCAATGTGTTGAAAGGGTTGAAAGAGTGTGGTAGCAAAATCCCAGGTTTCACTCACATTCATAACATTTCATAAGTTAGAGGCGAATACTTACAGATTTTGATAACTATCAAATGTAACCCATCATGGAAGGCCATAGATACAAATACTCATTGTGTTGAGTGCCCTCTAGTGGCATATTTTCTTAGTGCAAACAGAACAGCAGCAACACACTGACAACAAAGAGCAACCTCTTCAGAAATGAAGCAATTTGCCGATAAAGGTTAGGTCAAGCCGTATTTACAGGTACATTGCTATAATGTAAAAGTTAGAGAGTAACTCTCCCTCTTTAGCCTACTTTATGAGTCTTCATTAAAACTCTCCAGCGGTCTTTGAGCATGGTGCCGGTGCGTCCGTCAAAGTCAAAATCCATTAATATGCGAGACCAACTCCCCTGGCCGTGACGTTTAACTCCAATCTCAAGGTATTTGTCCAGCTGGAGGGTCCATTTCTAAACAAAGTCAAACAGAAGGAATAACATTTTCTGTAAAACACGACACAAAGGTAGAATTTAAGTAATGTTTCATATCTTCACTTGATTTGGGATTATTATACTGGTCATGAATGAGCCGTGTGGTTCAATTTACCTGAGGTGGTTTTCTTGTTTTCTTGACCTTCGAGGTCTCCACTGACTTCGAGGACTCCACTGACTTCGAGGACATCACCTCCGATAACTCTGATGGTCGGAGGTTTAACATTGTCTTTATCTTTTTTTTTCATGCTCAGAAATGTGTAGGAAATATAAAGTGGGGGTTTTTATTTTATAGAAAAAAAAGTTATTGATACATAAGCTCAAGACTGTATCAAAATACAATGATTTTAATTAACAAAAAGGCACTGAAAAGATTAAAGCTACCGTTCTGGGAGATTCTTCTGAGAGAGACGAACGACTTCTTGCATGAATCCGTTGGCCATATATCCGAAATTTTTGTTGACAGTAGTTTCCGTTTTGTTCTGTGGAAGTATCATACAGTGAGACATAAATATTTGTGACCCCACAGCTTGCGGAATGTCTGCTTTTACCAACCAGACACAGCAAAAGACACATTTCAACATTAACTTCTACTAACCTCGAACAAACAGCCTTCTTCTTATTTTCCCTGTTAAGACATAAATGTACAGTATATTGATTATTACAGATCAGAAACGGATTAGATACAAAAGCCAATAAATTAAAATGAGGCTTTTAAAAGTGGTTTCCTACTTTCTGTTCTCTGTTGATTTGTCAGCTTCCTCAGACACAGAGCTGTCCTCTGGCACCTCGTCCTCCAAATCCAACCGCACCCTTGGTGACGACTGCACCATCTTTGTGGCTTCCTGATAGAAGAGGCGGCAAACAACAACACACAGACCAACATATTAGTTACTAAATGTTACATTTTCATAGTCCACCAGAATACTCCACCACAAAATGACCACTTCTATATCAAGCCCTCACTCCTGTTAACTTGAACCTTGTTTAACATCTATTTACAAACTCACACTACTCACAGCTTAAAACACTTCAACACTTGAACATGGTGTGCAACCCGTCCAAACGAGACTTGGACTACGCTCCTCCAGTTGTTAGAGTTTCACAGATGTTTTGATATCATTTTTGCTGATTTTAAAAGTGGCCCCCATTTACTAAGTTCTCATATTTTTAAGTATTTGTTAAACATGGAGGCATGCAAGAAGAGAGAGTAATTAATATACAAATGGTCATTTTGTGGGTGAAGTAATCCTTTAAGAATTGCTATAATGTGAAAGCAAAACTAACGAGGCCCGTCATTAAAATACCCTTCCAAGTTCAACCTTGGTCAGCGGCGTTTATGTAAATCATTTTTTAAACTTTCATGCATAAGCGAGTTTGTTAGACCTCGAGAAGGACTCTGATGTATATAGCGGTTTGTCCTTCCTCCTAATTTTGATGACAAATTGTCCATTAACTATGACTGATAATGTCACATCAGTTGGTCAAAGCACCATTAATCAGAAGCACCTGAGTGGCACACAAGATCAAGAAAATGTGTGGACTGCTGTTTGGTGAACCTTGCAAGGTAGCTGTGGCAAAAATATTGGTCACCTGATATATTGGCCAATTAAATTACGTGTAACCAAAAATATTCAACAGCAGAGCAGCAAAGAAATGCAATTCTTTTCACACTTCATCAAATACAGCACTACTCAAAATATTGTTTTCATTTGAGAGCAAGGAAGGGATTAATTCTTTAATACAGAATGATTTATTGCAGCTATGCTACTCCTTACTTTTTTTTAGCCATACAAAGTCGATTTAAATTGGCATTAGTCGTGCAGGGCCAGCCGTGTATAAATGTTTACGCTCATCCTTAAGAGATGGAATAAACCTACCATGGGAAAACAATTTTCCATTTAACAGTCGAAGACTTGTGCTTTGCCTTTCTGCACAACCAACTTTCAGAGCCTGTGTTAAACTACGCGGAACAGCATGTGTCAATCATCACTCCCACAGTTTCAGTTTCCAAAAAGCCTAGTGGTGTACGACATGTCAAAACACAGTCAATCAAGTTAATACAAACGTACAGGAAACGTACAGGAAAAAAATTGCGCTCCAGTTCATCGAGCGCTCCCCCGTTGTCAAGCTTGTCTATACATCTCAGTGCTTCAGGGTGGAGGGTGAGACAGAGTCCGGGCCCGCTGCTTTGTGGGGGTTTAAAAAGCAGAACCCCCGCAAAGCAGCGGGCCCGGACTCTGTCTCCCCCTCCACCCTGAAGCACTGTGCTGACCAGCTGTCTCCGATGTTCACTGAGATCTTCAACACCTCCCTGGAGACATGCCACGTGCCAGCCTGCTTCAAGGCCTCCACCATCATCCCCGTCCCCAAGAAACCCAGGATCACAGGACTCAATGACTACAGGCCCGTCGCCCTGACCTCTGTGGTCATCAAGTCTTTTGAGCGCCTGGTCCTGTCCCACCTCAAAACCCTGACTGACCCACTCCTGGACCCTCTGCAGTTCGCCTACAGGGCCAACAGGTCTGTAGACGATGCTGTCAACATGGCCCTCCACTACATCCTCCAGCATCTGGACTCAGAAACCTACGCCAGGATCCTGTTCGTGGACTTCAGCTCTGCCTTCAACACCACCATCCCGTCTCTGCTGCATGACAAGCTCTCCCAGCTGCACGTGCCTGACTCCACCTGCAGGTGGATCACAGACTTCCTGACTGACAGGAAGCAGCACGTGAAGTTGGGGAAACACGTCTCAGGCTCTCGGTCCACCAGCACCGGTTCCCCCCAAGGCTGCGTTCTTTCCCCTCTGCTCTTCTCGCTGTACACCAACAGCTGCACCTCCAGTCACCAGTCCGTCAAGCTCCTGAAGTTCGCGGATGACACCACCCTCATTGGACTCATCTCTGGTGGGGACGAGTCCGCCTACAGGTGGGAGACTGACCACCTGGAGACCTGGTGCAGCCAGAACAACCTGGAGCTCAACGCTCTGAAGACAGTGGAGATGGTTGTGGACTTCAGAAAGAACGCAGCCCCACCCGCCCCTCTCATCCTGTGTGACTCCCCCGTCGACGCTGTGGAGTCCTTCCGCTTCCTGGGCTCCATCATTTCCCAGGACCTCAAGTGGGAACTGAACATCAGCTCCATCGCCAAGAAGGCCCAGCAGAGGATGTTCTTCCTGAGGCAGCTGAAGAAGTTCAACCTGCCGAAGAAAATGATGGTGCACTTCTACACTGCCATCGTTGAGTCCATCCTCTGCTCCTCCATCACCGTCTGGCACACCGCAGCCACTGCCAAGGACAAGGCCAGGCTGCGGCGCATCATCCGCTCTGCTGAGAGGGTGATTGGCTGTAATCTGCCATCCCTCCAAGACTTGTTCGACTCCAGAACTCTGAGGCGAGCTAGGAAGATTGCAGCTGACCCCTCTCACCCTGGACATATCCTGTTCGAGTCCCTCCCCTCTGGCAGGAGGCTGAGGTCCATCAGGACCAAGACCTCACGCCACACAAGCAGTTTCTTCCCGTCGGCAGTCGGGCTCATCAATGGGGCTCGGGTCCCCCACTGACTGTCTCTGTCACCCCCAGTTATTTTTATTTTTTACTTTTTATTTTTTCTCTTTACCGTTCACTCCTCTGCACACCTCATATTTAAACACTCATGCCACTAACATACACTTTAACTTAAACACACATGTCACTTTAACGTACACTCACATTAACGTATCTGTTGTCTGAGCACTTTCTTTCTTATCTTACACTTATTTAATACCCACTGCACTGTTGTTATCGTTATCGTTGATTGTTGATTGTTTGTCTCGTCTAATGTCCCATGTCCATGTCCAATGTATGCACCTTCCGCCTCGTAAAATTCCTCGTTTGTGAAAACATTCCTGGCTAATATACAGTTTCTGATATTTTGACACAGGTTTGGAGCCACAACATACTGGCTCAGGTGCTGTACCTTGAGGAGGTAGTCAGAGGGATTCTTCTCCAAGTAGGCATCCAAGTAAGATTTGGTTGTCTCCAGCAGGCGGCTGAAGCTGAAGCTCACGAGGAATGGGTGGTAGGTTTCCCTCTGTGCCACTATTGTCGACAGCTTAACTATCAATTTGTGCTGAAAAACATGTGTTGTTGAGCATTAAAATCAATCATTCTTGGCCAGAAAATAATCCAGTATCAACTCTGTGCTTTAGAAAAGAAAAGATACAGTAATAGACACATACCTGTGAGAATTCACAGTTATTCTCAAACCATTTGAGGGCAGAGGAGGCAGAAGATCTTTGGCCTTGCTCCAAGCACACAGCCACAGACTGGGAACATAGACAAATGCATCAGAATCTTAATCTAAATTAGGACAAAGCATCCCCATGTGACACCAGGACTTTAACAGCAGACTGTATGTAGCGTTCTTCAGAATTCATTTTATTCTTTCAGTCACACCCGGACACATTTAAAGTCATGTCTGGACATTTTTAGATCTTGTGTCAAGACAGCCCCCAAATAATTGCTGCGATTACCTGGACAAGCAAAAGTTGGGTGATGTTTTTGAACAAACTCTCGTCTTCCACAGTGCACTTTAGGTCTGACCATACTTTGGCAGCAGACATCAGAGGCATCACACAGGCTTCCTCTTCAAACTCGACATCTGGGGAAATACAGTGTATTATTTGGTTAAAACAGGCCGTTGCGGGTTCGTGAGTGAGTGTGTGGTATGCAGCGTAAAGAAGCACAGGATGCATTTTAAAACCATGAATTTCTTTACTTTTCTGATATTACAGTTATTACAGCAAACTATCTCATCAAAACCATGCCTCTATAGCTCTATTATCTATGTGTCTGACACGAGTTTCTGTGGCGATGCTTGCTGTAGGTTCTTGTCTCCATACAATACTAACTTCAATGCAGATGTAGACAGATGTTTCAGAGTGAGGCCTGACACTTACCCAGCTGATCTCCATGCATGACTCTCGTAAGGAAGCCACATATAGTCGTTTTCTCATAATGGAGTTTTCCTTTCAGTGACGAACAAAAGGCTAAAATCAAAAAGGTAAACACATTCACAAAACCGTGTTAGTCACTAAGTGATATAATGAGCAAATACATTAAGATGGTGTCCCTGTATTAACATCAATATAACAACATTTATATTTCCTTCTTCATTACTAATTACAAAAAAAAAGCAAAGTTCAATGCATGTGTCAGGGGTTACTGCATGTTACTTTTATCATTATGTCTTTGATGTGATTAAATTGATTTATGTTGTTGTCGCTCAGGAACTCACAATTCACTGTTATCGGTTATCGGGTTTATCAAAAGCAGGACCCTATCTCATCATATTAATGACATTATATTGACACTTTAACGTAGCTACTCTTTCCTTTCAGCAACACCGTGTATATATAGCTAGGTTAGGTTACTTTTAATGAGTTGGTGCTGTTAATATAACCTAGTTTGCTTCTCTTTTGTCCATTTACGTGCACGAGTTATTCACGTTAATTCGAATTAACGAATTTAAAACACTTTCATCGCTAAAGGTAAAACTTAGCCCGATATTTATGCCCGGGTACTTTGAATAAGCAAAGTTAATGATGGTTAACGTTGAGCTAACTAGCTAACGCTTTGCTAGCTTTAAAAACTTACCCTGGAAAGTCGAAAGCGTTTCATTGAATTTATCGAAGTCGTCTTCCTTGAATCGCCGACACAGACTCACAAACATAAAGTCCAACATCCACCGATTAGCAACATCAGAAACTTCAGCAAAACTGACACTTCCATCTGTAGGACTTTCAGATTCCATGTTTGTTTTATTTATTTTTTCTACTTTTTCTATTTTTTTACAATTCATTTCTCCTTCTTCCTTGTGTTGTTGTTTGATTTCCGCGCGCTGTTGTTTACTTAGAGCCTCTTGATATCCTGCACCGCCCCCTGGCGTTGGGAGGATAATAACTACTAATTCAACTTTTAAACAAATAAGTGTAATATGGACCAAACTTCTCTTTTATTTGGGGGGTTTGGACTATGTCAGAGCAATGACTCTATACTTTTAAGCTGTGTTACTGTCTTTGGCTGCATTGCAGTCCAATATGTGAATGTTAGCACTTCTTTTCAGGCAGCCAGTCCACCAAATGAGATTAACTCCACTACGCCATTTCTCCCAAAATGTGACAAAAATGACACTTTGTAGGGCTTTGAGCGGACAATATTGACACAAAATGAAGCGTGTACATATTATAAAACTCTAGAACTCTGAACATGTTAATGACATGGGTAGGTGACCTAATCTGTGTTTATTTTACATAAAAAATATCCCTAATGTGAAAGCTTAAAAACTGTAGAAAAAAGTTCCCCAAAAGATACACACAAAAAAAGGAGAAAATAATTCTGACATTTTCGATGGCTTGGAGGCATTGTGTTCTATAAAGTGCACAACTGAGAAAAGTTGTGCATTGTAGGAAAATTAATGCAAACATCCCTATCCCCTATCCCTATCCCCATCTATTATACATTGACACTTGGAATGTAATAGATACTGTTATTGTAATCCTATGCAACACAATGGGTGTCTTGAGTTTTGAGAGGGCTGTTTGGCAGCGGTACAAAAGAGCAATGTGGAGATCCACTAATTGCATCTAATGGATTGAAATACATTTCTCTCCAGTGATCAATAATTGTTCAGCCAGTCTCGCCAGACTGCTCAGTTGTCTGCACTTCTGGATGTAAAAAACATGCATACCTTATTGCTGCAAACACCAGTATTAATTAATTATATGTATTTCTAAACTGATATATTTCTATCATATTATGCAATTATCCTTATTGAGCAAAACTTGCATGTAGAAAATGCTTTTTAGTTTAAAAACAGCTTATTTGTATAGTAGAAAACACCAGACACACAAACACGTGAGTTATATACACATTTATTTCTTATTCTGCATATGCTAATAGACGTAATGGGGAACAATGCTCTACAGAAATGTTGACATACATGTATATAACGAAGTGTTCTGTGGTCACATAATTGCTCGGACTACTACATGCATAGGCCTACAATGATGTTGCTTCTTACAGAAACCATCTGTAGCTCAGAAAGTGTCTAATGATAATGCTCTCTAAAAGTTGAACAGAAAAAAATAAAATCAAAAACTGTAAGAGGCAGAATACACAGAGACTTAAGAAGAAACAATGAAGCTTTATGTGTTTCAGGGAGCAAGGTTTGGAACGCACGCATGAGTGACACAGACAATACCCATTCTCCCAGAGAAAATAAAGACACAGCCTTTCCACTCTGTACGGTGTCACAGAAGATAATGCCAGTGTGAGACAGTAAGACAGAGCAGTCGTTTCACTGTCAGCTCACAGAATTAATTTCAGTATCCACACAAACATCATCCCAAGGGGATTTATCGGATCAATCCAAATCCCTTGTTCCTCTACCCTACCTGTTAAAATGAAGGATTACTCGAGGCCAACACAGGGACATCACTACAAATAAGGGATGGAAGGAACAATGTTAAAGTGAACGTACAGGTACAGAAAAAAAAACATATCTTTAACGAGAAGGTTATCATAAAAACAATGAAAACCCCAAACCACAACAGTAAGACAGACCCTTCATTTGACTTTGGAGAGTACCAAAGAATCTGTGTTTCCAATGAGGGATCAATCATTTCAAAAATAATTCTATGTGCTCTCACATGAATCTCTGATTACAAAGTTAAATGATGTCGGTCTGGGCATACAGTATGTACACAGACAAAAAGAAAATATGGACCACAGCGGATAACTGATATGATGCAACCATTTTGGAGGACATTTAATCTTGGCCTTCTTTTCAACCCATTGATCCCAGCGCCTGAGGGCCATGGACTTAGAGCCCCTGGAGCTATAGGGATTGGAGCACTCAGTGCTGTCAGCATGGGAAATAATCAGATGACAGTCTAGGGATCTCTTCCGGTCTGTCTGTGGTCAGACACATTCTCCTTCTGTCTGTTTACCTTGAACTCTAACAGTCAAACTTCTCTCCCTTTGTTGGGGCTACTTTCTGTCTCACTGAAGAAGACTGATGGGGTGGATACTGAATGGTGGTGCACGGATCACCCAGGAGAAGGGAGAAATATTGCCGCTCCTTACTCCAGGAGCCAAGACATCAATGTGGATTTGACAACATCACCTTTCAAAAAGTACAGAAGTAACTACTTGACAATAGCTGTTAAAGAAAAAAAGAAGAAGAAAAAAACTGAAAATCTATCCAATCGGAACATCAGAGAGTTATAGAAAACCTGAGAACTCAATAACATTACTTGTGTGTATTACATAAAGACCTGATTTCTCCTATAAAATTAGAATTTTCTGTACAGTGCTATATGAACAAAGCAAAATGACTTGCTACCTTCTCATAAACAGCAGTGTTATGAAAAGGCACGCATCATTTCAACCACCATATGGCAGGAAATTGTGGTCGTGCTCCATTTTGGTTTAGAAAAAATAGAATCATTTCAACGTTAATTCACAAAAAACATAAAATCCTTTGTGTGGCCTTTGGAATTAGATTATTTTAATATCTTCCTCGGACATTTGTTAGATTATGTAAATCTAACAGCAATATAAAAGGCCCAAAGTGGTCAATTTGGATCCCTGTTTCCACAGATAATCAAATTTGAGGTCCATTGATATTTGGCATTAAGATGCTCGACAGCATATGCCAGCCATATAATACGAAAAAGAAAAAGTCAAATTCTCGTTTGCATTGTTTGTTGAGATTCTGGTAAATTGTAATACTGTTTTGCCTCGTATTAAAGATATAACATTTGAAAAATACAAGTAATTTCTGCCTGTACACTTACAAATCCCCTAGACAGAAAATAAAGTGCCACAATTCTTGGCCTGCATAGTTTGCAGTATGCGATATTGCACATTCCACACCTCTCTGTGAGAACACAAAAACATGATAATGATGCGGAAAAATAAAGAAAACAATAAAACAAACAACAAAGAACTCACCCACGTACTTACTGTCAGTACCATTCTGGTTTGTGTGGCTTTCACAAACACACTGCTAGTACACTCATCCAAGTGTCATGCTGAAACAATAAATAAATATTCCAGCAATACAATTGGAATCAAAGGCAACATACAACAGATATTTTCAGTCAGTGTAAAACAAAAAGCAAGAAAGAAGAAAAGAGAAAAAAAAAAAACTCCTTTGGGTTTAAGTTTGACTGAAAATAGTTTTGTTCACAATAAAACACAATAAATTACAGTCCAAGACACTACGGATATACAAAAAAAAAATGCCTTAAACTCATCAGCAGAATGGGATAAACTTGCAGTAGTATTGAAAACAGTGTCAATAACGACATCAGGGCGCTGAGGATAGGATAATGAACACGATGCAGGTAAACAAACCATAAGGAAAACAAAACCCATAACTTCTGTCATAATACATGTTATTACTGTATATTTTACTATGCAGCTGAGATAGTTGAAAGCCTGTCAGTGTGCTTGATTTGGTCCATTGATATCAGAAGGAATATTGTCATTTTTTTGTGGTAGTCTATCCCTTTTGAATTGCCAAAATAGACAATTGTAGTGTAAAGCATAAATATGAGTATTAATGATCAGATCTACTGTGCTGAATAAATAAATAGTCTTAACACTGTTTTATGGAATCTCCCTTACCTACCATAGATTTTCTTTTACAACCAATCTAGACCTACGTATTTAATTACTACGTAATGTATTCTTAAAACTACTTTTAGATGTATATATCTGACGTCAGAGAGTAAATAAGATTTATTTTGTGATTTGGATGGAATCAAAAGGCTTGAACAAGGAATAAAACATCTGAAACCTTGTTGTAACCTTGTTACATAATAAATAATGTTCGGTAGCAGTAGTATCTGCTAGTTCCTGTCCTTACTAGTTACATACATATTTGGCAACTATAGGTGTATGCGTGTTAGGGGTGGTGTTTTTCAAAGACTGAATATCGGATGCTCAGCTGAAAGTTCAACAGTCAATATGAAAACCAAAAGCAATATGGTCAACGTTACAGTTTCATACACCGTTTTTCACGCACAAAAAAAATAAAACATTACAGGGTCATCATGGGAACACTTTGCATTTCCACAAAAGGTAATGATATGTTTTTTTATAGGTCGCTACGATGCAACACCCAGTCTGAGGGCTCTCAACTCAACCCCCTCCACATCCCTCCTTTTCACATTACAAATAGTTGTACCTTCAGTGACAGTTTTCCGATGCCAGCCTGTGCATTGTCATTGCTTTAGATGTCCTAGTATTTACAGTGGAGCGCTTTCAGCAAACTAAGCACCGTAAAATATCTGTCTTTTTCAAATGCATGCTTTTTACAGTCCCTCTGTGCATCTCCTTCTTTTGCTAGAAAAAGGAGGCTGTCATTATGTACATTGGGAGGACCAAAATGTCAACATAAGTTGATGAATTCTCACTGTTTTTTAAGAGCCTCCTCCTTGAGCCCACTGTTTGCCCCAGAGTCATTCTAAAATCTGCACGGAGCACTGCAGTTTCTTTTTCAGCAAAATCACAACAACACAAGTAAAAGGGACTTGTCATGCCATGCAAAAATATCTCTCACTACAACGAAACCTTGGTCTTTTCTTTCCTGCTCTCCCACACACCAGGCTGAGGTTGCAGTGGGTCTGTAGTCCTTCTGAGCTTCTCTTATGGTCACATGCTGGTTTCACAGGTCGGAGAGAGGCTTCCATCCCCGGGTATCAGGTGGATATCGGATGTAAACATGTGGTTTTCTACTTTGTGTCCACTTTGGTTGCTGTCAGCATTGACTTCCTCGCCTGCCCTGACCACACCTTGGGTGCAATTTTGTGCTGCTGTCTTAGGTGACAATGGAGCAACGGCAGCTCCTGCCACTGCCATCAGATGCTTCTCCTTGTGGTTCTCTGTGGCTGGATCTTCATCGCCAGGTGGGGTGTCTACCACCAGCCTCTTTGGTGACAACGGGCAGGTCTCCTCCTCTGTGACTGGGAGCAGCTCCTCTGTACTGGGGATGAGTGGTGATGTCTCTCCCTCTGGGGTCTCGTCTTCCAGGATACTGGAGCTGATGTCTCCAGGAGAGGTAGTGCTGGGCGGTGTTAACGGGCCTTCAGCAGAGGTCTTGAAGTTAACCTGTAACTCCTTTAATTTAAGAGGGTTATTCCCTCTTGGAGAGCCTTGGATATTCTCCACAGCACTGTTGAAGCTCTCCCCTTCATCTATGTGGAGCTCTGATCCGTCACCTGGGTTGGCGGATTCATAGAGGCCGTCTTTGAGTATGATGCCAGGAGAGCTGGGGTCATCAATGGCCTTCAGTTGGCTTAAATCAAGGGAGGGTGGGGCCCTCGGGTGTCTGATTTGACAGGGCCCAGCATCTTCTTCATCTGAGTTGGAGTCCTGCTCTGTAAAGTCTGTTGAGCAGCCTTCAAAGTTATCTGGAAAGGAGGGTGGGACCTCCTTCATCTCCAGCTCTACTTCCTCTTTTAATGTAAATTCGGGGCTTTGAGATTTCTTCGGCGACACAGGGGCGGTCATGGTTGTGCTCAAAGTGCTCATGGAGCTTGTAGTGTTGAGGTTGGTGAAGGACTGTGACCTGGTCATCTGGTTGTACATCTCCTCCAGTTTCAGCGCATTAAGGTGCTGTGGGGTCCGGCTTGTCTGCTGGTGGCTTCCAGTAGTGTTGATGGTGATGCGATGAGGGGAGCTTTGCGGCTCAGGGTTTCTTTTAACCGGAGATTTCAGGTCAGTCTCTGAGGAGGCGTGCCTGGTTGAGCTGCCCCATCGGCTAGGCGACATGTGGTTGTCCAGGGAGGTCTTCTCCTCTCCTTTCTCCACCACCACATCCATCAGTTCCATACTGCGGGCAAAGGCATCTTTTAGGTTCATCGACACAATGCTACCATTCCTTTTGGCTCTCTCCAAAGCCTCCCTCCTCTTGATGGCCTTCTCTTGCCTCTTCTGCTCTTTGTAGAACTCAGAGAAGTTGTTGACAATAATGGGGATGGGTAGGGCAATTACCAGCACTCCTGCAATGCAGCAGAGCCCACCTACAATTTTCCCAAGTAAAGTCTGTGGGTAAATGTCACCGTAACCCACCGTAGTCATAGTAATGGTTGCCCACCAGAATGAGGCGGGGATACTGGTGAATTTGGTGGCATCTTCATCTTTCTCAGCAAAGAAGACCAAGCTGGAAAATATCATGATGCCCATGGCAAGAAATAAAATGAGCAGCCCCAGTTCATTGTAGCTCCTTCTCAACGTAAACCCTAGAGACTGGAGCCCTGTGGAGTGCCTGGCCAACTTCAGGATCCTCAATATCCTCATGATCCTGAATATCTGCACCACACGGCGCACATTTTGGAACTGCAGCACACTCTTGTTGGACTCAGTTAGGAAGATTGTGACATAGTAGGGCAAGATTGCCAGCAAGTCAATGACATTCAGCGGGCCTTTAAAGAACTTCCACTTGTTGGGAGAGGAGAGGAAGCGAAGGAGGTACTCCATGGTGAACCAGGCGATACACACGGCCTCCACGTGGGCGAGCTGGGGATTATCGTTGGCCTGGCCAAACTCGTCCATGACCTGCAGCTCTGGTAAGGTGTTGAGAGACAGAGCGATGGTGGAGAGGACGATGAACAGGATCGAGAAGATGGCTAGAATCTGAAAGAGAGAACAGAAAGGAATAAAATATTAGCAAACTTCCAAGAAATGCTTCTATGTTCATGTGACTTTCATTGTCATTATTAATACACAGAAAAATAGCATACATATTCTGAATTATTGTAAATACACACAAGGTTTCAGCCATTAAATGTTGATTTAAGATATATATCTTTTGTTGTCTTTCTCAATTAGCATGTGATGGCTCAGTAGTTCGTTACAGATATGGGATACACTGTGAATAATCATAGGTGTCTGCATGATGTGAATGCATGTCACAATATTGTTTGTATGGACAAAGGAAGATAGCATGTCAATTTGTAAAATGACAAAAGAAGGTAGCAAATGACTCAAATAAACAAATAAAATAAATCTTTGAATTAATGCAGCATTGCAGGATAGATTATTAAACGAGGGGGAGATTTAAATAAGGGGGAAATAACTAGGCCAGTAATCTATTTTGGAAGAAGAGGAGTGTGTTTGTGTGTGCGGACCATCGACAATAGATAAAAGGATTTTGGCTCCACCTGTTGGCAACAGTCTAAAATCCCTTTTATCTGTCTCAAAATATCATTTATTGTTTTCAATGATAAAAGAAAAGTAACTGCAAACCAGTTTTTTAAAACGTCTGTGTGTACTTGTGAAATTCTGATGCTTTGATATTGTTTCCTGTGCCTTCTGCTCAGCAAAAGTGATAGATAAGAATATCCGGCATAATCCTATGAGGTCAGCACAGTGTTTCAACTGCAGCTCTTTACCTTGACCAGGATTTATTGACATTGATATATTAAATCTGACTTTAGATGTTCTGACTGGGTTTGGGTATTTATAAAATGAGTTTGTGTAAGCAATATATGGTGAGTGTTTGACTGTAACATCATGTTATGTGATGAGTATGCGTGCCTTGTTAATACAGAGTGACAAGTATTAATTACATAGTTCTCTCATCATTCGTCTCTTCATTTCTATAATACCTCTCCATATTTTATTACCGGTGGAAAGATATATCCATACAATGCTGCAGGAATTAGCTGATGTCCTTTTCCCACAGCCCAACTCTGCTCAGCCAGGAGTCTCAGCCCACGCAGGGGAAGGGTGTCTGTCCTACACACTGTAGTGCAGCATAACAATCAACCGAACGCCAGTGCATTCTTTCGAGTAAAGGCCTCTAAGACCCACGCAACATAAAAGCTATTAAAATCTAATGAACAAAGATTGAAAAGTCTCAGTCCAGATAGGACAACAAGGCACCCTGAATACTAATCACAAACCGCATCAAGTAGCAGAACACACTGATTATCTTACATAAATGTACACAGCGCAGTCTGGAGACAGTGTGTGTCCTGTGATACTTCAACAAATATCACGTACTAGTGAATATCATGCAGGGATGGATTTTTCAAAGGTGTTCAGCTACTTCTATAGTCTATCAATTAGCCTTGAGCTAACACTGACACGCTGGGCCACAGCCTTGTGCCACTGCCTGAAATAGATGTAAGAAATCCCTTTTATTAGGCACGAAAAACTGAGAAAATAAGGATTGAGACAGATTGCAAAATAGACAAAGGGGTGTCATGGCTCAGCAGAGGAAGTGTTATCACTAAACCTATTAGCGGCTAAGTGAGGCAACCTGGGTCTGGCCTGCCAGCGAGTTGGAAGGCTGGAGTCACAGTAAAGGACGCACACAGTTTCCATGAACTTTTTGGCAAGCCCCCTGTGGCCAAGCTACTCCATCAGAGAGACTTTGCTTATGTTCCTGCTGCTGAACACCTTGGCACCATGTCAGCACCAAAGGTAGAAGAGTAGATTAGAGCATGAGATAACGATTGTGATCAGTTTACAAGCTTACTGGTGGTACATTGTGTTGCTTGTGCAGCTGAGTTATTCAGATACAAGTGTAAGAATAAACATGATTTATGAAAACACATGCTAAAGGTCACTCATTCTTTAGAGGTCCACTATTCTTTAAATAGATTCACATTACCTCCCTCAGAAGAGATAGTTAATCTTCTACTGTTCTACACTTTGGAGCAAATGAACCTGCAATGTGCGGCTGAATGGATGGACTTGAACACTAACACACTCACAGACAGAGAGAGAAAGTGATTAATGTTTTCACTGACCCACACCCATGCAATCTCACCTTCCTACACACCCATGCATCCCTTTCTCATGGACACTACCAAATGGCATTTGAACATGAGGATGAGCAATCCTGAGGTGGCTTGCATTAACCTGCTGTAATTGCGTGGGAGTAGTTAGGAAGATACATTACTTGGACTCAGTCGTCTTTGCCCCTGATTTGCATGTGCGGTGGCATTCAGTGTAGCATCTAATGCCCGGAGTGCTGTCTTAAAAGAGGGAAATGAGTGCAGCTACGCCAGTTGACCTGGAAGTGACCCAGCAGAGGAAAACTACCAGAGACAAGACACAAGATATTGAATTGAACCGAACAATTTCAAATATCTGAGAAAGTTCTTTGAACAACAGTTCAAAGAGTAAAATAACTGGGATTACAACTGGTGCATAAAAATTGCTCAATTTAAAGTAAAAAAAATATGAGTCTATCTTCCCGGTCCTTGCGGAGGTTTTGACCTCAGAATGCAGTCAGGTCTACGTCAGGCCAGTCATGAGTTTAGAGAGGTTAATGTCTTGGTCACGTGTGACATGCTTTAGTTGTCTGTGCCTATTCAGGTGCTCTCCTATCCCTTTACCAATTCTACTGCGACCATTTCTGAGCATGACTGTGTTGAAAACTGCTTCACTTTAAAACGTAGAATGAGATGAAAGGCAGATGAAGAAAGACCGAAAATTATTCAATTATTTTTATACAATACTCAAAGGACTTCTCTGAATACTTTGGTCTTTACTCCTGAGCAAATTCTAAAAAACACATCAGGGAAAAATAAATCACTTGACGAATGTCTTCACGTAAAGAAAAACCAGCCGGCTAAATCCCTCAAGGGACATCTTAAAAAAATAGTGCCTGGGACAGTGTCGGCAGCAGTTTAGGAGAATGTCTTTTGTGCACCAAGGGAGTGAACGCGCTTTATCCACCAACACCCACCCTCATAATTTCAGTTCTACAGCTCCTTTAATAATAGATCCCCTGGGAGACCTGAGCAGGGAGTATGAAGTTGATCCAGAGGAAAAAAAGACAAAGGAGCCACTGAGTTAAGAGCCCTCTTCAGCCTCTTCTCTGGGCCTCTCACCTCCCCCCCTCTCTTTTAGTTCCCACAGGAGGGAGTCAATGGGCCCAGTAACTGTCCTGTCATTACTGTGGTCGCACATTGACACCCGTACGTCTGCCTGCATCCCCGTCGTTTGAGGGAAAAAAGATGCTATGTGAAAGAAAGAAAAAAAAAACTCACCTCTCACCAGTGGCTCATCTGCCATCTATGGGGAGGCTATTGATTGTGTACACATCACATTATGGCCAGCAAGCCTCTATTGATCTCCTTGCTCAGAGCGCTTATGGACCATGATCAACCTCTGAGGTCCCCACTGATCCTCTCTACTTCCCCTTGTGTCATCAATTTGTGCCGGACAAATTGAGCCATTCCTCAGGTATGATAGTTTTTTCCTGCAAAATCAATCCAGGCGATTATGGTTATGGTAATGTGGATTGATCCCTGGACTTGTGCACTATTTTATCTCCTGAGACTGTATCTTTTCCAGTTGGATGAGCGCGCCAAAGCCACAGCTTTGTGCATGCTTTAAAACAAAGAATAATTTGTTAATTTAATGAACTATCACACTAAGTTTACATGAACCAGTGAGGAATTTCATTTCACTTTTCAGACCAATGGCTCCATATACTGGAAATAGGTTTAAAATAAGGTTTAATACGTCCCAAATGGCAAACTCTGACTATAAGATGTGCACAAATTCTGTTCCCAGCAATTAATTATATAATTGAGTCGATATGTAATATGGCTTCTTAGGGAACCTGGCACACATACTTTAAGAGAGATTTATAAGGCATGAATAGTGAGGGTATGACTTGAATACAGGCACCTTTAGATGGAATGATCATTAATCAACCAACGAGCAGAGACATCTTCCCTCCCACTCTGTCATTATTCTGCTGGTTGAGTGCCTTTTTTTATGGCTACTTTCCAAAGACTTCACAGAGTGAGAAAAGCAGAGGGGGAATGTGATATTTGGTGGTCGTCCACTGTTTTATCCCACAGCTCCTGCGAGGTTCAGATAGGTTTGGAGGAATGCCACAGTTATTACAATTTGGGCCTCAATTCTAAAGCCATTAGTCTATCGACAATATAATTGAGCTCATAAAGCCTGGAGAGAACAAAATGGCAAAACTGATTTGATTGAATCCCTTGAAACTGGTGCAATATGTGTGTGGTCATTGAAATATATCCATTTATTTTTTTTAGAACTCTGCAATATCTGATAAAAGAAAACACTCCAGTTTCCATCTGGCCAACTATATTTGGTAACTCCAGTGGGAGTTTAGTGCAAGAAAAACTATTGAGCTTTTCATAATATCTCTGACAGCTGTCAGTGCAGTCAATAATTGCAGTGGATATAACCCATTTGTCTTGCATAATGCAGCATCACCATGTGTCACTTACAATTTAATTTGTCATCAGTCAGTTAGACTCTATTACGTGTCCTGTGCTGGGCAACCTTAATCAGGAGTGTTAGCATGATCACAATTTTGATCGCAGGTGCCTTACGATCAGCATGACATATGGTATGCTCCTTTTTGTTTACCGGTATTTAATTATGTATGACTATGCTTTGCTTCTCTGTAGAGCACTTTGTAAACTTTGTTTTTAAAGGTGCTATATAAATAAAGTTATTATTATTATATGAACTTTGCAGGTAAATCATATTTCTTGTTGATTTTCTTTTAACAGCACAAAGCTTTATACACTGAAGTCTCTCTCAGTTTCATATTATCTTTGGTGGAGGCATGCAACATTATGGGACCTGAGGGCTCAGCCAATGTTATGCTGAGAGTGTGAGGTTCGTTCGGCTGCTCAACAATCGGTTGATTGGGCTGACAGCCTTTGAGAGGATCCTTAATCAATAACCAATTCTTATCAGCGGCATTACAGGCCTCACACACACTTTGGTTACAGAGTGCTTTCAGTTAATTCTTCACCACAATATTATAGGAGGAAGAATACATAAATAAATAATATACAAATATAAATGGCCCATCTATATTACTGAATAATGTCCATCCATGGTGGAGTGTATTCCCCGTGGTCACTGTACTATGTTTCATTTGATCTCTTCACTAAACTCCACCGTGTCCCCTTTTCTTCCCATTCTCGTAAACACATTTTTCGTGTGCCTTCTTCTCTTTTCCAGGCTTTATTTATACTGATATTTGTTTGTGTGTTACTTATTTATTTATTTTAGCCACAGGGAGGAAAATGGGCTAGTATGAAATATTTATAGAGTGTAATCATGCGTCCGGCCAGTACTTGCACAAAAGCGCCTTCTTAGAACAAGCAACACAGCCGAGTGGGTCAGCGCTCTATTACAGATGAGTTTTGGTTAAATGATTATACTTAAAAGATTACGTATGAGTGAACACATTGTACTGACAATTACCAAGTCAGTGTTTGTTCAAATTACACATATGACCAGAATCCCAATTCAGACTGTTGATAATTTACAGGGAAATGTGCTGAGAGTTGGCAACAGCATAGAGAAAAAAAAATCTGACTTTGATTGCGATGTTGCAGTCACATTGTGGTGGTATGGAGGAGAAACCAGATGTTTGTTGTTTTCAGGGGAGGAGTGACTCTGTTAGAAAATTCAGACTACCTGCAACTAAACTAGATACGCATGGGAAGTTGAAAAGTTCAGCCATAACAATGTTTTGTCTGTCTGTTTATCCACTTCCTCTTTCCTCGTCGACGAAGAACTTAGTTGATTAAATTATTTCTTGGAAATAAGTCATTCAGTACGAAAAAACATTAAAAACCGAATGAATTACATACATTGTACTGATTAGTCTAAATATTAGTCTAAAACAATGGCTCTTGGATTTCACACAAGAATAAACAAAAGGCTTCATTTCGAGTCCACGACTGTCAACTTTGTCAGCTAAAATGACAACGGTTTGCTAGCAGATTTAATTATAGCTAAACTGAGATGTTCAATGTATTGTAATCCAGAAAATAATGTAGTTAGCTAAATTATATACTACGAGACTTTAAATGTAAGCTAATGCTAGATTACTACTGGTAATAAGCTAGTTAGCTGTGCATGCTAACATTTTCAAGTTAATGACCCTCCAAACTTACATGCATTTATCAGGTGGAAGTAAAATGTCCAATTGTACACTGTGGTTTTAAGTTAATAAACGTGACATCCAGCTGTGCTGACCAGCTTTTTTCAGCCCCGCAACATAACAGCACTCAGGTAAACTGAAACATTTATAAACGGGCTGCCCAACAATGTATTTCACGTTGGAGGCTTGCAACAGCTAAGCCTCCAATGCCAAACATTACATCACAAGCTAGCGGGGCCATTTCTGAGCTCAACCTTGGGATAAATTCCACAACTTTCCTTCTCAATCAAGTGTATTGATACATTTATTTATAGCTCCGATAGGATCCTTGAGCCATCTGCTTAGTGAAATAGCTAACCTAATGCTTGCTCCATCCTATTATATATCCTGTAACATAGCCCTCTTCCTCTGATATCAGATTTATACTCCCAGCATAGTCTTCGGAGCAGATATGATTGCAGTTCAACAATACTTCATCGGGGTATTAGAAAAAGATTTCCCTCAGTGTGCGGATGCTATTTCCGTGGACGACTCAGCAGTTTTGTGAATTAAGCAATGGATGTAAAAGCCTCACAAGAAGGGCGGTGAGGAAAGTCAAGCACACTGTGCCACAAAGCATTTAAAGCAAAGAACAAACTGACATTTACGATGTCTTGATTGGTCTAATCACGTCAATCTTTGTCGCTCTCTTTATCTGGTTCTCTCTGTCCGTTCTCTGTAATCTGTCCATCACTGTTGCCCTCTAAGTCACCTTGCAGCAAATCACGGGCCGTGACTTTCACAACACAAATGTCAGGAATTAAACGGAGAGAGAGAGAATATGTACTCATAGGTAGAGGGAGAGAAGGCTGCACTAAATGTGAGGCAGACTGACGCAACACTATATTTCGTACTACACCATAAAAATTACAAAGATATGAGAGCAAATGTCTTTCATGAAACAATACTAATTCATAATAGGTTTAACACCAGCAGTAATATAATCCTAGTGGGCGAAAATCCATTAAAACTAATTCTTAGTGGTAACATTTGTAAGAACTTGCCATGAGCTGAGAGACAGCCAGGGAAGAAGGTCTGCTTGTTCCTAGGCCTCTGTATTCTGTTAACATTACTTTGTTGCTGTGTAATTGCTTTGGCAATGTCTTACCGTGACAATAAATCTTTCTGATGATCTAGGTATATATATTTACACTGGAAAACAATTTAAACAATGTCCTTGCTGCATGTCCTTTCCCCGCCAGGAAAGATGGTGGTGGATGTGGAAAAAGTATGTGTGCGTGTGCATATGTTTCTGTGCATGTGGAGAACAAGCCTTCGGCCCTTATGGCATGATAACATTATTAACCTATATGCTTCTGACTCCCCCTGAGAGAAGAGAACAGCAGGCAGACCAGATATACAGACAGTTCCCTCCGCACACTTATGCACATGTACATGCACATGAGGGGTTTTCCAGTTTTCCAGCATTTGTGCAAACTATACGAACACATGGCCATTACACTATATCTGCAAGCACAAAAGATGGATCTTTCAAAGCCATAACACCAAAGGACAACAACATAATCACAATAGATAACTTTCTTATGTTTGGAGTAATTTTCAGCTGAGCAGCTATGTGTTCCCGCAGGGGTTTGTGCCTTCATGTGTGACAGAGAGAGAGAGAGAGCGCCAGAGAGAGCAGTCAACAGGGCTAAGTGTAATTACCGCTAAGTGCGATCACTGTGTTAATCATCCGGCCAAGGCCACATAATCAACACTTCCTCGAGCCACAGACCAGAGAAAGGAAGGAGAAACAAACGCGCAGCCCGGACCCCATAAAAGTTCATATTCATCATGATGCTCTGAGTGCTGCAAATAACTCGCTGGGCTGCTCCAGAGATTCGTCTGTACGTATGCAGATAGCAACACAGGAAGAGGATCGCTCACAAGCTCCTCTACCCCGGAGTCTCCTGATAACATCATCCATCTGAGCTTGGAGGCTGAGGGAGGATGGGAAGGTGGTGAAGAGGCATGTGTGTGTGTGCGTGTGTGTGTGTGTGTGTGGTACTTTCCAGAAATGTACTCAGCATAAGAATTACTCTCCTGCCACCTCTCTGGGGTGCTTTTCCTTCACAGATAAGTTTGGGTAAACCTCACAGGAAAAACTCTCCTCTACACCTCCCACACATATGCACACACACACACACACACACACACACACACACACACACACACACACACACACACACACACACACACACCGATACATACAGCAGAAATGCTTGTAAAATGCCTCTTGCTCTCTCACAATCCCTTTTCTCTTATTCCAAAACACAGTGTCACATTTAGCCGCACTCAGCAGGCTCGTACAGCTCTCAGCGCTACACCCCCCCCCCCGCTCTCTCTCTCTCTCTCTCTCCTCCTCCTCCCCTCTCTATGCGTACCTCTATCTGTTATCTTCAATGACTACACGTCACCTCGCTGTCTGAGTCAAACTCTGTAACCACGGGCATGTCTTCCCAGCACTACTAGCGCAAGTTGAGCAGAAAGCAGAAAGCAGCTTTGTGACTTTACCATTCAGCTGAGTGATCCTCAGAAGCTCCACGAGCAGCGGGATGATGCTGTCAGATTTCAGGGTAAAAAGAGGTTACTCGGTCCATTGGAATTCGAAGCAAAACGCTCCAATGAACGCTGTCATGAATTCCAACAACATGAGATAACATTTGGAGTTCAGAGGAAACTTTTGTTTAAAGTTGTATTTATTACGTTGGCTTTAATTTCCCTCGAGTAGTCCCTTGTGGTTTAGGGAGAGCTTGACAAGGCACAGCCACAAGAGGGAGCTCCTCCTCCCTGTGACTCTGAATTCAACTAGTGGAAATGCCCTTTTATGACTTTGTGATTTGATTTTCTCCCCTTTTTTTGCAAGGTCAGTTGGGGGTGGAGAGAGAACTCCACTTTCAAGCCCCTGAGTTTTGATGCATACAAGAGGAGTTGAGATAATCCCTTGTCTACTCTCTCTATCCTTCACGCAGATAATTCAAAACACAAGCTTTCCTTCTTTCTCTGTCTCGTTTTGGGACTGCAGGAAGAGTGGTCACAGAGGAGTCAGCTAATCCTAATCAAGTATAAAGAATATAGCCCAACCATGAGGCCTGAATGGCACTCCCCTTCATTTATATTCCGCACCACATCAGCATCCGCCCCGACACCATCCCTCCAACTGTTGACTATTGGCTTCAAATGTGCACATTGTGTCAATCTCAATTGTACGTCTCACAAAGTCTCTTTCAAGGTATGTGCTTGTGTTGCAAAGCTCTCCAATGTGGCTTGGTTGATTTATTGTTATTCAGCATCACTTCCAAGGACAGACCTGCACCTCCATCACTATCTGTCTTTAAACACTGGAATGTCTTTTTCTGTCTTTCCTCTGGGAAACTGGGGTGAATATGAACCCAAACTATGTGTACCACGAGAAACACACCAAACTGACACAGGGTTTCCTCTCTAATGAGATGCACCCTGATGATGTTTGCATGAATACATTCATGAGTGAGACGGACACGGAAGGAGAAACAAGACATTCACAATAGCAGCGACAACAGACAGCAAAGCCAGCAAACAAATAGCAAAGAGGAAAACTAATTAAGAAATAGACATAAAACCTCCACTTTTGATTCAACTGTTACATGTGAATTGATTAATATCAGAGCATCTACATGACTGCGGATGCTTCCAATCCTGCACCAACTTCCAAAGTCCTTTTTTTTTATTATAACAATTTCAGTTTGTTCCTCTTCATCCCAATTACCAAACAACACCTTGACATTTCCGTCTGCTCCCGTGGAAAGAGAGAGGCTCAGCGGCCATGGTGTCAACAACATATTGACGCAGGTCCCCGTAACCATAGAAACTTGTGAACGGCATCCCCGGTTCTCATTTCTGAAAGGCGGCAGTCATCACAGAATAACATCGGAAGAGATTTTGCGCCCATCAAGGCTTCGGGTATCTTATTTTGTCACTGAAACTATTTTATTGAACAAAAACATGCTGCTCCCTCCTTCCCACGATGCCGACTTTAGTAATGACTCACGCTGGATCATACTCAGTGGCCTTCGGCAACAAAAAAACAGCCGACAAACGTGGTATGAATGACTGAGCGATTGAGCTGAATGCTGCTTCATGGTAGATGAAAGCAGGGAGCGCTGATAAGGGAGCTGTAATAACAGACAGACATTCACAGCCTTTGTTCCTCTGCAAATGAGCGTGATGATCATCAGGCTTGGGAGCGGCACTGGGTGACTGTTTCCATGGCGTTAGAATGAGGAAAGCCGCTGTGTGTGTATGTGTACATCTGAGTGGGTGGTAGTTTCGTGTGTAGGTTGGGGTGGAGGCTCGGGTATTATTGATAGGTTGCCTGTCCTTGAGAAGGCCAGATTGGGACGCCCCCACTCTTCACGGGAGATTTCCTTTAATTAATCCAAATGAGGACACACTTGCAATACACACACACACACACACACACACACACACACACACACACACACACACACACACACACACACACACACACACACACACACACACACACACACACAGATGACTGCATGCAATCAGCACCACAGAAGTAAGGGGGAGGATGAAAATGTCAGACAGTTTGAACGGATTTTACAGATATTATTATGAAAGTCACATGATGGAATTAATTAGCAATGTTATAACTTAGAGTTTACAGTTCTATGTGTGGCTGTATAGGCATATACTATATATATCCTCTGCAAATCATGAATGCATGTACCAAATTCAATGGCAATCCATCCAAGGGTTGATCTATTTCAGTCTGGACCAAATGGGTGAACCGACCGGCATTGCCATCATTAGAGCCATACCACTAGATGGCTAAATATATATATATATGTATATATACATATGCTAAAAGAAACATTTACTTTTACTATTTGGGCTTCCCACAATTAAATGAACATGGTCGACTGCGATATTGAAATTTAAAATGATCCGTGCGAAAGTCTGCTTCATGTCAAATGAAGTTCTTCCTTAACTAACATCTAGCATCCATCAGGAGGTGATCGAGATGACCTGGCTTCACTTTTGGGGAGCTGTTATGCTGCCGTGGGTGCACCCACATGCTTTATACAACTGAGAGCAGACAAGCAAAGAGAAAATACACAGGTGAAGAAGAATCTTATTTCTCGTGCAAATATATTAACATTAGCATGATTGTAGTACAACATGTAAGTGAAAGACGTCCTTTGTTTATTTACCTGTGAAAGTGCAATACAAAATATTTTGTCCCTTAAATCATGAATAATGGTGATAAATAATTGCGATCACAACATTAATTAAAAATTAATCGAGATGATCATTTTGGCATTAATAGTGCAGAACTGCAGAATAGTATCGATTACATTTTCCCGAACTCTGACTCTGATGAAGTGATTTGATTTAATTAAAAAAAAATTCTAATTCTTTATTTGTGTGTCTGTGTCCGTGTTGGCAAGCATTTCAGTGCGAATATGAGTCAGCGTGGCCATCCGGCTTATGGCCCAGTCAAATCAGGTAATCAGCACAGCTGTGCCGGAGCAGGTATACGATTAACAACTCTCTGTGTATAAGACGATAAGCCACCGAAACATTTCCGCAAACACAAAGAGTGTTTCCATGCAGGTGGGGGGAAGCTGCTGAAAATGAAAAGCTAGTGCAATCAGATAATTTGCCTATCACCTCTCATGTGAGGGAAGGAGATTGGATGGTATGAATGCCCCTGTTGATTCAACACCCAGAACCACGGGTCCCCGCAGGAGGCAGAGGAGAGGTGAAAGTAGAGCCTCTGGTGTTGCAACACGCCAACGGTAGATTCTCAACATGGGTGAAGCACCCTGCTGCAGTTATTACAGTGTGGGGGCTCATGGTGTAAGTTAAGATGATTTGAGAGTTAAACATATATGAGGAGACACGCAAAAGACAAAAATTATAGCCAAGCACTGGCTGATAATAATATAATCATCATGCCCTGGGGTTCAGTCGCTTGGAGTGGCACCAAACAGGACACATGAAAAATGTAAAAGTGGTGAGTTAGAAGAGATGCTGCGCTTCATGCGGAAGACCCATTTTAAGCACCCGTGTTGGCAAACATCTGCACTGCTGCTATAAAACACCCAAGCCCAACCGGCTCTGTGGCTGACCGTAACCTTTGGACTCTTGGAGGCACATGCAGTTTTCATGTTAATAGCATCTCTCATAGGCTGTGTAGTACAATAACAAATCCAAATGAAATCCCATAAAAGTCGGACAAACCAAGTCTAAACTGAGTAGATGTTTACATGCATACGAACGTTCTGAAAGCCAATTAATCAACAATAAACAATTATTATCATTATGATAATTTACATTTTCAAGCAAAAATGCAAACTGTGTGAGGATACATATCTTTGGATGCCGATCTCCACCAGGTCTGTCTGCAACGACCACGGCTATAACATTTCACCTCCATCTCACGGGTATAACCGTGATTTCAAGCATTTATTTAGATAATTAATCAGATAAAAAGCTTGAACGTAGAATCAATAGCGAAAACAAGTCTTGCTTTGCAGCCCTACTACAATAATCCATTCTTTGTCACTGCAACAACAAGTGTAAAGCAATTTACAAGACACTACAGAGCAGAATGCACAAAATAATACAGAAACAAGGGAGAAAAAAAAATGCTCATGCTGCAATGAAGAGTGAACAAACAATTAAACCGTTACACACTGCCATTCTTGGATGTGTAATCCTTTTAGTGAAGGAACTCCTGTGCTCCATTAGTGGACTGTGAAGTGGATCAGCAGTGTTGACAAAGATGATATAATCTCCGGACATAACACTTGTACAGTTCTGTCAGAGACGAGGGTCACGCTTATTAGAAAGGGTTAGAGATCATGAGAACATGAGCTCTACGCGGGCTAATGCTGCTCCTGAGAACTAAATGCAATCAGGATTCCTTGTGAGCCTGGTGCTGACGATGGCTTTGAAGTGACCAGGTCAGGGTGTCTGCTACTTTCAGATCATCAGGGTTACAGAGGACATCCTCTTGCTCTGGAAGCTCTAAATTATGTGAATCGACAGTTCTTTCAAGTCTGTATTCTGCTTTTAGTTAAGACGTTCTGTTGATCAAACAATGTCACCCAATATTCGTGTATCTGCAAGCTGCTTTTTCATAGTTTAAAGGTTTTAGATATCATGATATAAGCAATCACACATTTGTTGTCAGATGATAATTAATTGTGTTGGTGTAACAATGCACTGCCGGGGTCTGTTAATCATTGTTATTGCATAGACTAATACAAAATTAAAAAACACTGCTATATTGTAGGGAACAATCACATTTTAAAAGCTTAATAATTCCTATGTACCACGGAGAGGAAACACTATAAAACCGGCTAGTGTGGGATTTATGGTAAATTATATCTTGATTAAGAAGCAGCTAGGAGCATTTCTTCTTTGGCTTGAATAAAGGTTGTAAAATAGAAACCTTGTCCTGTGACATAATCTTCCCTTTTAAATCTGTAAGCATCTTTAAATACTGTCTCAGTCGTAAGAGCCAATGAGGTCAATTTATATAGAAGTCGGATTTCTGCGATAAGCATTTCATTTTGCAGCTGTTTCTTATTCACAGCATAAATATACGTTTGTTTCTGATGTAACAACTTCTAGACATATACAACAACATATATACTGTACATATATATTTATATAGATTATATATATATAATTGCCACATTACGTTGATTTGAGGGAGGCAAGAGCTTTCGTCATTCTTTTAAAAGGCAAAAAGTTATGTATAATTTATAACCGTGGTTTCAGCTCTTAGTGAGCATGAGAAAAAATTGAGAATTAGTAGTAGGAGGTTTCAAACTTTCAGTATTGCAGTAATTGGTCTGCTTTTTTAAAACTTTTATTTTTCCCTTACTTGCCTCAGCCCTGCAAACCAGAGTAAGGAAAGAGTTGGACCACACACCACACTGTGATGCTGCTTCAGCTGCCTTAGCGGGAGAAACTCAAGGTCAAAATAATTGGCTATGTCTCTTCTGGTGTCACTTATCTTGTTCTTTTTTCCGCTACGTTGCCTCAGCTGTGTGGTAGCAGGTAAACAATTTATTATAGTTACCCCCGAACAGCAGGGGAGCTCTTCCTCTTCATAATTTAAACGTGGATACAAGAACATAAGTCCCTTCTCTATCAGCCTGCTAGTGATGCACATCGAGCTAACACCTCGCAAAGCAATTCTTCGCTGAGCAAACAAACATAGCTACTCTCCTCAACACTCAAGTTAACACAATTGATACGCTTGGGGCAAGTCTTAGGTAACAGCAGGCTCTCTCTTGCAGAACGCACACACACACACACACACACACACACACACACACACACACACACACACACACACACACACACACACACACACACACACACACACACACACACACACACACACACACAAACTGAATAATGTACAATATAATGAGTGTAAACCTCTGCCCCTGGCTTACAAGGTTGAATACATTCACATTGTATTATGAGAAAAAGTCATTATAACTACAAATATTGTTACAGGATATTTGTTATAGGATCTGATACTCTTTAAATGTGACTTTATTACACGATGCTGACAGTATTGTGAGGTATTGAACATTATACAGTATTATCAGGATTGTCTGTATGAGAATAATACAAGTACCTAATACGAGTACATTGCTATTGCTACATGCTATTGTGTTCGGGTATGTGTGTGAATGACAATGAGAAAACTGCAGTAAACGCAGCTCTTAGCGACTGGCCCATTACTCAGTACTAATGAGCGGCATTAAAAGCCTCTAACTTCCTGTGTTGATCTCACCTTACTGTTCAGCTTCATGTTCCAGTTCAAATACAAAATGTATGCTACTAGATCGCCCCATTGAAGCACACCGTACTCTCAGAAAATCCCACAATCAATGTCAGACATTGATTCCTTTTCATTAAGTCAAGTCACAAGCCAGCGTAGGGCTTTTACTCTGAAAAGCCCATCTGAAATCTCCATCAGAATTAATGGGGATTGGTTGGTAATGGTGGTCGCATAAACTGGTAGATGTGTGTTTGGAATAATGGATTCAGGACAGTGGTATACAATCTCAGGTGGACCACAGGGATTAGTGGTCCAATGAGTGAGATTTATTTTTGTTCCCCAAATCACAGTTTAAGCTCGCCTTATGATGACTTTCTTGGAAAGCAAACAAATCACATCTTTGTTTCCCTCAGTTTGTGACTGCTCCCTTTTCTCCAATAAAGAAGAAACACAGGCTGGGCTGTGACATGACACCAGTGTAACACAAATAACATCGACAACAATTGCAGCATGAGAAGAGGATATTCCTGTAGGGATCCTGAATGCCTGTGTGCTGATGTATATGTGTGTGTGTGTGTGTGTGTGTGTGTGTGTGCATGTCTTTGGTTTAAAAGCTTTCCTGTGCATCTGAATGATGATGTCATTGCTGGCATCAGTGGTCCCTGCTTGACAAACAGGAACAGTGGATCCCGTGGCTGCCAGTTTATGTGGCTAAATTAGGCTTGGGGACAACAGACCACACACTGATGTCACTGAGGCTCTAAGAACAGTTGCTGCATGAACAGTGGTTTTAACCTTGGCACCCAGATAACATTACATTCCAACATTGCATCTCCCTCGAACTATCCCCTCCTTTCTCTGTCTCAATAAACTGTCCTGCTACAACCTCTATGAGACATTCCCACTTTTATTCTTTGCCCTAATTCATCCACTCAATGTCTTTCCTTGTACTTTTCCTCACTTTGGAACTCGAGCTGGAAACCTATTACTAAACCCCACAAAAAAGAGAGGGCCACCCACCCAACATACACAGCCTTATCAACTCCGACAGTCAGAGAGGAGCACATATTGAGGGACTTTGGACAACAAGACGATTAGAGTCGTGCTGTTAGACGACCCTCCAAAAACCTGCATCTATCGAATACAGTTTGTCTTTCTAAATGAAGATCAAAGTTGCGTGGTGAAGGCTCGGTAACAGTGGGTCCACACAGGGGAAGGATTCTGCAGAATCATGGATTATATACAGTTTCAAGTTTTTTATTTACATCCACTGAGAACGGTTTAAACACCAATTAGACCATAATATCTGGGAACTACGGTCAAGGTTAGTCAAATATTGTGGTTATGGCAAATGCACTACACTTTGGGTATGATTCGGGACAGGCAACTTAAACACACAGGGAAAGATTGTGATGAATGAAAAGTGGAACAAGTCTGTGACACGACGTGAACTCCAGTCTCCTGCACGGAAGTCTGATGAACCGTTCGCCCATCCATCTCTGCTTCCCCTCCCATTCTTTTTACCATGCTATGTAAAAATAGTCAGCTTAATTATGCCTTGGGTGTCATGTAATGAATGTGCCCCTCTTAATACTACGGGGGGCACAGTAAGGGTTGCCTCCTTCCCTTTCTGCTCTCAATTCATCTCCTCATTTCAGTCCAACCCCTAACAGCCGTGTCTTGCATCCAAATAACACATTTATCACTAGTGACTGACGGAGTGGATGAAGGACCGACACAGTGTGACACTGTCTTTGTTTTCTCTGACGTCTCTGTTCGGGACAAGAAACGAGACACGCCATGTGTAGGAGGGTTAGGAGCAATCTGCGCCTGTCTAGCAAACCCCATAATGACTCTGTGCCACAGTGAAGTTTATTAACATCAACAAGGCAGATATTGACGATAGTAAGTGGCAGCACTCATATGCTGCATTGCACCGCAGACTGTTTGGCTTCAATGTGGGCTGCTGAATAAACACGCACTGTTCTTTTTCTCTGATGTCTGTGTGAGGATGTGTGAGGCTATGCTGGGAAGTGAGGCAGACCAGAGAACATATATAACATGTGGATGCCTATGGGCTAAAGGGGGTTGCAGCCTTTTAGGCTAAGTAAGCATGTAAGCATGCGCACATGAAAAACTCTATTAATATGCTGAAGCATTCACTACTTCTGCTATAGTCTTTCTAATTAGGTAAATTGCTTGTTTTCCACAATGACATTCAAGTAAACCTTTAGGACCTTCAGAGAATCAGAAACTGATAATCAGAGACAAATGACCATTTAAAAAAGGATTGGAGAAACATCAATTCCTCAAAAATCAATCTCTCTTAATTATTAATTTGGGACTTTCTCTGTCTATCCTCCAAGTGTGCAATTACTGTGGCTTTAATGGATACACAGACATATAATGCGAATCCTCCTGTAAGGAAACGTTACAAATACCCTCAACTGGCTCTATCTGTATTTGGAGCTGTCTGTTTGGGTCAGCACTTTGGGCAGGTAGGCTATTGACAGTGTAAATGTTCAAATAATTTCCATGGGTCCCAAATGGAGGCTAAGGAGGGTGGATGGTGGATCAGAATGCTGGAGGGGCTAACAGAGACTGATCATTAGTTGTTTGTTTACTAGAATATATAAATAAATATAACATATTTGAAATAAGGCTATGATGCAAAAGTGTATGACAGTCTGCAGATTTATAAATGAAGTATAAAAACAATCCCCAGAGAGAATAAACTCTTGAATGCTTCTATGAATGAGATGAGGGTGGGGAAGAGTGTTAAGAATCAGAGAAAGAAGAGAAGAGAAGCACAACTGTCTGAGGAAATTAGTATACTCCCTCTCTCTGACAAAAATAGACCCATAGCTAGAATGTGTAATGCACAAACACACACACTTACAGACTGACAACTTTTTAAGCAAATTTCCACAGTCTCTTATTTCATTTGTAAATACCAGGGAGTACAACCACATGACCAAATACCTGCTCATAAAAGATTTGCAGAAGGCGTGATAGACTTCCTGTAGTGGGCTTTGTGCTGTTTGCATATGGACATGCACTCTCGTACACAAGTGTGTGTGTGAGAGTTGGTCAGGAGGAGTAGGGAGTCACAAGTTACTACAAAATACAGCAGAGGGAAGTACATGTGGGAGTACCACGGAATCTCCCCAAGAGTCTGTGCCGCATCCACGCCATATTTGGTGCTTCGAAGTATCGCTGTCAGTCAAGCCAAGTTTCAAGTGCAGTGTGTACGTCCAGTGGACCTTGGATTCAAAGGCCGTTCCAAATTATCTCTAGTGTTTGTTTTACCCTGCTTGGACAGTCTGAAGGTTGGCATTTACGGTATCAGCAGTATTCAGATGTGCCAGATGTTGTCGCTTACGGAAATGTATATTAAAATGACTTAAAAATACTTTCCAGGGGACGGCTAAACTCTCTGACTCCAGGCTGGTGCTCGGTGCCTTTGTGACAAACACAACCCATTTGGCAGCTTAAATACAACAAAGTCAGCTCAAACAAATCATAACAACCCTTGTGCGACATCATACCACCTTCAGCTGTAAATAAGAGGCCAGACCGAGCATGCGGGCCCTCCTGAAAGAACCACTGTCCAGTTTATGCTCCAGGCATCCTGGAGCCTGGCTTATGAGCCCTGACCAGAAACAAGCATCAAGCACTAACTTTATGATCTACAATTCCCAGCACACACACAGAGGCAGCCTCCCTCTCAACAGTTTTTCTCTTCCGAGCGAGTGTAGGAGCACAAGTTAGTATCTGTATGTGTGTGTATACTGCAGAGTTCCTGCTGCCTGCTGCTCTCTCTACTGATCTGCAGCAGCGTTGGTGGGACCGCCTACACACCTTCCTTATCATCAGTTGCATCCTGACTACTCTAAAGTAGTAAGTCCTGTGAGTGAGCCCATTACCGATGCCAACATTTTGCCACCGTTAGCCTTCACAGCGGATGTTTGGAGGGTGGAGAGTAACTTGACATCGGGCGAACTGTTTCATTTTTAGATACTTGCATAGTCACAGGGCATCGCTGCTCCTCAGAAAGTACTGAGCGAGGTGTATCCCCATGTGATAATTTCACATGGGGATACACCTATGCAGACTGGAATTGAAACCTATACCAGGAAACGCGGACTGTTCACACCCAGCAGCGATGAAAAACATCCTGAGATGGTGAGCTCCTGTTACTGTTGGTTATAAAAGCCTGTGAGAGGAAAAACATGCAATGAAAAGGGGAATATATAGCAGTACAGCTGCAGCATGGGGAGGACAGATCCTGACACAGACACATTGCCTCTCTGGTGATGTATGGAGCATTATGGCCCAGGGAACCTCCTCTTGACTTCCATCAACCCTCTATAAAGACAAAAAGACATTCCCCCTAGATAACCTCCCTTCTGTCAGCCATCCATCCTTCTTCTTCTCCTTCCTTTGAAGAGGCCACCTTTAACCCAGCAGCCTGAATAGGATCCATTGTTTTCCTCCCTCTTCCCCCACACCTGTCACTGTTGGAGCTTACAAAAAGACCTCGGTGATGGGGAGATTGCTGCCTTTCATTTGTCTAGCCCACTGCACTGCTTACTTTGAAGCTATAATTAGTGTCAAGAACAAATTTGTTGGTGCTAATAGGGCTGCAAGCTGTGGTGCTAGCAAGCACAACATAACTACACACAGAGCGGAGGGACCAGATGTAAGTGGCTGATAAATAGGTGGGCTGGGAAGCTGGAATTTGAGGAAGTGCAGCCAGCACGGCTAAAGCTGCATGGCTCAAGGGATGGCAGTGTCAGTTTGAGGGCGCTTTCACAAGTCAACATCGAGTGTGTTTTAATCGAACTCTGGTGCAGTTCAACACCTGGTGCCGTTTGTTTGGGCAGTCGTGAACACAGTGATCATACTCTGGTGCGCACCAAAACAACCGGTCCGAGACGCTCGCCTGAGATGATCTCTGACCGCTTCCAAGCGAATGCGGTTCGATTGCAGTGAGAACATAGTCCAACCCAAGTGAACCAAAATGAAGGTTGCCTGCGTGGGCATTTGTTGAGATGTACACAGGAAAACAATACATGAGTGGGAGAAGGACTGACTTGGACGTCCAATGTTTGCTCGACATCTCGGCCGAAATGACGTTTATGAAGTCATAGGTCATTAGCCAAATCCTCAGATTTGATCAATGCCAAGTCGAAGTGAAAAAACGACCCAAAAGTATCAATTTCAATCTGATGCGGACTAGCCATATGAAATATGACTTGTGCAAGCACCCTGACAGTCTGATGGTTGGTCGCTTGGTCGGACCACCACTTTAATCCTGATTGAAATGTCACAACAACTGTCTGATGGATTGCTATGACATTGTGTACAAACATTTATGGCCCCCTCAGGGTGAATGGTAATCATTTTAATTTGCCGTAACTTTTTTTCTAACTCCATCATCAGGTAAAAATGTTAAGGTGATTTATGACAAAACACCTGCAAAACTATTGGCATTCCAATCAGCCTCAGCTGTCTTTCCTTTCACAACAAACTTGTGACATATACTATGCTAATAATGGAACTGTTGCCATTTTGTATGTCTTCTATTTCAATTGTTGCAGGTATTATAATTATTTGTTTTATGTAAATTTTTACTCATTAGAACTTTTTTGGACTGAAACGAGGCACATCTTTACATGTGTGACATAACAGTTAATTTATTGCACTTGACTGTCTTTGTTCTTGTTTTGTACATTGTATGTATTTGTTCTTATTGTATGAGAAGCAACACAATTGTGTTTATCAATATTGTATATGGGGAGAATGGCAATACATTCCACCTTGTACCTTGTGTTTAGTGGTAATAAGAAACTGTCAGCATGCTAACACGCTAAGCTAAGATGATTAACATGGTAAACATCATACCTGCATGGAAGCATTGGATGTGTCAGCATTGTGTCGTTAGCATTTAGCTCAAGTGCTGCCTCACAGAGCTGTAGCATGGCGGGAGAGTCTTTGTCTTGTTAAAGGAATTACGGTTCTCTCACATGACAAGACACCGCTGCAGCCTTTGACTAGTCACAATGGGTTGAAAGGCCTTATTGTACCAAGCATGTTTTACTAATGTAGACGGAATTGAATCTGTAATGAAAGATTAGTCTTTCTTTTGGATGTGGCAAACATTGTACAATGATAAATTGGATACCCAGCAGAGATTTCACATAAAAGGCAAGTGAGAATAAAATATGAAAATGATGCCATGGGATGAAGCGTGTAGATGGCTGACTTAGTTGATTTAAGATCCCATTGTGACACAGACAGAAAGGCCTTTATTGAAAAGATTTATGTACACTGAGATTTCTTCAAATCCATATAATGGATCCACAATGAGAATGCAGTGTAGAGGCTGGCTGAAACCAGACAATGTTATTGGAAACCCTAAAAGGAGATTCTTTTGGGTCAGAAGAACATAATTTTATTTCCTATGAAATATAATGGCCAAATCAATCATTCCCATTTGCAATGAGGAGGAAAAATACAGGCGTAATCTATCTCTCTTTAGAGCTTTAAGCTCTTTCAACTCAAGACGCTCTCTTCACACTCTCAATGAGGTTTGCTCGCCGTGAAAATAGATCTACGAATATTTCCAGTAGAAACGATATCAATGTCACACCTAGGCCGTCTCACAGAGGCATGCTATCAAAGGGGGTCTTACTTCAGCATATTCAGAAAGAGATAATCCATATGCTGTGAGTTCTCAGCAGATATATGCCTTAAGAAAAGCCATTTCACACACCTATCACAATTTTATTGCTTATGAAAGAAGAACTCAAATCCTTTATTGTAGACTAAGGTATAAGCTCCTGTGTGTTCAACAGAGCCAAACCAACCGTGTTTGTGAAGCTTACTTCGTCTGGTTATTTGGGAGATAAAAAAGTATTTGTAAAGGGAAATATTAACTGCAGTATGCAGGGTAATTCATCAAAACAAAACTGAGCTTATTGTTTGAAATAATTACTATAATTCACAAGCCTCATTTAAGTAAATAACAGGGTTTATTCATGCAGTCCCATGTCTATATGCTCTCTAAATATACCTGATTGTCTATTATTTCTTCATCCCTTCATGCCACCCACAACTGCCTCCTGTCATCCTCCCCTCCCTATCTGATGTCCCTGTCAGCGCTATCCACCTCAAATAAAGTTAGCCTGTTTATCAGATAAGGGAGAGCGTGTCAGGGCTGATTAAAGCTCTGCTGAATAATCTCTATTTCTCAGGAAGGCAAATTGAACTGTAGATTACAGTCTGACCCCCTGCCTGAGGAAAAAGGGGGTTCCTAACAATGAGATACTACTCCTGTATGTTAAATTATACTGCACATTGAAAATAATGAGGATAACAGTGCTCCACCGAGACACAGTGTAGCTAATCATGTAATATTAATAATGTTGAGCACAATTTTTCTTTCCTATCATTGATTAAAGTCTGAGATGATCTCTGCTAGGTGAGGAAATTGACTTATTTGTCAGTGCTATGTAGTTATTTGGAAGGCAGAGTGTGGCTCAGTATCTCTTGGTTACACAGACGGAGGAAGAAAGGAAAGGGCTTTTACAGTTTTATTGTCTGCAGATACTGTCAAATTTAGGAATTTGACCTATCTATTAGGCTACACTTTAATGAATGCTTAGTGTACATATCTCTTTAATATGGAAAAATACTCATGCTATAATGAAATAATTAATGAATTAAAATTAATTCTTAGTGTACATATCTCTTTAATAAGGAAAAATACCCATAATGAACAATTAAAAGGAGGAAGAAGAAAAAAGTGGTGTGACAGCATACAACACAAGAGAGGGTTCACAGGAGGGTTGGTCAATGAATGAAATCGACTATCAAGATAAAAGCTATTTTATTTATTGTGATCAAGTACATTTAATTAAGTTAACCATTTATTAATAAAATAACCACATTATTATGAAATTATTATTGTAATACGTAAATTAATTATACAATACATATGTTTACATTACATTCATCCAGCCAGACATATAATATTAAGGGTCCCGTATCAAGATTGTTTGTTTTTGTAAAAAAAACAAAAACTCTTGGCCAATATATTGTTTAAATAAATTAAATAAATACTTCATGACATGATTATTTGGTAAGTCTCATGATCCGGGTTGTCTCAGTGCTGAACAGACTGTAAGCAGTCAAGGATGAACAATTTTCTGGGGCACAAAGAGAGACACTCAGCATTACTGGCATCACTGGTGGGTTATTTGTACCACACAGAACCCAGATGGTTGGTGTGGATATAAAAGAAAAGAAAAAAAAGAAACAGAAGCAAAGATTTAGACAAGGTGGCTGGAAGGGCAGACACGATTATGTCTGTTAGTGGTACGTAACAACTTAGGGCAGCGATGAAGTTCTGATTCTCTTCGTCTATTTATTTCTCTGACCTGTGCCCTGCTGCCGTCTCTCAAACATCTGCCCACGGGGGAGCAAAGCAGATTAATTGAAAGATTTGGATTTCTTTTCATTTAGCTTGGCTGACTCCAAGACTTTCTCCTCTCCTCCTGCTCACAATCTCTCGACCTTTACTCACACAGCCCCATCCACCTGCACAAGCTACGCATATCACTGCGAAAGTCTGAGCTGAAGAAACACAAAAATAGTGACACAGGATTGTTGCCTCGCGCCAGGAGTGGAGAATTATGTTTATCATTTATAGAGGAGATAAAAACAAGCTGGCAGGAGAAATTACAAGGCCTGTGTGCCTGTGTGTGCGAGATGAGGACACAATGAGCTATATAAAAAACATCACCAGGGACATAAACGTATGATCAATCCTTATGTCCCTGCAGTACAATGAAATGCTTGTTTTCCACATTACCGATGTGCTAAATTTGATTTTTTACGATAGATTCCGAAACAGAGCAGTGAGATTGGGGTTGCAAAAAAAACGACACTATTCATATCAATATGGCTCTCAAGACTGGCATCCCACATACACACCGTCCAATGAGACTGAAGGACACAATTCTTAGGAGCTTTTCCTGCATTCATTGCTGTGATATTCCCAGACAGCGAGGTGATGGGTTTCGAGGACATGCATGAATTACATCAAAGGTAGATAAAAAAACTGTGGAACAGGGGTATAAAAAGAGCTGAGGAAATCCTAGGAGAGGAAGAGGTACAACTTGTAATCTGGAGTTTTGAAGGTGAACCTTAGTTACTGCAGGCTCGGGGCACTTTGCTGAACTCTACTCTTCCAGCTCACACGTGATGCTGTGTGTCCACACACACGCACAAATCCAAGTGCATGGAGACCTACACACATGCACCCACATGTAAACACATACACACAAACAGAACCACAAAATCTCACCTAGCATAGATTTTACAGAGACCTTCCGTGAAAAGGAAGGTTTCTTGCTACCATTTCCGTGTCAATTGATTGTCATTTATTCAACATTTAGAGGGCTTAGACTAAAATTAGCTGATGAACTGAAGAATGGTATCAAAGAAAGTCAAATGTCATAGCTTATAAAAAAAATGACATTTTGTCTGAAAATCCTAATTTCATACCATGTTAACAGCGCTGAATTTATTGAAATGTCAAGTGAAACAAATACAGCTTAGTGACCTTAAACTGCCTTTAATTCAGTACATTCTGTACAGTGAAGGTCTGAGCAAATAATTGCATTACCAAAGTGGGGGATATCAACATGCATGCGTACAATCTCTTTCTCACACACACACACACACACACACACACACACACACACACACACACACACACACACACACACACACACACACACACACACACACACACACACACACACACACCTCTTCTAATTGTATGCAAAATGCTTATACACTACACACTATAAACTACATCTTGCCCACAATGAAACCCTGCATGGCACACATGTGCAGACACACAAACACATGCCCATTGGTGCCATAATGAGACTGATTTAGTATATTGATCAGCCGCTGTAGGCTGCAGAGGATCCTTGGAGAGCGTGGCATCACATACAAAAACAACATTACAGCTTATCAGCTGGGGCCAAACACAAGGTGACCTTCACTTTACTGCCTCATGGTCCAGCCTGTAACAATTAGTTGCATGAGTGGAGAGATACGTGTGTGTTATAGGATTTCTCTGTGTGTGCAGTTTAGGTGTGCATGCACACATGTCAAAAGCACTTTTACAAGCAGTAATTGACAAAAAGGTTGCACAGTATGATATTGAGAAAATACGATGAAATGAATACATGAGTACTAAACAATAGATTGCAGGGGACACATTTTTTCTTATATCACCACATATGATCTCATGAAACTAAAAGGTTCTTTCCCTAAAGCCCATACATAAAATTCCAGAGACACAACATCCTCCAAGAAGAATGCATTTACAAACATGAATTAATGTTCATATATGTGAACGTACAGCACATATTGATACGTTGAATATGAAGCTATATAGCCAGGAGACCATTATCTTAGTTTAGCTTAGCATTAAGACGCAGGGTGGAACAGCTGAAAGGGCTGTCCAAAATTCCTTAATATGTCAACTAGCACCTAAGCTAAGAGTCATATTCATCCTTCATATTTAGCACACATAGATGAGATTTAGATCAATCTTTATATGTAAATCTCTAAATGTTATTTTCCAAAATGTCAGACTTTTCCTTTTGAACACTGGCAGTTACAACAGGTGTGTGCACAGTTTATCATAACATGTGCATTTGTGTTTAATAAAAAATAACTATAGGTTTGAATTGCATATTTAAAGCAACCAGTAACTCTGACACACAAATAAATACTATCACATGCAGTCACCATCGTCCCAGCACGGCCCCGTGGCGGCCCTCACATCATGCACAGACTAGGCTGAACAGCTTGTCCATACAACATCCTTGCAGAACAAACAGCATAAAGTAGCATCATTAACCAGCTACTGCAGGAGGGCTGAACAGTTTTGTTCTGCACCGTCCTCTCTTGTACTTTCAAATGACCATATGGCTTATGCATAAGTGTTTATACATTTTGGATTAATTTGGAGTAATCTTGTTCCACACTGACATACATCACAGTGTGGGAGAGGAACAAGATGTTTCTACTTATCCAACCAGTAACTCCAAATCTTACTTTGTGACATTACAAATAAATTCAATGTCAGGCACCAGAGACAATAGGATAGGAAAATAGTCCAGTGTTTAGTGTAAACATTGACCGCCTCGTATAGATTATTATAAAAAAAATCATATCTCATTGTAGAGCTGCACATTGAATTGCCCAGCCCCCCTCTCTCTCACAAACACATTGACAGCGGATCAAAATAATAAAAAAAAATATTCCTCATATTGTATATTCCTCACCGCAAAGACAGGTTCCTAAAAACCTGGTCAGAATCAATCCGGAGTTCATAGAGGGTGAGTATCATGACCACCTCGACACAAATTTGTCAAAAACTGATGCATTCAAGTTAACTCTGATAAATGAATCCAAGTATGTTCTAAACACAACGCTGGCTATCTCTGAGAACCAGCTCTCCAAATAAGTTATTAGCGAGCAAATAAGAACAAGTCAACATTAGAATACAGCTGGGTTGTCAAGGTTAGCACGCTGTTCATAGCTGCTTAAGAATGTGTGGGAGTGCCTCCTTCCACGCACACAGGCACGCACCTCCTCGTCCCCCTGTCAGCTACCACCACAAAAAGAATCTAATTCTGTCGGAAACACTATAATCCTCCTTGTAGCATCCCTTGACATAGTGTCGCCCATTTCCAGAGGAACGGTAGTATAAATATATATCTTTCCTTAACCTTACTCTGACAGCAGTTTAGACTTTATAACCCTTCCCTGGGAAATGACAGATCTGAAGGGTAATCAAGAGAACACATTTTGACAGGTGGCTGTGATGATGAAATACCTACGCTGCCAATGAGAGGTTTGGGTCTTTATTGATTGTAGTTTGCTACTTTATAATCAGATTTCTGTGTTGTTTTTTCATCTGGATGAAACTTTGCTGGTACAGTGTCATTGGAGTGCTTTAGGTATTGAATACCTTCTTGGTTAATGTAAATGCTACAGCTGCTTTATATTTGTAACAAAGTTCAAATATATTACATCACATCACATCAAAGTTCCCCTTCATTAGCATATTTTTTAGCTAATTTTACTTGAAAGTTTTCTACTTCCTAATTTCCCTGCAGGGGCTGATTAAACTTCCATCTAATCTAAAAGTGGTGAGAAATATAGACAGACCTTTAAACTTCATCCATCTTGATTTTCCAAACCCAATCAATTATTTATCAGTTGCAGAGCAACTGTGAAGCAGGCGCATAACATGTTCCTAAAAGTAGCTTTACATCAACATTAAACCAATGACCTCACTTTGTAAGATCTGACAACAATTCAGATAATAAGATTCACAATAATTTCTAAGATCAAAACCCCCAAAATGGAATGATATCATTGGACTGCAAGTTTCTTTTAGCCTGTCGGGTTTAACGTATGAAGGCTGGTGTATTTTGGGGCAACACTTTTTGAGTGCTCTGTCCTCCAGAGTGAGAAACCGGTACATCTTGCCAAAAAAACGAAAGAATACCGTGATCAATACTGCCACAGCTATTCCAGGGACAATGACAAAGTGGGTGTATTGAATTTTCCACATTTTGGTCGAAGAGAGATGAAACTATTTGAGAAATAGTGTTTCCCTAAAATGATTCAACAGGCGGTTCTTTTGATGTGCTTTTAAAATAGCAATGCATTGACACACACGACTGCCACAGCAAGCTCCTTTTTTTAGGAGGTCAACATCGCACCTGTCTTGAAGATCTTATTTGTTGAAAGGCATTCAATTAGCACACGAAATATCCCTGACCCGAAGTCTCACCGCTTTCAATGCCTGTAACTATTTACTCAAAAAGAATTCACATTTAATACTGTGGCAGTCATTTATGAACCCAAAGAGTTATTGTGAGTGTGTAGGTGTACACGTGTGAGTGGTGTTTTGTAGAGCTATGTATATTGTTGTCTCTTCTGATATGTTTTTTCTTTCTCTTCCTCTGCTTCTTTAATGAGGTGACCATGGTTACGCTTTTCTGCAGCCTCCAGTCCAGGAGGATGGAGAAGTTGTCCAGAGTATAGCAGTATTATATATCATACCATATGAACTAGTGGAAAAAGTTGACCTGTAAGGATGAACGAGTACCTGAAATCATATGCCATATTTCTATGAATAATAAAAGTTCTATTGCTTCCTATATCACACTGCTGGCAGGGTATATGTGAGTATGAGATAATATACTCTATCAAGCTGTAATGTTGGGTGCTTTATCTCCTTATACTAGATAACTATATTATATACAATGGTGGAAATGTGAGTATGAGTTGTAGAGAGTCTGTCAGAGTTTGTTGTATTGGAGTACAGAAAGCGTAGTTTAGTGTTATCTAAAGATTTTCAATATTCAGTCGATGTAAATTTACGGGGAGCAGTTTCCCCAAGCAATTAAGTTGCAGCCTGTTAGTTAGTTACTTAGTGCAGCTTACTCCCTCAATACTGGACCAAATTCAACTAGAGTTACTGCCACACAGTAGTATGCCTCCACCAATCACAATGTTGCACATCCATGTCTGTCCAAAATAACGTCACTTTATCATTTCATCCTACATTTGTGTGAAATAGTAGTAGTATAGTATTATAGTCATAATAAACGTATGAATTCAAGATTTATGGCCAACAATGTGTTTGGGGAGATCACAGTGACTTTTGTCCTCCAAATTCTGATCAGTTCAAACTTGAGCGCAAGTGGACACACAAAAACATGGGAACACACGTGCAAAACGTAAAACCTTAACTCAAGGTTCACTTACTAGTTTGCATATACGATGGGCTTATAAGCGGATAAGTAAACCTTGCATTCATTCAACAATGAAGTCAATATTTTAAAAAGTTTAAAGTAAATATCTATTAGCTTTGTCTGTAATAACAATTTGCTTTCCACCATTAATTAGGGCAAACAAAACACAATTTGACAATCATGAATACAAATTTATGTCGAAAATAATTGAGTCATTGAAAATCATATCAGAATGCAAAAACATATATATATATATTATAAATAAATGCAAATATATCTAAATGGACATTTTTTATCTGCCAATGTTTCATTTTTCAATTCCAAATTATATTTTCGATGCCTACAAGCATTCATCTTTCTCTCACTGTTCTAGTTACATATATCCATACTTTTTAAAGCTGCACTAATATATCCATACTTTTTAAAGCTGCACTAAGCATATTTGACAACTACAGTGAAACAACCCTTACACTGCATCAGCTTAGCATTCAACCAGTTTATGTGGGCTTCTGCCCTGGGAGCGGCTGCCCTGAGCTTAATAGGATCTGGCATTGCCTTGGTTTGTTGATTTTTACAGGGTGTCATTTGACTGAACGTTGATTCAGAAATATAGCTTAATGCAGCTTTAAATATCAGAGCATATTGCCAAGACACATCGTGCTTCCAGGGTTTGTCAGAACAGATGGACAGACAGACAAACACAGCTCAACCCTCTAACCCCAGCACCAGACGATCATAATATAACACAGAAGTGATAACATTCATGAATACAGATTTGTAGCATGACTGTTAGTTACTCCCCATATAGTGCTTTTATCACCGGCGTATATCTGGATCAGTATTTAACTCACAATACGGCAAAACAAAGCACTCAAAGTGGTCGGATTGTTTATACGAAGAGGTATTTATGCTTTCAATAACATTGTATATCTCCATTTGGCACTTTAAATCAAAAGTGATGTTTATAAATAATACGCAACCAACCAGCAATAAATATAATGAGTTGAAACGGCTATGATGCTTCATGTCAGCGTGGTTGTATAACATTCTGCATAAAACTGTCTCGTTTTATGACGATAAGGTTGTCAAAATCAGCTTGACACATGATTAACATTATAGCTACAACAGTAGAAAACACAATTCCAGTTCAAAACATAACTTTGAAGTCACAGAAGACTTTCTTTTGTAGGTTGTGGATGGTACATACAAATAAAAGACTCCTGGCGGCTGCTTGCCTGTCTTCAGGAACACAGCGCCGGTTTGCATCTCTCTGATATTATACTGTAGAGAAACACGTGTGTGTGTGTGTGTGTGTGTGTGTGTGTGTGTGTGTGTGTGTGTGTGTGTGTGTGTGTGTGATCCAGTCATGTTTACTCAAAAGCATAATCACAAAGATGTAGCCATTGTCTGTGGAAGCCCAGCGAGTGACAGTTACTGGAAGATAAGGAAGACAGATGGTTGTAGAGTAATTCAGAGGTGAAATGAAGCCGCAGGCCAAAGAGTACATGACAAGTTAGGAGGTTGAGGCAGGTCAGATTGTCAGTGACATAACTGCAGGGTAGTGATTAAGAAGAGACAGTCAGCAATATGGAAATCGGTGAAGGATTAGGATGTTGAACTGTGCTTGTTTGGTGTCTTTAGGTGGGTCGAGAACAGTATAAAGGTGAAGAGAAAAGGACAATATCTGGGTAGGCATGGCTTGACATTAATGCTGACTGCCTAGGCCAAGTACACTCTGTGTTTGGGCAAGTGGACTCTCATGCAGTTGTCCAATCAGGCAAGAGAAGAAATAAATGTGATCTTAATGAGGGTAAAAATGTCCGAGATTAGAATCTGGAGATTAATGCTTTTAATTTGGCGATCCTTGATAATGCTACAACAAATTATTTTAAATTGGCAAGAGGAGAGCAAGCCCCAAGGAAGAGAGGCCAAACAGACTTTTTCATAGACTTAGCAACATGGGAAAGAGACGTCTGTGACTTGTGTATATTTACGTGATATTTAAATGTGTTCATACTTTCCAGTATGAACACAAGAATAGCCCTTATTTAAATCATTAGGTCTGAAAAGTTGTAAAGTGGAAACGCTACGTGCCAGAAGATCTGAGTATTTTCATCTAAATTCTATACTCGGAAGTCAAACTTTGCTTTGCTTCATGTGCGACATTTTTCATTTCCAAGTAGGTTTGGCTATCGGGCTAGTAAAACATCAGTCAGTCACAAGTGTTCCCCAAGCTTTTTAAAATGTACTTTACCTCTCAAACCTATTAAACTTGCTATAAGGCGATACAGATAAATAGCTGTAATTAGATAGAATAGAACAAAGTAGATGATAACACACAGCTAATGAGCTAAAATACCTTCATTTTGCACTCTAGCTCTCATCTTTCACTCTTTTGACAAAAGTGAGAAAACCTGACATAAACAAACCCTAATCTGATATGACGACGAGCATAGCCATAACATGGCTTTTACACGACTACATTACAGCCTCTCATGCATGTGATTAAATTAGGAGTCAAATGCAGCTCCTGTTACTCCAGCTTTGAGCTTGCTGAACTTCCATGCGGCATCCCAATGCGAATCTAACTAGATGAGTATGTTTCTCTTTGTTGGGAGGGGCAATTTTTCTCTCAGTGCATTTAGCAATTAAGTAAAAAATAAATAAATGTCTGTGTCCCAGAATGACAGCAGGGTTATGATGATTAAGAACCATTTACGCTTTTAAAATCTGAAAATAATGTCACCACACAAGGTTGGTCACTATTTAGTGGTGCAGTGTAAGACCAGCACACGGATAGGGAAATAACGCCTACTCATCCTCCTCCGAAGGTCTCTTAGCTCACACACCATGAAATTGAAAGATAAATAATCAAATTGATTAGGGGCCGATCAATGAGTTTAAAAGTTGGCGGAGACAAGTTCCCTTTGCTTCCCACACTGCCACCTTCTATCAAATGCTGCTGCTGTGCTTTGATCTGAAGAAGAATGGGAACGTCATGTTGTCAGCATGCACCGGACACACACACACACACACACACACACACACACACACACACACACACACACACACACACACACACACACACACACACACACACACACACACATATACACACACACACACACACACACACACACACACACTTCCGAACTAGAATTAATGAGGTAAGAATGCCAGCTTAAGGCTTGCTTGGGATAAATCCATGTATAGATAAAGCAAAGCTGAGGAAATTCAATCTGCTGTCTTAACCTTTGCCGCCAAAGCTAACATGAAGACTTTCCTCCACTCTCCTTTTCATTTGTGATCACCGGCGATCAGAAATTGGAGAGTTTAGCTGATACAGCTTCCATCCATCAAGTCCATTCTAGTTATAGGGGGAGAACAACCAACCAAAAAATATCCTAAAACCTAATCTGAATGTCTTTAGACTGGGTAACTGAGGCTTAAACTGGAAACTCCCCTCTGCATTATCTATCTCTCAAAGAGTGATCGTATTATTACAGATTCAAGAGGGTGCGTTGCCATTGGAACTGAGCAAGATAACAGAGGGAGTAAAAAGAAGATGAAAAAAGAAAGAAAAAATGAAATAACCTTCCAGCCTTTCACTCTGGAGACAGCAGTTGAGGCACACTTTAGGTCAGTTACATAGCGTTGTCCTTATGTAAGCGCCATGTTGTCGGAAGTCAACAAGTCCAACATCGATTTGCACTTGAGTACACGCAGTCAGCTGAGTAGATATAGCATACTGAAGTGAAAGGGTTGCTCTGGTGGTCCACTCAGCTGTCAGTAACAACACATTTACCCGAAACAGCCGACATTCCAAGGACAACCATTTATTCAAGCTGGGTTCCTGCAATTTGATGGCAAGAAATGATGTGCAACGGAGTAGCAATGGTATCTCTTTCATGACATGCTCTGTCAAGTGTTCAGTTGCAGAGTTCAGTTTCAGATCGAAAAGAAAGCCAACTAGTAATCCAACCACATTCTATTAAAGGAAACGTAAATGTACTGAGGAGCTCATTACATCTTACATCCTCTCCATCACAAGTTTACTTGTCAATCTGCTGCTATACTACAGCTGCATTTCCCCATAATTAAAATGTAAAAGCTATTGAGAAATAAGAGTTATAGCAGATTAATGAAAGTAAATTAGACGACATGCAGCTATGGCATATAAGTCTATAAGAAGCTTAAGGTATTGTTGAAATGTTTACATGAGGGAGCTTTCTTTTCTGGGCAGCTTTTCGCAAACATCTGCCCACATCAGGCCAGGAGGAACAACTAAGCCGCTGCATGATGCACTCACATGTGCATACGCACATGCACACGGCTGAGCACAAACACAAGCAAAGGTACCCCTCGTACACAACCAGTGTGATTGCACAATCAACTACTCCAGTACAGTTTTGCCATGCCTCATATTTTTTTTATTTACAACTTGATTTCATGCTTTTGCACACCACCAGGGAACCTTTCCATCGACCAAGCGACAGTCCAAGCATTACTGTTAAACAATGGACAATTCATTGTTCCGTGCCCTATGGAAACAAACCGCTATGTCTCCCACTCTTCGGGAATCAATGGTCCCTTAGGTTCATTTCACCAATCACCTTCTTTTCGCCCTCCTTACCACTGTGCCTCCCCACTGCTGAAATACAAAAGAAAGCCTGCGCTACCAAGCGTGTCTATGGATATGTATGCATGGCAACAGTTGCCCGGAGCTACCAAAGCTAAGAATAACTCGATTTTGGAGCAAGGGCTACAGAAAATCATTCACAAGAAACATTTGCTGTACCAGTTAATGAGTCCCTCCTCTCATGTTGACAGTTCATTTTAATGCATGCAGTCCCGTCAATTTACATAATGATCCCTTCACGACAAAATTAATAAAAAATGATAGAGAAAATCAATCACTCCTAATTACGATACCAGAAACGTATTTGACTCCTTTTCTTTTTGTAGATATTCATATTCATATATGAAGTGGCTTTGCTGGGAGCCGTTTAGAGGACAGAGGAGAGCTTTGAACTGACACACAATCATAACGTTACCAAAACTTGATTTGACACATCTCAAATTACTTGCGAGCCGTTCAGTGTTGAACACAAGAATACACGAGCAAACACAAGCCCAACCCGGGCTTATATGCACACACAGCTGTCAAGAACTCACTGTGGCCCGCAGTCGGTAAATAAGGTACACGACCATGGCAACGGCTAAATGCCACAGCACAAGTGGAGCACATTTTACCCACTGGGAACTCTCACCGCAAATCTAACTAAATGTCAAAAGAATGTTCAAATTAAAAATAGAGGAAAAACACTGCTCAGACTTAGGTGCTGGAGCTATAGACTAGAGTTTTTGGTCAGAGAGCCTCCTCAGGGCACGGGCAGTTCTTGCCCTGAAGGTCTCCGACCGAAGGCGCGCTAATCAAAAAGACATTTGCACAGATTTGAGTGTGCGGAAGCTTGTTTTCTAAAAGAATATTCAAGTCAATGATCTCACTCTGTGGAAGTAAAACGAACATTGTGAGGGCATTGCTTCAGGAGGACTCATCAACCAGTTGTACTCCGAATTGAGACTACAAGGTTTTTTCAGAAGAAAAACACTTTTGCACTAAATCCTGATTATTCAAGACGACGACACAACAGCAACACTTATTGCAAACCGATGTGTTATGAAAACTATAAATCCATATCAGTGCTGATGCTGTTGACCTTTCCCCATCTGTCCCTTTTTCCCTTCTACCCTCTCACTTCCTACACCGTTCTGTCCATGCATGTTTATCCATTGTTGTGCTGATTCTCCAGTCTCTCCATATGGCCAGCTGCTGTCTGCTCAGTGAAGGTCCGTGTGACCGAGGCTGGAGTCTCTGGACCCTCTTTGTTGCTCCTTTACCAGTCTGAGCAGACCGGGTCGGCCCACAGATGAATACCTGGCTGTCCTTCGGTGTCCGTGCAGCTATCATTAGCCTTTGTGAGAGAATCCCCCCCTCCCTCGCTACATCCACACAGGAGCTACAATTAGGGAGGAATTCAACTGGAGCCAAACCTCCTCTGTCCATGACCTCCCCCATGGGGAAAGCGGGTGAGCTTGGAGAGAATGGAGAGAGCTGAAAAGGCGCCAGCACACAGGACACAGCTGCACCCCTTCCTGGAAGGCTGAAACATTCGGAAAAAATAAAACCACCAAAATGAAGCTGCCTACAAAAGGAGAGAGAGAGAGAGATGCATCACACTGTGACTGTCCAAATTTCCAACCGTTCCACAGTGGAAGGTAAGTCAAGGGAGCGACATAACTTCCAGCAGCCCCAATCTGAGCTTGCTTGTCTGAGTACACCAGCTACACCGAATCAAAACCTAATCTGTCTGGCTTGTGCTTTAAAAAAAAAAATCAGTTTTTTGTTCAGCCATAAATGGAAAAAATAACAATCATGAAAATGACTTGGAAAGCTTCCTGTGAGCCTTCCTTTTGAAGTTAGTAGGATATGAGGGAGAGCCAGGGTCTTTACACCAGCTAGTCTTCTAGCGGAGTCATTCCACCATCTCAGCAACAACTGAAATACAACTGAAATGTGAAAAACAGTGGCGACATTGTAAAGCACAATGTAAAACACTGACACCACTAACAATGCAGGAACACAAATGAAATGAAAAACGCCTCCCTATGGATGTCTCTGCTGATGCATCCCCAATTTAATTGTATCCAAATAAAAGATAACAATTTGGCCAAACAAATTTAAATTGAACTAAATTAAATATTGATTATCTTAAATATCCCAGAGACACAAATATATATATATGTGTAGACCTAAACATAAATAAATATATATATCAAACTATTAAGGTTCCTCACTATGTGTGTCTGCAACAACCACTGCTTTAATGAATGAATACAATCCACGATTGCCTAAACCCCGTCTAGACAGCAAGTGAATCAGCTCTAAGCTCTGTGCAGGTGCACTACTGTGACTTGAAGCATTTATTCAGGCTTCAAGTTCATTTATTCAACAATAGTGCGCGCAAACGTAAAGTTGATGCCCGATTAAAGTCCCAGAATTACTGTGTCTCTGCCTGCTGAGCAGTGGCGATGCAGTCAGCTGTGTGTGTACTGATTGTTCTGCTAGCTGTTAGCTGATGAATAAACGTTTAACAGAGCAAACTGTTTTCCTCCACTGTGTCTTTGGCTGCCGAGCAGTTGCAGTGAGTGAGTACTCAGCTGTCAATCAATGGCAGTTTCAAACAGGCAATAAAGAGCAAAAGAAGCGTACCATGTCATGCTGTATTATACATCACATAATGGTATGCATTTTTCAGTGTAGTGTCCAACTAATGATTATTTTAGTTCCAGATTAATCTGTTGATTATATTTTGATTAATCGTTTACCCTTTCAAGTGGCCAAAAATAGCAAAAGATAGCCATTTGAATTAGAAGAGCCGAAGATGGCATCTTCAACATCCAGAGACTCCAAAGATATTAAAAAACATACGGCAGATCCTCATATTTGAGAGGATAAAACCAGTGAATACTTGATAAATTACTTCACCAACCACCTAAACAACAAAATTGGAATTTTTCAAGAACGATATCCACGATGATGCAGATTCAGCTCAAATCTCTGAAAAATATAGTGAGGTATCTGAACATGCGAGGCAATCAGAAATCAGAAATCAGAATCAGAATCAGAATCAGAAACCGTTTATTTGCCAGGAATGTTTTCACACAAACGAGGAATTTTTTGAGGCGGAAGGTGCATACATTGGACATGGACATGGGACGTAAGACGAGACAAACAACAATCAACAAACAACAATCAACAATCAACGAAAACAACAGTACAATTGGTATTAAAATATGTGTAAGATAAGCAATCTGTCAGGAGGTGAGAAGTCACTTATCTTCAACTGAATGCAGCCCTGAGGCTCATCTCCTTTCTCTGCATGGCTCAACCCTCTATTATTTGGGCAGAATTTGAACAGCATCAGAAGATAATTACAGGAAGAAGCTTTACTTTGCCACCCCTTTCTCGGAGAAGGCTGTATGACCTGCAGCGGGGTGATTGCCCTCCACCACAAGACTTAAATCTCTTCATTATAATGAATTTAGCAGTCCTCGTTTTCGGATCCGTTGCACAGTTTGCTATGTTAATCATGTTTACATAACTCTTGCCATTTACATATTATTATAAACAGGCTTCAGTTTACTCACAGACAATCTTAAAAGATATGCGTAAACCCTCACACATGTGACCAAACTCCCCCTTCTTGCCTCTCTCAAGCTCTGATGCACATGCAATCATATACATAAACATGAGCACTTGCCCAGCCATGTGCAGTCATACCCATCCACACATCCACACATCCCACCATGCAGATTTCACAACCTGTTCAAGCAAGGAAGTCAAATGTGTTCAATGTTTCGTAAAAAAACACTCAAAAGCCCACTTGACTTTGTGTTGAGTGCACGCGGGAGTTTGAGAACAGGTAACGAAGATGCCGATCAGCAATAAGGAAGAAATCTAAAGGCGGAAAGGAGTGACAACTGACAGCATAAGTGCAAAGAAAGATGATGTGCCAAGAAATGAGAAAAAGAGAGGAGAAAAGAGGAAAAGAGGAAAAGAACATTGGAGAGTAGATGGACGAGTAGAAGAGTGGGTACAGTAAAAGCTCTTCTCTGTGTTGGCACGCTGCCAGCCCCTGGACAGCGATGCAGCTCGCTGCTCCCCGCCTACGGACCGCCTCCTCATCTGAACGCTCACTCTGCATTAAGGGCCCCAATCAAGTATTCATTCTCCAAAACCAGCACTTATATAACCAATACAACAAGTGTGTCTCCTTACTGACCTGACTGAATAGAACAATGTGTTACTCCAAGCGAGGAGCAAACAAGCAAAGGGTCAGCAGCGTCCGGCCCACTCAAAATAAATGATATTCTCTCACACCAGCTAACAAGCTATGTCTCTAAAGTGCACTAATTAATGAATAAATCACTTCAGAGGAGAAGTAGGAGGTTCAGTTCGTGGAACCGAGAAATGTGCAAACACAGCGATGCCTTTTTGCTTTTATTTGCTCTCAGTACATCCATCATGTAAATAAAGAGTTAGAGAGGAGTTGTTTTCCTCTCACAGGTAAGAGGAATGTGTTCTCTCTTACAAACCAAAAACAAAAAGGTACTCGCCAGAAGTCATTATGTGTATCCTTGTGGTCTAACAAAGCAGTAAGGACGTGCATTCAACACTCAGTGAGCAACTTTCATAGAAGAAGAAGAAGGAATGAATGGGGCGGCATCTTTAAACCTGTTCTCCAGTTCTTCTAATATATATATATATTCTAATATATATATATTCATGTTCCTGACCTTCAAATCACCAATTAAATGCTTCTTGTGTTGTGTCTTTAAAATGACAACAAAGTAAATCTTTCGTGTAATACATTGTCCCTTCAACAATGGAGCGCCGCGACTTAATCTTATCACGATCCAAATCATTAGAAAATGGCACAACTCAGGGGCCATTGCGTTTTGTCACCATGGTAACTAGCCTTATCAGTGCACACCATTTGAAGGTCTTTGTTTTTTGTCAATTGACCTCAATTCTTTTCAAGGATTTGACTTGTGCGGCGATGTCATCTCAGCATAAAGGCACTAATCCAGGACAAGAGCCCAGACTGGAAACAACAGCAGCTAACCTGCCAAGAAACACTTTTCTCTGCAGATCATTCCTGCTGATGGAAATTCACTCGCTCATTGAAAGCGGTTTTATGTTTACTCTTGACAGAAATTACACTGCCCTTAGCACAAGTGTCGCCAGAGTAGATTGAGAGGAGTTTATTTAGTGTGGTTTGTGGTCACGTAGGAAGAGGAGCTGTATTTATTCTGAATAAACGCCAATTTTCTATAAAGATATCGAACGATGTCGACCCGAGTAGAGAACAAAGTCGCTCTCCTCTTTGTGTGTGGGTTGTTATCCAAGCTCCTCCTTGCTTTATTCAAATAGCCGGGCCGGCCACGCATGATCTTAGTGCATGTTCATGCATGGTAGTTTAGCCCCACTTGTTAGGTCACAGCCGCCGCTCTGCACGGCTCTCATACAGCGGTTACAGCTGATGATGCCGTCCCGACCTAAACACTGTTAGCTCAGTCAGGACTGTTGCAGTTGTTTACATCTGTTAGCGCTGTTAGCACTGTTGGAGCTTTTAGCGCTGTTAGCGCTATTAGAGGTGAGACGGCGGCTCACTGTCGCCATGTTGACAGCCTAGAGGAGACCGAAATGCTAACAATCCTGTATCTGATGATTTGTGGGTTATAATCGGAACACTTAGATTGAATTGACTGACATAACGAATGCAACATAATGAAACCCGCCAGCCACCAACATCCTTTAACATCAATCAACCAAAAACCACAGCTCTAATGCTTTCTGCTCATCTTCTTCAAGAGCAATTTAGTCATAATATGAATGAAACATTGATACTTTCCGATGCAATGTTTGCAGCAGTTCTTACCTTTATGTTACATTAGAGAATTTCAAGTCCCAACAGTAGACTTAGGCGGTTGATGTGTATTTCTTACTTTTCTGTCTCCAACCTTTGTCTTTGGAAAGTGGATGGATTAGAGTGCCTATCATCGAGACTTTCATAACCTAGATGCAACCTGTGTGGGGGAAAACCAAAGTCTCCACTGTTAAGTGGTCAGTAATGGCAAAGTAATTCAATTCGAGTGGGTCTTTCTCGATCCACTCAAAACTTCCGGAACAATCTCTCTATGTTATGCGGGTGGGCAGCTTTCCGGAAAATACACCAGGACATCTTAGTGACTCTGCAAACAAGCCAGTGATTCAATGGCAATTAGAATACAAGTAGGGTTGCAATTGTTCTTTAATTGAATTGGTTTCAGGTTCAGAGAGCTGTGAGAATAAACCATAGAATATAAGTCACGTCTTAATCTTGTGAAGTAATGTGTGTGGAGCTGCCTGCTGAGGCAAGACGGTGATGCCAGGGTTTAAGAACTGTCTGAATTTGGGGCTAATCCCTATCGGAACATAAGATTATGGTTTTGTAAGATGAGCTCAAAAAGCATGGGAAGAGAAATAGAGAGACAGACGGACAATGAGAAAAACGCTCGAAGTTTAAGTAGATAGAAGCATTTCTTTGTTCGTGCACTCATAAAGGTTATACAGATTCTTCCCTCGCTCCTTTTTTGCTCCTGCATAAATCCCAAATGGCACAAATAAAATCCTTAGGTCTTTGTTAATGCTGCCTGTTATACTGTCTTCCTTGTAACACCTTACTCAAGGAATTCAAGTAATATTTGATGACATGGGGCTTCACTTATAAAACTGTGCATAGATCCTTGTGTTAACAGTGTGCCGCTGCTAAATTGTCAATCTCCTCTTCTTTGGTGTTTCCCTGAGTGCAGGGCTTAGCCTCTCCACGCACTCAGGGAGCAGAGAGAGGAGAGACAGGTGAAGTGACAACCCAGTCTCACTACCAACTCGTCATATACCGACGGATGGCCGGCAAATGAAAGCAACGCACAGAGACTCCCTTTAGCGTCTGTATGCAACGCACTGTGCTTTCAACTAACTCCAACTGCATCATTATTAGATGGTTGGAGCAACTGACGCCGTATGAAGACCAAGATAGTCCATACACGGCGAGAGGGTCAATCAAACACAGGACCTTTGTCCAGGAGACTGCTGTTCACGTCACTAAAAATAAACATTGGCATTTTATTGCGTCAGTAAGCTATTAGCGTCGTTAGTCACAAAAACTCACATCAGTGGTTTTGTCGCCTAAGACGGAAGTTTACTTCAAAATGACAATTTGCATGTAACGAGTGTAAACTGAAACCTGTGTGATCTGAATAATTGGGGATGCAGTTAATATAACAGTCCAATTTTAGTTTGAATGAAAACACGACCATGGTGTACTTCACTGTTTTGGAAGAAGGATATAACCTAAAATGTGAATCAGCTTTAAAAGTGACACATTGCAGTGGATCTAATATATACCGAGTGGTTCATGTGGAATGCGAAAAGTAAATGATAAGTATTCGGAAAAAAAAACATGTAAAGATGTAAAGAAACTTGAAAGAAACTTTTAAGGGTTACATTAATTTTGTGTGGTATTAGACATGTGAATTAGTGAGCTGCTGCTGATTAGCAGCAAGCTAAATATGCTACATAAGCTAGCGAGCATGGTATTAAACGATCATTTAACACTGCATGAAAGCGAATAAGCATTTCCCAAAATCTCAAACCGTTCCATCAAAAATATTCAGATTACTGAAACCATATACGGCACCCACGTGTAATTTCAAAAGTTTAAAATTAACAGTAGGGGAACATAACCCATATCCGACTTTTAGAAAAGGTTGATGAAACACCTCTTGTCGATACTAATAATAAATGAATAAAAAGTTAATACATCTTACAAGCTTTTTCTTTCTTTGTAAATGAGAACTGAGAATCGGGTGTGAAACAGAGGTCGTATTTGTTCGCTCGTTATAGTTCATAGTTCGCAGGCCATACTGTTCTTGTCATAAGAGAAGGTTTAATAGGTGCCATAACGTCACAGCAGCACTGTCACTTCCAGCTCACTGAGCTGAAGCATCTGCAAATCAAGAAGAAGTGGTAGAATATCAAAGTAGTTGCCAAAAAGCTCACTGCCGCGCACCGACAAAGCATAGCTGCCACTGGTTCAGGGACACTTGAGCCCAGTCCCTTTCTTGGTGTTTGGCTTCTATAATTGGCATCTGAGGTGTTGTTCCACTGGAGGAAGGAGGACACCGATCTTTTAATGGATGAAGCTGCTGCTGGTAAACCAGAGAGATTGCTTTATTGTGTGTTAAAAAGTGCAAAAGCAGTTAATTACACATTTTGTAACAGTAACACATTTATAAATGGCTTCTAAAAAACCTAAGAAATATATGCCTGTAAACGTATGCCTTCGGAGGAATAAAAGCATTTTCCTTTTCTGAAATAAACTAACTTTTGCATCACATCAAGTACAGTTTCCAACTTATTTCTTTTAAATCTTTTATACCAAACAGCAAAGCAGCAAACACTGCTATAACCCACACATGCGTACACTGTGTGGTGCAATCCCATTTAAGTAGATTAACCTCAGTCAAACGCTTAGTGAACATGCAACACGGACTCAGACAGGCTGCACAGCGACTCGGACCATGATACTTGTTAAACATGATCCAACTATCCCACACACACACATACACGTCTAAAGAGAAATCAAAGTGAGTATCCTTCTGTACATGCATAATGATGTTATGAATTATGGATGTCCTGCACCATTGTCTGTAGGGAAGGTGGAAAAGGCAATGCAGTGCCAACTAGTGTGTCATATCTCAGAAAAGGGGTGTCAGGGGATTCTTTATGTCTTCATATATACTCTGTTTTAACCTTTTCGATATAGTACCTATCTACTGTATTTATATATGTACATAGAATAACATGTATCCTTGCATGTTTTTTGTAAATACTTGTGAATTAGTTATGATACACTATGTGGTTTTGGTGACTTTGTCATGCTGTGTGCACATGTTGGGTGTTGCTTTACATCAAGTAAAGTGACGGGCAGGCTGGATGCCAACACCCTCTTATTAACTGTCAATGTAGTCTTTCTCGGGAGGGCACTCAGTACAGTACACATAAAGGCATGATGAACTTGGAGACAGCACCTGCCTCAACTGAAAAAAGTACACCATGACATTGTTCTCCATAAACTGTTGAAAGGATCACCGAAAGAGGAACAATATGAACTCTCCAAAGTTGCTAAAAGAATCCCTCAAGTCACGGATAAGTTACATTAAAAATAGTTGGTAGTTCTTTATATCGCAGCACCCAAAGAACAATAAACTACCCAATATCCTGACAGTATAAGAAAAGGTTTTTTTCTTCTTCATAATAGGCCGACAATGGGGAAATGCACCTCAAGATAATAATGGAAGAGGATGTAATATAAATGTAGTAATAAATGGATGTAATATAAATGTAGTAATAAATGATCAATCAATAATGGACATAACGTTTAAGTCGTGAGTTCCTCCAGTCATGTCATTACCAATAATGCTCTTCCCCTCTGTGTATCTCTTCCAACAGTGTATTTAGCTTTTGACTGAAGAGCACATTGAGCAGTTGTACCGGCGAGTGAGGAGGGCCACTCGTAATGAGAAAGCTTTCCCCTGTGATGGCAGTGATCTCTAAGAGCTTTTACCATCTCTATTTCCCAGAACACACTTTAGGGAGGCTCCAATATCTAACAATTAGCAGCTTCCTCACAGGGATACCAGAGTGCATCATTAATATCCACAAAAACATTTTTGTGGATTAGATAATGCTAATGCACATTTTTAGGGATGGACGATATATGATTCAATAAATTATTGGTCGATAAAAAGAGCAGATAAATGAAAATCAAATCGACTGTGTGCTCGCCTCGCTGTCAGAAACTCCAGTAAAATACAATCTGGTTCACAGAAACCGAAACACCGGCGCCTATATACACAAACTTTATTGAAAAAAAAGAAAAACAATGCATTTGAATACTGATTTAGACATTGATTTTCGTGGCAACTGTCAAAGTGTCCACATTACTTAAAGACGTACAGCTGCCGCTTCCCAGAGCGCTGGTTGCTTATTTATTTAAAGTCTATTAATATTGAACGTAGATCGGATGAACAGTTCCTGAGACATGCAAATGACATACTCACACATATACAGAGAGACAGACATTCCCTGCTTCGTAGTTTGATTATGGCAGTGCATTTGATCTATTTTGAATTCTGAATTCATGAAAGTTTAATAACGTTTGACAACGTTTGACATATTGGCTTTATGTTCTATGAGAGCCAAAGTATTTAAAAAAAAAACTCAGCCTCATGCATTAAGAGTTGCATAGCTGTCCAACCCTTTTCCATGTATTTATTAAGCATAATATTCTACTATATGCCTTTTGTCATTGTGTGTTGTGTGATTTGACAGATTATGTCAAAGAATGCCATTTGGATTATTTGGGTAAAATGCTCTATAAAAGCCAATGTATGTTCATATTCTTTACTAGAAAAAAATCTGAACTGAAGAGTCAGAACTGTTTGTTTTTGTTATGTTAACAATAGTGATGCCAGTTATATTTGGTCGTGTGTCGGAGCTATAGAATATCAAATCAAACACCTCATCTGTGCAAAATACACTATAGGTTATGAACTTGTTTTTAAAATACAAAAATGTGAAATTACCAGTTAACGTATTGGTATCAGCCATGAGAAGCAGGTAATTATCGGCTATCTTATCGGCAGAAACAAATCCATATTGTTACCACCCCACACATCCTAATGTTGTATTATACACAAACCCAAAAGGTGCCCAACTGTCATTAGATTTCCAATCATGTAATATCTCTCTTCTAACTACATAACAAAAAAGTGAATTACTCCTTTAACAAATATGTCTGTGTTACTCCCGGTACATGATGTGGCACACCAGGGGAGGATGCTAAATTGTGTGATGTATAAACATTGTAAAGTTCTACCACAAAAGCAAATCAATACATATTCAGAACATGATTTATGAAAGCAGGCAGTTACAGGGAGTGTGCCAGACTCCATGCACGCTGCATGGGTTTGGATAACGGGGTGCCATGAATCATTTTCTTAAGGCAAAAGCCAGGGATAAATCATAATTGGCTCGCGCTGAATCAAACGCTGGTGCTGGCTATTGGACTGGATCTGCAAAATTGCTGTGGAGATGGACAACGGTTTCGCGCTTTGATGATGGCTTGCTTTTCTAACTTCCTAAAATGGGTCCCATCATATGAAACAGACAAACTATCTGTCTCAGTTAACAGATCCTTTCACGCGGTGCCACACCTGCTGCGCTGTGTGTTGAATGTTGTGGCGCATCCTATATGTCACACCATGACAAGACACATTACACACACACACACACACACACACACACACACACACACACACAGAAAGTCATCAAGTCCTTGACACTGGCAAAAATTATTTTCCCTGTAGACCTGCACACATCCATCCATCCATGCTCAGTGTCCGTCCCATTGTGATAAGCATCATCAGTTATAATGGCCTTGTTAATGAAGTGAAACGTGCTTGAGACCAACGGCTGATGCAGCTGATGGTTATCAGTGGGTGGAGCCGTCAGTGGTGCAGTAATAAAGCCAATATTTCCTGGGACACACTACTGAGACAGGGATGAGCCTCACTATGTACAGTATCTTCGCATTATCTTTGCACTCTGTCTCTGTATGTGTGGTTTTGATTATGTGTCTGGCTGCATTATGTGATGATCCTGTGTGATGATGACCTAATGAGCACGTGATGCACGTGCGCTTGCACGTGCATCTATTAAATAGAGCATTGCAACAGTTAGTTATTCCGCGCTGTTCCCTGCAATCAGCAACAAAGTGTCATTCAGCTGCTCACGTTAATGACGGCTTTCATGTAGAGTACAGCAAATTACAACATTCAATAGTAATAAGAGATCACAGCGGGGCCTCTTGATCATTAACCTGCCAAGCACACATCACACATATTTAACTCCCATCATTGAGAAACAACCATATGGATGATGTTACCTCGATTAACAGCCAGCAATTTAGGTGGGATGCAGGTTTGAGTAATGTTCTATAATGTGTTGAATCTGTGTTGATGTGTCAGGCTCTATACTGAACCTCAATACATCTCTCAATCCTTTGCTTCAAATGACAACACTGCTATAACAGCACTGGACCTCAGACACTTTTTGAGGGCATTCTTCATACTAGATCCGTCAGGCTATGGGCAGAACCCATAAAATCCACTCACGTCCTTTTGTCCAGAGATGAAACCTTTCAGGTGTGTCAGTGTGTCATATAATCAGCTCGCGGCAAATTAGATCAAGGCTAATGTCACCCCAATCGCAACAGGGAGGCTAATTACTGTCACCCATCCTCTCATCCACAGGAGATGTGAGGCCACGGGGAGGGGAGAGGGAGTCAACTTTACTTTAGCAGAGGAGCTTCTTCTACAAAACAACAAAGTCAAAGAGTTTGAAAGGAGGAAAACTTTATCATCCTACAAAATTAAATTGGATGTTGGACTATGGACCAGCCCTCATCCATTTGACAACTGTAATATATTGTATTTGAATTTTCCCAAACCTCAGGCACCACGGCGTTCCTAAAATGTCAAATTACACTGATGGATTACACTGATAAATCCAAAACGGGGCATAGGACATCATTTATTTGCCAATCTGTTCATCATGCAATATATCAGACAGCTTTGAACTAATCTATCTATGTAAGATATGCTCTACAAGGTGACTGGCAGTCGTCTGCCCACAATACACTCCTGAGTGTCATCAAAACAGTGCAAAAGACACATCATTGACCAGCTGCTCACTTGTTTCTGTCAAACAGAGCATGCATACACAAATGGAGTGAGGACATAGTGAAACAGGACAAAAGAGAGGGATTAAATAAAGACAGGAATGTAAGGGGGAAATGAAGTAGATGTGCACACCCATATAAAGCCCCCATTAATTACAGGGCTGTCCTGCACGCCTCATGAGACAAATGAAAGAGAATAATGGTTTCCATGATGAGGGAAATATGGGATAGAACAGTCCTCAGTGGCGGCCGGCCAATAGAGGGCAACGGGGCCCCACCCACCTTGAGCCACCAACATAAAAAAAAAAGTATAATATTATAGATTATAAACATTATAATAATATTAATAAATTATACAAATTGTCAATATTTGTGCTTTTGAGCTATGGAATATACCCAGTAATATTTGTAAAATAGGATATTTGCGCCAAATATATGCTTTCCTGCTTGTCCTCTCCGCTAGTGCACGTCTCTGCTGCGCCGTGCACGTGCTGGGGCTAGATCGGTTTTGCCCAAGGAAGACGAGTCTAATACGCAGTTTAGCCAATCACTGATTAAATACATAAATTAATGACATATCCAATCAGCGCCCTAAAAAAGACTTCCGGAGGGGCTATTCTCATCTTGCCCCAGGCTGCGCGTTCCCGTGTCTCGTCAGGGCTCGTGTCTCGTTATCATCTCGCATGTTCTTGTCTTCTCGTCTCTTGTGTTCTCCCTGGCTTCTCTTCTCTCGCAGCGCCATTTTAACGACATGAAAATAGAACAGCCAAGCACTAGCGTTACTCTTGCAAGAAGACTCAACCCTAACGAGATCAAATCTCTCTTCCAAGACCCGTTTGAGAGAAGAACTTGGGCGGAGAAACTCCAGGTGAAACAACTGGGCCCAGATCAACCTCCTGGACTCAGCATAAGACAAACAGACCGGCGTGAAAGGGAAGCAGCACATGCGGAGCTGTATAGACTAGTACACGAGGAAGGCTTGGCTAGCTGGATGCAGTCATGCTAATGCTGTATTTTGCTTTCCATGCATGGTTTTTAAGTCGACGGGTTCAGCATGGACGTATACGGGAGTAAAGTACGCTGATTTTATGTCCACCCACTGCCAGCTTGTGCTACGCTACATCGATGCTAACGGTAACGTACAAGAGCGGTTTTTCGAGTACATCACCATCCAGAACGCAACCGCTGACACCGTCGCTACAGCGCTCATGGAGAGGCTGAGCACCGTTCTCCCAGACGGACAAACAGACAAACTGATCGCCCAACGGGGCTGCCGTCACTACGTGTCCACTGCTACGTGCATCAGCTGATCCTCATCGTGCAGCACGCATCCCCAAATGTGGACATGCTATTCAACCAGCTGCAGAAGAGGAACATCGACCCTGTCTTCATTAAAGGACTTGTCCAGAGGTTCACAGACAGCATTCAAAAAATCATGTCAGTGTTTTACCTGCGTTAAGCTAAGCTACATTTAACTGTTTTCCTGTAAGATGAGATGCTTTTATTTTGAAGGCGGCTCGCAAGCTTTAAAAGGAAGTCGCAATGTGCACCGTTTGAATGTCAAAAGCTACTGAAAATAATAATTGTGTGTGTTTGAAGGAAATGTGTGTGTGTGTGTGTGTGTGTGTGTGTGTGTGTGTGTGTGTGTGTGTGTGTGTGTGTGTGTGTGTGTACTATTAATGCAAACTAGGAGGAAGCTAACATAATTATTGTTTTTGTGCCTTTGTACACAGCTCTTATGTTGGTTTGGGGAATTTATCAATACATTTGAAATCATCAGTCAAGTGCAGGACTATCTTTCGGAGGGGTATGCAACATGATATATATATCATGTCTGAATTGTATTAATAAGATGTCCTTATTATGTCAAAGTGTTGGAATAAATGTTAAATATTTAACTGCAAAGTAGTAATGCGTGATACTTTTTTTTGCATTGAATCATACAGGGATGTTTGCTGAAATTGATTGGCTGGCCCTACCTAAAAAAAATCCACCAGCTGCACTGACAGTCCTCATACTGTAACTTTTCCCAAACCCTTTCTCCATAGCCCACTGAGACTAATTTGTGATTTTGGGCTATACAAAATAAACTGAATTGAATTGATATCAAATTAATACCAGCTATAGGAGTCTGCTTAGAGTCTACATGACGATGTGCCACATAAGCATTTTGAAATGAATTAGACAACTGCATCACATATAATTCATATTAACTCATTTGTAAATTTTCTTCTTCAATTTTCAGCCTCTACTGATGACTGTATTTGCACCCCAGACACAAATAAATTGTTGAGCCTAATGATGTTAACAAATACCTTATCACATGCACCTGACTTTTCCAGAAAGGGCTGCAACTTAGAACTATTACAGCAAAAAGACAGGTTGTACTTCATTTCACTGCAATTCACTGTTGTGCAAGGTCTCAGGAGATCCACAGTGAATCTTAGTATTAACTACAAAATTTCGCAAGAAATTTTGAAAGTGTGGCTACTACTGCCGTAAGACGTCTCAATATATATACATTACCGGTAGTGAGATGTGTTATTGAGGTTATTGAGGTACATTTATTTGTGTGTGCAGATTTTCTACAAAACCATCTGTTAAACCCTGGATTTCGAGGCAAAAACATGCTCAAAGCTCAATTACAGTACATTCACCAGAGAGGAAAGAAGCAACCGAACGCAATGCTATGCTTGAATATTTTTATGGACTTAATAATGTGAACGTGAGCGTAAGTGGAGCTGTTAGTCCTGTGACATACGTGTGTGTGTATGTCACTTTGAATCAGGACTAACAGCTCCACTTACGCAACACACACGCGCGAACGTGCATGCGACCGTATTAACACGTGCACGCGCGCGTGAACGTGTGCGACCGTTCATGCGCGTGCACAGACTCACGCGCACATAGACACACACAGTCAGCTTTGTCTAACACAAAGCTAACTTCATGATTGCTAGCATGAAGCTAACTTCATGCTAGCAATCATGCTAGCAATCAAATTCACTTCTCTGTCTCTCCACTATGTTCACGCTACCGTAATTAAACACACATGCGCACTTAGACACACACACACACACACACACACACACACACACACACACACACACACACACACACACACACACACACACACACACACACACACACACACACACACACACACACACACACAGTCAGGATGTCAGCTGACCAACTGTCAGTTCCTCCTGCTTATGTGTGTCACTGGTTGTCGTGGTGACAGCCTTGATTGGCTAACTGGAAGCACCTGTGTCACTGTCACTGGACTGTGGATTTAATGAGAAAACAACCTTTCAAACTATTGTATTTGACAGACAACCGTGGATCCCATTGCGAAAATAACGTAATCATGAGAAGCACAAGACTTCTGAGAACGTTTCTGTCTACTTAAATATTTGAAAGGATTTAGAAATGAGATCGTAACTTCAGTTTATAAAGTGCTCACGTTTCCGTCATGAGAGAAAATTGTGGTCCGATTTAACATGGAGGTTGATGGAGCAGTTGGCTGGACTTCATGTCGCTTTCAGGCTTGCTGACAAAAAAGTATAAATTTGTTGGATTCCACGATGTACCACAAGCACAATATTTCCGACATTTTCATATATAAATTATGCCTCAAAAGTAAATATTGTGGAGTGAATGGCAAAATACAAAATACAAATACAGGGGTAGTACAAAGCTCCTCATCACTCTAGCGATGACATCACCACTCTAACCTGCGCCATACACACCCATTGTAAACTCTGAAATGGTTCCCAAAATTTTCCTAAACTTGAACAATAATTACATGACAACTGTGCTAGCTATCAAAAAATGCCCAATTGGGCAAATAAACTCCAGACTTTTGTCAACGTTTTAAACTTTAAATCATTTCTTTACGTTAAATTATGGCGAGTCACTGTGGGCACAAAGATGAGTGTTTTTTTGCTCTCTTCACGCCGAAACCCCGTTCAAGTGAATGGGACAATTTCTCGCAGTTTTTCGCACTTTTCGGGAAAACGGCCGGTCGAATCTCTTAGAAAAGTCATAGCACACGATTCCCGACCACACTTAATAATGTTATGCCTGCCGGCAAGAAACACACTGAAAATCCACACTAAAGTAAGGATTGCTTTGAAATACTGCAGGTCTAAAACCCAGCAAGACATAATCAGATGAAAAGACCAACAAGCTCTTAACTTGCAATACCTTTAAACTCTACCTTAAAGGATAAAAGTTTTTTTTTTTTTTTTATAATTTAAATTTTGCATAATTATATATTTAAAACGAGTTCAAGCAACATCTGAGCTCAAACAACATCAGTGTTAACTGTGAAACAGAGACCGCATCGCATTACTTAGTTTTACTTTGCATTACTTTTTACTTAACGCATTACACATTAACGTTACACTTTAAAACACATTCCATCCATTAATCTTACTCACTTACTTTGACAATTTGGGTGTTTGCTTGTTGGTTGTCTTACCAGTAGTTTGATGGAGGATCTATATTAATTTGGGGTCTCTGTGTTGAGTGGAGAGACTGGTAGTCCGGTACGAGCTAGCTCGACATGGGCTTGAGTGTGCGGCAGTTAACTTCTTGCATTAACAGACGTCAAAAAAGTGAAGAAAAGTAAAACTGCTCATGAGAAATGCGCCGTCTTATTTACACCTGAGCTTACCTTACTAACATTTATCACTCGCAAACGCACATTTAGGATGACCCGGTTTTGTTCAGAGTTCGAGGGTTTGTGAGCCCTGCAGCTTCCCTGTGAGAGGACGGGACTTCTGGAGTGAAAGCTAACAGAACTAACGCTAACGTTCAGCTAGCACAGGGAAGTTAGCTGCTCGTTAAACCGTAATAATTTCAAGCAGCTAAACTTCAGGTAGCATCAATTTTGATGTCTACTTGTTAAATACAGAGTATGTGTGGTAGTGGAACATTTTTAATAGTTTAATTTAACATCTTTAACTGAGCTGGGTTGAGTAACAAAAGTCATGTTGTATCGTTAGGCTTAACAGTTGTAGTTATTAACTTTTGCTGTTGAGTAGGCTAAACTAATGTAAATAATGTGACTTTAGCAATGAGTAATATGTAGCCTAATGATGAGAAGCCTAACTAATTTTTCCATGAAGCTAACTCTACCAACACTTGACTATGAATATGCCGATCTTATGTACTAGCCTATATCGTGATTGGTATCTTACAGTCCTCTACCTGAGGTGAAGCAAGAAATTCAGAGGAGTCTGGGGAAAAGCCGTTCATTCACACTACACAAAGAATAACACATTTGCCAACTCTTCTCTTCTATCATATCCAGCTGTTCAGCATCATATCAAACCCCTGCCTTTGTTCATAATTCATGACCTGCAGTATTGTGGGACTTGGAAGAGGAGGATACAATGTTGTCTCATTGTTTGGTTTTAAACATGAGGATGGTGCTCTCAATGTGTTTTAAGTGGCACCTTACATCGACTCACATCACAGAGAGGTGGGGGGACAAAGAGAGAGGCAGTATACAACTCAGACTTTCATGTGAAAGAGAAAGTATCTTCGAAGTGAGAGATATAACAGCACATGATTCAAAGTAATTGGTTCTGCCTTTCCTGGGGATTTTAGATAAAAATGTCTCAATATTATGAGGTTTGATGAGGTGAAGTCACATACTATGTGTGTGTCTGTTCACCTTGGTGTGTGAACATGAAAGAAACAGGTAATAGGGGCATGTGGATTTATACAGTATGAATATATGATCTTTTTATATCACTGTAATTCTTTGCAGTATAATATAGGAGCTTTCATGTATTTATACATATAGGTGTGGGTGTATATCTGTGCGGATCTCTGTGTAGGTCTGTGTATGTGTGTAAGCCCCAGCTTTGGTCAGGTCATGTAATATAGAGTTATTGTTCTCTAAAGGAAATAGAAGAGAAGGGAATAATCTAAGGGTGATTGCTTTCCAAACCGCCAACACCATCTCACTGAAAACAGGTTAATACTCCCAGTCAGATAGAGTATATGAGAAAACCTATAGCTCCCTTTGCACTTTCTCTATCTTTGCCCCTCTGCTATTTGGACTGGCTCACTGATCAACACCATGGAAAACAAACAAACAAACAACAACAATAAAGAGCCAGGGTGATGTTGCAAATGTCACCAGGAAACAGTGTGCACATCTCCAGCTTCCCTCAGAGTGCCTCCTCACGCTCCAAAAGAAGTCCATTAGCTTGTCATGCGCTTTCTTTACAGTCATTCAGCTTTTGCACATGGCCCGTGGCAGTGTGGAGCAGCTTGCTCCACATGAATAACAATATCTGATTATTCAGACAGAAGCCAAGTGACTCAGCTGTCTCTACTGTATTCTATCGTCTCATGTCTTCCTTTCTTTTCTTTCTCTATCTGTTTATCCACTTAGGTTCTTCTCTTCTTAATTTCTTACTTTCGGTTGTCTTTATCCTTTATTAATCTTGCGGTTGATGGTTCATGTTGTTCATTTCCATTGTCTCACTCTCTTTTATTTCTCTCTCTTACTCTGGCATTTTTTTTGTGTTTCGTTTGTACACTCTCTTATGGATGCGCAAAAGCTAACATTGCCAACGGCCATGTCGGCTTGCTGTTGTGTGGGCGGGATCACAGAAGGATGAGGGGGAATCTGCCACATTCATAGGACAGGTAGAGCGCAGTAAAGTCAGTCCTGCTGTCGAGACATAAAAATAAAACCTGGGACAGAGTGCCCACAGGGACAGCCTTGGCTGTTTCCACCTTATACATATATTTAGACCATCCAGGCGTGCTCATGTTTCTCCTTATATTTCTGCTTTAAACTATGAATGACTGACAATCAAATGGCAAAACGCTCTGACAAAAATGCACGCCTGTAATTAGCTTAATTATTTAGCAACTGGATACAGAGCAGGGATAGACCAGGCTTCAATAAAATCAGCTTCAATACAATCCATAATCTTGACTTTATAAACCATACGTTTTCCGTCCTGATTGCTTTAGCAACCCCCTTGGTTGCTGGTGGTAACAGTGCAGTCCTAGAATTGTGGGGACATCAAATACTCCTTGAGCAGCTTGGCCATTAGAAGCTGTAATTTGACTTCAGGCTGGAAATGTTCGGTTAGCATTGACACTTAAGCTGTGATACGGCTGCAGCGAGTGCAGAGTAAATAGTGAGGCTGGTATCAATGAGATGAAATTACACAGAAAGAGTAACGCTATTCAAGCAACCATCGATTTCTGTGAATACCTTGTGCGTATGAATCTAGGAGCAATGAAAACTACTATACAGAGAGATAATGAAGTTAATGGTTATTACTGAGAAAAAAAACATGACCATAAATAGGATCAAACAATGGATTGTATTTCATGAAATGACATGTGTTTAGCTATGCAATTAAATATTTTGAATGCATTAAAAAAGAAAATTTAATTGCCAGGCATGATTGAGGCGGGTCTCCATTATGAAGACAGAAATGGAAATGTTTGAAATGCCCATCCTGTTCTCTTGACAAGCTTGGATTAATTTAAATAAACGTACAGGGCAGACAGTGTGCCAGCCCGACAGTTATGGTTTCTAAGAGCTTGGATAAGGAAATAAGCCTCATAGGATTCCAAAGAGATGTCTGAGTCAGCCCGTTTCAGGCCTGGGCACAGTGCACCTGAACAATAAAGGTGAGCCTCTCACCAGAGCCAAACCAACTCTACATCAAAAGAGCTCAGTCCTTTCCTTTACATTTCTGTGTCGCTCTTTTTCTTTCCTTCCCTCCCTCACTTCTCCCTCTATTTCCCCCTTTCCCTTCATCGGACAGTTTCTTTTCTTCTTATTCCACTGATTACATAACCCCCTCCCCTCTTTGTCAAATACTGTGAAGGACTAAGAAACATCTTTATTAGCATAAATGCAAGGACATACAATTCCCCTACTCCTTGAATGTGCACCCGCCCTCCTTCCATTTCTTCCTCAATGCCTGCTTTCCCATGAGCCCTCTTTAACATATAGTGTCTTTCATTTCATCTCCTCTGGAGTGGGAGACCTGGCGACCTGAAACATAAAGCTTTAATTGTGGTGATGGAGAGCTGCCCTGCAATGATAGGGGCCACGAGAATCACTCTTGCAGCAGGGTCACTGTGTTATTAGCAAATCAGGAGAGGTAGGGGCACCGATAGCGCAGCAACAGAGACACAGCGTTGCAGGTGTGAAAAGTTTCCGATCCTACAGGAGACTCACTCAGGGAACAAAGCTGAGGAAGGATGTGTCTAATTAATAAAGCTATGATAACAGAGCCATCCTGCTCTACCAAATGTTGTGCTCCAGTTCTGTATCGTGGGTCTCTGTTTGATAATTACCCTGCTAATGAGAGGAAGGAGGGACCATATCAAATCAGTGCAGATAATGGGGGTTAAGTGAATTGAAAAGACCAGAATGTCCCTCTGTATTTTTCTGATGCACTAATTACTGTAGGGCTCACCATTACACCCAAACCCATGACATAATCTCTATTGTTGTTGCTCTCTCCAACACAAAAGATGACAGCGAGGGAAACACGAGGATTAGAATCTATGAGGTATCAAATATCATGTAGGAACAAAAGATTCAAGGGAATAATCCACGGTAGGATGGATCAAATTTGAAATATGATGCACAGGACATGAACTGCCTTCAGCTATGAAGGATAGTTGGACATTTCGTGCAAAGCTTTGCCTCTAAAGGACACCTATGATCTATGACTGTCACTCATGGATCAAGACAAGCTGGTAGAAATCAGTAGCCGTACAATTCCTCTGGAAAAAGGCATTCATAATGGAAAAGGTCTAAGAGATGAGACGAATAGACAACGTAGTTTGGTTGCATTAACCATGAGAGGGTCTCCCTCCTTTTTTCATCCCCTATAGCTTACTTTATTTACTGTAGGAAATTCAAAAAAGAACAGGTGCAAATCGGTCCAGTTAAGAACAGAGAGCAGGTGCTTTGGCTTCGGAGAAGGAACAGAGATTGATCAGGGAAATGGAGAGGAGGCTGTGGGCACCAACCAATGCCTGGGCCAGTGGCCAGAAAGCACGCAGCTGCACAATTCCCACTGTGCTGGCCATCCTGTGCTCTGTGTCCAACACACTTGATCTGCCAAGCGCTCCTGTTAATTAACCACTCCACACAGCTGCATAATTACTCCTCTAACCTTCGCTCACTGGTGCACACCATATTTGTCTGCCCTTGTTCGTTGTCCGTTACCTTGCTCATGCTGCTCATCCCTAGTGCAAAGCCAACAACTGACAACGGGGATTGCGGGCTACGCCAACAGCAACACTGCTTCGGATAAGTTTGGCTCAAACTTGATACACGAGCAGTTTCGAGACGGAGACAAACACTGGTGGAATTATTTTACAAGACGTTATCTGAAAGGTGTTTACATGCCGCACACTCTGTTCTACGGTCGCTTCTGTTTGGATGTATCCACCAGCTTGTGCATGTTCTGTCTCTATAATCAGGCAGCTGTATCGCAGTAAACGGGAAGAGACATAATTGTATGCTTTCTTTCCCATTCAGCCCAATCCAGTGTGAAAGTATCCACTGTTGTCTTGGTTACATCTTCCCTCTTGTCTTTTCTGCCTCTATAAATAACACTGAAGGGTGTGAACTCCGAGGAAGCCCCCATTGGTATGAGTCAACAGTTGGAACACAGTTTGAAGCATCAAGTAGCAAAAATGAATGGCAGAATGGGAAAAATGACATTTGAAACCAGGTGAATTGAACATCCTCAGATCAAGTGTACTGATCCAGATTACGAGATGACTTGCGGCACAAGAAATCTATATTAACCACACAATCTGTCACTGTATCAATAATGCGGCTTAGTTAATGAACATAGACGCGTAGTGTATTGCAGAACAAATAAACAAAGCAATGTGACACAATGGCATGGGATTCCCATACTTGAGGTAGCATGACCTTCTCTCAAGCCTGTGCATAAGCAATCTGACACTGGAAGCGAGTCGATAGGATTCCAGTATGCGACTGTTGATCCGGGCTTGCAGGTAGGATTTAGCGCGGAATTTTAACTGCATTTTGTATTGAGTCGCTCTGCTTTTCGTCGAAGTGTTGATGGTTGAAGAAGAAACTGCAGCTGTTTTCTGTGAGTCACAGGCTATAAACTTGATGTGCGTCGAGATAAGGTGACGCACATCATAGTATCATAGTGTTGACACAATTGCAAACAAGGTTAGCTCCAGATAAACATTTATGCAAAATCATATTATTATCAAATTATCTCAGCGTATTAATTATCACATCGTCAACCTGCACCTGCGCGTTCCACTGCAGGTGAAACTACACCAGCGCCAGTGGAAATGTTGTTTTCCCCCAGTGTCACGCGTAAAACATGCAAAGCGGCAGTAAACACGCAGAAACCACAGTGGTTGCTGCATCCTGCAGATTTGCTGCTCCCAGCATTCCTTCTGAGAGTTGTAACTGCCTGTCTGGGATGGGTGGGTGGTGTCACTGATGCTTTCCGGTGCGCTGCTCCTGTAATGGAGTCAATTTAGCTCCACGCTGAGCCGTTTCTGTCCAGCCTCACCCCATGAAGGACACATTAGTCCCCCCGCCCTCCACCCCACCATTTTGTTTTCTTCTCTCATCTCTCGCTTTCACTTCCTGCTGCTTCCTCTGATCTTTCTCTCCACGCCTCTCCCACTTTATATATTATATCCCCACATGTACATTTTGTTTTCTGTGCTACAGTTCATCGCACCTCACCTCTCCTGTGCTGCAATAAATATGCTCCACAATGATACGGCCCTGCATGAGGATACAAGCATAATTATATAAATGAACACTGCAGCAAAAAGAGATGAAATGCCTAATCAGTGGCACCACTGAGAGTAGCGATAGGGCTCAGAGAAATGTGTACACCACACTCACGCATAGACACAACCTCGTACACATATCCCAGTAGCCTGAGAGTGTATTCTAGAATAAAGTAAACATCACTTTCACTGGGTTGTTCAGTTTCTTGGAAGCCGTTGTGTGGGAGTGCGTTGTATTTAAACGCCCCACTATCTGAGGCAAGCACTCCCTCTGACTCCTTTGAAGCTGCTTCAACTTTAACCCCAGACAAGTTTCATATTCTCTCTGAACATTTTTGGCCAAAACAAAACAAAAACTCTGTTTTAACCAAGAGCATAAATACAAGTCGGCGTCCATTAAAGAGCGCCCCTCTCCATCACCTTTCTGAATCAGTATGCGGTATTTTCCTTTTGCTCTGCTCCAGAGTTCCATGAGCGTATTAATACACACCAGTCACACCCTTCCAGCCTCCAACTCCATCCCCTCCATCTCTGTCTCTTGTATGACAACACAAAGAGGGGATTAAGTTATCAGGATGATAAAGTGATATCCATGCACTTCTGTAGCTGCGCTAAATTTGACTTGTCGCGATGGAAACTGACCTTTAAATAGCCCACTCTGTGTTTATGCCAGATTAGTACCGTCGCACGCACGGCTCACTTGCTAATTTGCCCAAGTTGTTTTACGCTGTGGCATCAGATTAGGTGGTGTGGTGATCTGCACGAGCCTGGGGTTTTGTCATTCAGAGTTCCCTCAGGGGTAGAGGAGGCACACACGAGCAGGGTCACATTCGAAAAGCAACAAATTCAGGCTCTATTTCAATTGCATGAAATATTAACTAGCACGAAGTACAAACGTAACATACTATTTGGGAGGATAGAGGTTACGTGCAGTGTTCTCCACAGGGCAAGAGGTAAAAATGCAGGGCAGTTTTCTCTGCTGGATAGAAGAGCAGAGGATAGTGGGTGGGCGTGTGGGTGGAAGTAAAAAGAGGCCACGAAAATTGGCATCAAGGGAAGAAAAAGAAGAGAAAAATAGATGAAGCAGCAGGATGGAGAAGTTAATGAAAGGAATTTAAAAGGGGATTTAAAGAATTGATGTTCATGGTGTTTTATGGCATCAATAAATTATGGGTGCAGGTACAGTGAATCACTGCCCCACATTACAGATCGTATATTCCCTGATGTAAAGACAGCTCAGTGTCCCAGTCCCAAATTGTATCTGACACTGTGACTTGCTTTGTTTGTGCTACTGTACATTATGCCCTGTCACACGTTAGGCCTAGTCAGTTCAATGCACACATGTTTAGTATATACATAAACACAGATATGAGCTATAACCTAAACTCTGAACTCTAAAACAAGAGACACCACCAGGACTGGTCAGGTGATACAGAGTTCACGTGAAGGAGGAGACAGACGTACAATGGGAGGTTACTGTACATCCACTCGTGGTTATGGAAATGCACAGGGTTTCTATTGTGCTACTGTACAAATCAAGGGTGGAACATGTGCCTTGCATAGAGTGGTGCACTCCAAGGCGCAGGAAGGAACACACATGGTCATTAAACATTTACCTCAATTTGCAGTGACCAAGAGAGAGAGAGAGAGAGAGGGGGGGAGTCGCTGGCTAACATCGCCAAATACAACATTATTTCATTTGACAGCAATATTGATGGAACTTTTGGATCGAACCAAGCATAAAATAAATAGAGTTAGGAAAATATTTATGGACTATCGATTGTTTCCCCCCCCCCCCCATATTCAGTCTTCCACAGTATGTGGCCTAGCAACAAACACTGTGAGGGAGTCTGGCTGCAGTTGCAAGCAGGAGAGGAGAGGAGACAAGCCCTGAAGCTATCTGTAAAATCTTGTGGATAGGATCCACCTTTCTCTTGTGGTCACAGAGTCACAACCTTAACCAAAGCACCATCTCTGTGAAGCTGTGTCTATGGCTCTCCTTCATAATAGGCTTTTATCCCTCCAACTGCTGCAGTCTGTTACTCTGATACACTGTCGCTCACCTCTCTCTATCTCTCTCTCTCTCTCGCTGCTTGTGGTATTTCCCTGTCCTTGCTCTATCTTTCTTTTCCTTTTCTTCAGCCAAAGCTCCCTGTTAATGTCTGCGAGCACTTTATTGCAATTCAAGTAGATGTCCTGGCTATCAATATTTCATATAAAAATGCATCTCCCTTAACTCCTTCCTTTATAACAGAGCCTCGCCGGTGCCACCAAATACCAATGAGTGCTTTGTCAGAGCAGGGCCGATATCTATGGCTGATGAGATTGGAGATTTCATTATCATACAATTCAAGAGCACGTAGAAAAAAAAAAAAAAACGTCTCAGCAAAACGTCGGCTCAACCAGAGCTCATGTTTAATCAAAAGGACAACGACATTTTCTATTGAGATGGTTTTTAATGTATTCTTGTAAATGGTGCCCCACACTTGCTGAGCAATTGAATTGCAAGTGCTTTGCATGATGCTGTCCATGCAATGTTCTACATGGCTGGCGACAGTGTGCCGCATTTGCAGTCCTACAGTCACACGCACGTGTATGCACGCGCACTATACCCACATGCATGCAGTGTGCACTAATGTTCTTTGCCTGGTATGTACAATGCATCATTCAGTACAGGGCCCTGTGGGGACCAATATGAGGACTCTTATACACCGCCTGTCTCTGCAGGCTACACACCTGAAAAACAGGAAGAAATGTGGGCATGAACACACACTCATTATCAAATACAAATAAGGATGCATCCTCAAATACATGTGTGTATTTTTTTTTTGTCTTATCAATCATATAGCCAGAGAAGATTTTGGACAATTCTGCAAAATCCAAAAACCAAGTTATGTAAAAGATTGTGACAATCAAGGTAAGCTTACTAAATGTATGGCTGAGTTCAGGCAACTTAAATACAGAGGAGTATTAGGATTACTGTAATTTGCTCACCAAGTCATCAATGAGCTAAAATATGCTAAAAATATGCCGTAGAGTTGAGGGCAGATACAAAATTGGGTGATAATTGTCTGTGGGTTTGTCACTACAAGCGACGTCTTTCACATTACAATTATTATTACAATTATCATCTGATCCATTGTTAATATTAAAGATGGTGGATGAAGCAGCGTTAAATTAAAGCAGCATCCATTTTTTATATATGTCCACCTGCACCTGTTCCTGCCCGTGTTCTGATTTTTGTTCAGCCTGGAGACAGAAAAGCCAATCGCTCCAGATTAGGCCATGAACGCCGGACAATCCGCAGCGTCCCTCAACAACTCTAAGCCTTTGCTTGGCCTTCTATCCAACAGGCTAAACAGACAGCCGTTTTAATGAGCCCGCCTTTGGCCCTGTTTAGCTTAAACTGATATATGCCAGCAATGCTAATTGATTCACCATCGTCATAAGCGTGTGATTGTTGCGTTGAGAAGCAGACGGGACGTTACCGAGCTGTTAATTTCTGTCCTCAGTGTCGTCAGAGGGGATTATGGTAGCAGCACATCAGGTTGGGGGTGTGTCTGCCTGTCAGTCAGACAGACAGGAGGCTGTATTTATACCTCTCACCAGAGTTAATCCTAGCAAGACAGACTTGGGCTTTCAATTAGGAAAAGAGTAATTTGTGGAATTTTCTTGTGTTCAGCAAGACAAATTACACCGCCGTTATTAAACCTTTTATACACAGCGAAATGGAAAACATTTTTAAATGAATATTTATTAAACTTTCAAACTATTAAACGTAAACAGCATTCCTCTGTCACAACTTTCCGCTGCCAAAGTGTGCGCTGTTTCTCCTGGCACATTCCACCAACTCTGAGGAGATCCATCAGCTGAAAAAAACTGTAAATCTGGTGGTAAACTCACAGATATGAGAGCAGGGGAGTGAATCTCAAGTGAGGCATGAGACAAATACAACAAAATAAATAAAGTTAAAGTAAAATAAAGTTTTAATGTAAAATAAATTGTTACGTCAAGAAAAATACAGATAAATATGAATCTTTTGATGAATACATCCCTGTAGTTTTTCAACTGCCTGAGAGAGAAAAAAATCTTTCAAGTTGTCAAAATGTGCTGCCTAAGGAGTGGAAATGAAACTGACACAATGTTATCTTGTTGGTTTTTCATCTGTCTTCATCTGAATATTTCTCAGTCGGGGGTGTCTGTGCATATACATCCATCTGTGTATGTACTCTTGTGAGCTTGAGACTACTTTAAAATTCAATTAATATGCCCTCTGAGACATACATACTAAGGCACACCTAGCCAAAAGGTCTCCCTGGAAGTGCGTCATTTGATAAAATTCCACATCTTAACTAGAATTAAAGGCCAAGGTTTTGTCAGCTGTGACATGTGAAGAAAAGGAATAAATACATATTGAAGTAATACCAGAGGAAATGAATCATGCATCCACGGGTGGATGATTCACTGCCTTACCCGATTTAATACTTCACATTATAATCCGCATTAGCTTTTACCCATTCACAATGCATATACATGTCTCAATGAGACCTCCTAATCTCCCAGATACTAAGATTAAAATCTAGATTTTCAGGTTTTATTTTCTGCATGATTGCACACACTACTGCTTACTCTCGCTCAGTGTGTTGTGAAGTGGTGAGACTTGTTGGTATTTTGAGTGAGCTTTCCTTTACATCTGCCTTTAAATGTTAAGACTTTATAATGCTAAGCTTAATGATTTCTATCTGTGGCATAACATGATTTATGGCAACATTAATGCAGTTATATAGCAGTATTAGTGTGATCCAAATAGAGCAAGACTACCAACTGTAGAGTGGGTGAAAGTAACCACTCAAAAAGGCGAGAATAGCAACACTGGAAACGTGACAAAGGCCGCTGCTACTTTGCCTTGTATCAACAATCATCCATCAACATTAGTATTGTTATTCACATTCAGGCACCTAATTCAATACCTTGGAACAGGAGGTGAAAACTAGGGATGCTTAAGAGTGCTAGGTGGCCTTTAGATACTGTCACGCTACTTAAGGGGGATTTATTGCAAAACAAGTATACTTTAAAAATCTTTAGTTGGGTCAATTCCAGAAGCAGCGGCCTGCCCCGGTAAGTCTGGCTGCACGGACTTCTAGTGGCTGATTCATATCCCGCCATTGATTGTAAATTAAATACATATGGGTGGGAGAACTCCCATGAATGTGTATTTGTTTTGTATAAAATAATGTCTGGAAAGATAGAAGGAGACTTAAGAGGAAACAAGCGATATGGGAGCAAGGGTAAATGGTAGAAGGACACTGAGGTAAGATGAAGGCAGAGAAGAAGAGGTAAACAAGCATATTTCACACCAGAGATGTGCATAATCAATGAAGGGTATAAAGAGAATAAACTTACCAGTGAGTCACTGAAGGTGAATCACTAAAGAAAAGAGCTGAGCTGCTGTAAAAGTAGCACCAAGTTCAGAAAAAAAGAAGAAGATCCAGACATAAATACACAACAAATCAGCTGGAGCCGAGGGAGTGAAACAGCAAATATTAGAAACACAGTAAAAGCATCGGTACAACCACAGTGAGGTAGGCCGATGGTGTTTCTTGGTTGACACTTGCACTGTACATACTACACAGCCTTGTACTCTGAAATACAACCAGACAGTTGGGCCTTTCAACACAGCGGTCAATACCTGAGAGTCATCCTATCGATTGGCAAGGCTTCAACCAAATGTCAACACCCAACAGACCCAAATCTTCCCTGATCCCACAATAATGGAGGACCGATCCTTCTTTAGCTGTCAGTGCCCGATAAAAACTCAAACAACGTTGTTGCTGTGATTTCTCTGACAACACCAGAAAATGTCCAGAGTTACCCGTCTTTTCGAGACTTCGTGGAGACATGCATGTCTGACGACTGACAGGGGACCAGACCCACATCTGCACATACAGCACACCAGAGAAAAGCAGAAGGCAAAATGACCTTTGGGGCGTGTCAGACGCTGATCCTTTGGCCCATTGCTTGGCTTCCTGACATTGACACGGAGCACGTGCTCTGAATGTGTGTCTTCATCCCTGTGTGCCCTCAGGCCAGCCGTGTCTTTTCCTCCAATGGCGGTAAGCTGATTAAGATCACACTAGGGAGCTGAAGGTATCAATACCTCTTGTCACCTCGTCTCACTAAACACACAGATGCACAGCACTAGTTGAGTGCACATTTAGTGATGTGTTTCACTGATTTACTGGTTTTATGAATGGCTTTGGTAAAACACTGCATGGCACAGGATGAATGAAATGAATAGGACATATACGGTTGTTAACGCTACTGTTAAGGGGGGGTAGATATAGGAACTGCACTAAATTGAGGGATTTAATCAAACTTTTATTTAAATCCTAAACAATATGATGTAATTTAACATTATATATTTAATATTTTTCTAATCAGAATTGAAGACGAGTTAGTTGTGAAGTACCAAATGCTAACGTCAGCATGCTAACATGATCGCAATAAAAAACGCTAATGTGCTGAAGTTAAGCAATGTTTCCCATGTCCACCATCTTTGTTTAGCATGTCAGCATGCTAACATTTACTAATTAGCGGTAAAAACAATGTCCAGCTGGGGCTGATGGGAATGTCATTCGTTTTGAAAGGCATTTGGACAAATTAAAAATGTTGACCTGCTGGTGGCGCTACAGATAAAACGTCACCAAGTATCACCAAATAAATTACCATTAATTCTCCGGACATCATGGATATCTGTAGTTGTTGAGATATTTCTCGGCTGAACCAAAGGGGTGGGCTGACTAACAGACTTTGGCACATATCTCAAGAAATTCAAGTAAAAACTCTTAAAAGTAGGAGAAATATCTCTTGCCACAGGCAGAACATTTTAAATATTGTGCTTGAACTTTAATGACTGAATATGAGAATACACTATTTAAGATTAACCTCATGCATAATGAATGTTCGCTATAGGGGAACTGAATTTAAGGTGGATTGATGCATTTGAAGACAGGCAGAGTTACTGTGGTCAGCACTGAAGAACTCCTGTGGCTCAGCAGAAGACGCGGGAGGGCCGAACACACATCAAAAAGCAGAAAATATCATCATTTCTTCTATCACTTCCTGGTGTGCGGGGAGACAGCAAACAGCTGGCAGCCCAGCCCACAGTAACGCCAACAGCATGATGACACGAGAGAAAAGCGAAGCGAGAAAGACGGGAAGAAGGTATAAAGACAGAGGAGCAGAAATAGGAGAGAAGAGCTTCTGCTTTGTCCCTCAGTATCCATGAGGCAATAGCTAACAAGTGGCTTTAACCCTTCTGAACCTCTAACTAATCCGCGCTATCGGTCTCTTTTCTCTTCTACGTCCTAAGAGACTCCATCGTAGAGGTTTTTAATTAATGTACGCGACAAAACCAATTCCCTGTTCTGCTGCTGATGCTCTGGAGACCCTGTGATTGGCCTGGAGATGGAGATCGACACCATTCTTCTTTCCTTCACATGAACACAAACCCAAATTGAACTTGGAGAACAGACTTTTCCATAACGTAGCAATTAAAATGAAAGGTAATTTACGCTCATCATATCACAGCAGCTCCTGCGCCGATTATGACTGCGTGGGAACTCATTTCCCCCGCACAAAAGCAGGTCATTTCACTGTCAGTATTTAGTAGAAATTACACAACCAGAGAAGGACCAAAGATGCTTCATCGAAAAGAAAAAAAAAGAAAATCATCCCAGTGACAAAGCATACAATCTGAGGGCAAGTTTAGTGAGACCTGAGCTGTGCTGATAAGTGTTTCCCTAACATTTGCATACGGGGTTGGTTGTGGGGGCTGAGGTACCAGCTGCTCTGCCTCTCACACAGCCTGTAGAGATGAATTGCTCCTCGGGTGTCGATAAGTCACCATGGCAGGCCCACCACGGTCACCATGGAAACTAAGCAAACACAGCATTTCCGAGGAAACAAGTAGAATGAAGTTGATTACACATACTTTTTTTTCTCATTTCAAGAGCTCCTTGGAGGGTTTTTCTTGGTCAGGGGAGAGTGCCAGGACTCCAAAGGATATCCCTTTTGTTAGGGAGGACTCACAATATTTTTGTCGTTTTTTCAACGTTTCTGTGTTTATTCATCGCATGTATAGCTCCGCAGCTTTCATATCTAGAAGAGGAAGAGCACCCCTGCAGGAAGCGGAGACCGCCTGAGAAAGCACTTCTCCGACCACTGGCACTGAATCATAAACATGATTGATAAAGAGCCAAATGTAAAAACACCAGAATGAATATCTCATATCACCGCTTCCATGATGGAACGGCGGGCAAGTTCACAATTCAGCTTTCACGCCCGCGAGGAAAAACAGCAGAGAGATGAAGGGGCGCAGGAGGTCGCAGTTATAAGGGGAAATTGAGGACTGTAGGGCGATGGTGATAAAAAAAAAAGTGAAAGGAGGCTATGCAAACAGCTGCGGTGGTAGAGGGAAAAGGAGGTGACGGATATTGAAAGAGAGACGACATGAGGAGAGTGAGGGGGACGACAGTGTGGCACTCACTGTGTTGTGGCACCCACAGATAGCTGGCTCAGCAGTATTTGAAGGCTCTCAGATAAAGAGGTGTGTGTGTGTGTGTGTGTCTGTGTGTGTCTCTGCATATGGGCACGTCCGTTCTTTTGCTGTACTCACGAAGGGCATAATGTGTGCAGTATCGTATGTCTGTGCAGACTTGTGGAAGACATTCTGAGAGCACATAGTGTGTGTTTGTGTGCAAAGGGAGTTCACTGAAGCACGTAATAGAGACCTGATGTTCAAAGTGTTTAGAATGATGACTCTCTTCCTGCTACCGTCCTAGTCTCTACATTAGATTTCTGGTACCTTCTGGGACGTAGAAAACCACACAAAAGAGCAAACCTCGCGAGGCAGCTGTGGAGGTAATGAGCAGGGGGACAGGGAGGGAGATGAGGAAGGCAAGAGGAAGGGAGGAACACATTAGCCTCTTACCCACTGTGTCACTCAAGCTGGCAGTGCCAGCCAGCGCTGCTCGCTGCTGGTCCACAGCCACTCACAGCCTTCAGTGGGATTTATGTCTCGCTTTAACGGTGCTCAAACCTGGGGGTTTATGCCAATTTTCATTTCCTGGACTTTTTTTGCAGGCTGAACAGGCATGATGTGTGCAACTCAATGTGTGCAACAATAAATGGATATAGTAATAATTAGTGCTTACTCTTAGGGGCAACAATTCATATATATATATATTTTTTTTAAACATTAGTGATGGGGATGAACCCACAGAATGTACTCCTGAATCTGCAGTTCCCCGTAACTCTTTAGAGCTTTTACCTTCTTTTTACTTCTTTTGTTTTTTTGGCAAACACTTACAGTTGTTGGTTCACTCTGACGGCCCTCATAGCATTGTTTTCAATGAAAACAAGTTTTATTGTACGCCACCTGCTCAGCACCAAACGGCAGACAGATAAAGTTAGCGAGTAGCTGGTGGACATAGCCGAGCATTTAACAGATGAATATCCAGATATTTCCCCCAGGAGTTGGTGGAGACCAAAACAGAGCAATCCATCAGGTACACAAACACAACTCCAAATTAATGCTAATGTCGCTCCATCCTTGCTGGATGTGTAAATGGAACAAGATAGCCTTCTCAACTTGAAACATGAAAACATGTCTGTGTTGTGTTCACAGCTGGTTTCCGCTGTCTCCTTATTTTACTTACTTTGAGTATGAGCTGTGGTGGAAAAATTATCTCTTGGTCACTGGGGCAGAGGCAGAAGAGTTGAGAATTGTAATTTGAGCTTTCTAATGAACAGAAAGAAAAAAGTCTTCTGGAACACAAGTTGTAAAGAGTGATTCTTTAATGCTTGCAAGCGGGGAGCAGTTTACACAGGCACGTATCACAGTGACAGTGGAAAGACTCACACGGACTTCTGTCCGTTCCTTGGTATTTGAAAGGTTCCTTCCCTGTCTGTCGGATGAAGTTTAAGACAACCAATGAAAATGAGCAGCACACTTAAAAGAAAACCATAATATGAGTCTCACACACAAGTCTTATGTTCTTGTTCCAACTATTAATTAAATTTATCAGCAGGTGCAAACTTATCTATTCACCCTCGTCCTGTATCCGGCCTTGAGGAGAAAGCAGCAGTATTTCAAAAATAATTGTCTGGGAACCTGGTTTGTGTTTTTCACTGGGAGTATTTGGGCCTTACAGTTTTAAACTATGGCAAGATATATTTTACCATTACAGAGCTCAAAGTAAGCACATAGGTGTGTGCAGTGGCGGTTCTACATGTAATTACGCCCCGGGCGAGACCCCCCCCCCCCGCCGGGAACTTTTTTATTTTTTTTATTAGAAACTTAAAGTCCTCAATTGCACAAATCATTCAATAGAACATTTGAATAACACACTTAATAGAATCAATGCACACAATTCTGCACAACACAGTATAAGTTACAACATAACTGACTTAAGCCCACTAATTGCATTAGAGTATTGCTCTATAGCCTACAGTGGATCCCCCTGTTCCCCCCCCTTGTCCGTTCCATTTGGGAGACCCAGAGGTGAACTATTCCCCCGCGCCCCCTCCCCTTCCCCCTTCTCACACATGATCTGTAGACGGTAGTGATGGGAATTCCGGCTCTTTTTAGGGAACCGGCTCTTTTGGCTCGGCTCACTAAAAAGAGCCGGCTCTTTCGGCTCCCAAATGGCTCTTCAGATTTTTTGGTGCTTAAATTAATTTATTACCAACAATAATGTAAAATTATGCGCAATATGAATTACTAATGTAAAAAAAAAAACATGCACTATATCAAATGTTTATTATATAATACACTTTTATTTATACACTCTACAGAGTGATAAAAAAAAATTAGAAAGTGCAAAAACAAACGTTTAACTATTTACAAATGAACTTAACTAACTTAACTATTTTAAACTTTTAGCTTTTTAATACTTAACAGATTTAAAGTAAAACAACATACAGAAGCTTACAGAATCACACAACAAAATATAAATTAAAATGTGTAAAACAAAAAGAAAAAAATCAGCATCCAGAGTTTGTCCTTCAGTGAAGATTTACATTGAGAAAGACCAAGTGCCTCAGCTGTGAGGGCTGATCCTGTTTCTTCTCTTAATGATCTGCCCTGTTTTGGAGAACATTCTCTCTGAGGGGACTGAAGTTGCTACAATGCACAGTCTCGTGAAGTCACATGAACTGTGTAACTCCCGCCCCTCTGCTCATCGCAGGCACAGAGACGACGCCACACATATTGACCAATCAAATGCGGCTTGAGAGAGCGAGCGAGAGAGAAAAGAAGAAAAAAAGCCGGCTCCCGTCGTTCACGTCAAAGAGCTCTCAGAGCCGTTTCGTTCGCGACCGATACATCACTAGTAGACGGAACCTTCTTAGCAAGCAGGGTCGCCTGCAGCTGCAGGGGGCGCCAATTTGCCAATTCCCCACATAGTGATATGATAGATATCCATTATCTGTCATGGGCCGCGAAGCGGTTTTCCATAAACCGCTTCGCGGCCCAGATGATATATATATATATATATATATATATATATATATATATATATATTTTAAGTGGTCGTGCCGCCCCCCACGTGTCATGAAAAAGTGCCGACCCGGGCAGCCCCGTGCCCAAAACTGCCCCTGGGTATGTGGAGATGTTGTGACATGTATTAGTTAAGTGACAGGCATCTTCATTTGTTAATCATTTATCATGACCAAATGCCAAATATCCACTAGTTCTGGCTTTTGAGTAATGAGAACTTGCTGCTTTTTAAAAATATTTCCTATCATACAAAATAATCTTTGGACTGTTGGTCAGACAAAAGAAGCTATTTTAAGATATCACCTTGGAAAATGAACATTTTATAAATCACTTGACAGATTAAATAATCCTTAGTTGTAGCCCTCGTCATAACAGTTTTGCACACTTCGTAAATGTGAGGGTGTATTTCTGGGGATGACAGTAGAATTACTAATGAGGTTTCAGCCATCAGGCTTCTCACACCATCTGGCCACTCATTAGCCTTAGCTTGTATTGGCCGTGTTGTTTGTATTAGACTTGTGCTAAAGTGAGTTTTTCTTGTTCCACTTAAGTTCCATTGAATCCAGTTGTGCCTGTTGTTCTCTCCCTTCTCTATTCTCTAAGTATATTGTAGTGTATATTAGTCGTGGCTCATGAGTTCCACTTAATGATGTCTTTATTCACGAATCACCACATTCATGGTTAAGTGCAAAAAGCCTGAAAAAAGGCCAGTGGGCTCTGTAGGGACACCATTGCCGCTAAACTGAATCCAGACTGTAATTCCTTTGCATGCAAGTTCCCACTGGTAATCATAAAAATGGATGGAAAAAAACAGCAGCGGGTAATTTGTGCAAAGCAGAGCAAAAGGAGAGAAGGGGATGGATGTGTGATTTGCAATTACTGTACACATTAATCAATGGCCATGTGTGGAATTATTCAAAATGTACAACGGCATGGCTTCAACAGATCGATTGTAAGGGTCAGCAGCATCGACAGCTCTATCTGGTTCATCTTCAACAACTTCCTTTGCATCGCTTCAAATGTTTCAACTCTGCGGAGGAAACTCACAGTTACAATGCTTTAGTCAGATCAATAAAGGGCTGCAGTGTTCTAGCCTCCGCTTCATTTTAAACATGACCTTGGGATACCTCTGCTGGAAAACCCACATGAGATCAAGTCGGCCTCGTAACAGTGAGAGATAATCCGACACAGGCATTTTCAGAGCATTTAAATTAAGAAATGCTTTTATGATATGAACTGCTGATTTAATGTTCCCTGTGTGTATTATTTGATACATTTAGTACATATAGATGTCTATCAACGCTGTCAGGAATCAAATGCACCCGCTGCGTAAGTGTAAAACTGAGCTACAAGACATCAGTCCATAGATCTTAAAGTGATTTTAGTGGTTCACAGCCAACAGATATCATAATCCCAGTAAGCATGCAGTGCTATTGTTATGAAAGTTGATATTTGCTGCTTAGTAACATAACCATATATTCAAACAGCACCAACTGATTGGAAAGTGCTCTACCCACTGCTTACACCACTAGAGCAGTTTGCTGTCCATATGAGGAAAGTTGTGTTTAGAGTGAGTAAATAGCAGAACAAACTAGTGAGTATATACAACAAATCAGACACTTTTCATTAAAACAATAGAAGGCACCATTACAAATGCTATTAAAGTTTAAACAAATGAACAGCAAGAGCATAAAAGTTACAAAACTGACACCAGAGTGTATTTTGAAGACACTTTAACTGTCATTTCAACCCCAATATTATATAATAACTATTTCTGATCTGAACCACTACAGAACTGATTTCCACTTAAGATAAGCCTTATGTTGCAGGTGACAGAAGAATGACACAGTGTTGAACAGGGGTTCTGGGTTAAAGTGTGTCCTGTTAGATCCAGATGATGCATGCTGCTGCCTCTGCCCGTGCAGGGACTATAAGAACTCATGCCACATATAATCTACGAGGTTCTCTTATCTGATTATGATTGCAGGGTAAAGAGGATTTAGGTGCTGGTGCCTAAATGCTAGGCTGTACTGATTAGAGGCCCAGTGGAAGACTTATGTAACTAGGAGACTACAGGAGGGAAGATGGTGAGCTTATACCTTAATGACACTTCAACCCTCTTTTAATGCATCCTAATAACTTGCTAAAAGCCAAATAAGATCATTTAGTTATACAATAACTCCTACAGGGTGGAGTTTCTATCAGATGCTCTGCTTCTTGCACAGAGGCATCATCTTCATAAAATACACAAAAGTAACAAGCTGCGAATTTCTTTTCCTATAAAATGCCAATGTGTATCAATTTAGCCCTCTGCAGACTGACCACAATCCATGCAGCGATGAAAGGCTGATAATGAAACACAAGGTAGCAGACCTGCTGCTTCAACTTGACCCAAGGGCACACACTGCACAGAGCATTTGACTTAACGCTGACTAAAGGCCTCTCCCTCTCTCTTCCTATCCCCGCCTCCATGCATTTTGGACTCTCCCACTATCAGAAACTACATCAATACACACACACAAGGCCAAATACTTGCCTCAGTGCTATACAAGCCTGGAAGGAAACAGGCGGATGGAGAGTTGGAGGCTGCCTGCAGTGATCTGAAACAACAGGCAGCTGTGGAGGTACACTGTGCTCACTGAATTTGCTCTGACTGATTCAACAAATTAATAAACAAAATGGTGTATTGTGCATTAAGACGGGGATGTCAACATATTGCCATTTGAGGTGTTACAGTACCGTATTACACTATTATGCTATTATGTCATCATCATATACAGTGTCTCTTTGGTCCTCCAAGCGTGGGAGGACCAAAGAGCTCATGTCTGCACCCATACAGGCCCATTGCTCGGCATTCCCACTGGCTTGACTGGATTATTAGATAAAGAGGAGAGTAATGGAGCACATCCATATTAGAAGCACGCAGGAGGCTGGACATGGCTGATGTAGGGGCGGGGGGGATGGAAAACCCAACTTGAAATGTCTGGCAAGTAGAAACATTGATCTCTTTAAAATGTTTTGAATACTCAACCATTATTTTTTCCCAGACTGCCCAGACTGGAGGGACTCTAATGGGAAGAAACCCCTCGACAGGGGAATGCATTCTTATCTCGAAGCTTTGCATGAACACAAATCAAAATAAAGAGATGCTGCTCTTGCAAACTGCGCTTTAACTGAGCACTGTAGGCATCCATGTAACACCTAACATTAATGTATGACGCCAGGAACACAGCGTGACTCATATAATGTTGATGCACTCACTAAATCAGTAATTGTAATATTTATTACAGGCTTTCTACATATCTTTGTGCTGACCTGAAAGAAATGCATCTAATTACATTTCCCGTCACACTGACAAAAGACGCCTCCAGTGGAAATACAAAGGCAGGATACTACATTTACATACAAGTTATATGCACCATAAGCCGTCTTTGCAGGAATGACGGTCCTAGATAGAAAAAAGTCACTGTAATTCAGACTCCTTACAGCACTCCTGCAATTTGGATATGGCTTCCTTTTATGAGCTTGTGCTAAGTGTATTTGCTGTACAACTACACTCGTGACTCATTGTAAACAAAAGAGGGTCAGGGCAGCACAAATCCTTCTGGCTCAATATCAAGGATGAACCATTCTACTGGATTAATGTAAATTATAGCCCACAGTAAAAAAACAATGGCAACATCAGATCTGATGTTTTTTCTAAACACTCTAATCTTGTATAATTTAATAGCACATGACAGTATTTTACCAGTGGCTATAAGCTGGGGAGATGCTCTAACAGAACGGGGATGTTAAGAAAGGACATTTTCTCAATTGTGTTTTCCAAAAAAAATCCTAAACATGTGACGGTGATCCAACTGATGATATTCCAGGTGCAAGAATCCTGTAGGTGTACACTACAGGCCCACCTGTAACAAGCCAAGCGCCTGACAGAACTGGACACAAACTAAGTCCACCCGCCTCCTCTTATTTAGTTGGGGGCACTCAACCATGAGACACGCAGTAACACAGAGAAGCCACTGCATTAGCCAGTGTCCTTTTTGTTTTGACCATTTCATTCATTATTCATTGGGAAATGTTTGCAAAGATCCAGCTCAGCATCCTGAGGCGTAACTTACATGACTGCATCTCTTACATCTCTCTCTCTCTCTCTCTCTCTCTCTCTCTCTGGGCTTGCCTAGCCCTCGCTCGTACTCCCAATGCGTGCACGACTGTAATAGCTGATGAATGTAATCCTAGCTTGATTGACCCTGCTGAAAAGGTCAGCCCTCTGATGCGTAACCTTTATTTAAGGGCAGAGAGGGCCATAGGTGCTGTATACCAGCACAATGGGCTCTAATATCTGATTAAGGCCGGATAAGAGAAAGGAAGTGAGAGAAAAAGACAGAGCAGAAGAGAGAATGTGTGTATGCCAGAAGACTCTGTGATTGCATTTGACAAAGGGCTCAGGTTGCTTTGTATAAAAGTGCATGGCTGTGTACCAGCCCAGTAATGGCATTTCCTTGGTCAAGGGCTTTCAAGGGTTCTCACTGCACGGTGCGTGCCCCATAAAAGGTTTCCCTGACCTCGGGGAGCTGCCATCTGATGCTGGAACGGCCCCCGGCAGTCCATTTCCAAATGTTCTTTCAGCTGTAGATAACCTCCGTGCCATCGCGAGGGTGAGCCATTAGAGTCACGTTCAAGTTCTCCACGTAGAGCACTAAGCGGTATGTCCATTTGAATTAGAGTGGGATATCCCTTTAAGGTTTCCCCCACACAATAGTGAACAGGTCAGCAATACTCAAGTGTTTCTGGAGAATCACTGTAACTGTATTGAGGAGGTAAATCACTTTAAATATCGCAGAGCGTATTAAATCACCCCAGTGCTGTCACCTAATTTTGCCTTGAATTAGATAGAGGCAGGCTCCTTATAATTGATTCTTGTGATATACAGCTGCCAGCTGAATATAATTATTAAACTGAGGCGGGGTCCTTGTCAATCCCTAATTACTGGTTGATGCAGGATAAACAAGCCATGTAGGAATCACACAGGAAGGAAGAGAAAGCATGTAAAGTAGCCTTAAAAAGTGATTTGAAACTTATGTAATCAGTATTGTTACCATATTTTTGCCATTTTCAAAGCTGAATACTGCACTATACTAGCAGAAATGTCAGAACTGCCTCAACAATGCACAACACATACAACACATCAGGAGATCCCTGACACACACACACACACACACACACACACACAGACACACACACAGGACACTGTGTTTATGACCCTGACATGGAACATAAACCCGGCCCTGCACTACCACGATGATGAGATTAGGATACTGGAGACCAAAGGTAAATTTCCAGTGATTGGATTTTATCAAGGGTGACCTACCTAATTGGGGAGCGAGTCCGAGTGTGGTTGGGATGAGGAGGAGGAGTCAAAAGTGATGTCATCATACCAGCAACAGCCTGGACATGGCTACACCGTCATCACTATCTTATCTTATCTTATCTGATTTGTTTAAGATTCATCATGTTCGAAGGAAAACTGCACGAGACGGATGCAGCGGTTATCTCAACGTGTGGTACATGAGGAGAATCATTGATGGCTACCTCATCAAACAGCATACATTGTCAGTATAGTAAACAGCTCCAGAATCAACAGTATTCACCTGCAGTATGGTGCACCTGCAACAAACTTTTGCCAGCGTCCTGTAATTTCGCTGACTCATCCAATCAGCAAGGACCACTGACACGTAATATCACTGCACGGGAAAAGAGACTTGACAGATCTACACTGGCTTACTTTATCCCAACAAAGAAAGCCACACGAGTACAAGCTGACGCACCCACCAATTATTTTGTCAAATCAAATAGAGTCTAAATCTAGCTCCTGCAGTGATTCCACTACTAATTTATCACCGCCAGAACTATAAATCTTATTTTACAATTATTGCACATCACACACAAACTTCCACTTTTCATCGTCTGCTTCTGTTCATGCATTACATGCGCACACATTGTAACCCAAATGCTACAGCTTCCTCTCGATTTAATCCATCCAAAACAACTGTTGCTACTTACAAAAATGGAGAGCAGACAAAGATGGCACAAGAAACCCGACGAGAGTAGAGTGAACGTCTGTTTAAGATTCAAATGGATGAACTTGTGGTTATTTCTTTACAGGTGGGAGTAGGCCTTTAATACGTGTGCTTGTAATGCTTTATGATCAATGCAGAGTGTTCGGCTTTGAATGTGATCAGGAAATGTGAGATGGAGGCGGTGTGATCACACTTCCAGTTTCGGTTCCCTACCTTGGCAGCCACCGAGGAGCCGGGCTTCTCCAGGAGATCCCACAGCTTCTTCCTCTTGTCTGGGCAGCAGGTGTTGTCAAACTCTATCTCTCCCTCCCTCTCCCTCATCGTCTCTGCCTCCCGCCGCAGCTCCTCGTTCATCTGCTCTTTTTTCTGGTGGTAACGGGCCTGGCAACAGGACTCCAGGTAGATCTCGTCAATCCCCCAGTAGTCCAACTCCTGGCCGAAAGAAAGGGCACACATCTCCTCCATCATGTGTAATTTGCCCGTGCGGTAAAAGTTCAGAATGGAGGTGAAGGCCCCCGGGTGCCGGTCGAAGAAGTATTCGTTTTCGTTCAGGCTGTAGTCGTCGCAGACTTCCATCAGGGACTCATGGGTGTTGCAGTCTCGAAGCTTGCCGAGCCGGGTCCTGGGTAGCCTGTCCAGGGTCCGCCAAAGGACTTCGTGGTTCAGACCCCCGACGTTAAGGCGGACCCTACGGGAGCGGGCTTTAGTACGGATGATGTCGATGGGCTCTGGGGGCAGAGAGGGATCGGTTTCGATGTTGGTGGGCTTGAGCCCTGCTGGTCCAAGCTTCTCAGCCATGGTGATGGAAAAGGAGACTTATTGGGGAAGATGTCTCAGGATGACAAAAAAAGGAAAATAGAAAACAAAAAGTCCAAAAGTTGTTAACTATGTTGGATCCTCTTTAGGCAAGTCCCTCCATGGCTGAGAAAACAAAAGAGACAGTTTGTGAGATGACTAAATGTCTTTTTTTATTTTGTGTGAAGCAAAGTCAGCTCTTTTTAAGAGTCACCGAGACAGTGATGGGTTACTTTAAATTGTCAGTCAAAAATAGTAGCTGTGCAGTGTTATTGATCCCTTTCATCACATTTCTAAGAAGGCAGAATCAATGATTTTGTTTTAACAGTCAATATGGCTGCTTTGATTTGCACTCCACTCAGCACTGTTGTGATTGTAGTCAGGCAATGCACTCCTGCTGGATACAGCCCCATCAGTGAAAAATGGGATTCAATGGTGGTAGGTCAGGAAGCAAATGAACTGAAAGAGGCCTCTAAATGCATTCATGTGTTCTTAATAGAGGTGGTGTGTGTGACAGTAATTTCTGGAGTCTCATTCAACTTATTTTCAAATATCTTTTCCCTTGCCACATCTAGTTAATTATAATCACATTGTCTGACAAATATAACCTCTTGCACATCAACAAAGTCACAGTGTAGTATTGTTATTTAACAAAATGATTAAAATGTCCCTCACACTTGGATCAATAATATATAAAAAGTTGTAAACATTAGAATCTTACATCATTTATTGAGTCAGCAAGGTTCCGATTTTAATTAGGAGTAAGGCTCAACGTTGTACATAATTGAGATAAGCAGTTCTTGAATGCAACAGTTTTAGTTACATTTGACAGTGCCTGAGTATTTGCACCAGACATTAGCCACAAAAAAAAGAAACAATTTTACAATGAAAATGGGCTAAAATGAGTAGATATAGGGAGGGATGTAAAGCGGAATCACATTAGTAATCTGTATGTCTTGACTTGTTCTGCAGTCCCATAAATTCAAAAGCACTGCAGCCTGTTTCGCTACAGCGTATTTAAATTTCAGGAGGATTTCCCCCCCCAAATCCAACACGTAAATGAGTCTCCACAGTCAGCTTTCGACTCTGTTCAAAGTATCCGAATAATTAGGGGGGAACAGTGTCACAGAGACAGCGCCTCTCTCACCTTGCCGAGATAAACCACCTTTTGCATGCAAACTCCCGTTGTTCCTGTGTGAGTAGAGGATGGACCGGCAGCCGGGATCCCCCTGTAGTCAAGCGGCCGCGACTGAAGAGAGCACTCCGCGGACGCCGCGCCGAGAACGCGCGTCCCACATTCTGCTGGAAATGAGTCGAGAAAGAATGAAGAGAGGAAAAAAAAAGAAAGAAAAGAAAAGAAGAAAAAAAAAGAAGCTTTAATGTCTTCCTCTACAAATAATCACCGGGACATAAGCGGCTCTGTTTCGCCATCGGAACACTGTGGAAAGAGTCCTGCCTTCATCCAAAAAAGCTCGACTGGCTCACTGAATCACGGTGCTGCGGACGAGACGTCGTGCGCGCAAAAAGCCAACGGGAAGGAACGGGATAAGCGAACTGCGGATTGTCCCGCTGTACACTACACGAGCAGGAGCAGAGGGGTGCACGCGGGCTGCGCAACATCCGAGAGGAGAAAAGCTATATTCAACCGAGTGGCACGGCATATTCCATAACCCAGCTGAACGAAACCAGCGCGTTACATGTCGAGATGTGCGACTTGGAACTCTGGTAGGAGCAGCAGGGTGAAGTGTGGACGCAAAGAGAGTTGATTAAGAGATGTCATAACATTAGGCTGTTGCTACAAACACACACACACACGCACACACACACGTGCACACCGGCCATAACCGAATCCCCATCAAGGCTCGGTTTGACGTGTTGGTGGAAAATGGTATTAGGCACACTTTGCCACAGGCTACTTTTAGTGAATTGACCATGAAGTGTCATGTTGCCTCTGATGGTAAATGCACATTAGCGCCCTGGCTGAACTATGCAGGGCTGTGAGGAATCTCTTCTAAAAACTGACAGAACATGATATTTAACTTATTTTCAGAGCATAACACATTGCTCACCCCTAGACGCGCGCGCGCACGCACACACACACACACACACACACACACACACACACACACACACACACACACACACACACACACACACACACACACACTCACACACAGCTAAAACCTCAAAGGTGACAACTAACCCACCATCTGAGATGTGCCAGCGATAAACTCACGCAGATGCACCTTATTGCCTTATCAAACCCATTTTATCTACAGTATCAATATACAGGTATAATGATCTTCCTGCACTCCCTCGTCTTAAATGGAGATATTACATGATGTATCGCTTATTAAATCTTAAATCATTACCTGCACCGCTGGACTGTTCTCTCTTCTCTCCCTTCAGTCTAATAGTTAGAGTTCAATACAGCAACATTTCCTTATAGAGCTTATGTGTCAGTTGGAAATTTCCCCTTAGCCAAGCGTTTTCTTTCCCGAAATGTGATTATACACCGCATACGTGTAATTGATTTCCTTGCCATGTTCCTTCCTTCCAGTGACAAGTGATCAATAATGCAGCATTGACTAACCGGAGCCTCTGTGTGCACGTATACTGTGTCTTAACTGTGTGGGCGATGTTGTTTGAAGGTCGGAGGCGTTGGCACTGTCCAGATGTCACATGTGGATCTGCAGATATGCAGATAGAGAATCCCACACCACATTTATGGCCATCACATATGGACCTGATGAATAATTTAAATGTGACTTCAGGACAGTGGAGCACATATAGGCTCATTGCCATGCAAATTTGATTTGATTATGGATTTACTTAGAGTTGTGTGAGAAAATGCATCCAAGAAGAAAAACTTGAAAGTTGACAGCACAATGTTTACAATTTCTCCCCCACCAAGATGACACTTATTTGACAGTACTCTGGAGTACTTTGGAGTCGTGAGGCATCTCAATGACCCCTTATTGACAGACGTACATTATTCTCTTGATGACAACAAAACTCTGGATGATTGTAAATTACAGAGGGTGCTGAGAAATGATTAAGAGCAATTGACTGTGTCCCCTGTCCTTGATTATTATCAAACTGGCAGCCAATCAGCCACCCTATGAGTCATGGTGAGCGAGGTAGCGGTGATGTGGTTGCAACATAATCAGCAGAGCAGGATTGTGCACCCCGGCAAATGTGTTGTGCGGAGCAATGTCATACTTTGTGCAGTAGATGCCTCCAGCTCTATACTAACACCATCTGCATGCACACCGGGGAGTTGAAGCCGGCCCGGACTCCTCCATGTGGGTGGAATAACTCGAACTAGCAGCTTGATATCTGTAATTACTAACTTTCCATATAGAAATGTTTTGATGCACTGCAGGTTATAAAAGACTACAACATGTTTTATTTTTCCTCGAGGGGTGTTCATACAGATTTTTTTTTTTTTTATTCCTGTGAACTATGTGTGCTTGTGTGGGTTGATGCCATAGCAACCCAAATTGTAGCATCATGCTCAAACACTTTAGGCAATGGAGTCGGATAGACTCGCAAGCTAACATGGACGACAGTGATTAAGTCAACTGTTTAGTCAATTAACCTTTGCTGTCTGTATTTATCAGAATACATCATTCCCCCTGACAGTGATAATGGGACGTGATAATGGAGACTAAACGCTATGCAGGAGATGAATACAGGTTAGCCTGCGTGAGAAGACAAAGAAGAACTCAAAGGTGAGGAGCTGACAGCAATATCCGGCTTCTCTCCTCTCTTTTTCTCTGCCATCCATCCCGGTCCAAAAAGGGTTGACTGACTACGCCGGCTGCCTCATCCCTGAGCCGTCACTGCCTGCTGTATTTTCCCTTTTCAATTTGTCATAAAATGTGTCCACTCCATCATCCAAACAACACCGCGGACACGCTCGCACCCCACAGCTCCTGCTTCTGACGCTGTCAGCACATAAGAGAGACACACACCATCATCTGTTCATAACGCCTTCATTAGCGAGATACACTCGTTACACTGTATATTCACGTTTAGATGCCGGGCTCTTAAAGTATCAGGTGCTGTATTGCACGAAAAATATACTAAATGGGTTTTTCTTTATAAAAGGCTGAGCAGATTTAAGCTAGCAAGCTGTGTCGCCTTTAATGTAAAATGCTTTGTGTGTGGTGAAAGAGGTGGAGAGAGAGAGAGAAACGTGGCCGTGATTTACTGTGAGCTTGTTTGCAGGAAGGGGAGAGCACATGTCACATTCATTTAAATTACAATAATACGCATTCAACCAATGTGGGACACCCTTTCTATTGATAGAAAGCTGCAATATATTTGATAAAAAAGGACATGGGTTGGCAAGGTTACAAATGCGAGCATGCATCCTCTGCCACTCTATTCCTCTGCTACCTGCCGCCACTGCAGGGTATTTTATAACATCATTTTCAAAGGTGTCATTTATTATCCTGTGAAATTCAAAGTTGGGGAAGGCCCATGACTGGGCTCGATGTGAGGCCGCCAACTGTGAGCTTGAAGACTTTGTGAGTATGCCAGGGCTCAGTACAGTGTGTTAAAATGTGTGCGTGTGTGTGTGTGTGTGTGTGTGTGTGTGTGTGTGTGTGTGTGTGTGTGTGTGTGTGTGTGTGTGTGCGGGGCCTTGTGTTTTTTTTGTCAATAAGTGGGAGGAAACGCGCCGTAGCAGCAGCCTGTTTATTCTCTTTGGCTATTTTTAGCAGCTGGCCATTTCAAGGTCCGCTCAACCACCCACCCACAGTGGGTAGCAGTGGCTTTAATATAATGGTCTGCCATAGACCTGAGTCATTAATCTATGTCATCTCTTCATTCATCCTGCAAAACACACCTGTTCACTTCTGGTGCTGCCAACAACACGTGTCAACAACACAACACAATGAACATACTTTGGAATTTGTTTGCGCAAAATATGATGATAGTCCGTTCATGTCTAAGGGGCTTATCGGCCGGTACAATGTAACCATGCGTCTACTCAATCCTGGTTCAAACCCACTCACGGACCTTTGCAATATGTGATGGTACACTCTATTTTGTCGCTGCCTACTGCCATCAATCAAAAGAGGCAACAATGGCTTAAAACAATCTTTAAAGTGAAAAAATAATCACTGTTTCCTTAATGTGCATGGGTCCATGGTGCTCTGGCCGCAGAAGTCTACTGGAGACAAACAAACATGATTGATTACCCCTCCGTCCTGCTGGTTATGTTTGCATAATACATCCAGGGCCATGGATCACTAATTGAATGGGTGTTGTTTTGTTCTTATATTTTTATTGGAATCTCTTCTGGTCAATTGCTCTAGCAGTCATGCTGTCCAGCACAGCGAAGCACACAGACTGCTCTAGGCAGACAGAGGGAAACACACACACACACACACACACACACTCACACAGAGATGCTTTACTCTGCGTTGACTAAACACTGCAGCATCAGTTTATCAAACACAGACTGGCACGTCCCTCGCAGCACAACTTCAGTCTAACCTCCAAATTTCAGGAGCTTGCGCCATACTCATCAGCATTCATCAGTGTGAATGATGCTGCCTTGCAGTGTAGACAAGATACTCAGCGCTGCACCCCAACCCAACGTGCTTGTGGCAGTATGATAATGTGAATATAATGTACTCGGCCTAATTGCTGTGAAAACACCCAGGTTGGCAATTTGACCTGCTGCTACTGTCAAGAGCTGTCCTATGAGAGTGAGCATTTATGTAATCAGGCCAGGTGTAGCACCTCTAGCGTGTCACTGATCACTGTGTGTTGTACATTTAAATGGGAGACAGGGAGGAGAGGACATCGTATAAATAGCAATGAAGTCACTTGTGGTGTAGCTGTATTAGCTGGTCCTGGGCTAAACAATTTGGTCTGAATCTGACCAATGTCATTTTTAAGGTCTGTTTTTTTTTCTCCAATATACAACACCCTACCTGTGGTAGTAAAAGGATTCTAGACAATAGATGTGTCAACGCAGAATATATTTGTTTTTACATTATAAGCACTGTTGACATGTCATTGCTATCAGCCTTCTCTCTATTTGCCATCTTTAACATGAGAAGACTTTAACATTACCAATATACATCTGCTTCCTCACTGGCCTGTTAATTTATGCAGACCATTTCTGTAAATCACTTGTGCTGATGTAGCACAAAGGTTGCCTCGTTCATGTTGCCATAAGTCAGAGTGTTGCATTGATACTGTTGTCAGTTGTGTAATTGGGTCCACAGGTAGTGGTAGGGTGTTATGAGTCCCTCTGCGAAATAATGTGGAAGATTAATCATTTGGACAGGGAACCAAAACTTACCCGCTCCAGGGAGGGATATTGTGACGGGGAAATTCTTTCCTCTTCTCACAAATGGAAATGTAGAAAGACGGAGGTCTATAAATTGCAGCGTAATGCTGACTGTGTTTGTATCTGGTCTCATCTATACAACTGGCAGAACTGCACAGACTTAATTAATAAAATCCCAAACTCTGACGAGCCGATGCCACAATGTTAATAATAATGAGGGTTTTCCAACATAAACAAGCAATGATGTATGTTTTTTAAGATACTAGAAGTATTATGCCCCTGTGTTGCAAGTTTAATTACTTAGCCTTTTGGGGAGTGTTACATGATTTGCTAGCTGAAAACTAAATTACATTTATTGTTTATCCCTTTTGGGATTAAGTTTAATTAATGACAAAGAGAAAGGTTTATGGACTCAAGGGCCCAAAGATTAAAACTTTACTTTTTAATGTTTGTTTTTTCACACCTGCTTCCATCATTCATCATCATGTATTTACTTCACCAATGCCTCATTTGATTAATGCATTCATGTCTGTTTTCTGTGTCCTGCTGTGAACAGAGCAATGGATGACACATATTCACACTATTAGCGTGTGATGTAATCCTATCTTGTTCCATATTAGGCTGTTGTTTGCACGCAGACGTGGGTCTTTTGTCTCGTTGAGGTTAGGTCATGTTTGTTCCTTTGTCCCTCCTTTTCAGACACATCCCAATTACTCAGAGACTTTTGCAGTTCCCTACCTGTCCACCAGATGCCCTAAAAACTTTCACCGGATTTTCCTCATTCACTTGCTCCAGCCTTCTTTTTTTTAAATCTGTTCCTGTATTTTTCCTGTTTCCGTTTTTTGGGGGGAGGGGGGATTTATCTGGTCTGTATTCAAAACCATAATTTACTTGTTCCTTATATTTCTTTGCGACTGTGGCCTTTCAATTTTAGAGCATGACTAGCCCTTGTTCACACTTGGATTTGCTTTAGCTCTGCTCCAACTATATGCTTGCACTCAGATTTGCTTGCACAGATTTACAGCATTAGACCTGAAAGACTGCACTCTTGAATAAAGATAGGAAAAACGGTCCTGTAACCGCAATTTTTGGATGCTGTTTTACAAAAATACATTGTAAATTGATAAGAGCAAGCCACGCTTACAGACCCTGTTGGCTGGAGCAGTAGATTACTGCTTTTATTTCCCTTTTGACGGATGGTTTGTTTAAATATCGCAACACAAAGGTCTGTTCTAAAATGTACAGGGACCTGTGGTTATCTGCCTTTTTGGAATTAAAAAGCTCCACAAGCGCCTGCAGGCGTAGCTTGCTTGGCAGACGGCCAGTCACAGTCACCGGCCGGCTACACAGCAGCAGGCCGTGGCGAAGGAAAGAGCAGACTCTGACAGGGCAGCGAGGTATTTGTTGAGACGTGACCCTTTTGACCCCACATCATTGGTTTTAAACTGACTAATACACTCTTTAATATTTGTAGGGCTAGCATTGAGCAGTATACCCTCATTGAGGATTTTGTTTGTCATATTTCACCATTTCACTATTGTTTAAGGGGAGTAACTGTAGTATATAAAGTAACTGTGGTATTTAAAGTAAACAAACATTGGTCATAAACACAAAAATGTCTACGCCCAATTAGTTGTGTTTATGATACAATTGCGATAGTGGTATGAGTTAGTTTTTTGTGTCCAGTACTTTAAGAGCGTGTTTAAAGATTAAGCCTGGCCTACAGCTAAATGAATTGATTTAACAGTTTCATACTACTAGCTCCATTCCGCGGTGATCGGAGCTATGTATACGTGGTTGGCGGTTTTGAATACAGCCCTGGATTTTGACCTGACCCTGCTTGTTTGACCCTCATTGAATGTGTGAGCCTTCTTTCTTCCAGGTGTTGGCTTCTACCTGCTTCCCCATTCTGTTAGCGTTGTCCCACTAAATCATTGAACTTTCTCTGCCTGCTTGGACTGTTTGAATTAGATTCCTCCTTACTCTGCTGCCCAGAGTCACCCCTTGACAGTTTTGAGTACGGCAGACGGCATTGCACTGACATCCAATACCCTCCGCTAACTGGACCCTGTCTGTGTGCATGAGCGAGGGATGACCTTGGACATTTGCATTAACCGATTTGTCAAGTCACTAGACATTCAGCGATCCAATGTACACAATTGATATGTTCAATCCCAACCAGTGTCCGGTGGTGATATGATATCATTTCGTCTTGCTTGTCAAGGTTACACATATTGGATTTTAAAGATAATACTAACTGCTGGAGATGTCAAGGCCCTTGATGGTACAGCTATCTGGAAGCGACTTCTAATTTAAACCAGTCTATAAAAGAGGTCACTCGGGCTGGTCTTGATTTCTGTCCTTGACAGGAGGTGATCCCCTAAATGTGTCCCACAGTGATTGATCCATTCAACATTTGGGACTGGGGACCAAGTCTGGATTACCAAGCGTCAGATGTACTGCATCTCAACTGGCTAGTGCCAGAATAATTTACAATGTGTTTGGGAATGCGCACCATAAAAGCACATTATCAACTGACATGATCGGAGCCTCAAGGTGGCTTTATGCCTTGATCTTTAATAGATCTAGTTTTAAACGTAGTCATTATATAATTCTCAATAATGTAACTGTACCACCACAAATTCGAGGCCAGGCAGTATTCTGCTATTTCTATGAAAACTGCACATTGCATAATAAGTCTCCTTTAGTAAACAAAATAAGAACACCACTTGTCCTAGATGGACATTTAAAAGCCATGTCTTTATCTATTCAAGAATGGTTTCCTCTTCATGTTTTTGTACACTTTGTACCCTTACTCCAAAAAGCCAGACTTCTGTGGAATAGACAAATTGTGCCTGTCCTCCTGTGCTTTTTTCTCTGCACCCTTTTTCTTTCTCTGACTCCTTACGCACGGAAACATACAAACACACAAAGGTGCTTACAGATTCAATCTTTTGGAACATGGTGCATAGAATCCCCCCCGTTATTTATGGAGGACATTGGTGGGATTCAGAGTTGGAGGAGCAGTCAGTAACTTAGCCTGAAAATAGAAGAAGAACGATAACGGGGCTGTTCTTATTAAATTAAGCAGCCACGTAGTTTTAACCAACATTTGTATTCATGGTAAAAAAATGTCTTTCAAGGTGTCAATTGTTTTCCCCACCCCATTCACTTCCCTAACACCCATCGCAGTTGCATCACTCCAGTCTAAAATACTGATTCAATGAAGTCGTCTGTCATGCTGTTGACATGTCTTCTCATTTAAAAATAGACTTGTCGACCTGACAGCTTACGTCTGTGAATACACAATGTGAAAACGCTTTGCTTGCCTTTCACAACATAATGCCAGTACATGTGTTGTTATCTTTTAGTGGTGTGGGTCATGTCATGGGTTTTATACACAGTACTTTATGGCTTGGTACTTCAATACACTTAAGCATTAGGACGAGTCAATAACGTTTCCCCTGCCTTGGTAAATCTGAGACAGGCGATTTAAGTGCTGTCTTTTTTACTTTATTTGATTTGACTACTTACGGACAATTGATCAGATGCTGTTTGGGTAAACCATACATTTTCAACACAATTGGTAAGCGACACATTTTCACATGCCATGGCCCCTCTAGATAACACCAACATGATCCTCATAACTGTATTTGTTAAAGTCATCCTAGTCTTAAAATGATTTAGGGAGATGATCAGGTGCCCTGATTGACTTTTACAACATTTAAAAATCTCACACTTCCATATCCCAAACTGATGTGTCAGGCTGAATGAATCCTGTCTAAGATTAAGACGTCCTTCTCCTCATCCATCACACCCGTTCACCTCTACCCAGCACACCGGTCCAAGACCTTGTCCACAAGCAGAGTCGTGATGAGAAGTATCACAATGAGTTATTGCTGTCACCATAAAAGAGAAGCCCTAAGGACAGGTGGCAGCTCTTGGATCGTTGTACCCACATTAACCTTCCTGTGAAGAGATCAGCTGCACGCTTACTCTCACAAGGGAGTTGAAGTCATTGTTCTAAGAAAACCTTTTCTGGTTTTGGGGGGCTCTGATAGAGCCCTACGTTCATTCAGTAGCTCCTGTGGCAGAAAAGCCCTTCCGGACTTGGCAGATAAACGGGAAAGGAATGAAGCCCTCAAAAGAAATGTCAGACAGGCCCTTGGCAGTGGTGGTAACATTATTCCACAGGGGCTCAGTAACTCACACCTGAAGGAAAGGTTAGCGCGCTGCTGAACTCTATCCATTTAATTACCTTGACGAAGGCAGAGGTAATTAAGTTAATACAGTTTAATTAGGTCGAGTAGGATTCAATGAATGTTTCATTGTTGTTCCTGGTGAGATAGCCGTGCCACCAACTAATGTGGCCGGATGGTGGCTTGGATAATAATAATAATACTTTAATTTTGCGCTTTTCTGAATACTCTAAGACGCTTTCCATAGGACAGAGACAAACAGAACAAAAGGAGCAAACAAAACAAATGAACAGAACATTTTTGGTACAAAAGAAAACTGGAGAAAGGGCTAGTTCCCGATATAAACTACTCCACAGCCACGTGAACTGAACATGTAAAGCCAAAAGCCACCTGAGAGGAGCGAGCAATCTGTTTGATAATTCATCCGGAAAATGTATTGTGTTTCTTAACGGATTATACAAGTCATTAATAAAGGAGCATTTTTGTGACGTTAATCAGACTGTATAGTATCTTTAAAATAGGCTCTTTTCTTTTTTTTTTGCTGTTTATTTTACAAAGCAATTAAAATGCCATCCTCCTCCATGCTGTGACGATAGATGAATCCCATTACTGTACCGAATTGTGATTATACAGCACAGTGACTATTATGTCAAGAAGCCGAATTACATGTTTTGAAATCAAGCATTCGCCACAAATTGTGACCTGTCAACACGTCACAATTTCCTTAATTGAAATTAAAAGTATAGCATCTCCACTTTTCCCTTCAGTGTTGAGTAACACACTCTTTATAGAACAGCTTGAACCCGAATACACATTAGAGCAGGGTTTTCTGAACCAATCTCATTTTGCGTCAAGGTTGATCGTGTGATTTCTGTGCATTGTTGGAACAGTATTGAACGCTGTCTTTTTTAATGACTGCATTCATCAGGATAAGCATTCAGTCATTTGAAATACAGCTTGAGTGGGTTCTATGCAAGGTGTTTAATTGTCTGCTCTCTAAGTGTCCTCTTGTTATTTTATTGAACTAATTTATTCTGAATGGAAACCCTAGAGGGTACAAGGCCATCTGTTGGACAATGCCAGCTGGACGCTGTCCGATAACAGACATTTTTACAGCCAGGTTAAGCTTCTGGGTTTAAACATACACATTGCAGCGCGGTTGGTAAGTGTGGAGGTATATAACTGATTGCAAACTATGAAGCTACTGAATGCACATTAGATCATTACTTATTATCTCAAGCTTGGTGTCCTAAACTTAAGACAGGATTTGCAGGAATCAATAATCAGCAGAATGCAGGAAGAGATGCTTTCAAACAGCTGAGATAACAGTTGAACACCTAATAGAAGATAGAGCAAAATTTGTGCAATGCCAATGAATAAATTATTGTCTTTTTTTTTTTTTACTGCAAGGTCAGCTCTGGTGCTTGGCTTCTCCAGGGAAACCTCCGCCAACACATATGAGCTCACACACACACACACACACACACACACACACACACACACACACACACACACACAAATTCAGTCCCACACACTGGTCAATTGTATAGCGCCCCATCAACACATGTATCGCTGACAACGTCTTCCTACACAAAAATGCATCTAATGCGCTTGCCGCACATACTGCACATGCAAGCAGTGTACAAGTGTATGGAGAAGTGATGCATTGGTGCGTGACAACACACATAAACACGCTGAGCCCAGTGTGTTATAATGAGTACACACGTGACACCTTTACAGTGAATTCTCGTGACCTGAGCGTGTGAAGAGGAGGTTTAGGGCGTGAACATGTCTTTCAGCAAATACACTGGAATTGTTATTATTGCACAGAGGAGACAGTCAATATCAAATGCAGTGACACAATACTTTTACAGTGCTGGCTTCTCCCAATCTTTCTGGCACAACATTTAATGTACAACTTCACTAAAATCCCACAGATTTGAAGGTGACACATGGGGTAAGATGGACGGATAGTGTAAGCCTCTACCTTGGCTGTATACTGTCCTGGACTGTATGCACTTTACAGTACATGTGAGCTCACATAAATAACCCACAAATAAATTGAAAAAGGATAGAGGATGATTAAACTTTTAAGGATTATTTATCGTGTGCTGAGCAGACATGCTGGGAGTTATTTATTTGTGAACCATCAAAAACATTTATGAGTCTGTTTCAGCAGTATGCTCCAAACAAGAGGTCATAAATCTACCAGTGTATCCTCTCTCCTGTCCTCCCTCTCCACTGAGCTGCCTACTCCTTGCCAACTCCACCTCACTATCTTTCCCTGTACCTCTTCTTCCTCTCATTTCTCATTTTTCAGTGGCCCTCCTCACCAGAGTAAGTGCCTGCGTTCATAAAGATTTGCCATCAATTTCAAATTCATCAGTCCTGATTGGATTCTACGCGGGTGTTGGGAGTCGGCTGCGTTTGATTTGGTGTTGCCTCTCGAACAGCTAACAAAACTAATGCCCTTGATACAGCAATTCTGGGGAAAGAAGTGGGATAGAGTGTGTCCACAAGGTAAAGAAGATTAATAAGAGTTGCCATAGTTTTCAGGATGATACTGCTCTCCAAAAGCATATTCAAACATTTGTCAGATAAGCATTTCCTCTCCACTTTATAATGTAACAGCCTGCCTCTCTAAGCACACTGTGATGTTTGTGAATGGTCTAAACTGCTCAAAACAGTTTGTCTCTAAGTCCCTCAGCATGTGTTCCAGTCAGACGTTTGTGTTGTCTCCACAAGGTGGTGTCATGCTCATTAGCTATATGTTGCAGCTCATTTTCACACTGACTCTGACTGACGTACACCTCGTTGTGTGGACGATACTACCTTTGCCTTTCCCACATCTACGGCACTAGCTTTAACCCTAGAACACTAATGTTAAAAATAGTAACACCATTACTAACGTCGGGTATATTTTACCCGAGATAATGTACCTGATCAATATACTTCTCATCCAAATATGTTAAAATACAACAATACAAGGCAAATTGAAGTACTCTTCTTTTATTTTACCCTATTGAACTTCTCATAAAACGAAAAACACGTATCATGGGTGGACCCTAAAAAAGGCTTAAAATCGGGTGAAAAATTAGGGAATCGTCAATAAAACATGATTAAAAATATAAATAATAGAACTATGAACTTGTTCTTTGGGCCACCCGTTCCTGGGACATGTGAGCCTTGTCCTGTGAAGGAAAAGTCTCCCTTCAATGGTAATGTCCACCCGAAATGTTTTCACCCTCTATCACTAACGTCGGGTGAAAATCACTCGAACACGTGCCTGTTGAAAAAAAAAACAGGGATTGGAGCAGAGAGACACGCCCACCTTCAATAACATCAGTGAGCCGCCTGAAGCTACACAAGGACCAAAGTTAGTGTTCTAGGGTTAAGAAATAAGAAATAAAGTAGTGTAAAGTAGAGCTGTGATTTAACAACAAAAGTTGAGAAAGCTTTTTTTCAGACAGCACCCTGTTGTATGAAGAGCTAAGTGTGATGGTACAAAACCGTTTACTGCTAAGAGCAGTTCAGTGAAGTGAGACGGGGAAGCCAACCACCACTCATTACCACAGTTTGGAAGGTATCGGCCCATGGAGCAGGCTGTCTTGACCTTCAAAACAATGGTTGCAGTGGACTGAAGACAGTTCATTATCCACAATGCCTGTCAGTTCACTAAAGCTCATGCATCTGCAAATAAGGGCAAGAAAACAGGGCATCCTGACCTGGAGTGGTGAGAGCTTGACTCTCATCTTTATCTCCTATATGTCCTTTTTTTCCTCAACCGATCAGCCTTCCAACCTAATCTCATCCTTCGTCTCTTCCTGTATTCCTGTAACTCTCACTTGCTTTAAAAAAATTATAATCAGGAATCAGCTTATCACTTATAGATTAGCTGCCCCTGTAATTCCCAGCTGTGTGCAGAAACAAATGAATGCTTACGCAACACAATTATAAGTAAACCGCTTTTGCCCGCAGAGTGACACATTGCCCTGGTGGTCAGCTCCGCTTGTGGCTTAGTTTACCAGTCATAACCCCCTTGGTGCCAGGGTTAACAAGCTTGGTCTGGGCCAAGCAAGTGGAACTAACCATGACTCATGATCGGTTTACGAATCCACAACCACTGTTTTGTGGAGGTGGGCCTTGAACTATTGACATCAGTCTTAATGTGACCATATACACTTTGCAAAAAACTGTGGATTTCTTAGCTTTCTAGCATACACTGTAGGGACGTGGAAATAAATGTTACACCTGCTATCTTCACATTACGTTTCCTCCTAGTTTCCACTCACTCTCAAACAGTGGCAGATACAGAATGCCATTGATAGCTGGGTTTGAACAAATCTAGCTTTCTTTATCTTATATGTTATTTGGGGAAACACTGGTAAATGGGTAATTCATTTTAGAATGTTTTTAGAAAGCTACTCATTTTAACACCCATCCAGCCCCGGCAGACTGAGAGAACCAACAGCTCCTCATTACAGTGGGCTACTGGCCGCTGCACAGCATGGACACTCAGTTACAGGACAATGAGGCTCAGCGCATAGGATTATTACTTTGAGTTGAACAGGTTGATTATGCCAAAGTTGCATTGAGCACACAATGGTTATCCTTCTGACAGCATCATTTTTGTGTGCAGAGCTCTAACAGGATGTAGCTTGTAATGTCCATCACGCAAAAGAGGAAGTTCTAAATATTATTAATTTTATTATTAATTTGCTACAAATGATAGCGACTGATTTACACATTACTTATGTCTCCACTAGCTGTTTTAAGATTTATTGATTTAGTTTTATACTAGCTACTTACTCCTTACACACACTTAAGAATAAAAGAGTAGCTAGTGCAGCCCGTAAAGGCTGTTTATGGACAGTTTCTCTCCTGAACATATAGTTTGCTTGTAATGGTGGTTATCTGAAAATTGAAGCTCACTCTTTGTTGCGGACGCTATAAGCCGCCATGGATGAGAGGACTCCTCAAGTCCTTCGTTGAAGTGTAAATTCAGTGTTAATGATAGGAACAGAGCCCATGACAGATGGAGGATTAAAAGTCGGCTCAGGGGAAGTGGTCCTCCAGGTACGTCAAGGGATGGAGTGGAGATAATCACGTGAAGTGCATTGCTTTTCATAAGCAGCTGCAACACACATCCTTCTCTTATTCAGTCCTGGTCTGGAGTTGTTAATTAAAATTAATGAATGCCCTTATGTGCAATATATCTGTGTGCAATATGATGAATGTGAAATGTCTTCCTTACACTGTGATATTTTCTCTTGTTTCTTATATATATATATATATATATATATATATATATATATATATATATATATATATATATATATATGTGTGTGTGTGATTCCTTTTTATCCATTGTTAACTTTTTATTATCGAACTGTTGTGTATTGTCAGCTACAGACTATAATTGATTGTAGTTTATTACTACTGCACTTTGGCATGACCTCTTCCTCTAGGACACTCAGCCTGTACATTCTGGCAGGGGGACAGACAATGGAAATCAGCCTTGCTGCTGTAATTGGGTGCATTTACATTTTAATTGAAAGTGTGTCCCTCTCGAACAAATAAAACTAAAATCTGCGTGAAAATTATACTATATATTAATACTTATCACAACAATACCAATATCTAGCTGCAAAATTAACTTAAAAAAATGTGAAAGACTTTGGAAAAGCTGTTAGCTATGTGTGTACTGATGGTCCCGTTAGCTGATAGCCAACGAAACCATCCACAAAAATAAAAATGAGCAAACTATTTTCCCCCACTGAGCCTGACTTGGGCTCAGCAGTCAATCAATGGCAGAATGCCATAAAACAGACAATAAAAGGTGTTCGTCACTTCAACCACGAGAGGTCCTTGGAACATGCAGCCATAAATGAGCACCCAATATATTATACAGTTTGGTGCAGCAGTATGCAAGATTAGCCGTAGACAGACACAGAGATGCACACACTCACTCACGTAAGCACACACATCAACCGATCTCATTATCTCCTGGCGGAGGATAATAACTATTGTGTGAGGGCATCGCTTTACAAATTGAGCAGATGGTGTAGCTGGGATGGGATAGCAATGATGCTGTCTCTGACCTGACAAGCAGCAGCAGCCTGTGTAGCTCATGATTGTTTTTTCCAGTTTGACCTGTGTGAATCCACACGGATAATCACAGGCACCAGGATGAAGGATTTAGACCTCAGAGGGTTCCAGCAGTCCTAATGCTCACGGTAGTCTCAAGACATTGCAGTTGAGCTCACCTCAGCTTAGCTCGGCGCAGCTGGGGCTTCGTAGAGATAGAAAACAAAGACGACAGAGAGCAAGTGATATAAAAGATACTACACTTGTTAGTCTCCTGAAGTCTCTCTATCTGCTAGTTCTCATGTCCAATACAGCTCTGACCGCTCAGCCTCTCACGCACAAATAATTGCTCTTGCTCTTGTTCTTGTTCTTGTTCTTCAGCATTTGGCCCACAAGGGAAACATTCCAAAGAGTTAGGTTCAGAAAAACCCATCTAAGCCATAAATCAGAGAAGCAACTGAGAGGACTAGTCCAGACGCCACTTCGCAGACACTCTCCATTTGACATTGAGGAACAGCGCTTAGGAGGAAAGAATCAAAGTTTGAAGGCAAACAATTCAACTTTTTACCAAACAGCTTGATCTGTGGAAAAATAATGTAATTCAGGAATATATTTGTCAAAATAAAGATAACATAGTGTGGTGAAGCCTGACCTGAGGAGTGGCTTGGAAAATGGTAGGAGGCAGGCACACGATACTTAGTCCAGAAACCCGAAGGTGTTTATTGACATTAGTAGCTATGCTACACGGGTAACCAAACATATATATAAACAATTAAAAGAAACACAACAAACAAACAGCTAACTGAACTGAATAAATCGCTACTCAGTGTTAAGGTCATTTAGATCAGATTAACTTAACCTTTATAGTGCCTTTATTGATTTCATATTTTCTGCAATTTTTTGTGTTTTTATTTAACATTCTTTAACATGTTGACATGTATGTTTACTTTTTCATCTTCTTTTGTATTTACCTTGTTACCTCCAGGCCTCCATACACGTGTGTGTCAATGTGTTAAGGGACATACACATTTCATGAATTTGTGCAAAGCGAAAATATTAACAGGCCGCTTAAAAGTGCTGATTTCCATTAAATACAAAGTTTGATTAAATCTGCACAGAGGGAATTACAACACTGATACACTCAGCACTCAAATTATGTCGTTATTCATTATGGTGTTGACTTACAATGAACACAATTAACACAAGCAAATTTGTAACATGGCTTTTGACGTCTCAAGGTGTAAGAAACTACTGTACCACATTAAAATAATAGACATCTATTACTCATTCAGTATTATGGGGAATAGTCAGCAGAATAATAATTTCACCCCTGTACTATTGTTATTAATGTCAATATTCAGAATGTTTAATTATCCTGAGGAGAAATATAAGCATCATATATAATATCCTTTCAAGGAAGGAAATGTGTCTCTCTGGCATAACTCCCAATCTCAGTGAAGCCTGAAAAGCATGCCTTTGAGCTCTTAATTATATGCTTAGAAAGAATATAATCCCCAGTATGACTAAAGAGATTTACTTTGCAAACATATTTATGCGGAAATTTGCTTCGTTGGTTCAGATGATTTACAATGTGTGATAAGCTCGTCACTGTCAAGTATGGGGGCAAATCAATGCCAAAAGTAGAGAGCGCAAATGAGCTCCACGAGAGAGCGCAAGAGCTCAACGAGAGCGCGCAAATCAAACAGCTGTGCGCGTAATTTACTATGACGAGCGCTTTTACATCACTACGCGAGCAAAATCCCAGCTCGCGCGAGCAAAAGTTGCTCTCAAAGTTTGCTCTCAAAGTTTGAACCTGCTCGCTCTCGAAGCTTTAACCTGCTCGCTCGCGTGTCTGTTACCTGCTCGCGCTCGAGTAGATTTTCTTTTTGACAGTAAGTGGGCGGACCCAGTCACTATCGTATCTCTACATCTAATTGGTTACAATCCTCGGCTTCGGATTGGCTGGAATGCATTTCTCACCAGCACACTGGGAACAACACAGTAACGTTACATCAGTTTGACTGAGGGAAAGTTAAGATTTATAACTTAAGATTTTAATTTAACTTTTACTTTAAACTACAGTGGTGTCTTATTACTTTTGACCAAATTGCGTGCAATTATATGTGTATCTATATAAGTATATATAAACAGATACACATAATGTTATATACGTATATTGTGTTTATTTATGTTACACCCATCCCATGTATCTATACTATTATATGAATCTGCTAGTTTTAAAAGTGATGGCGCTATGATATAATATAATGGTTCCTACAATTGTTGCTCTCTTATTCTAAAAACAGAATTAACTGGCGGTGCCTCCAATAGAATAAAAGGTCTGTGCCTCTTATTTAGTCCTTTTATCTTGTGTTGTAATTGTATTTGACCCTTTCTTGAATAGTTCTTTAACTTGGACACACCCAAGATACATTAACTGCCTTGAAACACTGTTTGGTATTTATTAGGCGTATGCAACAAACTAAATGACATGCAGATCCCTTATTAAAGACAATATCAATAGAGATACTACGAGACTGACAAACAGTTTCTTCCTGCTGCTGTGACTTCATGTCACGGCCATACTTTGGATATTGTAGCAATGCAAAGTGCACTTTATACATATTTTTGTGCAATACTGTCACTATATTTTGTCACATTTTGTCACTAATTCTGTATGTTATATATATATTGTGTTTATAACTATGTTTTGTAATATATATATATATATAATATAATATATAATTGCAAACAATTTGGTCAAAAGTAAAAAGACACCGCTGCAGTTTAAAGTAAAAGTTAAATTAAAATCTTAAGTTATAAATCTTAACCTTTTCCCTCAGTCAAAATGAGTTATTTATTCACAGTTACTGTGAATAAATAATAAACTAATAAAGATTGCTCATTAGATCCTCAAAACCGAATTGTATCTCATGTTTAACCGCTACGGAGAAAAAAAAAGTCCTGCCGGGATCAGGCTGCTCTCGGCGGGCAGACAGAGCGCTGACGGCCCGGTGCTGCGGAGCTCACGGTCCCTCAGCAGGACCTCAACCCGTCGGCGTATCTTTTTAAGTCGGCTGATTCTTGACAAACCGACCACAGATTTGATGCTTAAATAACTAACTTCTCGCCTGAAAACATCCTAAAATTACATTTTGTGACTCAATAACAGTAGTATTCAGAGAACGTCAACTTTCAGTTATGTTTTCTCATCCGCCATTGTTCCCAGTGTGCTGGTGAGAAATGCATTCCAGCCAATCCGAAGCCGAGGATTGTAACCAATTTGATGTAGAGATCGATGGTGACTGGATCCGCCCACTTACTGTCAAAACGAAAATCTACTCGAGCGCGAGCAGGTAACAGACACGCGAGCGAGCAGATTAAAGCTTCGAGAGCGAGCAGGTTCCAACTTTGAGAGGGACTTTTGCTCGCGCGAGAGCAACTTTTGCTCTCGTGAGCGGGGATTTTACTCGCGTAGTGATGTAAAAGCGCTCGTCAAAGTAAATTACGCGCGCAGCTGTTTGATTTGCGCGCTCTCGTGGAGCTCATTTGCGCTCTTTAGTTTTGGCACGGGTTTACCGTCATAGTCAAGCAGGAAAATGACTGAAACCAGCATAAGCTTCATAAAAAGTTTTGTCACATTGGGCTCATGGATGGGGAAGCGATGTTTTGTAAATATAATTCAGTGACCGAACATGTGAAAAGTCAAACATGCTGACCATTTTTCAGCAGGGGACAAATAGAGTGCCAAAAGCAGCTATAGGCCCTGTGCACGGTCCCCAAGGACACGACCACTCTTAAGAGGTAACCTCATTTATAAGTAATGGAACACCAACGCACAGCCACATGTTGCAGGACCACACACACCACTTAGGCTGTTGTGAACTTCTGATTGACAGCTCTACGGGTAGAGCACTCTACATATTGCTGCTCTCAGCCACTTTTATGTGCAGCAACACGGTAACCTGTCCGTTTCACACTTTGTAAACCAATAAGAGGCTTTTCTACTGCAAGCAAGATTTAAATAACTCTCACGGGTGACGTGCATCACACATGTTCCTCTTTGCTGCCTGAGGATGCTCCGTTGCCAATGAAACATTAGTGTGTATTAGTAATTGTAGTATCAAATGTATGGGTGAGAATGTGTGGAAGCATGTGCAAAATGACATATTTTATGCAGTATGCTCTCTGCAAAATGTCATGAATGTATAATTTAGTCTTCCAGCACCAGTGCTATTGGTAAGCGGCTCGTCAGCAGTTGCGGTTCGACAGGTGCAGTGGAACATTCGGAGACGGGCGCCACTTCTCTGCAAAATACACAAGTCCTCCTTCTGCACGTCAGAGTAGTCAAATCCTATTGTCATTACATATAGCCACTGAGAAAGTCAGTCCCTGAAACAAATTAAGTCAAAAACCACACATGCTCATCACTTAGTCTTCCTCACCCTCTCTTCCAGCTCCTCCTTTGTGCGTTAAATCATAACCCATCGCACATTTACAAAATAAACACGGCCATATATTTCTGTTTCTATACTATTTATTTATCTGACACAACCTGATCCGGGCAATTCATCAAGCTCAGATAATACTCGCTTTGTGATACGGGCTCCGCTTCTGCTGCATGTATAGCAAATATTGCTTAGTCAATAAAACATCTCAGAGATAACCTGTGAGAACAATAACCAGGCAAATATTGGGTCTGCGCTATTAGACTTTTGCCAATTTTCTTGTTGACATTTATTGTGATGGACAAGCAAAGATCTTTAGTAAAATTAGAAGAAAAAAAATAATAATTGTTTGCGTATCAATTTGTTCATTAATTATACTGCAGCTGCTTTAAACCAGACCTGCATCAGAAGTTACCTGCTGATGGTGCTGGATGAAAGGTTAGGAAATCACCATGGTGATTACAACTCATCTGTACATTTCCCAGTAATCCATCTGGTTGTGGTTGAGAAATTTCACTAAAACTTGAAAATGTCAACCTCACGATGGTGAGAGAAAAACAAAGCCAGGGGATTATCAGGGCTCATCCCCTGTGGAACATGAGTCTCTGTTCACATGTTCAGTTCAATCCATTCACACATTTGAAGTAATGTTTTTGCATGGTATTAACTTACTTTAAAAAAAAAAAAAAAAAGATTTAAAATGCAGTAGAATATAAATTTTTTTGTATTAAAGACCAGTCAACAATCTCAGAAGATTCGTATTCCCTTGATAATAATGCTGGTAGAAATACTAGTGTAATCCTTAGTTAATGATATACTTTATCTGGTAATCCTGCTTGATAAAGATTCCCAGAGGAATTTTCTTTAATCCCCGTCATAAACAAGGAGGTCCTAATGGTCGTCTTTATTCTATCTTGCCACTTGCTTTAAGTGAAAAAGCAGCAGAGCAGGCCTCATCAGGAGTGGTAGACAAAACAGTTTGATAAATGGTTTGATAAATGGTATATGTTCTGTGCAGCTGGGTGCTCAAGTCTCTTCTGTAGTTTGTTTAAAATGTCACAGAGCCTTTCTAATACAAACATCAAGTTCAGCCCTGCAAACCTGAAATGATGGCAGAAGCAGACTTGGACACGACCACTTGCTCTGGTTGCTCGAGTGGAGAGAAAAAATCAAGAAAAAGAAACTTTTTCACCATTATTGTGTTAAAAATTAAACAAATCAAATAGCTTTCTCCGGATACTTATTGTCCTCTCATATTACTCAACATGAGCTTGCCTTCTTCTCCATGAAAACATCAGGAGAGTCATTTGATCACAAGGGGCAGTGTCGGAGACAGACTGGGTAAAAGCTCGCTCACCACACTATTTAAAGCTTCATTGCAGTGGTAAGGAGAACATCCTGATTGCTCAGCTCATCACACAAATACAGTAAGTGCATCATGTCTTCAACATTGTCTTTTATGTTTGGACTTTACTGCTTATTTTCAGAAACTATGAGGGGGAATGGAAATATTGGAGATTATTGGATGCTGAAAAAACATGTAAATGTGGAAAAACAATGTTTTATGTTTTAAGCTTTAGCTGGTGTTTCACTTACAATGTCAGTTGTACTAAATGTATTTAATGGAGTTGGATTATAATCAGTTATTGTGCAGTGTGAGTCAAATCCAACAAGTGTTCCCTTTGAACGCAGCATAAACTTCCTCATAAAATATGTTCTCTATTCATTTGAGTTAATCATTTACTTATCATTATTACATTTAATACATTTTATCAGCACTTTCTTTTTAGGTATGATCAATGTTCATTATCTAATAGTCCAGTGAAACAGTGAACACTTTTAACTTAATTTGAGATATTTTGCTAAAAAAATCTATTCTTCATTAAGAATCCATCTTTTATTAACCTCTGATTTATCATTATAGGAATTATAAGGTAATTACGCCCTTTTTTATTTATTTAATGAGCAAACATATACGCAATATGTGTCAAAAATAGTACTATATAATGTTAAATGTTTACATTATGAGACTAAACAGTGGAAGCAAATATATTTGTATTTACTGTATTATGAAGTTCTATCTGGACTACAGAGGAGGTGAAGTGAGCTACAGACTAATGGTGCAGTAGAGGCTTTTATTGTAAATCAGCAATTACTTTACATTGTGGTCAAAGATGACCAAAGCAGCACTACAATATTGATGGATCATCATGGCATCTTGTTACACGTGTGGGTGAACTACATTGTATTGCATGGGTCTTCGGCTGAAATGCAACATCTATACTATGTGTAACATCTGTATCACTAGTTTACACAGTGTGGGAACCTATGCACCTCATAATTGGTGGGAGTTCCCTGAAGCCAAGACCACATTTTCGAGAAAGAGCTTCACTTCTACTTCATATTTATTTTTTCCTTATTTACTGGTCAGAGGGATCTATGACTAATCTGCAGAGCTGCCTGAGGAGAAGTGAATTAAATTGATCGCCATGTTGACCGCAGCTCATTGAGGTGAGAGTTAAATATTGATCCCTCATCTGGAGAGAGTCAATCTGCTCACCTTAAAGGAGCCAGCAAAAGAGCAAGCCCCGTTCCATTAGAACCTCCATCCAGGTGAACTGACCCGTGCAATATCACTTCAATGTTTGTTGTCAATAACAGAGATATACTTTGAATCAAGTGTGCAATGGAAACAAAATATAATTTCCACAAAATGACTTCCATCCACGTGGGGTAAAGCTGCCTGTTTTGACCTGAGAAACAACTCCGATCAGTCACACCATACACCAAAGGAATGCTGCAGCATAAGGTCGAGGGGATTTCCAATGATAATTCTCCATAGTAATTTGCCCACCAAAAATGTCATTTGTTGGTTGGCCTTTATGTTGACTGAGGGCCTCGTACGATACAATTACAAGGTCTCTCTCAATCCCGCTTGCCCAGGATCACCCAAGGACACCTGGGACTGACTCAAACAAGCTGCCCCCCAGCTGCGAAGCACATAATTGCTTTTTTCAACAGAAGGGCTTTAACCCCCAAACACTCGGCGGATCTGAATGTCCTTCCGGGTAAAGACAAAGTCATCTGTGTCCATATCCCTCATGGCGAGAAGAGCCAATGGCTTAAGGTGTTATCTGCCCTCTCAGTCACATAACACTCTGTGGTCCTCTAGCTTGTACGGCAGGTTTTATGTACTCAGTTGTCGAAACTGTAGTGGCTTTGATTTCTTATTTTGGGGTTTTGCTCTTGCATGCAAACAGATATTTGAGTGTCATATGAGTGATGAACTTCGGCAGGGACGTGATCCGACAGACCAGTTGTTATACATATGTGATCGAGGATGAGGATCCAACCATGGCGAGACTAAATGTATTCGAGGTGAGGCTGTCACCAAATTGTATGAATGTCTCCATTTCTCCACAAGAAAGCATTCTTAGATGTAGGTTCTCTCCTCTACAAGCATTTTATAATATGAGGAGTGTTTATGTAAGACCCCATCAGTAATCCTAACCCTGTGTAACCTTAAAGAAAGGCATTGTGAAGAGCTGAATAGAGACCGAATGACAACTCAATTGATGTGTAACAATGTTATGTGAGTTGCAGTACATAAACTGGCCTGAAGATTAATAGACGTGTCATATTTGAATTACTGCAGCAGAAACTAGACACTGATAGCTGCTAATGCCTATTAGCATCAATCACATGAATTCTCACTATCACGTAATCTCTGGTGAAATCAGACACAGACTAATGGAAAAGTTAACATGGATTACAAGCTCTTCTCTTATCTTCACACTCCTATTATATTACATCCTACATTACTGTGTAGCTTGCTGAGAAGGGTGACCTGGCTCTCCTGGAGAACATGGTGAGGAAGAGCCCAGAGGTCTTGAGCGAGAAAGATGAATGTGGGGCGAGTCCCCTTCATCACGCCGCCGCAGGGGACCACGTCAACCTCATCCAATTCATCACCAATGTCATAGACTCACAGGGTAAGCGTGCTCCATCATCTATCATGAGTTGCTCTCCAGCAAAGGTGAAGTATGTTGATTGTGAATCACGGGAATTGTTTTTTAAAGTTATAAAGTATATAAAGCAGTATGTTTGATATTTACATTACAGAGTACTCTGTCTAAGTTGACTATGTATTTACATGTGTGTGTGGTTGGGGGATATTTGCATGTGCTCTCCCAGACCTGAACAGCTGCGATGATCAGGGCAACGTGCCGCTACACTGGGCGGTGGAGAAAAACATGGCAGGGAGCTGCCAGGCTCTTCTGGACCTGGGGGCCAACCCCAACATCCTTAACAGGGCCCTCCTGTCCCCTCTGCACCTGGCGGTCTGCCTCGGACACAACAACCTGGTGGAGGTGAGGAGGCCGAAGGTGCCTGGCTGAAGATATTTGGCTTGATGATTTGGTGTGCAACAATAAACCCAGTGCAAATGTATAAAGACATTCTGTAAGATCCCAAAACACAACATAATAGAATATCAAAATACATATTAGAATATGTAAAACATTGTGTTTGTTTTTAAAGTGTACAGTTGTGCAGGAATATGCAACCGATTGATGTAAAAAGGTTGTTAATGAGTTGGGGGGAGGAAATGGCATTTTTCTCTCAATGGAATGGTTAACAAGTTGTTAATAAATAAGTTTTTTATGAAATAAAATCAGATTCCCCACCCCTTTACGCCCAAATCATTTACCTACAGTCCCTAATGGAGTCAACTGAATTACTCTTTTAAATTAAGCTTTAGTTGCTCTGATAAACCCAGTATGCCAGTACATTTGTTTTCATCATCGAGACGTTCGCCCGGCTGCTGTCTGGCAAGCGATGCAGGAGTTTCCTCTGCTGAACTGAGCAGCTTCTTTCCTTCAGGCTGCAAGAATCCCCAACTCCACCAAATCATCTACACTCCAACAAAAAATACCCTTGTTTTTAGTTTTTCCTTATGTAAAGGGACTACAACTGCATTTTGTTGTCCAACCCTGTGTTGTACAATGACAATAAGACATTTTGATAATAGAAATATGGTAGGCTTAAAAAAGGGATAGTAGACATATCATCCCATCACGTCTTTCAAAGCTCAAGAACGTTCTCTGCTCTCTAAAGTCAACTGTTTATATATCTGACAAAACCTGACTGAACCGTCAACTTCGGTCATCCCCATCTGGCTACTGTACACAAACTGACACAGTATGGTGGAGGATAAACGACGCAGGCTTATATACTTGAGGACAGACACAGGATGGAGCTTACGGGTATGTTTTTACCTCTTCCCCCCTGCAGCTGCTGCTGTCCAACAGTGCTACAGATTGCAATCTCCAGGGAGACCTTGGGAACACCCCGGTGATACTGGCCTGCTCCCTCAATAACTTTGAGGCTCTCAACATATTGGTATGTACAAGAGCGATGCATTCAGACTCATGTCTTCCTGCACGACCCAGTAAAGAATAACTTTCCATCTGCACAGAACAGATTAAATATCTTTTCTTCATGCTGACTGCCAGCCCTCTGCAGCTTTGTCTCTGACAAAGAATTGTCCCTTGTTTGTCTTCCTCTCCGTCCATTCTCCTATCTGTCAAAGATAAAGCAAGGCAAAGCGCGGCTCTGCCAACAGAACAAGCTGGGCCATTTCCCCGTGCACGCAGCTGCCTTCGCAGGTGCAAAGAAAGCCATAGAAGTGATCCTGAAGGCCGGTATGACAAAAAGATTGATCTATCATCAAAAATTGAAAGTGCTGACAATAAGGGAAAAGTTTTGTACAAGGCCAAACAGCGCATTAAACTGAGAGATAAGAAGAGCGTTTACCTCAGCCCCATGGAGACATTTAGCAGAATGAGCTGCTTTGTACACAAGCCAGATGCCACGGTGTGTTTATTCACAGTGGGAGGTCTGCTTAGCAAATCGTGTTGTTGAAGAAAGATTTAGTCAGAGCAGAAAATATTTATGACATTTCTGTGATTGCCCAGCATGGGAATTAATGGGTTTTTTCTTGTGCTGTTTAAGAATTTACCCTCACGGCACAACATGAATAGAAACAACTACTAACAAATTCCTTACACAAAAAAAAAAAGACAAAGAACCGAAATATTAAAGTAAAAGACGGAAAGTATAAAATAGAGGCAATGCAATTGAAATTCCCTTGAACGCTAAACAACTTAATTTATACAAACAAGCATTAACTAATATTCCTTCATTGTGAACCTTTATCTGTATTCAGTACATCATTCATAATGAAACCGTTGATTCTGGCAGGAGAGAAGTCTGGCCACCAAGTTGAACATCACATCAACTATTTAGACAAGTCCAGCAGCAGTCCCCTCCATCTGGCTGTGCGTGGCGGGAATATCGATACCATCCGTTACTGCATTGGTATTGGGGCCAAAGTTGACCAGCAACAGGTAAAACAAACAAAAGAACATGTAAATCTCTATACGTTGCATGAATCTGTGGTTTTCAGAAACCTTTCTGGTCCATTCATTTGCTTGTCACCACTGTGTTTTCATACAACTCTGCGTCACATGGTCATAAACATGTAAAAACTTGCAGATTACAAATATTGCGTCCCATCTGTCAACTGCAAGCTTTGTCAGATTTTCATTGTGTTGTAATCCAGATCTCATTTGGCTACACCTGTGAAGCATTTCCCTGGCAAAGACTCGCTGCACTGTCAGATCATGTCAGTCGTAACGTGCCCATCTGGGAGTGATCGTTCTGTCTAGCTCCGGGGTAGTGGCCAGAGCACCAGCAGGAATAGGGAGTACAGTAATAGCTCTGGGTGGATAAATTGATACAAATTACCTCCACTCTGAGTGGACCGATCACTGGCCTCCTCTTGCCAGTCCTGGTTATCTCATTAAAGGCTTGTGTTACAACCGCCAGTGTCCAGCCAGTGAGTCTGAGAGATTCTTTCCAAATGTAACACTGAGGATGTGTACACTATGTATGTGTGTAAGTGTGCATATAATTCATGTGTGCACTTTCATGTTCTGCTCTGTCTAACTCAGCATGTCATGGTGTCTCTCTGTTGGACATCATTCTGTTTGTTCAGCGTATGAATATTCATTATATTTATTCATATTTCATCGCTCATAATGAAACCATGTTTGACACTGTGCAGAATGACAAGTCCACGCCGCTTCATTTGGCCTGCACGCAGGGAGCTACTGAGGTAGTCAAACTGATGTTGTCCTCCTTCGACCAAGTGGAAGATATCATCAACCTGACTGATGGGGCGTGTCAGACCCCTCTGCACAGGTGGGTTTACACTTGGCAGCCTTTGGAGACATTTGACTTTATATTAAGGTTCTTTAGCTGGTCTTTATTGTTGAGATTTGAGCTTTCCATTAGGACTCAAGGGAATAGTTTGACATGTAACTCTGCTTATTTGCTTTGTTGTCGATACGAGGGGTTGGTATGTGTGGGACTATTTCTTGTACAGTTGCAGTGACTGTCCAGAGACTTTTCATTATTGTAATGTTGCCGGGCACCCAATATAAATTACATTGGGTTAATTTGGCACATAATCCCCCGTAAAAAAAAATGTATACTGTTTATTTTGGTAAAGATTAAACATACAAGATATAACGTGTTAATTAGTGAGCTTTAGAAGTGATGGTAGCTGGGTTTTGTTCCCTTTGGACAGAGCAGGCTCGTCTTTTCCCTTTATTTCCACTCTTTCAGCTAAACTAAGATAATCTGATGCTAGCTGTGCTGTGTTCATAAATACTTTGTATAGTTAAGATTTGTTCATTTATGAATATACATTGTTTCAATTAAACTATTCATAGGTGAGCCTCTTTAAAATGTACACTGTGTTTATGCAGATGTTTAATATCTATGGTTACTATCTCAACTGCTTGGTCATGCTGTGTACAGATTAATGTCCAACTGTATATTACCAACCTTATAACAGAGAAGAAAAAGACAAACACAGATAGGAAACTCTTGGGTGTGGCTGACAGACTAATGAGCTTTAACTTGGAGCAATAACAATGATTTGTAAACATAATAAAGATATGCTTCCCACATTGATTTTTATCTAAAAAGCTATTTGTGTTGACGCAGACCGTAGATGAGTAAGACAAAGGGAGCATAATGAGTATACTGTAAAATATCACTTGAATACCAGGTATTAGTTATACAAGTTCTTCATCTAAGTGAGCCATTCAAATCCAAATATGGTTATCTCATGCTCTGACAAAGCAGAATTAGATTTAGATTGTCCTTAATTCACATCTGACAGTATTTTTAAAACCTTGACTCCCAAAGCCACGTGATGTGATTTACAACAACTGTGTTTACTTTTCCAGGGCTACAATATTTGACCACACAGAGCTGGCAGAGTACCTCATCTCTTTGGTAAATAAGGCACAAACAAACACACACGAGAACACACCCGACAGCTGTTACGCACAGGACACTCCCGACAACAATATCAGGGACTGTGTTATTAATCTCCTGCCATAAAGACAGAAACACTGCATTTTGTTTCCAGCTATGCTGAGAGCTGTCTTCGCTGCTTCTTCGATTCCACTTAGTGATCGGGTCATTCTGCTATGATACTAAATTGGCAATTTCAAACACACCTCTTGACTTAATAAATGTTAAAGGTGCTACCCATTGCTTTCAGACCATCTGTCACCATCTGCTGCACTTCAGAAAACATTTTAATAGAACTGTGTTGCTAGGAAAAAGGGGTCCAAGTTTATCTCTTGTCAACTTGTTGTATAAGCAAACACTGGCTGCAACAGGTAATAACATTATCCAGACGCAGCGTGTTTACTTTTTAAATCTTGAAATGGTCTGCAGAGATTGGCATCACCTGGCACCGAACACTAGCCAATTGCTTTGATTCTTGGCTTGTTGTTTGGTTTTAATATGTTGGAAAGTCTAACAAATCAGGCCGTGACAGCGATGACTCTTAGCCTCTTTAATGTGGTGTTTTGTTTTTATTTTTGTCTATTTAAAAGTCATCTCATGTTTTAATTTCTTTTGAAAATACAATGTTGCTTCTCGCTTCTTCCCCTGTCTGGTCTGAGATTAAAATGTGCCATACTACACATCTGTTACACATCTGATCTGACATTATGAGAAATTTAGGGAGCTTTATGTGATCAGTAAAACAGCACTTTCCTTCTGGTTTGCACAGTAAACAAACACATGAAATACAATGCATAATGTAATATAGAAGCTGCTTATTTTCCCTCTGACCTCATTTGATACGAGAGTTAGATCTCATTTGTAATTGCGGCAACGTGTGTTACATTTAATGTGGTAATTAATTATAAGGTTTTACTACATTCTCTTCTTAGGGTGCAGACCTTAACAGGATTGATTGTAAAGAAAAATCGCCCTTGCTGCTGGCTACGAGCTGTGGATCATGGAGAACTGTGGCTTTGCTACTGTCAAAAGGTGAGCGACTGCACTGTACTTCAACCCCAGCAGTAATCATATAATTTGTGAAATGCCTGATGATGCACATGTTTATGTCTTTTAGGGGCAAACGTAAACATGAAAGACAAATGTGGCTGTAACTTCCTTCACCTGGCCATTCTCCAGCCCAAGGGTCTGAAAAACCTCGCAGAGGAAGTACTGCAGGTCAGATAATGAAGCCTGTTTGTGACTCATCAAATGCATGGCATGCTGCTCGGACAACGATGTCATTAAGACTGGCATTTGATTATTATAATGCCCTTAATCAATTTGCCTTGAGCATGCATTCAAGGCCGGCTGATGAAGTTCATTATGCTCTCACTAAGCCAGATAGATGATCCTTTAAAACATTGTAAGCTTTACCTAAAGCTATAATGATGCTTTCAAAATGAGCCACAGAGGAAGGCTGATATATTTACACTTCATAGTTGTTTACAGAAGATGTATGGATGGGGTCTCTCTGCATCTGTGATCAAATAGTATCACACTTAATTATTATTCATATGATTTCAGTATATGTGTGATCCGTTATGAAGCATGACTGCCGTTAATGCTTTGCTTAATACACATATTGTTATACATTATAATGCATGACAATATAAATGTGTTTATAACGTGTCTAACTTTAGCTCGCCAGTGTGAAGGCGCTGCTGAGCTGTGAGGATAACGAGGGCTGCACCCCGCTCCACTACGCTTGCAGACTGGGTAGCCACGACTCAGTGAAGAACATGGTGGGCCTCTCGGGGCAGGTCGGCCTCGCTTGCAAGTCGAAGGACAAGAAGTCTGTCCTGCACTTTGCTGCTCAGTGAGTTCGATTAGTCCCCGAGGGCATGACTTCCCATTCCATTGAACTAAACAAAACGGATTTGACCTGATTTTCACTCAAAGTCGCTCCAAGTTTGCAAATTTGATCAAAGAAGTGCCAGAAATGTCACTGCAGCTGACCTTGGCCAGGCAGTGTGAGATGTGGTGCACATACTAGGTTCCTTTTATATTGTGTCTATTTTGTTGATTTAAAGCTACAGCATTCAATTTGCGGAAAACGGCGCACTCTGGAGCAATTATTTTCTACGCAACAGAGAGCGTTATTATTAGGAAGGAAAGGTCGCTACACATCTTTGTTGTCTGAAAGACATTCCAGTAGTTCCTCTGTACCAAGTGTTATGTATTGATCAATGATACCACAAAAGTATAAAACATTCATCAAAAATGGATCTTAAGAGGACTGTGACTTACGATCTTCCTCAGGCCAGGCTTTTATCTCTGTAATTGAACAACAGTAGTCAGATGAAAAATGAACATGGTGTCTCCTCACTGCTCAGTTGTTTTAATCGTGTTAGCAGTGTATACGCTCAAAAGCTTTCCAATTATTAATTGCATACTTAATACTCAGTGACCATAAAGTAACAGCCACAAGAATAGATTTCAATTAGAGAGGCATGCCTGAAGAAATGACACTAATAGTGGGAAATGAGTGGACATTCAACATTATTGTTATAGATTTTTCTATCATGTACACCTATTTCATTAGAGCTGGAGGACAAATAAAGGCCATGCTATGATATCATACTTTACCTCTTATAGACACCTCATTTGCTTTCCCCAGCGGTCCCACTGCACTGACACTGCTGACCTTCTTAAAAGGATCGGAGACAAAGAAAGATCATTGCAATATGTCACTTCTGTTTATGTCCCCCTGGCTATTTGCAGCACCCTTAGTCATGAACACTCCCCGACTCTCTTTTACCTATAATTTACCTACAGGTTCATGTCCTGTAACAGCCATCTTAAGTGTCTTTGAGCAAGATAGTCACACTTGCCAAGATGAACTATGCTTTAACTGCCCTGGACCTCTCTGGCTTTACTGTGTTTTGGGCCTTGCACAAAAAGCATTTTAATTTCAGAGATCAACGGATCTTAACAGTGAAAAAGATTTCTGCTTCTGCTCATCCCTCTCGTCTTCTCAGGTACGGGCGCATCAATACATGTCAGCGATTACTGGAGACCATCACAGACTCTCGTCTGCTAAATGAAGGTGACGAGCGAGGCCTGACACCGCTGCATTTGGCTTCGAAAGAGGGCCACACCAAGGTGGTGCAGCTGCTGCTGCGCAAAGGAGCTCTCTTTCACAGGTAAACATACAACAACTTAAAGAGTGCATATGCTGCACATGCAAAAGTCCAGCAACACTTGTAGTACCAAGAGTAAGACTGTTGTCAGTAATTGTGTTGCTGGTGCTTTGACCTCTTCAGAGTTTTATCTACTCCTTAGAAATAGGTGAAGCAATGCTAGAAATCCCTACTTTGCTTCTTGTTTACAGTGATTACAAGGGCTGGAGTTGTCTGCACCACGCTGCATCTGAAGGATACACACACACTATGGACATTCTCCTGTCGACCAATCCCAAGTTACTGGATAAAATAGATGAGGATGGGGTATGAATTACTATACATCCAAAAGGTTTATCATTATCCAAATCCGTAATTTATTTTCCTCCTATTTGTGATGACATTTTTATCGAATCATAAATAGTTCGATATTTGATAGTACTAAACATGTCAGACGTCAGAGTTCAATGATAAATGCAGAGTCCTGTCTCCTGTTATGTACTGATGTACCAGAACTCTGCACTCCACATCGCGGCAAGAGAGGGACATGTGGCTGCTGTGACGCTCATGCTGTCTCGGGGAGCAGCGCTCACCTTGAACAAGAATGACACTTCCTTCCTCCATGAAGCACTACAAAATGGGAAAAAAGATGTGGTCAATGCTGTAATTGACAGTGACAGGTATGTTATGAATACAAATAGCGGTTAAATTACATTAAAGGCTCAACTTAAACAACTTTTATACTGCAGGTGCCTTTGTCATTCAATTCTGGGTGTATAGTGTGGGTTTACTACCACTTGGTAACATCAAAGTCCACAATTATTCTAAACAGGTTGCAGTGACCTTGAAGCTGCAGTTAGTAAGTTTTATGAAAAATAACTTTTTGCTATAATATTTTGTCTGTGAATCTGTGAGATTCATTCTTCTGCTGTTTTTCTAATGACGTGTCAATCACTGCTCGTGAATTCCGATCAAAAATGCACTGATCCATTAGGAATCAAGATTATGTTACTCGATTGCCTTTTTGTTGCCTCAAATGTTTTCAGAAACATATTTTAGTGTAGGCAACTGTATAGCTGGAAAATGAGAACGTTTGCTCCGGTCGGTGGGCAGTGCCTGGTTTTCAACAAAGACAAAGAGGTCGAGTCACAAACATTCTCCTTTTACAGCTAAGCAGCAAAAAGTTCTGATTAATTTGTGTTTTTCTTCCTCCAGATCTACTGAGGCTTTGATGACGTTCACAACTAGCGCTTCCCAGGGAAGTCCCATACGAGACATGATTGAGTTTCTGCCTGAGTGCTATAAGGTTTGCCGTTGAAAAAGACAAGAAAATCCTCATAACTCGTCTCTTTCTGCAGTTTCTTCTGGTTCGAGTTTTTTGTAAGAACGTGTAAAACCCTGATACTCTGTCATTGTGTTGTTCTACTTTCTTCAATAGCACCTATTGGACCGCTGTGTGATAGAATCTGATGAGGATCACAACAGTCCTGACTATTATGTAACACACCTACAAAACGCACACTAAAAACACCACTGCAGTCTATATTGTATGAAGCATATGCTAGGCAAAACAAATTAATCAATTATTTCTGTGTTTTAGATTGAATACAAGTTCAGATGGCTCCAAGTTCCCCTTGCAGAAATGAAGTTAATTGGGAAGTCTGTGAACATTCAGCCACTAGCTGCACTCAACGTAAGCAACATTTATTTTTTACTAATGATAATTTTGGTGCAGCAGAATGCAAATACTCTACTCCCCCATGATTAATAAGAAATAAAGCTCACTTGTAGTGACGCGTCACTCTTTAATGAGGCTCTGTGTTCACAGGCTCACATTTTGCACATATAGGCTCCTAATAGGGTCAGCTAGCGCATCCATAAAGGACAGTGGTGACTCTTTTCTCTTTGTCAAACCTTTGTGAGGTTTCCTCAGATTTTAATTTCTCTGGCTAAAGAGCATACCGCTGCCGTCATGGTCCTCTATCTTAGTCCCCAGGGGGAGAGGCATAAGGGTGGCAGGCTAGGGGACAGTTCATGGACGAGGCCAACTCATCATTTACTGATCGCCATCTGTAACAGGTGATTTTGCTTTCTGATGAGGCAAAGGTGTGAGCAAGCACATCGGGATGTCAATTCATATTTTGATATTGTTATGGTTTTCGCAGATGGACCTAAACACAGACTCAGGAGTAGAAGATTATTGAAGAGCTTTATTGTAGTAAAAGCTGAGGGAGGCGAACATTTGCTTGGGAGGCTGGAGCAAGGCGGATGAGTGAGAGGGAATGGTGTGGCTTGCTGGAGATGGCTGTTGGAAAGCTGGTTGAATAGCAGGCAGGTTAGCAGGCAGGCTGAAGAAGAGGGTCCTGGAGCACAAGAGAACAAGGTTAGACCGGGATTTACCCCGAGGAACACAAAATTATCAAGAGGCGCCGTTTAGCACCACTGTAGCTGACTGAACGATCATGAGCCGAGTGGATGAAGAACCAGGTTAGATAAACTGCAGTGTGATTAACTTGATTGAAGGCAGCTGTTTGCAATCAGCAGGTGACCATGAGGGAGCAGACGAGGGAGCGCACACAGACACAGAGAGCAGCTGCCCTTACAAACTACTTACTGTTGCATGCAGTATGCATTCAATTTGGACATCTTGTTCATGTACCGCTGTGAAGAGGATTGTGGGTCAGAATAGCCAGAAAAAGCATGCTGGCTGACTGCAAAATGCAACCGCTTATTGTACATTATGCAATCTTTGTTAGATCGTGATTCACACAACAACCATCACTTGTTATTTTAATACACACTCGCATTGTATTGTAGGATTTATTACCAAATCACTTACAATCTCGTATATCACCGAATGTTAGAAACACTTTATATCAGCTGACGTCATCCTCTATCATGCCTGTGATTCCGTAAGATGCACATACTTTTAAATCGTTTATGCCGTGGCCATCAGGCTGTTCTTTCCCCGCTTGTAGAAAATGTGCCATTAACAGCGAGCTGTTACTCTTTCTGCAGGCGATGGTGCAGTACAACCGCATTGACCTCCTCAACCACCCTGTCTGCAAAAAGTACCTCGCAATGAAGTGGTGTGTATACGTACGAGGGACATTTCTCGTTCTATGATACAACTTTACAGACCACATAAAAAACTATTCTTCTGAATGCAACAAATAGGGCTGAAATGCTGGATTTACTTTGAATGTTTTGCTTCTAGTGTTAAAACCGTCTTTGTTTTAATCCACAGGTCTGCATATGGGAGCACGGCTCATGTGCTGAACATGTTCATGTACCTGTTAGGCCTGCTGCCCCTCACTCACCTGATAGTGACTCTGAGGCCCTCTCTGAACACCACTAACCCGCACGAGCACATACTCACCATGGTGCCAGTGTCTTTCTTTGAGGTACTATTGACATTGAGAATCATTATTAAAGAAGATTAAGCTCTCTTTTAGCATATGCGTAATATTGTTCCAAACACATCAAGCTTTGTCATGATGATTCAATCTTTCTCGATAAAGTAAATCTCAATTTCCTTCATTTTTACAGCAAGATATGTTCTTGTCCTCCTGCATGGTAATCGTCTTGGTTATGAACATCTACTTTATAGCGAAGGAACTGGTGCAGATATCACAACAGGTAATGCTAAGCAAGTGTCATTACCTCACATGAAGCGTGCGCTCATAAATCTGCTCAGCTCCAGGTCTTTGCGGACACATTAGCAATCAGGTGTGATGGATGAGCAGGGTCACTGAATCACCACTGTCAGGGTGTCACCGCCACACTTTACTACCGTCATTCTGATCATAACTACCAGAAACACTTCCACATCACATCAGGTGTTTAGGAATGTAAAATGTTGTTTGCATGATTGTTTGAAGAGACCAACATAGACACATTTTTGTCCTTTTTAGGGGAGAGGATAGGTGGACTTTAGGGGGAGATAGCCCATCAACAATACATGTCACATAGAATTTGCATACACCATCTGAAAGATTAATTGTTTTTTTCTTTTCTTGTCACTAAAAGCGCTGGAAATACTTCAAGGATTATTCCAACCAGAGTGACTGGATTTGCGCAATCCTCTGTCTTCTATTCATAATTCCCACCATACTCAATACAGAGGGTTCTTTACACTGGCAAGCAGGGGCCCTGGCAGTTTTAAGCTCCTGGATTGGATTTCTTCTCTATCTCCAGAGGTACTGTTCACTCTGACGTCATAGCGCCACTTCAACATAATGTATTTGTTAATGATATATGGAGGCCACTAACTGTTCTGATCTTCTGTTTCTCCAGGTTTGAAGGCGTTGGCATCTATGTCGTGATGTTTTGGGAGATCATGAGGACCCTGGTCCGCATTGTGATGCTGTTCTTGTACCTGGTGTTAGCATTCGGTTTGGCGTTTCATTCTCTGATGCTAAACCAGGTAGGAGAAGACAGCTATAATCAAAATGTCTTAAGACTAACAGTTTATTTTTCTGTTACTTCTTTTTACCTCAGCTCTGCTTCATGCTTTAAACCTGAGTGCAAGCTATTGGTAAACTCTCATAACAATGAATATCGAAGGCGTTATCCTTTTGAAGCGCACTATGCAAAGCTAAGCTAACTGGCTGCCGGCCTTCGTATTCACAGTACAGACATGATAATGGTATCGATTTAGCAAATAAACATATTTTCCAAAATGTTAAACTATTCCTTTCAACCGATGTTGGCATTAGAAAACATGCCACAAAATCATCCTTTGTTGATCACGAACATCAAAAGTAAATACAAAGGGTAATTAGGATGACAAAGAACGAGTTTGAGAGACTGATCAAAGGACTAAATAAAGAACTGATAACACCATCTGCAGGCCTCACTGTAATGGGTTAAACACATTTGTTAGACAAGTTTTGTCCCCAGCACATCACTTTGTAATTTACTGTGTGTTTGTGACGTGCTCTTGATGTTATGTGCTGCATTTGACTCTGCTCTGTGTATGATTCCCTCTGACATTGAACTGAAGGGAGACATTTTATAGAAGAAAAACAATGAGGCTTTGGGGCATTTGGACATCAATCTCTAGCTAATGCATGTTTTATAATAGATTATTTTACACCTCTTTTGAAAAGATGCTACAGTATTTAACTGTGATATATAACACTGGTATTATTGTTTTACATTTAGAAAGAGTTTGACAGCCTGCCGCTCTCTGTGATGCAAACCTTTGTGATGATGGTCGGTGAGCTGAACTACCAAACTAACTTCCTGGACGCTTATCTGAACCGTGAACTTCCTTTTGGCCTCCTAACTTACGTCATTTTTGTGTCATTTGTAATGCTCATGCCAATACTGCTGGTGAACCTGATGGTAAGTATGCTCTGACAGCCTGTTTGGTCCATTTTCATTGACTCCTTACAGACATCTATCTCTCTAAAAACCTTTAAATTGCGGAACAAATGATCTGGTTCTTATTAGTTTTTGGTTGTGTTGTAGATTGGTCTAGCTGTTGGAGACATTGCTGAAGTACAAAGAAATGCAGCCCTAAAAAGAATTGGCATGCAGGTAAGAATTGAGCGCATCTGTTCCTCAAGGTTTTGTTTTTTTATGTATGTTGCATTTTCAAAACATCAGTTATCTTTTAGCCTGTGTTTGCAATTCAATTCAGTTTATTTTGTATAGCCCAACATCACAAATGTGCTTTGTTATGTGTTTGGGCTTGGTTAGTCTGCCATGACTTGATGGACACGTAACACACAAGCACAGTATATGATGTTGTGGTATTTTGTCCTTGAGGTCGTTTTACAAGTAGACTTTGTAACATAGACATGTAAAATAAGATACTGTTTATAAGATGTGGACGTATTCACCGTGACGTCAGCTGGTTTGTGAGTAACAAAACCCAAATATATATATATAATGACTTATATTTCAACACCATTGTAGACTGTATAGTGAAACGTTATTTTCAAAAGTTATGATATTTGTTTAGCCTGAGAATGTGTAACCTTTAGGTCGAACAGAGCTAGTCAATAAGAGGTTCGTCTTCAAAATTGCACATCCGGCTGAGAATCTGAATTTCTGACCCCAGATTGAGCTGCACACCTCTCTGGAAGACAAGCTGCCTTATTGGTTCATGAAACGGGTCGACAAGCCCTCCCTTGTCGTGTACCCTAATCGCCGCTGCTCCAGGGTATGCTGAGTAGTCTAAATATGATACTGTACAACACAGTGATTGGTCTTTGTAACTAACATCAAATCCCTTTCTTGAACTTTTCCACTTGTTAGGGGAACTATATTAGGCAGTTATTCACAGGTGAGGAGGAACACAATGATATCTGGAATCGACTGCAGGTCAAACCAAAGAACTGCCCTGTGGTGGAGAATGAGCTCAAAAAGCAGAAGGCCAGGTAAAGCACTCAAGTTGAGAGTCAAATTTATATTCCCTGGAATCATAAACTATTTACCACTGAGATGATGGAAATGTTTTAAATTGTTACTCAAAATACATTAAACTACCGAAAGGAATACAACAATTATGATATATTCATAGGTTATGTCAAACAATTGTTGATGCATGAGCGGCCCCTAGTGGCTACATAGAAATAAAGCCTGTTACCAGGTCACAGAAATATGTAATTCACTGTCTAAATTTCTATAATAAGCACAAGGAGCCACTCGGCAGTATTGCCTGATTATTAATCCATTCAAGTTTAAATGAAGACTATCTCTGAGCCACACATCTGATGCTTTTGTCCTCAGGATGAAAGAGATGTCATGCACTATGGAGAAGCAGCACAACCTCCTGAAGCTCATCATCCAGAAGATGGAGATCACCTCAGAGGCCGACGAGTACGATGGTCCGGTTAACGTCAGAGGCAACATGTGGCCAAACTTGACTCAGGCGAAGCCCAGAGGACATGGCACGTCTCGGTGGGTCCCACTGATAAAGGCCCTCGAGTCCAAAAGAAAGTAAAGAGGATGGGACCATTAAAATGTCTTGTCATAGCAAGAACTATAACATTTGACGTAGTTACTTATTACGACATTATAAAAGTATAGGTATAAATGGTATAATTATGTGACTATTGTAACAGTTCATTTAAGTGGAGTTGCCTTAACTATTTTGGGATTTGATACTGAATAGTTTTGCTGAGGAATTGTTGTAGATGTTTTTGTTGTAGTCTGAAACAGTAAGTTTCAGTCGTGACTGATGAACAAATGTATTAAGTCATTCTGTGGTGTGTATGCAATGTTGTCATATTTCTATTATGCACAAAGTGTAGCTGTAATGTTGTAATGTGTCTTCATGTGCAAGGAATGCTAGTAAGAATGACACCGAATTTAAAGCTGCAATAAGACCAGAGGGCACTTCCCATGTGTGGATGAATTTCTGTGGCATGTTAATTTCAACAAGGATGTCTACTTGTTTCCTTACTGCAGGAAAGTTTCCTGGCTGGGCATGTATTATTAATGCACAACACAATTATAGAAAAAACATCACAATGGTTTATGGACCATTGCCTCTGATTTGTGCACTGCCTTCTTCACTAGTGCCACACACACACACACACACACACACACACACACACACACACACACACACACACACACACACACACACACACACACACCAGCTTTAGGCCTCAGTGGCGATTACGGGGATCATAGCAGGTTGTGAGAGAAACAGAAAGAGGCCTCTGACATCATGAGCTTGCACCTGTCTCTCTGCTTCTCCAGCTCAGGGCCTTGATAGAGGTCACGATCCCTGAGAGTCTTTGCTGATGGACAAATGTTAGTTCCCCCTTCAAGTCAAGTTTGAAGTAATATTTATTACTGTTAGCTCTGAATTGAATTATTCCCAGGGCAAATACAATAACCATGGAACCATCACTTACACTGATGTTTGGGACAATGTTTTCTGGTTTTACTTGAGCAACGACAACTACAGAATGCCTAATGAGCCCAATTGTTTTATCTCAACCTGCTCCACTTCACGCTGATAGTGAATGAAGCAGCAGTTTGAGATATGTGTCACATTGGCCAATACCTTTTTGTGTTATATATATATATATATATATTCTTTTAAAGATGACAGCTTATGAGTGAGCAGTAAATCTAACAGCAGATTCCCTGAGCTTGCACTTTCAAGTTTGTCATTCGGGACGTTCAAAGTGACAGAGGATGAGATGGCAGCTTGCCGGATGCTCTGACGGTGTCAGCAGCACACAAGGAAGTTAATATCTCAGCCTCTTGACACAAACAAGGATAAGCTAAGTTTTCCTCCAAGGCCCGGCTGATGTCAGGTCTTCTTGTGAAAACGTCTTTTTGAAATTCGCGATTGTGGGACGCATGGGAATGTGTCCTTGGATTAGGGTGCATTCCTGGTCTGTGAAACAGGGAAATTGGAGCAGTGGAACATCGCAGCACGCTTTCAAATCACATTGACTTTTCATTTTGACACTTAAAAATTGAATTAGAACATCATTACGAAGTATAACACGTTTTAAAAAGACGTAATGTATTAGTGGTTTAATGAAGTGAGGTTGGTGCCAGCATGTTAGAAATATTTGTCCACACCAGTTTGGGAACAGTACAGCATTCAGCCCAGAGCAGAGTGCAGTAGTTTTGCTCTCTCTAGTGATCCTGGCATGGCCAACTCCCGAAATCAAGCATGCATCTCAGCTGCAGTTAGGTAATTCTTGGCAGTCTTGCTATTGTCACAAAAAAAAAAATCTAAATTTCACACATATTATGTTGAGTAATAGTTTACCGGGACCTGGGAATTTCTGGGAATATTTGTGAGAGTAAAGGGGGCTTCCTGTAAGTACGGTACGGACACAGCACTTTCCATTTAATCAGAGAAATCCTGCTCCCACTTCTCCAAACACCTTCCACTTTACTCCAAAGCTTGACTTGCATTTTTTGAACATAGTGTATAATGTTCTCACTGTATTTTTTTTTAAGTTTGCAAATCCCAAAGACTACAACCGATAATATGCCTGAAGGGTTGAGTTGAGTACAAAATAAATACTTCTTTCTCAGAATTCTTTTTGCAGTCTTGTCGCTTCAGAGGCCCAAAGCAATCGCAATCTTCTCTTTCCAACACTTTTAGCGCCGATCTTAACAGATGGATGCTCTCGCTCTCAGAAAGGTTTGGAGGACATAAAACAAAGGCAGAAAAAGCCAAGTAAAACTAGTTTGGGATACTATGGGAATGAAGATGGTGGCTCCTCGCCTCTGCCACACCCTCGTCATGCCAACGCTCCAGATGTCATGGGAACCGATAACAGCTGGTGCTGGTGCACGCAGGCTGCGTGTGAAAGGTTGCCCCAGCTGCAGAAACATAATCCCTCTGTGAAACCAGCAAAGGATTAGACACTTTTGATAAGGTCCTCAAGACATTTCTATTACCGAAACACATCTGTGGAACCGACAGAGTTGGGGAATGTTTACTTTATATGTGCATTTCTAAATGTTGCAAAGGGTTGTGTGTATAATTATCAGGAATGTTATGTTTTTCCTGTATTAAAACATATTAGATGGAGTATGTATTTGTGGTGAAATCAATCCTCAGACATCCCCAGACACCCTCAGAGTCCCTTTGCCATGTCATTCCATCTCCCAGTAGATTTACCAATAATTAGCAATTAATTGAGAGGGTTTGATGTTATTATCAGGTTGCAGATGAGCTACTTGTGTCTTTGACAGTATTCATGTGGATACACAGTTGTGGTCTAACTGAGGTCATATTGGCTTGGAGGAAAAGGGGAGGAGAAATATTCAGAAAAAAACTGTAGAGATGCCAAGTCCAGGATACTTAAATTAGAGGGGTAGCAAAGCAAGGAGGCATGTTTCAGTTTGAGAGAGATCTGAACGTTTCAGACTTGACCTCCAGCAGTTGTGAGAACTAGTTGCATTGTGACCGAATGGGAATTTAAGTGGTGATCCTTTTTCTTTCTTTCTTTTTTTTTTGACTTCCAACCTCGTGTCGTTTACACAAATCCCAACAAGCTGAGAATCTACATTTTCAGTAACTGCTGTCCCTGAAGTGCCACAGGTGTGACAGGTGGAGCGGCCATGTCCACTGGCTCTGCTGCAAGCGATGCTGAGGACTACGAGACATGCCGCAGAGGGACTGCCACCTCGCTGGAGAGGAGCGCACGGAAGCTTTCCTGCTACAACCGCGACCGGTACTCAGATGAGGAGATGGAGGATGACGGCGTGGAGGGGAGGACCAAGCACGAGCCCAAACTCTCCAGGGCGCAGCAGAAGGAAGCGCGGCAGACGCAGAGAAACGCGGCCAACACCAGGGAGAGGTCGCGGATGAGAGTGCTGAGCAAAGCGTTCTCCAGACTGAAAACCAGCCTGCCCTGGGTACCAGCGGACACCAAACTGTCCAAATTGGACACGCTTCGACTCGCCTCGAACTACATCTCTCACCTGAGACAGATTCTGCAGGACGACCGATTCGAGAACAGCTTTGTGCACCCAGTGAACCTGGTATGAAGCTGTTGGGATGTTTTCATTAAAGTGAACTGTCTCAGTGTGTGTTGACCTACTTTAAAAATGTTACATTAACAGGTGTACAACCTCTGTGTTAGCATTTACATTTTTATAGAGAACACCAATATGATGGATGTGTGTCTTTGGTGCTAAACCTGTTGTCTTTTGCTTTTACAGACCTGGCCATTTATGATGACGGGCCGATCTGAGGACAGCCAAGACATCTCACCCACTGTGAGACTATGTGGAGCAACAGCATAGGACTCCCTCCTTCAAACATCAGCTCTGCTTCTGACCATATGAAACCACCCTGTCCATATTTGGGCTCAGTCTCCCCCTGAATGTCCTAAGCAATGACTTTGAACTCAAATCCAACTCCAGCTTTAATACACTGAGGACGGTGTCATTACAGCATGGCAGAACAATAAAGACTACAAGTTGTTTTCATATGTAGATTCTTGCGTGCATGCTAGTTGGTGTTATTGACTTAAAATCACCTCTCAACTCAAAATGCTGTCCTTTACTTTGACCTGACTACATTGTATCCAGGGAGCTAACTTGTACAGAAGGATTCTTCTATATAATGTATTTATTGCGTTTGTGATATGATTGACCTTTTTATATATTTGCATTTCCAATTATTTTTTTTAAGCGTATAATGGCTGTCCTTGTGTTACATTAAATCAAAAATCAAATCAGAAATTTTGTTTTTTATTTCCTCTATTGAAACAGAGCACAATTTGTCAGCAGATCCAAGTATCTTCATGGTTGAAATAAAAAAGTCTGTAGCAGATGAATCTAGTGGCGGCTGCACCACACTCATAAACTGTGAGTAGATTAAAAAAAAAAGTCTGATGTTTGTCATGTATGCATGCAACCAAACATGCATTTTGAAAAGAATGCAGGAAACTGTGTGGTTTGGTTTAACCAATAAGACATTTACATAAACTAAAATAATCCCAAAACAGTGAATATGGGTGATACTGAATCTCATTTTTCTGATTTTTACAAATCTTATATACATTTTTCTATCTTAAAAAATACATACCATTATGAGTGTTTACATGCAAATGTCTGATATAAAAAGTATGACACCAACAAAATTGTGTTTTTGTTTATTGAGATCAGATTCATTTGGATCACGTCTCTTATCTGAGAGATCTTGTCATCAGATGGAATGCCGTTGTTCATATTTCAGTCAAAACAAAAACTTCACAAAGCATTGGTCAAAAGTTCAGGGAGAAGCAGAAGTTTAACTGTGATCTCTTGATCTACAAGTCCCTTTATTCAGTTAAACCCCAAAATGAGGTGAGTACAGATGGATAGAGATCCAGGCCCCCGGGGGCGGTGATGGCACAGACTGACAACGTGCTTGAGATGAAGAAAGAGAAGCAGAGAGTAGAAAGAGGAAGAGTTTTCATCAGGTCCGGGTAGATTCTCAGCTGTTGCCGTGTTGTTGAGTTTCCCAGAACTCTGAACTGCTCTCCTGGGAGAAAGCAGCACTCTGCTGGACCCGGGCAGCTAATGAGCTGCCTTCTCACACTCAGCCGGCCTCCGTTCTTGCTCCGTCCATTTCAAACGTGCCACAGAGGGAAAGTAACTAGTGCATCTTCTTGACTGCACTGAAAATGAGGTGCCATTCATCAAAACATGTCAACAAAATGATGATGTTTTGGGCTGGCTTGTGCCTCGTCCACTGATCTCACTTCTCTATGAGTGAAACTCTTGTATTTCACAAATCAAACAACAGAAAGTGTGTGCCAGAATACTGTAACGCTGGCTGGAGCAGCAAAGACAGAGCATGCTAAGATGAAAATGGGTCGCTGCAGCAGGTCTCGTTGAAGCTCATCTAGTTTGTAATGTTACATGAGTGGCATCTAGTGGGGAGGAATGTGAACAGCAAGCCCATTGTACTCCTCACATTCAGCTGAGTGCAAAAAAACAAACAAACACTGTGGTCAGTTAATCTCTCCTTAAAATCACTTTCCAGAGTGGACATCAAATACAGCCATTTAATGGAGAATTTAAGAGAACAATTGAAATATTGTGTTAAAAGTCACATGCTTTTTCATTGAGTTACACATGCAGCCTTCTCTGTGCAGTACTTGTTGTCTAAATGCAAATGGTGTTTATAACATTGAGTGTGTTAAGCCTATATAAATCAAAGCAACTGTCAAGGTATTGTAATTAGTACTTTTATTATCCTTTTTTTGCCATACAAAGTCTGCAAATTCATTCAAATTACACTATTTCCAATTGTTTTAAGATTTCTCTTTGAGTTTTCTTGATGCTATGTAGCAATCTGATTGTTCCGAATTATGTCAAGATACTAACATTTATTACTAGAAGGTTTCCAAATCGAGGAGAGCTACATTTTCAACAAGTGGATACAACCTTTCTGCACAAAATATCCAAAATTCATTGTCCATTGTCATTGTTCTTATGTTCATATATATTATTCAATATATATTTATATTGTACATACTAGTTAAATGGTAATGTTGACGCTTAGTTTCTGTTATATGTCTCTTGTTTTATTTGTATATAATATGTATATGTACGACAAGAGCAATGTGTAACCGGAGTCAAATTCCATGTGTATGCGTACACACACATGGACAATAAAGCTGAGTTCTGGGTCAACTAGAAAACAAAGTGATGCGTAGTATGAGATGCTAATCAAGGGGCATTTTTTGACAGGTCGCAGTAGGAAACCCACAGGTGTAAGTGATAACGTTAACGACAGCTGAATGTAGCAGCTCCAGCACGCTGGCTCTGCAGAGCCATCGTTAGTGTGATACGTAACACCTGTGCTTTTCCTACTATGACAAGTCAAAGTGTCTCCTGTGAAAAAGGCCCATGGATTTCGATATATTTAGTTTTCAAATTACGTTGAGTACAAAACTGTTCATGTTTAAAGAACAAGGAAAATAGTAAGATTTAGTTTGTAGATATAGTAAATTACAAACACGTAGAATGAAGTGCATGAACTGACGATTTTGAACTGTTGAAGGGTTGAACTAATGCACTAAAGCTCACCTCTTTGGTTTAAAAGGTCTCCCAGAGGACAGGATTAGATTGGGGTCTCAAACATACACGACTATATCTTTGTCCAGCAGAGGTCAGCATATCTTCACAATGGTCAACAAATTCTGGCATTGTATGTTTGGATTTGGGAGGCCTCAGAAGTAAATTATTTTTTTCCCAGTTTTTTCCCTCCATAAATGGTCACCAAACATAAATTGTTTAGTAACTTTTTTTTTTTAATGCATGTAAATGAGAAGACAACAACAGTACATTTGTCTATTTGCAGTGTACTTTTGTACTTTGTTAAAGTTGTTTTGTTTAATCATCATTATTCTTTTCTCATCTCCTTTTTTCTTTACGTTTTAAGATATTAAATTAATTCAGGTGGAACACATTGCTTTGAAAAGAAAAAAAATGCATCGTCAGCCATCAAGCTCAGCATAATCCAACTTTCTTTTTTTTGTACAACTGAAACATGTTTCGTTTGTAGAAGAATTTCCATGAACAGGAAGGAACTGTAGGTCCAAAGCCAACATCAGGGGGTTCAGTGAGGCTGTCTGCAAGCACTAACTTTAGGCCTTCCAGCCTGCAGGAATCCCGCCTGGACGCTTTGAGCTTTCCAATTCCACTTTCAGCGTGTTTGTTATTCAATATCCAGTCACTCAATACCACTAATGAGAAAAGGGATATGTAAATCCTAAACTATTTAAATCACGTTGGCCTAATGTATACACTTCCTTATGGTAAATTTAGTTCATCTGCTACTTCCAGGCTTTGTTTAGAAAATACATTCTTTCCAGGTATGAACATTACGACCCCTGAACCTGAACTGTCATCCTAAAACAGAAATTTAAGGGAACAGCTGGATGGTTGATTTTCTACAAATTGCTATGAATAGAATTATTACAGGAGGATTATAGTGCACATGGGTGCTTTGTTCTGATAACCAGCTCTATCCCCACTCACTTAGTGTTGCAGAACATCTCCAGGAATCGGCCCATGAATTGAGGAACCACACATTTAAGAAAACTTGGTCTGAAGGACATGTTGGGAGAGTGTTTGTCTTGCTGAAGGTCACTTACACATTATGTCTGTGCAGTTGCATCTGTGTTAGCATTACTTTATCTTTTCATTTTTTCAAACACATTCTTCAAATGTTATGACTACTGAAACAAGAAAGAAGAAGACAGCAAGCAACTTTTTTTTCTCCAATTAATACAATTCATATTCTCACTGATAAAACATACAGGATTGTGTGATTTAAAAATAAGCCTGGCAACAACAAATCCCATGAAAAGACCAACATGTTTGCATTGTGATTGTTTGGCAAATGTCACACAGAGCTAATTTGTAGGAGACTATCTTCAGCCACAGATTTGTTGCAAGAGTGCATTTTTGGGTGCAGCACTAAATAAACTATAGTGTCCATGTTCATCTAATGTAGGAATATATCACTGTGTGCAACAATGCGGGTAACAACAATGGAAGTCCATGGCTCAGAGGAATAAGCCAGAGCAGGCTTTGGCTACAGTTTTGGTCTTTTTATTGAATTTCATGACAATAAGAAAACGATAGAATATCACCCTTATCTTTAGAGAACACAATTATGTCAATATAAACCCCCAAGTCAAGTATAAAGATACCCCAAAATCAAATGTCATGCTGTTTTGTCCAGGATATTGGTAATTTGCTGTTCATACAGGCATCGTGTATGCCCTCTGGTGAGTAAGTGTGACAGAGAGAGAGCGAGAGAGAGGCAGGGAGACGGAGATCTGACTTCCTGTTACTCTGTGGAGATGACACACTCTTCTGTTAGATAGGTGATTGGGTTACAGTGCGGGACTGGCAGCCTCCTCTCAGGAGAGAATGGAGGCTCTTTGTGGCTGGATGAGCTGGACTCTCTGAAAGGGAAGGTCGAGCCAAACGTGGGGGGAGAAAAAGAAGAGAGAAAATAGACGTGAGGGAAGATGCATAAATTGGTGAGGAATGGTAAGGCGGGCGTTAGGAGGGGAAGGTTGGCACAACAACATGCACACTGGAGCCCTGCGGCTCTCTCTCGGCCTCGGCCTCCACTGTCTCCATGCTGACTGTGAGAGGTGGCCTGGTTCCAGAGCTGCTGCCATTGGTGGCCCAGAAGAAACAGATATTTGTGTTTGTTCTCCGGGCTTGTGAAGCTATTGCAGTCCTGTTTACAAGGGCTGGGCGTTGTCTCCCTGACCTATTATCTTGTCCTCGCCTTTTCTTTCTCTCTCACGAAGAGATTAACACCACCAGGTTCTTCCAATGGGCTTATTTTACAACCTGCATTGTGGCGCTGTACAAATTAACGTAAAATCATTTGTGGAAGATCTTTTTATTGATGTTCAAATGTGATTTTACCGAGGGGGAAATTAAAGTCCATGTACATTTTAAATTTACTCTTTAGCTTTCAGCGATTTTATTTAGACGATGAGAACTAATACATTGCAAATTGCATCATTAATATTGGCTGATAATTTGAAATATATATATTTTTTCAAATAAAGACATGAAAATATTGAGAAAAACACTTTTGTTACATACCAGTCCTTTGGGATATGTTTCAATGCAACAATAATAAGGTCAACATAATTTGTTTTGAGACAAGGTTTTCCTCTAAAAACCTCTTACGCTGGCTAAATAGCGTTCACACAGTCAGAGTTGGCGCTACCGTGCCTCTATAGTCACCCTCCGGTGGCATATTCTCCCCGAGTTCATCTTCTGACATTACAAAGACGGCCACAACCTGACAATGGAGATAATATTTTCCCCTCACAATGGCTCCCAGTCTCTGCTCTGGGCGAAGGCTCGGTGGCTGTAAGTAGTCTGGGTTTTCCCATCCCTGTCAGAGAGTGGCCCAGACCGGTGGAGAAATGAGTCCCCAGGTTGCTTAAAGGCCCAACCTGTCAGCGGCCCAGAGGGATTAGCCATTCACAGCCTCCATATTGTTCTCCAGGCCACAATAGGCTGCATGGGGCCCGGCCCTTTGTCATCAACTCTGTTGTGAATTTCTGGTGGGGCAACAAAAGTGTAACACACCTGCAACTATGGATTAGAACTTCTTTCAACCCTCTTTTTTCCCCTCTCTTGTCCTTTTCTTTTTCTTTTCTGACACATTGCCCATGGCAGTGTTGGCCACATCAAACGTGATCTTTCAGACCAAAAAACTGGCTTTCCTGGTCAACACCCAGAGGACAAGAAATGCAGAGCATACATTTACTTAAACATTGTTTATATACATATATATATATATATATATATATATATATATATATATATACTGTATATGTATATATAGTACTGTTGTCATGTTGTGTTTAGACGCTTACCAGTGATTAAAAGGAAAAGTGTTTTTAGTTTGCGAGTTCTGTATTTTTATGTTGAAATGATTGTTTTACAGGAGTGGATCACTCCATCAAGCTGTCCCAAATGTTTTTACAAGTCCAAATAAATGTCAGGAAGAACATCTATCCAGGCATCAGTCTTAATTAGACATCCCTGCATCACCTTTAACCTTGTGGAGAAAATGTTCTGTCGAGGTTCTCTGATGGCCACAATCTGCAACTAAATCCCAAATCCAACCTTTTTTCTAAGAGGCTTGAACTTTTCGTGACCACATCGGAAATCAAAGTGATTTCACGGTCATCGTGTAGAACGTGATGTCCTAAAGAATCTCGGTGAGAGAGAGAAATTTATTGAGTTATGGTCTTTTCTTGTTTCTCTGAAGAATGTGCAGCCTGCACAGGTGCAACAAAATGCTGTGGTTCTTTTACATTTTGAGTGTTTGAATCGTTTTGTGTTGTGCGGTGTTTGCAGTGATAGTTGTCTGTTTCTTTACAAAGACTTCCTCGTCATTACAACATTCTCCATTTAAATCTTCTTGGAAAGAAATGACCCATTACTAATTGTTGTATTTGTAATGACTGTGTCTAATTTACACTGCAGCAGGACTAACTTAACTCCACCATTCAAATATTGCAAAGTAGGGAAACACACACACACACACACACACACACACACACACACACACACACACACACACACACACACACACACATTTAAAACACAATTCAAATCAATTTGAATCCATTACAAGGACATTTTTGTTAAACTAACATATTTTATGATCATGTCCTTTTGCTTATAAAACGGTTTGAAGCATGTCAAAAAATATTCATTAAATTAACTAAATGTAAGCTATTATTATTATTAATATATTATTCTCAATAATAATATAATGATACTACTACTACTACTACTTCTACTAATAATAATAATAATCAGAACAACAACAACAATAAACTCAACAAAAATATAGTTGTTTCTCTAACTTTAAGCCCAGTGGCTACTGTATCCCAAACACATCTCGTAAAGTTAGGCCAAGCATAGCACACCTTCAAAACGACATCAAACAAGATTTCCATCCATCTGCTTGTACTATTCTGAGTCAGTAGATTTCCCCCACACCAAACTATCCCTTCAGGGCAACAGTTAGAGACCTTCAATCAAGAATCATATCTTCAGGATTAGTTTTATGGTGCATCCAATTGCAAATTGCTGAAGAGGGGATTGTCATTACGGCGCATGATGGTCTCTTTGGGCTAACCTCAGGGTCACCATCACACAACGAGACACAGCTGACAGCGACACTCTGGCCAGTTAACACCGTTTGATGGATCACCTGTGCGTGTAAGCGTGCAAGTGTGCATGCAGATTTGTGTGTGTGTGTGTGTGTGAGATGTGTGTGTCCCCCTGGAGAGCCTCTATGGCCGGATGGTGTATCAGATGGCACGTTAATTACTCAACCTTCAAAAGGGGGCTGTCCTGGGCAGAAGTGAGTGGTGGGCTGATGGCTGTGTGGTGGTCAGGGAGGCTGCCCGTGGGGGAAAGGCGTGGAGATGAGTGGCACATGTGGAGCTCTACATGCATTCAGTGATCACACAGACGTGCAAGCACTCACACAGGTGAGCAATTCGATTAGACTCATAAAGAGATAGAGGCTGTATCTGTTCCTGTATGTTGCGTCTTCATATCTGTTAAATGACGCATCAGTGGCACTGTCAGCAAAAGTTTACTTATGAAACAAAATAGGAAAAAACCAAGCAGATATGTATTTACCCACCCAACAGATACTTAGCAATGTTCGCCTTCATTTGGAGTTCGGTTAGGACAAATGTCCAATATTCACTCTTCTTTCAGCCATGTGTCTGGTCTCCACCCACTCCAGAGGGAAATATGTAACTCTTTAAATGCTAAAGGCTCCACTATGGTCATTGGCGAGTCGTTAACTTTGTCTGTCTGTTGTTTGGTGCTGGCCAGGTAGAGCAAAGTGGGGTTTAAAGCTTTTAAAACTGGAAACTGTAGCTGTGCTGCCTGAAAACGACACTTTGAGGGCGATGAATGGATCAGACTAGGGACGTTGAGGGCAGGAAAACCAAAAGAATTAGCTGAAAGATGCTATAAATAAGCTCACTAATAATTTGCAAGGAGTGGCATTTTATTTGATCCTTTGGAATGGTAAAAATATTGTCTTTATATATCTGTTTGCGTGTGTGTTTGCTTGTTCAAATGTGTGGTAGCCGTTCTTCTGTAACAGGACAGTCTAGATGGGCAACGGCCTTTGACCCCACCTGACCCTGACCATCCCCCTGCTTTTACCCCAAAACACACACACACACACACGCACAGAGCTGAGAGTTCCCAAAGCCCTCTCAGACCCCCTTCTTCTGTCCGTCAGATCAAAGCTTGCCGGGGGTTGAGAGGGACCTGACCCGTGGGAGAGGTGGAGGACCCTGCTGTTTGGCTAGTCGGCGGTGTGGAAAGAGACAAACAGGCAGCTCCAAGGACAGCCAGAGAGACCTCCCCCAGGCTGATGGAGTCCCAAATCCATAGAGGGTTCTCAAGGCCATGCATGACAGAGGAGGCCGTTTGTTCTGTCATCATAGAAAGACATACTCACACACACTTGAAAAGACACACGCACTGTGTTTCTCCCACTGTCTCTTCCTTCCCCTCTGCATCAGTGGGACACACACACACACACTCTCTCCTCCTCTGTCACTACATCGCAGACACGCTGAGTTTCTTTCAGTGCCTTTCGCTCTTCCTTTTTATGAGTCACATGGTTACGATGCAGACATTTTTCATCTTCATCTTTCTCCCACTGTCTGGGGCTATGACACTGATTCATTTGAGCCTCACAATGGAGACACAACTAAAATCCGGATAACTGTTCTGCAGTCTTTTATACATTGTGTTGCAGCTGAAGAACATTATGATGCATGACGAATATGTGAAATTCATCAAGTTTCAGTTAAAATACATTTATTTATTAAACATTGACCCGTCTAATCTTCCTATATTGACTTTTTTTTATCATTATAATTCATACAGTAATCAGGCATTGGGAGCCATACCAGATGTAATAAAATACAGTCCATTGCCTCCTTGGAGCATTATAGATGTGAGCTGTGTGTGCCTCTGCCAGATTGAGTGACCTGCAGTATTTCATTTCATCACACTGAATAAAAGCTCATCAGCCAGACACTAGTAATTGCTTCACCTGCTTCCAGAGAGATGGTCTCTCTGGAAGCAGGTGAATCCAAGCAGATTTGGTGGCAAACGATATTAATACAATATTAAAAAATGTAAACATTTATAAGATTACACTTTGTTTAACGGATATTTTTTTTCAGCTTCTTTTTTTCCCCTTCTGTTTTTGTGTGTGTAGACAATCTAGTATGTTTTTGTTGTTCACCTCATCGTGCATCTTTCTTCCACTGTGAACATTCCCCCGGCCGGCTTCCTGAGCCTGTGGCGTTGATTAATCTGCGTGATAATGAAGACGCACCGCAAACCCTGGTGGGTGTGTGATCACCATAATCATTTAATAATTATGTTGTATTCATAAGAAGCGGCTGTTTCATGATCTGTTTACTCGCTTTACCTCCACTTGATTAGATCTAATCACTTCTGGGTAATACAAAGTTGTTTTTTAAAATAATTACTTGTAGATCTTGTTAATTTCTAATTTCCCTTTCCTTCATGCCGTGTCTATATGACGATGGCTCATTTGCGCCTTTATTGCTAAAAAAGAAAACTAAATAATATCTAATGTCAACAATCATTGACTTGTATTTCACCATCTCGCTTAGCTGAGAACCATAAAATGCAGTTTTACGGCATGAAATTTCCTTTGAAATCCCAGAGACACCTGATGCTTGTTTGAGCTACTTCATGCGTCTCATACTGGCCTCCACGTTTTTATTAAGCACCGTGCAATTTCAGACCCCATGTTCCCCTCTCTCCTCCCTCTGCCTCTGGTGTGCAACAAAAAGACACACTGTAGTACCACTCATTGACTTCCCCGCACTTCCCTGTCTCTCCTCTTTCGTTTACAAGGTGACAAAGCTCGCCGTGGTGTCTCAGTGCAGCTGGCATCCCCAGTAAACGGAGGGCTCCCATGTGATCCATCTGCATGGCGCTCATGTTATCTCCAGTGAGGGCATTTAAAGCTCTATGTCTTTTCCACATGGCCCAGACTAGTTTAATTACCCCTTCCTCAGCTGTGGCTGTGAACGCCCACCACTCTGGTTTCCTATGTGGGAACCAGGATGGACGAGGACAGGGGCCCTGCTGCATGTGCACTAATACTAATATGAACTTAATACACATTAATACAATATGTTGAAAGAACAAATACGTTTGGAGAGAATATCAAACTGTATTGTATTGTAATAATTCAATATAGCCTACATATACGTACATAACTCCATTTGTTTCAAGGACACTTTTATCTCTTTGTATGATCTTTCATTTATTTTCTATTTTTCTATTAAATTAATTTCACTACAAACATACAGTATCCAATCCTCTAAAAAAAAAAGCAGAAAGAAAATAGATGCATACATCTCTTTGCATACATTTGCTTGCAGATATGCATACTCATATACATTACTGTGTTATTCTGTCAATATTATGCACACATTCTAATTTAATTTACCTTCTACAGTTTAAAATATGTACAAAGTCCTCCTGGTCCTTAGTTATTTGTAGTTGCAGTAAAACATTCAAAGACACCACCCCATTTGGTCATATAATGATCAGCCTTATCGAATTTGATATGTTTCAAATGAGCCAAACTCGTTTAGTTTCTTTAACCTTAAACATCTCCTTTAATTTATCTGCAATGATATAAGCACTGCCTCCCAACCATTTTGGCTTGTGAGTCTTTAATTCAACAGAAAGTAAAGTCATAACTCTTTTTCAAGATAAATATATATTTCAAGTAAGCAAAGAGAGATTTGTTTGAGTTTATTTTTAATAGCTTTTAGAGGCCAGAGGTCAAACTATCCAGTATTTTACAAGACAAAAAAAGCAAAGACAAACTACCTTAAAAATAACATAACTATATGAGCAAAATAAAGTGTTTTTCTTTCTCCCTAACTTGGTAATCATCTCACGACTCTAGTTTAGAGAACTGTTTTGTTTACTATAGGTCAGGATTCTTGCCTGAAACACACAAACAGCCATGCGTACACTTTATGTACAAAAGCGAGAGAATACATTTCCCGAACAAGAACCGCCCAGTGTTGTGTTCATACGATACTGCAGGCTTGGCCTGTGTCAGGTCTTCTGCTCTCAGCAGTATGAGAAGGTGAGACACTCTAATAGGATCAGCCAGTATGACCTTTTCACTCCTCGCCTCTCTCTCCTCCACTGCCCTCCCCTCACCCCTGTCACCCTCCCCCTCCATTCCCTCCTGGCACCGTTGGCGCTGGGTGGCACCCAAGAGCCACTCGGCCGGCGGGTAGGGTTACATCAGCCGAGGCCTCGGCTCACATGTTTTAACAATTTCCTCCGTCCACTGTGAAATTATGCTAATATTTTAGTCCAGTTTCCTTGAGTCTGGAACACCAATTAAGAGTGTCTGTTTGGTTTTCATGACAGCTGTTGAGGAGGCTTGCAGACAGTCAGGCCTTGCGCTTGAGGTGAAAAGCTGAAGTCTGTGAGATGGAGAGGTGATTCTGACAATTTAAGGAGAAAATGAAACACACTGATGACAACAAGGACTGAAAGAGGTTAATCTTTTCCAAAGCTAACAGAGGTTGTAGAAGAATAACAGCCCCTTGACTGGGTTTCTTTCAAGGAAACCTCCTGTGGGTGGCTTTCAACTCAACGACAGAATGGAGGCTTATCAATCTGCCTTGATGATGTTCCAACACCGCTCCTCAAGCAGCAGGTAAGGCCATATCTGCTGTTACAGCCATGTAAAAGAACAGAGGTCAAAAACCTTTACCAGGCCTGCTGCTGGGAGAACGGGCTTCTTCTGCGTTTCTAATCAGTCCCCCACCAATGCTCTGTCTGACTTATTTTTATTCCATCACTGTAAAGCCTAACCACTGGTCATGTCCTTCACAGGAAAACGTGATCTGAGGTCTAAAAGGCTATCAAGTCGACTCTTCCTCACTGGAAGTCCATCTTTGCTTTTAAAGACTTGCTGGCTCCAGAGATTCTCCTCCATGCTGACGAATTTGATCCAGGGGATTGAGCTGTCTGGATAAATGTTCACTGAGCTCTACAAGGGGAATGGTTCGAGGTCACGGCACTAAAGCATCTCCCTGAGTTCAAAGGTGGGCATGATCGCGAGTCCCGAAGACAGATTCATCTTGGTCAGTGGAAAACCTCTTGAAAGCAGGGCATGTAATCGCAATGTGGGGCGTGACAGACCCTATCGTTATTAAATGGTATTGTTAAGGAAATAGGAGAGAGGTCAAATTTGATGCAAGGCGCCTTATTGTGACATTTGAGACAAGCCCTTCACTGATGGTGGTGATAGATGTAGGGTCAGCTTTGATGACTGATCCATCACAATAAATAAAATGTCATTTGGAGATAAAAGGGTATTTTATATGTTTCATGCTAACGTGACTTTTTTAAATTTCCTCTCTAAAATGTTAAAACTTAAACTTTTAAAATGTGTTATAATAACATATCTTTGGAGTTGCATTCACCATTTTTCGAAGCAAAATGCAAGGTAAGGTACCAAACCTGCAACATGTTATGTAGTGGCAAAGCTGAACACATTTTTGTGTTTTAATCCATGTCACAACCAAAGTGTAAAAATGACAACTGGGACTCCAAGAGGTCACTGCTCCCGGCCCAAAAAATAGGCCGGCACAGAACCACAAATCCTTGTTTTTATACTCAAAGGACATGTTGCGTGTCAAAGAGTGAGCTTCAGAGCTGCTAGTGGACATATTTAGTTCCCTTTGGACAGAGCAAAGCTAGCTTAGCTTTTTGTGCTAAATTAAGCTAACTGGCTGCTGGCTGTAGCTTTATATTTACCATACAAGCACAAGAGTGATATTGATCTTCTGTTAGTAACTCTCATTAAGCAAGTGAATGCATTGACCAATATGTGTCGCTGTTTCTTCAAAGTTTGAACTTTTTTTTTCCGTTAACTAGTCGATTACTTTCTTGAAGTTCCTCTAAGATGACTTATAACTTCCTGCAACTCTTTATTTTTCGTTTACTGTCCTTCAGTACCCTAATTCCTCCCATTTGTTTGTATTTTTCTTCATCCGACTCTTCGGTCTGTCCATCCCTTCTCCCCCTTCATAATGTCCTCCCTCTCTTCCCCCCATTTCCAAACTCTCCTCTCAGCGGTGTCTCCCAGAGATCTTAGTGTGGCCCCGTTTTTCTGCTCCAGGTGGTCTGCACCTGTGTTGTCTTTGTGGCGCTGTCATCTGTCTCCGGGCAGGCTTTGTGGGGTTGCCAGTGTGAGGACAGGCCTGGTGAGCACTGATGATGGAGATAGTGCTCTCTGCTACTGCTTCTCCCAGACTCTCACAGGACTCCGGTGTTACCGGACACAAGGAGCAATGTTTACACCCCCATCCAGTCACAGATAAATCCTGGGAAAATGTTTTACTGGTCTCCGTGCCTAAATGTTTGTTGAATCTTGTCTGCACTGTAAGGTGGGAAAAGTTAACAGAGGTAGACCAGCTAGCAGAGAAGAGAGAATCCTTGACCAAATAGTATAATGAATGTGCACCCGTGTGCAAAGCTTGTTAAAATACAGACAATTTGAGGCTCACATATATATAATGTGATCCCATAAATTACACTATACCTTTTTACCCCCCACACAAAATAACAAAATTAATAAAGCAATCAAATCTCATCCAGAAGTATGATATACAATCCATTGCATATATAGTTAGAGACCAATGTGTCACATAGGGGACCGTTATCAGCTCCAAACTAATGCATTTTTCTTAATCTCCACTTGAGGGAAACATTATGCAGCCTTTAACTCACAGTTTGGAGCAAAGACACATCGGATGAGAATGAGCTATTGTAGGGTTAATGCAGATGTCAATATACATTTTTAATGCATTATTGATTCATCTGCTGATCAATTTCTTGAAAATCCCAATTTTTACTTAAACCCATAGCTTTGATTGAGAAGATTGAACAAAATGTTTGATATTCTTGCTGAACAAAATTACTTAAATACAGCAAATGTTCATTATCTTAATAGTTACAGATTCATCTTCTACCAACTGCTTATTAATTAACAGGTAATGAATGATTATTTTAGCTATGCACATGTTTCTACAGAAGGAGTAGGAGTTGATATTGATATTGAGAAGAAAGGTTGTGATTAAAGTCTCTTGAGTAAAATAATTAATAGTTTTAATGTGGCATATTATCTAAATCTACTATAACGTCCAAATGCAAAGTATTATCGCATCAAACTACGGTGAGATATTCTAAAGGAAGGATTTCAAGAAAACATTCATTAAATAAACAAATTAAATTGATGACTGCTCGGAGGTCACAGTTTCAGCACTTCTTTATTTACCATTACACCAGTGGATATGCTCAACATCCCCGGACACCGTTCCATATTCAGAGTTGTATTTACTCCTCATCCGGAGGGGAGAGTGTTGATAAATGACGGCGCGGCGCCCTGGGACTCTCCTGTTTAAGGAGCGCAGAGGCGATTTATGAGCGCGCGCTCGCAGGCTTCACTGTGATTAATCGACGCCGTCCTCCACGGCCACAGGCGGGGCGGGGGCAGCCGGCCCTCCACTGTTTGGATAGGCAGATAACATCAAAGCAGCCTGCTGCTTGTGTTAAGAAAATACTGCATTCTGGGTCAGCGCAAATGAATCCAGGAGGAGCTGGAAACTGTTTTTAATGGCATTCCCGTCGATATATTATCACTCTGCAGAGCTTGAGCGCGGAGGTCACAAATGACATTTGCAAATGTCTTTGTTCTATAACCCCAGAGCTTCCTTGAGGCTGGGGTTGACGTTGATGATTTGTTTATGTTGGGCTACACTTATGAATGAGGGGGATCACAGGGTGAGTGTGTTGTCAGTGAGAGTTAACATTAATAACTGATATTAATGACCTTTACTTACTGAGACATGAATAAGTGTTTTCCAGACTTAAACTCGTAGCTGAAAGTGTAGACTTATACTCAAAACCTCCACACAAGTTCTTACCAATTTGTTCCCAGTGAGTAGTTGAATGTGTTAGCCTCTGAGATATTTACCTTCTCCACACCTGCACCATTGATCACAGGTCACCCTGATGAGCTGGTTGCTTCAGGGCTGACACTGCTGCTCTTTTGATCTCTCTTCAGGAGTGACCTGCTCACCACCAGGCCTCAAGATCCCTCTCGTCTCATGTCAGACTAAAAAACGGTTGTCCTCAGGGATATGACACTCACATGTTGAGATGAATGTGTGTGTGTGTGTGTGTGGCCACTGAATTTGTGTCCATACTGCAGTTCACCCGGTGCAAATTCACACATAATTTTAATTTACCGAAGGCACGATAGGTCTCTTCTATTAAAAGCGTGCAACAAAGTAAAGCAGTCATGGCCAAAGCGCCTTTTTTTTCTTATCTCATTTACACATCAAAATAGTTTCTCTGCTTTCCCCATTGTGAGAGCACCATACTCCCCAAGCCAACTGGGAATCACCGGGCGAATTTCCGCTCTTTATTTCCTAGCTCCAACTGCTTCCCGTGGCTCCTAAAAGGATACCAATTTAGCTGAATTCAGGCTGAGTTGAAAGGCACACTGTTACCTGTCCGCTGGGGTAGAACCTCTGCGGTGGCTGCCCTTTCCCATGCTTCCACTACGGGACCTGGACCACAGGCAGACAGAGGGGACACCTGTTCCCTCAGAGAGGTTGGCCAGCATCTGAAATCTTAGCGTCGGCCCTGCCTATTGAAAGCGGGCAGCACTATAAGGCCCCCGCGCCGTGATGGAGCGCAGGAAACCTGAGGAGAGAGCAGGAAAGGGGACGCCAATAGCCTGATGAATCTGGTGCAATTTGCCAAAACACAGTGCCTCCCTCCACAAGACGATTACCCACACTTGCAATAGAAAATCCATTGTCTGGTATGAGTCTCCACTTATCTGTGTATTCTTTATCGTAATGCAGAGATACAATGGTCTGCCTGTGCTGCACCAAAGGACAAAGTGTAGTGCTAAAGGAAAAAGGTGAAATCAAATGTTTTTGCAGCCATTGGTGTAAATCAGCGCAATTATAGTAGAGTAGGAAAAACTTTGGCTTCTTCTGAAATACCGTTGACTCCAAATCATAAATTATTGTTGCAAAAAACCCCGTCAACTTTCACACTCTGAACTATTTGCGTGTTTTTGGCTCCGCTATTCCACTCCACTATTCATCTCCTAAAGAAACAAAAGAGCAGAGAAGTTGATGGGGTTCACGCCCCATTGAACAGGATAACTTTTAAGACTAAGACTAATGTGATCCTTGGCCGATGTTTTCTACCCCTCAGGCATCAACCCAAGGCCAGTCCCGCCACCTTGTACAGAGAATGGCTTCTGAGCATCTTCTCTGAAGAAAAAAACAAACAAATGCTGTGAGCATCGCGGGTCACCAGGGCAAACACAGTGCAGGGAGAGTTTGTCCAAGAGGTTTCCGAATGAGCCCCTCAATGAGCCTCATGTCTCCCTCCTCACACCATACGTCAGCCTTCCCCGCTGAGGGTGAGTCACCTTCCCCATACCACCTTTGAAGTCCTGAAAAACCTGAAGCACAATTTGTGACCACTGTGGCGCAGCCTCATTGAGGCCTGTAGTTGACTGTGATTTATAAGATTGTTTTAATTCTCCCAACTTTTTATGGTTCTTTCCTCACGTCCGTTATTGTAACATCTCACAAAGTGCACCCTTGCTGTTACGCTGGAGCTGCATAAGTTATGGCGTAAAGATGTCAAGCGCCTCAGTCCTCAAGTACGCAGAAGATGGACATTGTGAGACAGGATGGCCACCGAGGGGCCGTTTGCTGAGGCCCGGGTCAACGTCTTTCTGCTGCCTTCAGAAGCAGGGGGAAATAACCAGCAGCTCTGGTGGAGGGAGGGAGCCGTCGGAGAGGAGCCCAGATGCAATCTTCAAAGTTCCCCCCTTTCGACTTTCACTATCAAACATATGTGCAATAAGAATGCTTTATATGATGGTCAGGAAAGTGAAGGAGGAAAACCTGGAGGCCGAGTGATTTACACAACAGCAGGGTTATATTTTAACCTACAGGATGCCATTTCTTGAACGTGCATCTCTTGGATAATCTCTGTTGGCCCACCAGTGGTTGTTTCCTGTGGTGCAGGCTCTCCGGTTGATTTGAGCAGAGATCACATTAAAGTAAGACATTTTCTAATGCTGCTGTTGTCATTTTGTCTGGAAGTGGAAAAATAAACTCCAAAGATCGAGTGCTTCCATTATTTCTTTTGTCTCAGCAGCTTTTTATTTAGGAATACGGCGTCAAGTTGGACCAGTTACTCAGTGTGGTCTCTGAAAAGCCCAATCACATGTGGAAAGCGGGTCTGTGTTGTTCAAAGTCCTGGGTGACAGCTTAATGTGGCTTCCTAATTTATTCCCCCACTCATCCATTGACTCAGGGCCAAGGGAAAAAAAATCTCTTTAGAAGCAATAGAGGAGGGCATGTTATTGGGGACAGTCCGTTAAGCTGTCCTCACCTTTCCACCTGACCTGCGCTTGCTTGAGATGTTTTCTAGCTGAGGCATCCTTCCTGCCGGGGAAGCAGAGCGGTGATTAATGGCCCAACATGTCAAGAGGGGAATTATTGATCCTGGGAATCAGCAGTGAGGGAGAAGTGGTGGAGAGGCACTGGAGGAGTGGAGAGAGAAGGCAAGAGAGAGACGGAGACAGAGAGCGGCAGTCAGACAGAAGACTGATGCAGAAAGGGAGGAGATGGCTGTAATCAGGACCGGGAATCTAACGTCAGCCTTTTCCAGCTGACGGAAAACTGTACGCGGTTCTTTATTTTCAATATAATTTCCATGCATACGCATTTCCTGCCTTCATACAGAGCACGATTATGTGTTGATGCCCTTTATCAGAGTTTTAAAACAAAGAATCAACTTGACCGTGGTGGAGGCAGTATTCAGAGCTTGTAATATACTGCTATTGTAGATTATTTTCTGTTTTATTACTGTTTTAGTGTTTATTTATATTACTTGTTTTTTAATTTAATTTTACTATGTGTCTCTTGCTCCTGTACTCCTGCAATTTCCCCACTGCGGGACTAATAAAGGATTATCTTATTTTATATGAAAAATACCCCATTACAATACAAGTAAGGGAAGTATGATCAGAAAAATGTACTTAAAATGTCAAAAAAAAAGTCAAAAGAATAAATGTATTAACATTCCACCTCTGAAACTCAGGAAGGGAAGTAGTGATACGACTTCCCTCCTTTTACCGCCGGGCCAATCAGCTGGCCTGGGATTCTCCCACTGCTCCCAATGGACGTTGTGCTGTGTGCGGCGGAGGCCATTTAGTCTTTTCCTTTTGTATACAGACCAGGCAATGAGGGTTGCTCTTCAGCAGAAAGAGGGGGAGTGGAGCAGAGGAGGGGTCCTAATAGGATAACTCCCCCATTAACCCAGGGGAGCTGCCTCTCAGAGATGCTATCAGTCCGAGCACACGTCTCCATCATGCCCACCACAATGTCGCCATGCGACTGTAATGCACAAACTCCAGGAGAGGCAGAACCTACAGTATCTATCGTTCAATCAGACAACATGTTCCTACAACTCGGCTGTATGGAGAGGACAGAGTATAATGGAATAGAATTAGCTTTATTGTTAATCTTGATCATTATAAATAAAGAGGCCTATAAGTAGTATAGGTGGTAAACGACTGCAGGCCTTCTGGGTTTACATCATTCTAATATTCACTGTTTACACTACAAACATCTGCACGGAGCTGCCGAGCACTTAAGGAATTGTGCCTCTAACAGGCATAACGTACACTTGTTTTCCTAAAGTCAACATCATCTCCTTGTTGAGTGTATTTTTTTAAAGGTAACTGACAGTGCCCATAAAACGTCATGTGATGCCATTCTAGCCCCCCCATACAAAATATGATGTAATCAGTGTCTAATTTGGTGTGTTTACTCTTCGCTCGCATACAGTGCAGCTCCTTTTCGCCAGACGTTTAACTGCAAAAAAAAAGGGGATATTTTGATTGCAGGGAGAGAGAGAAAAGATCCAATTTACCACAGAAATACTTTCAAATGCCAGATTATCCGCAAAATAATACTATAAGAGGTATATTTTTATTTGAATGAAACAGACTTCTTCGATGTTGTACCAACTTTTGATTGAATAAGCCCCGTTACTCTTTTGTTTACTGGAAATGTATAAGAACGAGTGTCTCCGGACACCTAGAGTGGATAACCATATGCTGTCACAGTAGACCAGACGCGCCTCATATTGAGAGCGCTGTTGACCTGGGAATTGTGTGGGAGGTGGAGAGCGGGGGTGGACGGGGCACGGGGGACTTGTGAGAGTTTCAAGAGGTACAAATCAAGGATTTAACTACTGCAGCCCTCTCTCCTACTCAAATGTATAGGCCAGTGTTCAACTGTGTTTGTTATTGTGTGCGCTTTTGGCAGCTCACAAATAACATCTACAGCGCAGAGAAGAAGAAAGTAATCAGAAAGTGCTGGACCGTGTGGTGGAGAAGATGTTGTCGGAATCGCGAGTGAGAAAAAGAGTGAGAAACAGCATGAGAGACAGACAAATAACAATAGATATAGAGACAGCTATTGCACTAGTGGCATTGGGCTTTATTGGGCCACACATTAAATCCAAGGCAGATGTTCATTCCTTTTGACCATACCACATCAGCTGTCGCTTCCCTTGTTTCCTCCAGCCTCCAATTATTTCTCAAAACTAAACCAACTATCAGTAAACATGCCGACTCCTCAACTGGGAAACCCCTTACTGCTTCTGACACGGAGCCACTGCTAGCACGCTAGTTTGGGGGAAGTGTTATTATGGTTTATCTTGCCAGCAGTTCTCCCTCATCATGAAACAAACCCACCATCCTGTCAAACAACTGTTGCCTTCTTGGGGAAGCACATTGTCATTTGCTCCATGGAAGTCTTACTTGTGGTTGAATGTTGATACCGCAGAAAGGAGTCAGTTTGTGAATTAGCAATGCAACCGAACAAAATAAAAACATGTTCCTTTGTGGTTTAAAGTGGACTTGGAACACGCAGCAGTGAGGGTATGCGGAGAGTTTATACCGAACGTGCTCTTGCAGTGATCGAACATGCGTAACTTGGAAATGTGTCATCCTGGACTAAGGCGAGTGTGCGTCGATAGCGCTCACATGTATTTGGCAGCAGGCTGAAGCCGTTAGATTAGAGGTGAACCTAAAATTCATGCAGAAAAACCTTCACAAATCCATTTCTAGTTAATTTTTCATGGGAGATATAAATTGTTCCCTTCCATTACTGTGATTGCATCTCTGGCTGTATGAAAATGTAACATTCTGAGTGTGCTGCATATTTAGCTCTTGCTTGCCCTAATGGTGCCCAATCAGTTCCACCAGGTCCGTTCCAATGGGGTAGGCGGCCTCTACCCTGATTACGCTTGAATTGTGGGTATTTCCTGCCTCTAAGCCTAGCATATGGATTGAGTAAGGCAACGGCTGAGGGACTACCGTTTCTCTCCACTACATCTTCATTTCTTTCTCCCTCGCTTTTTTCAAATGGAAAAGCAAAACACTTTTGTTTCTTCTGGCTCTGCTGTCAAAATACTGAGCTGGGCTTTGGCTCAGTGTCTGCTTGCATGTAGCCAAGGGAAATCCCATGAGACAAGTGTGGCTAAATGCAGTTTAATCCACATGATCACAATCCGTCTGCGGACTCAACCACACCTTTTGCTGACCTATTACTATGAGGCAAACACATTTTCATTCAGTGTGTCTTTCCCACTTTAGAATATAGATGTTTTCTATACATTCGAGTCCCGGTGAAGGTATATGTGTTATGATTAAGTCAGTTCCACCAGATGGGCTGTGGCCGGTTTCTTATGGCAGTGGCCACTTTATCTTCATTAAAAAACAGCAGGGTGGATGCTTTACAAATGCAATAAGTCATTTTCCCCTTTCAAAAGAATATTATTTCATCATCCTGAAATACAACCTTCGAGTAGAGAATGCCGTGATAGCACCTGTAAGTGACAATGCACTCATAAGTGCTTTTTTTTAAAGGTACCACTACCTACTATGCTGCTAGCACTGTTTTTTTATATGTACAATGTTTTTATGAGCAAGTACTCTTGGCCTGAACGTCTACCAGTAATTGTATTATTATATAAAACCACAGATATGTAAGGCAACCCTGGCAGAAAATGGTGTCAGTGAGTGATATTAAAGACGTTGGTTACGTATGGCACTTCAGTGGAATCATATTATATCCAAGAGGAGCCAATAAGGTAACTCGTCTCCAGTACTCTTCATGACATTTCTAGCCTTCACACACATTATTTTCTCCAAAAGCAATTTTCTATTATGAGCCAAAACCATGCTGGAATGATGGTAATTTAAAAAAAGGTATCTCCCTGCAATGGTTATCTATATGATACAACAAAAAAAGTCCACTGCCAACTTTGGCAAAGTTTAGAAGATGCCTGATGCATTTAAAGACATATGTCCCATAAACCATCCTGACTGAGTAAAAGGTGAAGAAGAGGTCTCACATTCAGTGCCAGTTTTCTTCATGACATATTAAAAAGAATCCACACGTACTGAGTAATTGTACTGAGCAGTTTTGGAGGACTACAAATTTCCCATACTTTATCCAATCCCACAGGACCGGGGCTTCATAAGCTCTTTTAGTGGGGGATTTTGGCATTTGATGCCGGTGGTTGTATGTTTGTATTAAACATTTTTTGGAATAGGCGGCTCATTATTTTGCACTCCACTCTCAAACACTGGCCGTACTTCCTCTCCTACATAACCGCTGATAAAGGACAGATTGAGCCGCATTTTTCAGGGTTTCACATACCTGCAGGGGTATTTGATTTGGCAACTGGTCAGCCTTCACCTCGAGGCCATATACCACCAGAACAATGAATCAAAGTATTTTGGTTGTTATTGTATTTGCATACTTGGGCAGATGTCTAGCCAGTCAAACATATAAATGCCCACAGACGGCAATTAATTACCAAAGACCGCACTGGGTTGTATTCATATTTTATGTAATAATAAGCACTTATATCTGAACCTTATATCATTTCTTATCCAGGATATCAGGGCTTGTAAGGAATGGCTCCGCGGGGCTGTCTAATGGTTTAACAAGGAACAATCTGTGATCTGAATGTAAACAAAAGGGTACTCCCTCCACCAACATTCAAAACACAAATGTTAAACCTCCCTTAAACTCCTAAAACTATGAGTAAAATATGTTTGCACCCCGCTGATGTGTCACTGTGCAAGATACTTATTACTTACCAACTTTGCTTCTTGAGTCTGGGGCGTAAACTTCAATGGTGCTTCTCTACAGGGGCCAATAAACCGTAATCATATAAAATATGTATCAAATGCCTGTTTTTAGTTTTACTCCATATAAAACGCGTTGCTGTCTTAAAGTGTGTGTGATTGTCATTCAGTGATTCATGTAAACCACATAAAAGGCTACATCATGTGAAATGGGGAGGGAACTCATATCACTTTTTATGTGTCCTCAGCTGTTTGAAAAAGCTTTTTTTTTTGTCTCGCTTCCCCTGTCTGACTACCACTGCTCTTCTGTGGCTAACAAAAGAGATAGTGTGACACCTCCTAAATTGCTAGTGTACACTGATTGATTGACTTGTTGTTGGCCTGCCAGGACCACTGGAATGCACATTGTGTGAAAGGTGCCTCCAATAAACACACTGGTGCATACCTCCTCAGGTTACCTAGGCGGCACACCAGGTATGATACATCTCATTGTGTGATAGAAACAAAAAAAACAGGGTAAAGAAGAAAAAAAAATGATATTTGAATAAATATATTGCCTCCTTCCTTTCATATATCAAAGAAAATATGTGCTTTTCTCCAGGTGTAGGTTTATTTCTCTATGTGTGTAATGTGATATGAGACTAATACAAAACACCTGAACCCCAAAATGAAATGCAGCATATAATGTAATAAAGTGCATTGTCTGATTGGTTATGGTAATTCTTCATTTAGCCACAATAACCTTAAGCTCTGCTGCCTCGGATCCAGTAAAAGCACTTAAAACAGATGTGGCTCGGAGGGTCCCATATAGATCTAGACTAGAGGTACCACCAAAAACCTGGTCCACAAACGGAGTATCTTCGTGCAGTAAAAGCATCGGTGCATTGTTATGTTCTACCGTATGGCATGAATCAAAAATTCTAGAGGTGCTGGGAATAAAAAGCATCTGACATTTTTAGCGTGACAGTTCCGCCGTTCCCGCGTTTAAGTGGCGGTGGGAGCTTTGTGGCGCTAGGCAGAGATCTCCTCCTGTTAAGCACACATCCTGTAGGCTTTGTCCCCTGGCAAGTGACCTGATCCAGCCGGAGGAAGCAACCAATCAGGAAAATATTAGATCACGCTCTCTGAAAAAAATTTATAAAATTCTCTCAAATCTGCCTCACCTACACTATACTGAACCCTGAGGTTCATACACGAGAGTAAAGGCGTGCACTTTATGTGCGTTCATCAGAGCAACTCCATTAAACTCCCCCCTCTCCAGGTTCAAATGAACTATCGGCATCATGATACGCTTGTGGAAGGTGTTGTGTTCCTTACTGCCGATGTCCAGACAAGGGTGGTCTGTGCAACCGGATCCTTTGACATCACAGAGAACATGAAAACATGAAACATAGTTATTGATCACAACTCCGCACTAATCAAATAGCACCCTGGTTTGTTTGAAGTTAAAAATGGTTACAGTGGGTGTTTACCTTTGCACTTCAAGACCCTTCAGCCGCACCCCTCTTAAACATACACAGACAGAAGTGTTATTTGTATTGTTAAATTTACATTAAGTCCATTTTAATTGCATCAAGCCACTAAGCAGATCTTACAATAATGGGCCTGACAGAGAAAATTGCAATCATCCGTGAAGAGCCTGTGGCGGTGTAATGGACAAACCTGATTAATTTAATCTTGTTGCACTCCATTATGGCTGCACTTTATCATTTCAACAGATGGAGCACCAAGAAATTAAAAAATGCTCTCAAGGATATGTGGCACTTTCCATCCACTCGAACCCCTTTATCGTAAGGTGTGTGGGCTGCTGTGTTGAAATGAAGGCCTGGACTGGAACCTTTGGATGAGTGCATTTTCCAACACAAATGAGATTATGTGAACAGTCAATTGATGCAACAAATCATCAGAATTGTCTTGTGATGTATTGCTGAAGGCTGTTAAAGACTGTCCATCCAATCATGTTGTCCAATGAGTTGATATTATCAAAGGAGTAGAATGACACTTGCTTTACTATATGGAGGCTATTTGTGCGAGCCTGAATGTTACATTCATTCAACTGTTATATATATATATATATATATATATATATATATATATATATATATACAAGCTGCTATTTTCACACATAAATTGTTTTTACAGCGCTGGAATATCCCTTTCCTGATTTATATCTGGTTGTGTGCTCTAAAGTGATCTGTAATTGTGTAATAGTCAATGTAAAGAGGTCCACAATTAAGGATTACAAATAATGTATTATTGTTATGTTTTTATAGCACCAAGTGTTGCAAGCGCTTTGCCCTCTAGACTATTTTCTCTACTACATGCAGGAAGTAGAGGAAATTGTACCAGAAATCCCTAATCTAATCCCAACCTTTTTTTTTTGTTTTGCTTAACCTCTTAATACGAAGCATTATTTCCTTGTGACCCCTCATTCCGGTTTGCATGCCTATCAGTTGTGAGCAGTTCACAGATTACATTTTCCACACAACGCAGTTTGTTTAATTTAAATATATTTAGAGAATAGAAATAATAATCCCTTTCACACTGAAAATCATTCAACAATATTGATGGTTATATAGGAACCTATAGGATGCAGATATGTTGGCATCCTCAAAGCCTTTTAAGTGGTAATGACTAACTAATATACACAATTAAAGCATTACTTTAAATAGTTCCAAAACAAGCTTTGTCTAAACTAACCATATTAGTGGAGTAAAACATGATCAACATACATATTGCTGGCAGGTACAATCAACCTGCGAAAAAGTGACCTGTGACAGGCAGCGGGGTGTGTACAGTTTCCCTCGTGCCTGCTGCATTTGATACCAGTGGGCAGCGCGCGCACAGACACTTGCGGATCTATCTTATCAATTCACTGTAACCTTCCGACTCCCCTGCCATTGTAAACACGATTTAGCATTTATGTCGGACATTTATGCCCCCCCCCCCCCCCCCCTCCTCATGGTCTCCTCTTCAAGCAGGGACAGAAACAGTCGCTGACGGGTGAACTTCGTGGTCATGGACGGAGAGACTTGTTGCATGCGGTGACAGCGGTGACACAGTGAGGTAGGAAACGTTCGCAATGATGTGCGTCTGTCTACTTTGCTACTTTTCTGTTACTTTCCTGTTAGTCGTTCCCTCTGCGTTGGCGAGCCATTGTGGCCAATAGCTTTGCCGTGTGTGCGGTGAATTGACAGCGTGGTATTTCCAATATGGGCGGGGACAGCAGCAGAAGTCAGAAGGCTAGTGTGAACATAGTGTGTGCTGTGGCAGAGGGATCCCTCCGCCGTGGTACGTTAAAGCTTAGTAAATGAATGCTTTCATAGGACAAACAACGTAACTGTAACTCCGTTAGTTATATATTTACATTTTTTTAAACAGTAGTTAGGTTTGTAAAACCTTGTACAAAAGTGTTTACTCTTCCTGGGGGTAATTTTACCTCGGTGTATTCTGTGCATTACCTAGTAATTACCTAAGTAATCAACACTGTTTCACAGTTTTATGCTGCATAATTCAGTCAAAACAGGCCTTTTGCTTTTCATACAGGAGACTGACGAGTGCACTCGCACTGTGCAGTAGTTTGTAACATGGGTTGTCTGACATGGTCCTTCAATGGCATAAGACCAACATGCTTTCACTGCAAGAAATAGGCCGATGCAGGCAGTTCAAGTTGCATAGAGGACATTCATCAAAATAGAATTTGCCTTAAGTTAACAGCAGTTGCACCTAGGCTTTACTCTCATTTATTCTGCCCCTGGCTGCCGTCATTTTTCTGTCTAATTATTTCCTTTTTTACTGTGCACCACACTTGACAGTGATGGATAGCAGGTTAAAAATGGACATTTTCTCCTCAGTTAGTGTATGTTGGATTGACTCAAGTATGCATGGTGTTCTTCCCTCTGACCAAAGGACCTTGGAAAGATTGTGTTCCCCTCTGCTTTTCCCATTCCAAAACGATACAGTTTGTCTTCATTTTCCCCTGACTTGGACTCATTTTCATGATGTATAGCCGAAGCACATCATCAAGACAGAAGTGTAGGTTATATTAAAGTTATGCCGTCACGATTACAGTCCAGGTTGCAGACACAGGCCTTCTACCGGTGCAAAGGTACTGAGTAAGCATCAATGTGCAAAGATGGTGGTTCCCTGATTGGATGTTTTCCTTTGTCTCACAGAACCAAGTTGTCAAATACCAGTAGTCCTTCAGTGCCTAAATGTCAATTCAAGAAGCTGTGGTATTTATGCACCTGGTTAAATGTTATGATGAGGTCGCTGCTGATTATTGGCTCCCTTCCGACTAGAGGTCATGTATGGGTCCATGGGAGCACAAACCATGTGGTGCTTTAATCACAATGGTAGAAAAGTGGAACACAGGTGACGTTTGCTGTGTCTGTCTGACTCGTGACGTTGGTAGACAGACCAAAATCATAATACATGAGCCAAATTGTGTATTATTGTGCTTTAGCAACGCATATATTCAGTTTATGATCACATCAGACCAAGAAAAGCAGCGGATCCTCACATTTCAAAGTCTGGACTTTATGGTCATTACATTTGAAATCTTTTTTATTTTCTCAGGGTGATCTCACATCCTCTGAAAGGATATTTCTTTATGACCATCTTTATTGACACGGTGGACTATCTTGATTTCTTTTTGCTGCATGTTGCATTATCAGTCACTGGCCTGAGATGGAGCAGCTGTGACCCAAGGATTTAAGTTCAGAAATTCATTCCGTTTTAAAAAGTGTGGTAGCGCAGCAGGAGTACTGCAATGTATCATGTCTGCAGCAATGAGCAGAACAAGTTTTATTCACACGTGTACCAGATTCCCTATACACTGTACATGTGCTTCACGTTTTCTTTAAGACTTGACTTCAGAGGAGAGTTCTTCAGTCTGTTCTCCTTACGTTTGAAGTTACATGCTCCTCCAATTACTGGGGCCATGCAGTCTCCCCTATGGTGTCCTTGGACAGCTCTTTGAGTGCCTGAAAATGTTGCGGACCATTAATTCTGGATTGTCTTCATCTGTTTGCATAATTTTCCCTCCGTAACCATTTTCCTCCCCCATTTTCACAGTCTGTGTGCTCACAGTTTTTTTTGTTTTTTTTTCCTCTTTTATGAATGTTAGAGTCTTCAAGAGATTTCAATTTTATATATATTTTCAATACCACTGACAGTTGTTAAACTTTTACAGCAGCCTGTTTTATAGCACACCGCCTGTCAGCTGTGTACTGTACACAGCATGTGTATTTTACAGCCTGTGTGTGGATGTTGCCTTTTGAAACTCTTCACCTGCCAGCAGATAGCTTTACAGATGTATTCAACAATATTTTGTATGCTTTTATTACACTTTTTAAAGACATATCAACTTAAACACAGCAGAGCAGTCAGTCTCTTTGTGGAAAAAAAGAAGAAGAAAAAAAGAAAAGTGTGTGTTTTCTTTAACCTTATGCATTTTCTTCGTTTTTCAGTTAGACTAATTTGCTGTCAGGCAGGAGGTTGTTTTTGCAACTCAGGCAGACTCCAGAAATTAATTTATCCAAATAACCAAGTCCTCCTGGGCCATGGAGGTTGGGACACTGAAATGGCCCTGGTAGGCAAAGCTGCCTTTTGATGTCTGGAATGTTTTGGCTGACTTAGAGCAGGCGACTGGAGTGGAGGGATCATTTTCACTGACCCATGGGATTTTTAACCATTTTCATATACTGAGAACAAAACAAAGTGAGGAAAAATGCCTGAGCTGATTTGCATTGACTTTGCTATCAAAAACCGGAGGGGAACAAATGAAGTGAGACTGATTTAGGAGTTCTTTAATTTAGGACATAAAGTGTGAGCTATGATGTTGTCACGACATGATGTGTTTGTAAGAGTTTCCAAATTGTTGCTATTGGGCTTGGCTCTTTGGCCTGTATTTAAAAAAAAACTGCAATATAATAAAAAATGTCCTTCATTAAAGCACTCTGAGTGCTAATTAGGTGGTCCTTTGGACTGCGGGCAAAGTAAATACGAGGCCCATCCTAATAATACAAACACGCTGATTCATTGTATAAAAGCCCTCATTAGTTGCACGCACTGTTGGTATATCATTTGTTATATCCAATATAAAAGAATTACCACAGTAGTTGCATTAATAAAATGAATTCCGATCAGACTAAATGCAATGCCTTTATTAAACACGCCTGAGGAAAGGGAAGTGCAGAAAACCAGGCGGTCTTGAGTAACGGGGCACTTGAGTTTCCAACGTAATAAATAATTCACAGGTCCTGTGTGATGAGCTGCTGAGGACAGAAATCCCTAATGACAGCTTTTTATAACCTATGACTCAGCTGGCCATTATGCTTCTGACATCCTTACACAGACCACATTCCCTCTGCATGCTCAGTGCTCACTCTTCTCTCACTCTGCACTGCTTCGCCTGCTGCATTGACAAAAAGGAGTTATATTACAAAGTACTATATACAGTCTCTTAATGAAGGAAATTGAATAGAAAACATATTCAAATTGAATTATTGCATGTTTAGTGTTTTTGTTCTTTTGAAAAAGCTAATCAGGGCTGCAACTAATGATTATTTTTATTATCAATTAATCTCCCATTAATTTTCATGATGAATCATTTGATTTATAAAATATAAGAAAATACTGAAAATGTCCATCCCAGTTTCTCAAAGTTCCACGTGATGTCTCAAATGTCTTATTTTGTCTGTCCAAAAATCAAAGAAATGCACTTTAACAGGATACAAAACAGAGCAATGCAGGTAATCTCCACATTTGAGAAGATAAAAATGGCATTTTCTGAAATCTTTGCATGAAAAATAAATTTTACAATCAATCAATCGACAATTTTTTCCATTGATTGACTAATTGATTAGTCGACTAGTCTTGCTCTACAGCTCATCCATGCTGTAAAAGTATAAAGTGTGTTCCTTAAGTCTATCTAACTTGTAAAAGCTATTATATTATTTTTCTTGTCTTTTCTTTCTTTCTCCACAAATATTTCTGTGTCTTGTCTATGTCTTTTTTGAGTAGTTTATAGAAGTAGTTTGTCAAGTGTAAAACATGCAAAAATTGCAGTGAGTTTGTTTGGAAGCATGAGACAAATTTGCTCTTAAAATATGTTATAGTTTAACTGTGGTTACTAATTTCTCTCTATTGTCATTTCCTGCGTTAGGTCCAGGCAGGAGGGATCGTGCTAACCTTAACGCCGGCTGCTACTGCAGCGTATGTGTGAGGTAAGAGACTGAATAATTGAGTTTCTCCAGTCTGCTTAAGGCCTGCGACTGATCAAGTGGTGCAGTGTTTGATTGGCATAATGGCACCATACCCCCCCAGGTAAGGTCAGTCCGAGCAACATCTGGGTCTATTACGCATTATGCAACTCCCAGTATGAAAGGCAAGGCCTCATATGGTATTGGTTGATATCATTATTGTTATCATTTCCAAACCCCTGCTCACTAAGAATAGGTGGTTAATTTTAGATGCGAAAAAAGATCCAATTACTCAGGCCTCTGCTGGTGGTTGTCCCCAGAGTTAGTGCAGGGAAATAAATCTGGTGGCCTTGATTAAGCACCTGACAATAGAGTTAGCACAGCACTAGTGGTTTATAGTAATACAGCGGACATGGGCAATTAGGCCCACCAAGTAATTTACAGTACTGCTTGCAGGTGGTGACCTGGTATGAGCTTGGGACCACCTCAGTAACAAATGAGGTGGCATAGGCGAGCAGAGAAGCAGCGATGTAGGACTTCCAAATACAGCAAAGCAATCAAAGATTATAAAAAGAGGCGTATTTCAAATTTGTTATGATGTTGTTCTCGTGAAAGGAATAACACATGGCTCCGGGTTTCTCATCTGTAATTTTCTGGAGAATGAATGATCACTTTTATACGTTGTTGATCTTCTTACGTCAGCGTGCACCGCTCTCCTCTCACTGCTACCTATTAATTATGAAATACTGTAGGTCTTGCCCATTTCATTTTACTACTTCTTCCTGCTGGACTTGGTGTGAAAAGCTGCTGTTTTTAAAAAGGTGTATTAAAGTAAGAGTGGGGAACGTTCCCCCAGCACCCGGCTCTCTCCGGCATTATGTCATCAGAGTCAAAAAGGCACGGCTGAAGAAAAATAGCTTGTTTCACACATGATAGACACCTTAACACATAGAGCAAATGGAGCGAGGCAAATGGCTTCTTCTCTACACACAGCTCCGGCCTTCACACACCCAAATTCATACATTCATACAGTAGGTGTATTATGATCCTTGAATGGACCTAATGTGGTATTATTTAACAGTTTAGAGAGATTTGTCTATAATGATAAAATGAAATGTGTCAATATTCATTGTAATTAGAGTATGATGACTGACATTGTTATAAAAGTCCACATGCTAGATTATCCTCTTTTTATTTTATTTTGTAATTAGCATTATTTTATTTTACACACAGCAAGTTCCTCATAATACTCTCTAAGAGTATTTAAATGCCATTTATTTGAAAATAATTGTACCATTGTGTGTAACAGTGAAGAAAAACAGTGCCCTCTTCTGCCGGCCTGCCTCTGCTGTGTTGCTCACAGATTGAAACATTACTTCAGGTTTTGCTGTAGTTTACACAGTGTGGACACTGGCACTCTGTGTCTGTGGCTTATCTGCCTCTTGTACAGGCCATCAACTGGACTGAGTGGCAGGACCCCTGGAATAACTCTGACCACCTTTATCCCCACTGTCAGCACATAGGCCTTAGTGGGAGCTGATTTCATCAAGGCCACCACAGTCCGCTGGTTGCTCTGCTCCCCATGATGGACCACTGCTGGGCCGGTTTCCTCAGGAAGCCTCTTTAGTTTAACGTGAGCCTGTCCTGTGCAGCCAATGCAGTGTATTCCCGTGGAGCTCCTGATAGGTGTTTGCACAGCCTGAGCCTCTTAATTGTGCTTGTGGTCACACACCAAATTTAAAGTAGTGTTATCTTGAAAAAATGGAAATCCTTCATGTCATTTAATCAAATTTATAGTCCATTATTATTTATATTTTGGGCCAGGGTGTAGGATTTCGAGAGATCTCAGAGCAGAAATGGAATATAATATTGATCACTATGTTTTCATTCGTGTATAATCGCCTGAAACTAAGAAGTTTTGTGTTTTTGTTAGTTTAGGAGCGGGTTCTTTTCACAGAGTCCACCGTGTTGCACAGCCATGCCTTTCACATCTTTTACTTGACCTGAGGGCCACCGTAGTTCTCAGATGCACCAGTGAAATTGCAGGAACATGACCCGTGTAGAGTGCAAAACCGTGGTAACACCAGCCGACTTCCGATGCTCCTTAAGTAGTGTTATTATGGTAAGGACGGCCTCTGAGCGAGGCGAACAACGTTTCCATGATTTCGCACTTGGTGGCTCAGGTTACCAAAGTCTTGGAAAGGGAGAATTGAGCGTCGCAATCTGCAACCACACTGCTAGATGCCTCCAAATCCTACGCACTGTCCCTTTAAACATTTATTGCTATTTTGACTCTTTTATTGTCAGTCAGAGTAAGCAAACTGCTACGTGGCGGTGGAGGCCGTTCCATCTATTTTTATGTGCGTCATTCATTCATGACAAACACCCTGCAAATAGGGAGAAAGGCTAATTGGCATAAACTCCAATGATGTAAGCTGCACCACACCACAGCTGTGTGAGGTCCACCGATGCTTGCACAGCTATTTTAGAGCTCCAGTCCAAAATAAATACTGTATACTGTATACTTGTGGTACACCTGCAATGCAACTTAGTCCTGAAGACAGACAGCGTGAGCAGCAGAACATTTTGTTTTTTTCCCTTGACAGAGAAAGGATTAGTTTTGTTGAGCTCAGCTATTATATCCGTGACCCCCCCCCTGTCAAAATGAATACATGAGCAATTATTAATATATGAAACCTGACTTTCCCGAGATGATTATATTTTCTATTTTGATAGATTGTGTAAGTGGGCATTGGTTAGAACGTTTCATTTCTGTTTTTTATTTTTTATTTTTACAGCTGCTTTGTAAAAGACGAGAAAAAAAAATCCTTGAATGAGCTTCTAATCATGAGCGCTATTTCCATTCACCCAATAAGGAAACGGTCTCCAGGTTATTTCTACAGATGCAAGCGTGAACTCCTTGCTGGACTACTGGAACAATATTTAGCATTTCTGCTACTGATGTTTAATCTCTCATTAGCCTTTAGGTGACACGAAACAGCATCAGTCTCAATCTTGTGTTTGCCAATCAGAGGCAGGTTGAGTGACAGGCACAGAACAGCACATCCCTTATGTAAACCCTTCCTCTACCACCACGAAATTAGAGTGGCTGTTGCTACACGCCGCCGCCTCCTGCTTCTACACAAATGAGAAAGTAACCACTCCGGTTCAGAAGTTCACATTTTGGATGCGTGCCGGAACTACTTAAGGCCAGTGACGTTTTTTCAGAGGAACAGGTGGTCAGAGTGACATAATTCTGGCTCACTGTTAAGATCCTTAGAAATTAGGCCCTGTTGCTCTGCCAGAAGTGTTATTACTCTGTCAATATGTATAAGCACGAGTTCTTACTAATGTAATCTGATAAAAATGGAAAGCCAAAATGAAGACACTGACATGAATACTTCTTTACACCTGCTCCTGTAATTTATCTATTAAATAAAATGTTCTACAAACAAACAAATCACATACATATGCACCCATCTTTGACATGTCTCAAGGCTTGGCTGAGAAAGCTATTTATTCTTATACACTGTCAACTACTGGCACGTATGCGTTCAAGTGGAATGCCGTTCAGAATGCAGAAAATATATTTAGTTCTCGCCAACAGACAGCAAAAGGCACCAGTGGGTCTAGCCCCTGTGTGAGAACAGTTATTTCTGTCGCAGTATGGACTTTCAATTACAATAATCCGCTGCTTGACTCTTTTTAAGAACATCAGGGCCGATTAACTATGTAGATACATTAAATGTGAAACCTACAGTACAGATCATAGCTTAGTTTAGTTTTAGTTTAAGATATTACAAATAAAGATTTGACTGTATTCTGCCTTCGCCCATAGCTGAGTTGTTGACTCTTATACTGTATCTAGCAAGGAAACAGGAAATACAATGTAGAATGTCTGCTTGCATGTAGTTTGATGCAAAAATAATTGCATGTATGAGTTACGAAATGTGCAGTAACAGTTTGTCACATTTAGTTATTATGAGTTACTATAAGCCCATTAATAGGAAGGTGCTTATGGACAGTGGAAATACCCCACAGCTGCAGTCTGGCTGTTGCTCCGTGTGTGATCCTCCTGTCAGACCCTCAGAAAACACTCAGACTTCACTACCATGCAGACACGGTCTCATTTGCAGCCATTTGTCCTGCAAACATTCTGGGTGCATAATGAATCCAATATCCTGCTTTTCCTCTCAATTGTATACAGATACAATATTGTTGACAGTCCTTTAGAATAGATAAGCTGTTTCTACTATTGTTGACATTTAGGGTCACTAAACATTCTGCATGGTTTTGTCTTTGGGAAACCCTGTGAGGTCTGTGCTTATATTTGGTGGAGGTTTTACCTAAAGCTGGGCAAATCTCATGGCAAAGCCATGTGATTCAAAAGGGATGAACAGAGAACAATGGCCAGATAAGTGAATTATCTACCTGGTAGGAACACACAAGGGCTGTGTCCTGAAGCTAGGCAACTGGCCGGCCCTCTGTTTGTATTAGGAAACAGTTGAGCAGCTCCTGCAAACACTACTTATCCTGTTTAATTGGTGTGTAATTCCTGCAAAGTTGTCATACATGTCTGTTTTTCTTGACCTATACAAACAGTAGAGGGTAGTGTGAATCGTCATTGAGTGGTTAAGTGGAGGCTTCTCTAGAGGGGCGAATAATTGGTGGTAAGAATCGTGTCAACACTTGTGAACCTTAAGTTGACAAAGTTGTATTGTTTATCTGAATGACAGAGTTAGACTTGACATATGAAGCAAATGTCTGTCTCCATCTACCAAATTGTTTTGTTTAATGCCAATATTCTGGATTTCAAGACTATTTAGAATGTATAAATTGTAAAATTGTCCCGACACAACTTAGTTGCTGCAAGTCAGACGATTCATTTTACTGATTAGGTATTAAGTTTATTATGATTAAGAAAATAATTGTACAAATTAAATGCAAATAGGTAGCTAATAAAACAAAAGACCTGTTAAAAGTAAAAAAATGAAAATGTATGCACTTAATGGTTAATGTGACTGCCATTATATATCAGACTTTAATTCATTTAATTAACTCTATTGGATACCTGTCACTTAGACACTATATATGTGTCTGTGCTGCTGCCTTCATGAACTGATCCACTAAAGATAGTATATGTGAGAATGCTATTTTTCAGAAATTGTACATTGACATGGCTGAAATTAAACACAAACATATGGATGACAATGACAACAGTTTTGCACACCGTATTTGTGTTTCATAGCATCTATGCCCTCAGCTTTAGAACAAAATCCATCTGGCTTGAAATAAATAATAAAAAAGAGATTTCTAAGTCATATCGCTGATCTGCTGCCATGAATGAACAATACCTTTACCGTCTCTCAGTACTCAAACTTTTTAAATGTCCTGGAGGAGTTCCTGTTCGAGTCCCAAACCCACTGAGATCTCTAATGAAGGCTTTACCTTCCAGGCAAGCATATTTCTCCGAATGACAGTAATTTACATATGATGTATTTAGAGAAGAAGAGGGCAGGCTAATTCTATTTAGAGATTTTCCTTTGTTTTAGGAGTCATTAGCAGCTAGCTCAAATCTAATTTTTACAATTTCATCAGGCCATCTTGGAAAGCCTCTGTGAGCTCATCAGAGAGGAGCATTTATTGCTAAGTGTTCTCTATTGCATTAGCACACAATAAAGCGGCCAGGGACTGCTACAGACGTTTATGTGGAATCCAGTTAACACTCCGCCAATTCGTTTTTTATTGGGACACAATCAATTTTTATTCATTTTAAAGCCAGAATGCTTTCTTACATTGTGTGCCTACCCCCAGCTTATTATGCCCTAAACTAATTACTCAGTTGTTTTCACAAAATGCTAATGTTTATGTTAAAGATTTCCTCTTTGAAATGAAGGCTTGACGCGCATATGCATAATCACAGATTTTGTACATTCTAATGCAAGTCTGTCACACATGTTCTTCATTATCACACGCTTCCCACAATGTTTTTAAAGCATAATAATGGCATTCATTTAATTTGTAGAAGTCTGGCAATAACAGCAGTCTGAGTAATAACACATAATGTGTCATATTGTCGAGAGGGCTGAACATAATGCAGCTCTTGAGAGTTTGTTAAGTTAATCGTAAAGTAGCTATTATGGACATGTACATTTGATATATTATTGTATAAAAAATTGGAAGCCTCTATTTATTTCGGCGCTTGCGTGAATAGCCAAGAACTCGATCCCCGTGTGGTGGGAAAGCAGCTGAAGGCATCTCAATGTGAGCTCGATGTGTGCATCTTCACTGCTGTGAGATAATTAGAGTGCTTAAGTGCTCCTGGAGACAAGACAGACCCAGATCCCCTCTTCCTCTTCGGCCCTTCCTCTCATTCACTAAGAAGTATTTAATGGCTCCCATTTGACTCCGATATCATTTATTGTTTGGTATCAGATGTACACCTTGTACCCTTCACCGTTTGCAGAAGCATGTTGGACCTGAACTGGAATGTAGGCAACGGACAAAAAGTCGTACATCTTCCCTTCACCCTTCGACCTCCAGCCCACCGCTGCTTTCCCATCAGTAAAATGCACAGGCATCCTCTCTTTGGTATTGCGTTTCAATATGCGCAAACAAAGAATATTCATAGCTGCAGCCTCAAATGACAGTCAGTGACATTGCTCGTGACATTTACTACGTGCATGCGCTTTCTTTGTGTGCGGGCTTTCCGTATGTGCGTGCAGACATTTTTCTATTCCAGTTTTGGGATTTGTCCTGCAGTGGGCTCTGGAATGCTTTCAACATATTGATGAGATGACAAGTTATCATTGATCTGTCCTTACTTAGCGGGATCCATTAAATAATGTATGGGCTCCTGTGCATTACCAGTGCACTCTCCTGTCCTTGGCCCATTAGAGGAGTAGGGCATGGGGCCCTAGTGGCTCCAGGCCCTCTGAGGTCCTTGGGCTTTCATTTAATTAAATTATCCTATAATGAAAACTCCCATAATGAGATTAATTTTAATTATTTATCGGCGGCCGATTTGAGGGAGAGGCTGCATTAATAATGCACGAAAGGGCTAAACATTTTTTCAATTCATCACCTTTTCCTTTTGTCAAAGGTGCAATTTATTAAGTGCTCTGCAGCTGCTAGAGGTGATGTGGTGGAGATATGGACGACCAGGCCCAGAGGTCAGTCTGAAGGGCTGCTGGAGTGCTTCACTGTCATTTGATAATGTGCATTATTTTTGCAAAATTAGCGTCACCGCAAACCATTTGGGTATTATGCATTCCCTGGTGTGCTTGCATACATCTATTCATGCTTCAAGACTTGTCCGCTTTGTTAAAAGAGAGCATGACACAGTTTGGGCATTCCTACAATAATGTTCTCTCCAGTTTCTTGAAGCTTGATGAATTTTATATTAATACCTAAAGGCAGAGAAGTAATCAAAATTCTGCCTGTAATTCTCTGCTGATAGTTGTATACCTCCGTCAGGTTGGCATCGTGATTCCCCTTGTGTGAGCACATTAGAATACTTTGGTGGCTGGCCAACAGAATAGAGGAAGATTGTCGAATGTCACACAGTGTGAAACTGTAATTAGCTGGCATGGAAACGTGCTTATTTGAGTTCCCGGGCAAGAGAGATAGCAGTACAGTTGAGGTATGTAAGCTGATACATTGTTGAAAACAATTACCTTTTGTGATTTAAATGAGCACATTTTACATCTTCCAAACGTTTGTATCAGCTGACAGAAATATATAGGCTGGCAGAGAAGTGGCCGAGGGCAGGAGTCAAGAATGTCATTGGGATGGTGAGCCGAGTGCATTTATCAGGCCTTCATCAATAGTCGATTAATAATTCAGGTAAAGTCTGGGGCTTCTTTAGGGCAGGGTTTCAGCTAGCTTGTAATTTTGTAAATTGCATAGTCATCATGCAATGGATGAGCCAAGCTGCTCCGAGAGTCACAGCTGTGAATGTAGGTTGGCCTCTATGGGGTTTTAGTAACAGGTACAGCAAGAGTTTGATCCAGATGTGGAAGAGTTGTAGCCTGGTACCGACAACAAATGCAGAAACAAAGGACCTCCAAAGAGGCTGGAGGAAGACGACATAAAGACCGCGAGAAGCACCGTGCTTAACAAAAAAACAAAATATTAAACCACAGAGCAAGAGATGAACATATATTGCTGTTGTATAACATGCAGAAAAACAACATGTTTCAAGCTCAGAGTTCTGGACACAATTGTAGTCAAATGGATCGTTTGCTTTGCACTTGGCTACAGACTTAACAATATTATCAACGTCAAAATGGAGATCAATATTCTGATAGTGGCTTTCTGTTAAACCACCAGTCCCGTCCTTTTGGCAGATTTCCAGCAGATACTTCCCACTGGCGAACAGAAAACCAACAGGCATTTCTTTCCATTGTGAGCTGTTCAAGGTGCCTTGGCCCAGGTGCAGCATTAGCAGAACAGTCCGTGGCCAGTGAATGAGCAAACCCCTCAATTACCCCGAGCCGGCTCCCAGATAACTCCTATTCAACAAAATGGGCCCTCTAATTGCTCTGACCTGTATTACCTGTTCTGTGTCCAAAAGTGCGCTATTCTTCCAAATTGTTTCCAAGGCAACTGGAAGTTTTTGTGACCTATAAAAAGTTTCTACTCCTGTAACTGATCCGAGGCTCGGCGGTTGTTTGTTTCCATGGCAGGCTGCTGAGCTATTTATAGGTCTATCTAGCTGGTACGAGTAGGCACAGAAAGCATTACCAACAATTTTATTCATTCAGAAGAGACATAACCGCTTGGGTTTTTGATAGACTTAAAGTCTACTCAAGAGTTGTCTGGATGTTTTGAGAACCAAAAACACCCGGGGCTTCAGCAATTGAGTCACAAAGTCAAGTGGAAGAAGGCTTCACACTCTTCTCTCCTGTTTTCCCACTGTCTGCTTCCCCCCCCCCCCCCCCCTCAATGCAGAAACGGATCCTCGTAACAAAATGTAATGTTTATTTTGGAGTCAGAGGCAATGCCCCGGATGACCGGACTTTCTTTGTTGTGGTTTCATTTGTGTTTTTAGCAAAGCCGTACGGAGCTGCTGGTATTGATGAGTCATGTGTTCATCATCAGAGTTCCTTGGCAGTTCATCACGTCTTCCCCTCACTGTGTGCGTCTTTAGCAAAAGGTTAATCAGGAAACCCTCCATATTAAAGAGATAATGTATCGCTGATTCACAGGGTTGAAAAGCCGTATTCATTATCAAAGGTGTCTCCAACAGAGTTCAAGAAAAGATCTCCCTTAGGGCATTTGGCAGCTGCATCAAACGTGCCTCCAATTTTGAAATCTGTCTCTAACTTTTAGTTGACATACAGTATATTGTAATATCATTACCTCTATTTTCTCTGCTCCGCTCCTACCATACTGTACATGTGGCTACAATTGTTTCATATTGACTTTAAAAACATTATAACGGTTCAGTTCAAGACCTGCAGTTGTTGCCGTATTAAAACTATATGTAAACATGTAGATACAGTAAGAATCCTGCGTGTCCACAGATACATTTCTAAGAGGCTAGACAATAGATGGAATGAGATGGACTTTTAAAAGAGGTGAGATATCAATAGGAATCTATTTAGTTTATGGAGTAGATACATTAACTTAACTAACAATCAATCTCTCCTGTCTTTAAAGCTTTTAAATTCTGACCTGTCAATACATATCCAGCACCATGCTCACTCTTAACAGCACTGTTGTGGTTATTCACCTACTTTCAGCGTTCGTTTGTTACTTCCTCCTTGAATCGTACCTTCAGTAATGTTGCTTTGCAACCAATACTACAAAAAAAGAAGATGAAACATTTACAGGAAACACTTCTAGCAGTGGACACATTTATGGAAAGGGCACAACAGAGTTATAAACTGACCTGTTAGTGTTCTAGAGGAGTTCACATTTTGTTTTTGTTGCTAATAATATCTTTTTTTACTGTAGCAAAAAGCACATTTTAGTTATATTGATCAGTCGCACCATACATTAGTCGATCATTTATAACTGTTGTGTTTTCTATAGCTCTAGGTCTTACAATGAAACAAAGCAATATTGTCCCAGTATGTGGGTTCCTGCGATAGAAAACTGTAAACTATTACTGTTCTCCCTCAAATAGCTTAAGCACTTCTAGCTCAATGAGATACACCATATTTCACACAAGTACAAAGGGAGAGTGTGCTGTCAGGAGTGCATTGCAAATTCCATTTCCTCGTAGAGGAAGTCACCTTTTAGCAGGGCCACTGCTGTTCCAAACACATCAGGAGGAAACAAACAAGGAAAGTTGGAATATCATTTAGTCCAGTCGGTTCTATTGATGTCCTTCACAATGATATGTTTGTCCAAATGAACTGCATCGGGAAGCTGTAAAGTCTTTGGTCTCAGAAAAGTGGACTGGCATTACAATTAGACTGGATTGGAAAGAGAGAATGGATGTTTACTTTCAATGAATTACTGCTGTATTTGTTATTTCCTACTAGTTTATAACCCACTTTTAGTGGCTTCCTCACTTGGACGACGCAGTCTTTGTTTTCTAATTTGTAAAGTAACTCGGACAGCGCTTCCTGCTCATTGGATATTGATAGTGTAGCAGTAGTGCTCTAGTAAAAACAACAAATGAAAGGCTGTCTCCGTTACTCATGATGACTGCAGCGACAAGTTCCAGACACATGCACAGAAGTCACCAAGAGGTACTTTAGGGTTAGGTATTAGCATATACGTCAGCACTCTCCTCGCATAGTCTTAAACTGTGATTACCCATTGGTTATTTTGGAACTTCTTGTCATGCTTCAAGTCCCTCTGATATGATTGGAGGCACCCACTGGTTCGGCAAGCTGCGAATAGTTCACACTGTCCTCAAGGCTGTGAAAAATTGTGCAGCTCAGCATGTTTCCTGCCGTTCTATAAAATGAGTGACATTTGGTGCCTAGTTAATCTGAGCTTCGGTGCACATGCAGAAAGGAGGCCGGGGAGACAGATAAGCCCAGCTGTTAAGTCTGTCCAGGAGTTTAAAATTACTGAAAACTGGTGTCCAATGGGAATGCCCATTCATCGCTGTAAATAACCCTGCTGTGTTAGCTTGCACTTGCCTCTTAGTGAACAAATGCGGATGTAGGTTAAATATAAGTTATTTTTCCGGTCTGTAGTATTTGTTTTTTTATTTATGTAGGGATAGATAGCTGATTGGTAATACCCCAGGCTTAAATAGCCTTGTCCAAACTCTTTTATTGTCCTTTGGCACAGATGCTATCAGAACTTGAATGTGGAAGCATTATCTGCCAGTGAGACAAACCACTGGCTCGCATAGCACTGCCTCTTTTTGTAACTGTATTTAGTCTCAGAATGGCACAGACTCAATCTAAGTGGCTTTCATCTGGCCAATTCAAACAGACGTTTGACCCCAGACATTTGCCTAATGTGTTTTTGTTATGTGGACTCCTGGCTTCACAAATGTCACAGTGGCTGGACTAGTGGGGGTTTGGTGAGTGACTCAGGGGGTTGGGAGTTAGGGGGGTACAGGAACAGCGAGTCAGCCTGAGGGGGTTGTGTTGCAAGGCAGAAGTTAAGTCTATAACCTCTGCATTTGTACTCTAACCCATTGGGAGTTGGTGGTGTGGAAATCACAAGTTCCCAGTGACGAGCAGCCCCTCCTTCCTCATGGGCCAGACCCACTACAAGCCTGCTGATGAGCACCACGGCCCCCTGGCACTCTGCTGACCTGGGCCCAACTGGGCAGGCAGCTGTGGAGGAGACGGGGAGTGCCACATTTCTGGCCGCCTGGGTTGCGCAAGTCAGAAGCAGTCCCAGACAGTTGGGGCTGCCCTGACAAATGCTGCCATTAGAGGGGTGCTGGAAATTTATTACCAAACATATTGGTATTTTAGGGTGCAGCTGACTCAGATTTAGTGCCGTTGCTGACGAAGCTCTGTCTTTAAACCAGAATACCAGATTACTACCAGAAAGGCACACCCTCCATCCCTCATACCACCTATAACAATCAATGATCTGCTCTACTTCATTCCTCAGCAGTTGTATTTGCAATCAAATTAGGCCTCAAGTTTTCAGCTATGAAATTAGGGAATGGAGGCAGAAGATGGCTGGTTTCCATTTACAGGAATCGACTGCCACAGATTTTTAAATCTAAATTATTTATGATTGTTAAATTGCAGGTGTAATGGGAAAATATAGTGTTGTAATGTTGTCTGAGGATTGAACCTTAAATGACCCTCAGAGATGAAGACCAAATGGAGGGAGAAGCAGATGTACTGGGATGAGTACTGGGAAAAGAGCGGGAAAATATATACTGTTTTATGATCTATCCAGTGAACCTGTCGATTTCCCAGACTGCAAAAAAAAAATTCTATCATTTCAAAATGCACCAGTGAAGTGAAGCTTCATCCAACACCGATTCAGTGCACTTAGGGGAAAAGGAATGTGAGAACATGCATCCCTGTGTGTGTTATGCACTGAAACATACAATAGAAAGATGTGTTGTTTTGTTAAACAATATATATTCAATTTGGTTACACCCTAATGAGGCTGACAAAAGCAGCTTAACATAAAAAGAATGAACCAAACCAAAACCAAAACCAAATCTCAAAATGTGTATTCGATAGTATTTAATTTAGTTTATTATAATTTAGATTATTGCCTTGTACGGAAAGTACAAGTTGATAATCATCTCTGTTGTAAATCTAGTAAATCAGTAAATAGTCATTTATTGTATAGCTCAAATCTGGTCTGTTTAGTGAATACATTTTATTTTATTTTTTTCCTCACAAAGCTCAGTTTTTGCCACACGTTTTCACCTACTGAGTATCACACATGCCGAGCTGATTGCCAGAACACTACAGTTACTGTTGTTACTGAAGACATCAACTGGGGCTCCAAAAGAACGATACACATTGCTGACAAGGTTTTAAGGTTTTAAATATGTGTTGTATAAAAGTGAGGATATTCTGCAACTATGTGCTCTTCTTTTTGCCTCAAAGATTTTGATGAGAGAGTTTAGGAGAAATGTACTGGTTGCAATACAACTCCAATGCAAGTGACAGCTCAGCATGTGATGTGGTTCTTCCCTTAAACAGGAAGTGTGCCTCTACGTGTATCGGTGTGTGATGACGTCTGAATGTGGACCTCTCTTTAAAAAAAAAAAAAGGGTCTGCCTCCACGGAAGTGCGTATTTTGCCTTTCTTAAATCTCTTATTGATAACTAAAATCAGATTATATGGAAGACATGCATCTCAAAATATATTGACCAAACCTTGTTTATGTGACTTATTGAGCTGAATTTACTCTTATTATTCTCTTTATCTTTTAACAGGCTATATATTTTAAGTGTAATGCCCGCGGTGATACTTCCAGCCATAGTGATGTCTCATTCTGAGTAATAGGTCTCTAAAGTGTGCTTGTTTGGCTTGTTTGGGGCCATTGGAGAGCAATAAAATGTCTGTCTAAGGATTTTCGGGGTCCTCATAGGCTTTCTCCAGGTGTGCCTCACCAGTCATAAAGTACAATGTGTCTCTTATGGCATATGCTTGGATAAATGTGTCCGCTGAGTGTTCCTTAATCAAATACTACTCAGCATGTCCTGGGTTTCTTAACACAACAATACAAGAAATTACTTGTGTACGTTTTTGAAGTTCTGTGCTTAAATGTGCTTCCTAAATGTTATACAAACAGATATCTTGCTGAGTTCAAAGAACAGTCTCTTTTTTCTTCTTCCATGGAGCCAATAGCTACAACAGTAAGGTCACTCTTTAATTTAAGTTCCCGACGTCCACCGAGGTTAACCGTTTCATTTGTTCCCCGCTTCTTGTGGAGGAAAGCTCCACTGTATCTTCATGTTGAGGTATGCTGTGTTTACTTTTATCGCTGCTCCTCGGTGAGGCGGGCCAACCTGATGTTTGTTTATAAGGAATTCTGGCTTCACTCGAAACTTTCATTCACCACTTGAAAGCACTTGACTTGCTACTAATTTACCTTGAGGGACTTCAAAATTATCTGTCTGCACTGTCAAAACCTTTTTTGTGGTGGCAACTTGTCATCATCAAAGCTTTTCTTTCGAGTTTAATGAAAGCCTGGTAGATAGATGGGTTAATGTTATATCGTGTATACTTGAATACTGCATGTAGAAAGACATCTTGAACTCAAGGTAACATGTTTTTTCTGCCTTCAAAATGATTATGTTGGTTGCTTTTTTGTTTTTGCTTTGATTGCTATGGCTGTTATGTTGCAATGCGAGTTGCTTTTCGGTTAGTACTCACAGGAAAACACAAGCAGTGGGAACAGAGGAGGAATGGAATAGTATTGAAAATGATCTTGAATTTCCCTCGGTCATCAGCGCTGCTTTGCTTTACCAAGGATATGTCACTCTGGGCCGCTCGGTTATTTTCAACAGGAAACTTTGCTCATTGAATCACCCAGGAATATCCAGTACCTAGCACTTACAGAGCTCTTTGACAAATTGCCATCCAGCAAACTTAATGTCCCGCTTGTGTCAGGGGCAAGGCTGTGGGACGGGAGGTTTGTGTAGTTAAGGTTTTTTTTGTATTTTCTCCTTAGTCAATAGGTGAACACTTCACCTAGTAATGCCTGTGTAAATATATAAAAACTGTTATTTTATCCAAAGTTATCCCAAGTTCAGGTTTCCCTTCTTGGGGGAAGGTTTGGAGTGTAATGCTCTGCTGAGACTTGTGTCAAAAAAGCAACTTGATCCCCCTCAATGTGTGACATTGTATAAACACTGTAGTAGTTCTACCCAAACAAATTCGCAGCACATGCATAGGAAAATATTGCAACTGTGTCACCAGGGTGTGAGCATTTTGTTTCATCTGTACCATTTGATCCCTTGTCCCACCGTTCCTGTACCTTTCAATCTGTTTATGTATTCTTTGTCAAGATAAGCAAACTGGCTCCCCTTTTGTGGACCACTCACAGCAGTCTAGGATCTAAAACTTTCCAAGCACTCGGATTCCAGTTAGATGTACATCAACCATCCATTCCTTATCTTAAAAACAGAATCAGCCATTTGGACGTGAGTCTATTTTCATGTGTGTGAGAAGCTGAGTGGATAACCTGTTGGCAGCGGAGGACAGTGCAGATCTCTCTTCACTCTAAATTGCAGGCAGGCATCCCTGCAACCCCACATGAGGACCATTGAGTCCCATCAAGATAATCCCCAATAAAGAACGGCTTCACATTTAATCTTAGCCCACTTCTCAAATTTCTCACTTGATATAGTTTTTGGCAAGTGACGTTTTAGAGCTGATGTCAGTCGAACAGTATCAGTGCATCTTTTGTTAAGCTTCCATTTAGCAGATGTAGAACGGCTCTATCAGGCTGTTTATGCGTTTTTATAGTGGCAAAAGAATATTATTATATTGTTCTAATGTATGCATCTAACGGGGTTTTTTACATGTCGAATATGTCTTAGTGCCTCTTATAATGTCATTTTGTATTATGTATGATTCTCGACCCCAACAACTCAACAGCTTGACAACTCAACAGTTTAAAGTTTACATGGGATTGTTTGCATTGCACAGCCTTCCATTGCATACTGTGGAACATGGGAATAGTAATCACCAAACATCTCCAGCAAAACGGCAAGGTTGATTGGAGCCTTGAATCGAAACGCACCAAACAGCACTGCATGCAGGAGAGTACGAGGAAAATCTGAGTTCAGTCGTTGAGACATAAACAACTCTGGATAATTATACTGTGCAATTGGAAAATAACTCACTTGCAAAATTACATCTCAAACTAATTTTGTACAGCTGCTTATTGAAATAGAGAGTGACAGAGTAAATGCAGTAACTCAATTGGCATGTGTACCCCTCCGCTATTAGAAATAGTTACTTGAGAGTCCCCAAGCATCTATTAGTCAATCGAGTTATCAGGAACCTGTTCAATGTGCAATATATTTCATGCTTCGATATTGAAACGTGAGCCTGTGTATTTACCTGTGGGCGGTTGCTTTGGAGAAGGAAGTAGCGCTTGCGTTTCCAGCACGTCCACATCATCACTGCAGTGTATTTAAATCAGGAGCCGTGCAGCTTGAGTCTATTTCTGTCAGCTCCTTGTTGACGACTGCTACAGAGGTTGCTGTTGACCTGCTTTCAGTCTGGGTTGTGAACTCCTGAGATCGTCCTGTAGAAATTGACTAATTTATCAGTTCTTTTCAGTTGAAACAAAATGCCATATGATATACAAAATAAATAAATTTGGTCTTTCAGCTTCTTTTTTATTTCTTATTATCACCCACTGACTAGTTAACGTACAAGCAGTGCATACATCGGCCAACCGCTAACACAGTGTACTATTCTTCTGGCCGTGGGTGTTCTTCTTCTGTCACCACCTCTTTACCATCGTAAATGTATGATTTCCTCTTTCTTGTTAATCATTTTTCCATATTACAGTCGGTATTTCACCCACAGTTTTATTATGTGGAAATTAAACAACGTTTAAATGGTCTACTGACCTCTCAACCGTTCATTGCACAGAAGTGATATTCTTGGGGGGAAAAGTGGTCGTGACATATTGAAGCAAAAGCTGTACGAGCCTCATCGCCAGCTTGAAGAAATCACCCGTTCGAGCTCATCAGTAGCAGCATGGCCTTGTGTATTATAGCCGCTTCGCACAGTTGAAATAATAACCTGGAGCAGACAGAAGGCAGTCATTACCTTGCACACAGACGTGGTGTGTATGTGTTGACGGAGGACTTCCACTAGACTGCCGTGGAGACGGACAGAGCCGAGCCGCTCGGCCGCTGTTAAACCTCCGGCTTCCCATCACCTAAGCCAATGACCTAAGCCCTTGTTTACCCACAGAAGTCCCTCTATGACAAAGAGAAATCCTGAAGCGACCTAAGACTCACGAGAGAGAGAGCAAAAAATGTGGTTTGTGATGGGGAGAAAAAAGAGCATAACAAAAACAAGCGAGAAAAGGGGGTGGGGGGGGGAGAAGAAAAGTGTGGGCCCTTGGGGTGTGTGAGCGGAGCCTGGTGTTCCAGTGGACAGGCAGGGCGGTGGAGAGAGCTGCCATTTCATTGTCTTAGTCTCAACTGATACAATCTGGAGAGGGCTGTATTGCTTAAAGCTGTGAGTGAATGACATATGGGGAGCTGGTGTGAGGCACGGCTCCCCCGTGCCTCCTCCAGACCCAAAGTCTTCCTGTGAGAGAGCACCGAGCAACTTTTCTGCTTTTTCAAACGGCAGCAGCCTCCCTCTCCCTCCCTCATTCACTGCTTTTCTCCCTCCCTCCCTCCCTCTCCCTCGCTCTCTCACTCTCTCTCTTTTTTTTCCCTCTTCCTCAGACACTCACTAGTCACTGCCTGAAGCAGTAATCGGACAACTCTCTTTCTCACTAGGACCGGGTCTCCTGAGATACGGCACGGGGCTCCATGGGTTCCAGCACCTAAAATGAAAAAGAAAAAAGTAGTCTTGTAGTTTACATTTATTGTGCTACAGATTCTACCAACACTCTTTCAGAAAGTTTGCTGTCTGTTCTTCTGGACTGAACGATCTCTCTGTAGAAGATTTTTTTAAAGAAGCTGTAAGAAGGGATAAACACACAGGGATTCAACCATAATTGTAGTGAGTATGGCTTTAATTTGTATGTGATGTTTGATATGTCAGTTTACTGACTGTCTTGTCTGTTCTTCTCAAATTTGGGGGCTATTTCAGTGCGTGTGTGTGTGTGTGTGTGTGTGTGTGTGTGTGTGTGTGTGTGTGTTTGTCGAATGATTTGGCACATTTGCATCAGCATTTAATTTAAGATATAAATGTAAATTAAACTATTCATATCAACAGAGCAGCAGGAGTAACCATTTAATTTCTGCACTTGTCATTAATTGTTGTACTTTAAAACAGCACCTACTACACCTTTATTATTCTAAGAATTGTAATACTGTTGAGCTATTCAAAAATGCCCAACAGTGGTAATAATATCAAGCAGAGAGGAAGGCTTTAATCTGCACAGGTCAACTGTAATTTACTGACAATGGTAGATAAATAGATACAAAATAAAATTGCTCTTGATGAATTCTTTATTTTAATTTCAGAGAAAGTAAATGCAACTCACATCCTGATGAAGATGTCAATTTAATAATGCAATAACATTTATTGTTTATTTAAATAACAATTCATACTAAATTACAGTGTATTATAATAATCGTTTAAAATCTCACTGTATGTTCTGTTTTCATAATACATAGGTATTAGAAATGTAGCAATCCAATTTGTCTGTAATTATAAATAACATATGCACAAAAATGTCTCCTAACATTGCAATCCTAAACATAACTACCTTCAAATTGTTCTCCATGTATTTTAAAATGTACCTTTTTAAATAGCAAATATAGACTATTTTGTTAGCGCGAGAGAGAGAGAGTAATATACGAGTTGCAAAAGTATCCAAACTCCCCTTTGAAATATGGGATCTTCTTCTGCTTGGCCCAGTTCACATTTTTGATCAGGCTAGGAAAACATGCTGCTCCCTGCAGGAGTCCCTTTCTGACTGGCAGAACAAACAAAACCAACACAGTTAAAGCAGTTGACATCTAATGCCATCTGCTGAGGCCAGGAATGCTGCGAGGAGACCTGAGAGGCTCTCTGCGTCTGACCGAGACAACAGGCCTCGACTCCCGGCCGTGCTGCTTCTCCGCACGCCAGTATTTTTCGCATGTAGTAAAGATGACTCACCCGCTGTAATCACTAGCCTCTCTAATTGAAGGATGTTCTGGTTTAATGTTCTGCGTATGATCACAGGCTTACATCACAAGTCCGGGAATTATTGTGTGTGTAGGGCATTTCATCCCTCTCAAATTGTGCTTTTCCCCCCCCCCCTCCCTCTTTCCCTTTTCATCCTCTTAATTCCTGTCATTTTCAAACGCCGGCTTTAAAAAGGTGTGTGTCTGCAGATGAAAGAGAGGAAATAGAGAGGTTAGGCGAGTGAGCCACAGACTGCTTGCAGAGTGGCCTCCGCTCCGTGCAGACAAACATGACAGTGTGTGTGATCGCCTGCTGCAACCATTCACTCACACAATAACCTTATTTATCCAATTAACAGATAATGAGCAGGCTGATTTGGGGCTGTTTACACTGTGTATTTGCTCTACACGCAGGGAGCGATCAGGGTCTCTCTTCCTGGCTGTGCAGCTCCGTGCACGTGTAGCAGCAGTGTGTACAAGCAGGAGTGCTCGGCGGTGACGGTGGCATTGTTTGCCCAAGGCCTGATGCCTGCCGTATAGATGTGTCTAGCCAGCCGAGCCCTTGTCCTCTTCTCTCAGGGAGGAGATTGAAAATGGTGAAAGACACAGAGGGCTAATTGCTCGTGCCTCACTGATGGAGCTATTAGTAAGAAAGAGGGTGAGGGGGAGAGAGAAAGAAGAAGGAAATAGGGGACTTCCTATTAAGTAACCCATTCTTGGTGATTAGCGGGCAGGGGTTGTTTACTAAATACTGTGGGGTGTTATTTTGTTAACACGCCGCTGATCTGGAATATGTGGCTGAAAGAACAGGAAATTAGCTTTAGAGATTGCTGTCGATTGCCATTGCAGGTTCTCGTTCACTGATACCCATTTGTGTGTTTGTTTGTAAAGTGCAATATGTTTACGTTGCGCGAGATAACAAGGAAGCCTGCACATAAATTGTATTTAAAGGGGTTGTACTTAAAATGTGGCTCTAGAAGAACGTTCCTCTGATCATATATCATTTAATGCCTCTTTAAAATGAAAACATATTTCCTTCTTCATTGTTGATATGAACTAAGCATTTAAAAAAAAAAGTCCTCTCCCTCCTTACCTGCGGAGATGATAATTAACATTACCATCATAGATCACAGCTTCAGATTTGAGAGAATGAGAATAACAAGCCACGAGCGTTCAAGTGATATAATCGTTAAGATTTGTCACTGGACTTTCTTTCATCTTTGTGTTGTAAAGCCTCTCGCGTTCTGCGCTGGTCACGGTGGTAGGCAGGTTGTGATAAAATGTGCACCTTAAATCTTGTTTGATGGCCCCTCAAAGGCGAATTGGCCTTCTGGAAATAATTTTGAAGGTTGAAGAGCACAGTATTAACGTAGCTATTGAGTGAATTTCTGGAGCAGCATGTCAGATTGAACCAAATGAGAGAGACAAATTGCATATCAACACACAGCACATGTGTTAATAATTATGTATTTTAATTACAGACAAGTAAAACATTATAAATGATTGTGTGAAACACCATGTGCTTTTATAATGAGTCTGCCGCAAGTCTAATCCTTGTACCAAATACAGATCAGTACAGTTCATCTGAATAAACTTCATGGAATAAAGAAAAGTAATATTTTATTTTATTTTATCGGAAAAAAATGTTTGAAACATGTTTTATTACGTTTTCTATTGCTGCAATAATGTATTAACACAAACTAGTTTTCTTTTGCCTCTCAGAAAACATGTTTAGAAAATTGCCCATATTGTTCAAAATCAGACCACCATGTTATTTCACATTTCTATCTATTTTATTGAAATGTGCAAAGGCTGTCTTATCTTACATACTTTTTTAGGATGAAAAAACGCCAACCTATTTAAATGTTGCATTTGCTGGCAGCCGTCATTTTTTCGGCCACGTATAGACACAAGTGAAGTGTAGCATTTTGTAAACTCTGCCTAATTCCACTCACATCTGTGTTCAATTGTTGTCTGCATCTACATTCTTTGAGTGTGGATTTATTTTTCCTGGGCCACCATGTGGATTCAGCTGACCAGCTTAAGTGGGGATTAGTTGTTTTAAAGTTAGATTTTGATTAAAGCATTGTTTTTCAAAAGTTGTAACTCACAACACATGGCTTACATGGACTTTAAAAAGGACTATAGACTATGCCCTATACAATTAATATCAAGTAAGGATGACACAGGGAGGAAATAAACTAAGCACATTCACTCATATTTCTTTTTTAACGTCACGTTTGATTATTTTAATTTGAAGTATGTGAAAATACTTTTCAACAAATCTGTTAAAAGTTTGCGAGGAATATAACTCTTTGCTGAATTGTAACGAAATATGTAGCAGAGGTGAATATACGATTGGTGCCGGGTCAGACAGCCTGCATGCTGAGATGAGCTACGCTAAAAGCTTGGCTGTGGCTGTGTTTACCTTTGGAGACGCAGGTCTTGAAATAAGTAAAGCGAAACAAAAGGCCAGCAAACAACCGTGAGTGAAGCGTGTTGTGGCACTTCTTCTTTTTTTTCCCCCTCTTGATGACACTTCCAGCGCTTCATCTAGTCTGGCTTTGTTCTTGTTGGCTTCAAAGACCTGGCAGTTCAGGTTGAACTAGGAAGCACATCAAAGATGCTGAATGCAGACCTTTTTTTTTTTTTTAAACAATAAATATTTAGCGGCACAGAAGAAAGGCTAGTGCTTTTAAATCCCTTCCCCTCTCACATCTCCCCCTCTGTCTCTTCACCTGGCCGGTTTCACCTGCTGGCAATGGCTGACACACCAGCATGGTAATGGCTTCATTGGCCTGAACTGCTGAACCAGCCACCAAAGACGCACACGCACACACACACACACACACACACACACACACACACACACACACACACACACACACACACACACACACACAACACACTATACCACATCGCTCCACCACAACGCACTCTCTCCACAACTCTGTGATCGCTGGTAATGTGCTGTGGCAAAGTGTGTTTCTCTTTCGTATTCATGTCTTTTTACCTCCGTGGACTTTCTTTTCAATTTATACTTCTGTGTTTTTTACACAACCTCTGCATATTTTGGTATCTGGAAATGTCAGGAGGAGGCCCTGCTGTTGTCCGTAGCGTCTAAAGTGAGAATGAAATGCAATGGTTATTTTGGCAAAGAAGGCTGTACCATTAGCAGAGGGAGAGTAGGCATATTGTAAAGCTGGAATGGTATTCATGAAGGCTTTGCTTTGGTGTGAAGAGCAAAGCCTGTTGAAAAAAAAAAGAAGAAGAAAAAACTCATGCAGCTCAGGTTACCCTGGCTCATGTAAACAGGCAACCATTAAAAAATCATGCTAGGATTTTTTGCAAAAAGACAATTTTTCCTTTTTCCTGACCAGTTGGATACCGGTGACCTTTTTTTGGACCCTGTATTCCCATGGTGGGCTGGAGTCAAGTCTAATATAGTGTTATAGTCATGCAAGTATATGGCTCTGCTTGATGTTTGGAGAGAGACGAGCAGAGCGGGAGTGGACAGAGCAAAATGTAACTGTCAGCTAAAGGAGAGTAATAGAGGCATTCGTAGCGTCATAGGAAACATATGTGGCTCCATATGCTCTCCGTGTTCTTGTTTCCAGTCTCCTTCATTGTCTGAGATGCACCACTGATCTGGGGGCCTCTAAAGTGCCCTGTGTGTGTGAGTGTGTGCATCTGTGTGTGTGTGTGTGTGTGTGTGTGTGTGTGTGTGTGTGTGTGTGTGTGTGTGTGTGTGTGTGTGTGTGTGTGTGTGTGTGTGTGTGTGTGTGTGTGTGTGTGTGTGTGTGTGTGTGTGTGTATGCATGCAGACATACAGACATGAGTTATGTGTCTCTGTGTTCTAAAGAAAAATACATAAAAAAAGACTTAAGAATGAGTTTTTGTGTTGCAACAGAGAAAGAAAAGATTTATATGATGTCCGTGTGAGGGTATATAGATATATATACATATGTATATATATATATATATATATATATATATATATATATATATATATATATATATATAGTTCTCGTGCTGCCCTTGTGTCCTTTGTGAACAGGCTGTGAAGTTAGGAAGTTGTGTATGTCTGTGCTGTTGCATGGCCCCAGGCTGGGGCAAGCCCGGGGGAAGCAGCCCTGACGGTCATTAGGACCTGTCAGTATGCCGGGAGGGGGAGTGCTGATAAATTTCAGATAGTGTCAATTGCAGATGAAAGATCTGCTGAAGATGCTAGGGGTGTCACGCTTGACTTGTCTCTGCTCAACAAGTCCTTCCAGCAGCAGGCTACCTCAAGCAGGAACGCGGGCAGGCTCTCCCACCCTCTGGTGCCCCATAAGCCCCTGCTCTCCCTCACCCCTCACCCTTCTGCCTACCTTCGCCCCCACAACCCCCCCCACACCCCCCCCCCCCCCCCCCCCCCCCACACCCCTTCCTGCTTACCTTGGCTAAGCCGCTTTGCATGTTGATTGGGGGAGGGCTAATCCAGTTTGCAGCTGTCGTAGACCAATGATGAATCACCTTTCCGTCATTTGGCCGTGCTCCCCTTGCTCAGGGAGGAGGGAGGACCTGGAGGAGGAAACAACAGTGGAGTAGGGCTGCGGCTCGGAGAGACAATGTGCGCCTCTGTTCCCCCGCGAGCCCTCTCTTCCCATTCTGCTGCAGAATAACAATAATGTTTTCTCAGACAAGCCTTTTTGTGTCATGGATGGCTCTGGACTGTGACATTGAGCTGCAATAACAAGGAGTGACATTGTTTCTGCTGCGGCAGGTGGAGGCAGAATAAAGAAAGGGAGTGTGGTTTGTGAGGACTCAAGCCATCTAGGTCCAGGTAAGAGCACAGTTGAGCCGGTGCCAGCAGCACCAGAGACACTCTGCTAAACAACTGTCAACTTCTCTCAGCCTACGGTGTTGTCTGATTGGAGATAGTAAAGACTTTCTAGACATCAGCTAATGAGAAAAAAGTTTGGGCAAAGGAGGAGAAAGCAGGATTAAGTAGTGAGTGTGAGATGCAGAAATATTGTTGATCCTTAGAGTGCTTGAACTGTAATTGTACCTCTATGGTGTTGTATTCTTGGAGTGGGTGATATTTTTAGGGTAGATGTAAATTAATATACTTCTGGGAAAAGGATAATGCAGCTTCCATTATGGGAGTATGTGTGAAAAAGACGTAACCTTTTGTGTCATTGTTTATTTTTATTATTACAGTTTTTTTTGTCACTTAAATCTTAGTCTATTTGATTTGTTATAGAATGCTTAAATATTTATATATATTTGTTCCATGAATTAAATTGGAATTTACTACATTTGCCAAGCTGTATGGCAATGTATCATAATATCGTCTTAAATAGAGTGGATGCACATAATCAAATATCTGATATCTTTTTAGCAGACAAATCTGTTTTTTTTTCGAGCCATCTGATAGCACTCAGAATACTCCGAGTTTCTTGAGCATTTATCTTTGTGGCCTCGCGTTAGAGGCCAATGTTTATCGATAGCAGAGATACCCAGAACTCCGGAATATAATTGGAAATGTACAAAACCTTTTGTCCTAATTTCATTAACTTACTGGTGCAATGGAAACAGTGACAGAGACAAATGGGGTCTACAGTTTGTGGCCGTAGTTTTCAAATCACTCGTGCCTTCCGTCTTCTCCATTGTCTACACTTGATCAAATCCTTTGAGTGCACAAATGAGAAGATAGAATAATGTTTTCAGTGGCGTGGTCTTTTGTATAAACACAGAAACAATTAAGGAGCTTGCCAGAGCAAACACATGCTTCATGAGCTTCTCATCTGCCTATCACTGAGGCATGGGCTCTTACAATCAAGCAGAGTGCTGCACTTTTAACAGGCACATTAACCATAGCCTCAAACCAGCAAACATCTGTTAACAGTCTTCCATACCACACAAAACGATAAACACTTAAGGCAATTTTTGCTTAAAGATACATCAGAGTAAATTGACAGTAAACACTTCATGTAAAACGGTGACTTGCAGTGAGATTGTTGTAATGTGAGAAAACAGAAACTGCCATGTCAAGATGTTTACTCTCCATTTCATAGCTCCCAATTCCAATCTGTTTTTGCTTGTGCAAATGTGAGCGTGTGTGTCACATTTTGGCTTGTATTTATCTTTAATTTTCATATGTTAATTTGCCATTGCCATTTGGCATCGCACAAAACATGAGTATTTGAAATCCAGTTGAATATATCACATGCAAGGTTGTCATTAGGATGTAGTTAATAATGATTTTTAAAAGTAGCTTTCATGGAATTTTTATTTTACTCACTAACTCATTACTTTTTTTTTTACTTTGTATAATCACCACCATTTTATTCATCTGAATCTGGACTTGAATTACGCATATTGTGCACATTGCATTGTGTACCAGAGCTGCGTGTCTTCCCTGAAACCAGAGTGATATGTGTAATTTGATTTGGTGTGTGCACGTGTGCGTGTGTGTCTCGTCAGGTCTATGGAAATGCAGGATCTAGCCAGTCCTCACAGCCGAGTAAGTGGAAGCAGTGAATCTCCTAATGGTCCCAACCTCGACAACTCCCACATCAATAACAATTCCATGACACCCAATGGCACTGAAGGTATGTTTGCGGTGCTGTTGCTCTTTAGGTGCTCTCTCTGCCTTGTCTGCTAGTGTACATTTTCAAAAGGGATGAAAATGGTGGCAAAAAAAGCTATATTGTAACATCCAATGTGAGGCTGATATTTGGATATGAAAGTAGTGCAGTGTAGCGTTCATGCATTTGAAGCAAAAAAAAGTGTTGTTGCAAAAATGTTAAGTCATTTTTTTGGGGGGGGGGTGGTGATTAACCAATACTTTTTTGCAGCAGTATCATGTAAAACAGCCAGTAAAAAAAATAAAGAGAGCATGCACTTCATATTTGCTGATTTGCAATTCTAGCTTCAACAATCCAGTGCGAGCCGTAGTTGTTTCCAGTGACTATTAGTTGCTTATTCAAGTAACCATGTAATTATTCAAAGCCCACAGCATGGAAATGATGCAGTTTTGCATGAGGTCTCCACTGTACATAGTTATTTACTCAGGTGATTTACCTGTGCTTAAATCTGAGCCTTTGTTTAGTGAAGCAGTCATGCCCATGTCACAAACCAAGACATCCTTCCCGTCACGTAAGCTTCAAGTTAGCCAGCCTGCGCTGCGAGCTCAGGGTTTTCTTCTTTGTGTCTTCATGACACAGGACCCGTCAACCTGGTGCAGACTGTCATGTGTCCCTTTGCCATTCTTTCTTTCCCATAGGTGATAACATCACAATGCTTACCACTGCAGACTGGTTGTTAGGTTCTAACTCACAGTCCGCTGCAGGTTCGTCTACTCTTGGTGACACAATGAAAGGACAATACTTGGTGTTTTCAACTGAGAGCAAGAATGAACTTTTTTGAACTACCTACTTCACTTATGAAGACATTCGATTTGGGGTTTTTCTTTAAGTCCCACAATTACACTATCAGCTGCAAAATGTTAAAGTTGACTCAACTATTGTGCCTTTCATTCAGAAACTCTTTGTTTTTTGCTGTAATTGTTGTGGTATTCTGTTGAAGCATGATTTCACACCGACTGGATTGGATTCCGTGGTTAATGAATGCTCAGATTGCATACTGTGCATTTTGTTTTCATTTGGTCGTTCCACTCCGTTTCCTGAATACAGTGGTTATTGTGTGCTCTGTGACCTGAGTGTGTCCTAGTTTATGCATGCACCTTACCACCATTTTTTCATCTGTGTATTTTTCAAAAGAATTTTGCCCCTCGTCAACATGTGTTTCTGCACTGAGCGAGCATAGCGGAAACATGTAAAACATGACAGCAAATAGCTTCTTCAACCATGAGGGATTCCACTGAGCATGACTCCCTTGCCCACATTGTCAATTTGTTTTGCCAAAAAGAGGGGGGAAAAAGAAAAGAAAAAGTCCTCCAGCCCGCCTCAAGTGAAATGGATTAATTTAAAAGATTCCTGAGCTGTCAGAAAGCTGTGAAATTGTCTTTGCAGATCTATCACTGAGCTGTATAATGGAGTCAAGGTCAAACAGCGTTCGCTACACTCTTAAAAAGATTTTATACGCCGTACATTTCCTTGACATTTCAATTGTAGTCTTACATCCCTGCGGAGTTCTGTTTGAGACATGTACATTTTACGCATTTAAGTACTGATAAGCCAGTAATTTATCATTAAATGTAAATGATAACATTATTTTTTACAAAATAGAATGTTTTGTCAAATTAAAGTTTGATTCATATTGTGCTTGGAAAATAGTTAAAATACAAATCTAAAATACATTCATAAGCTTTACATGGAAATGGTACAAGAGCAATTCTAAATTAAATACATTATTGTGAATACCTCTTTCACAATAACGATTAGTGATGAAGATTAACCTAATTATATTGCACCATCAGATAAATTATTACAAATAATGATAAAAAAGAAAAATATATCTGTAAACCATTTTAATAGATACAAACGTAAGTGTTAATTCTGCATATAGATTTTCTGAAATTATTGTATATACTGTTGGAATGTTGTTTGACTACACCCTCCTCCCTTTGCAGTTTTGTTTTAATTTTATATTGAGTAACTTTTTGTTGTATAAAAAAAAAAAAAACGAGATCGTTAATCTGATCTTTTTTATTTTTTTTCCACTTTGACTTGATTTGGTGCATATAGTGACAATGTGGCTTCTTTGTTCGCAGTTAAAACCGAGCCAATGAGCAGCAGCGAAATCATCACCTCAGTAGCAGACACCTCTCTAGACAGCTTCTCAGGATCAGGTGAGGCTGGAGGACTGTTGAGTTTGTGTGTGTGTCTGTGCGTGTGTGTGTGTGTGCCCTCATGTGTCTGGCTGCCTCTCTCACACACACACACACACAAACACACACACACACACACACACACAGCTGCAGAACTGATTAGTGAGAGATGAGCCTAGAGAACCCTATGGTTGACCTATGAGCTGGGCCCCAGGAAGAGTCCCTTCAGCTAAAACACCAGTGTGTGTGTGTGTGTGTGTGCGTGTGAGATAGAGATGTGACTACCTTACTTTTGTCAGCATATTTATATGCCGTGCTTGCTTGCATCTGTGTGTGTTTTGTATGTGTTGGTGGTTCCCATGCCAGTGAGGACTGAATTATGACCTGTAATGCACTGAACCTGTCTGTCCAGTGGAGTGACACGGCGTCCCAGTGGCCTTTACTCTCCACGGGCTGTTACTCTATCGGCCTGTCAGAGACAGGGTTTTCACACCCTCCTCTCAGCACGGGAACATCACACACACACACACACACACACACACACACACACACACACACACACACACACACACACACACACACACACACACACACACACACACACACACACAGGGACATCGCTTCATAAATACCATAGAGTATGATGAGCATTTTAGGAATTGAAATAAATAATCAATAATGTGATAACTTTTTTGCTTAATTATTGTTCCACCCTCAGCATTATCTATGTCAACCTACGGCACTCACTCTCTTCTATGTTCTATAAACATTTATTATTTTTACCGCATCCAACTGTGCATGGTATTATCTTGCTGATAATTTTCCTGTATTTCCTCAACTGTTTAACTAAGTATTTGATACTTAACTCTAGAAGCGCATAAATCACTGCCATGACTTTTGTCTCTGACAATATTAATGCAATTTAGTAATCTTATACCCTAATATCCTCCACGGGGAAATTCAAAGCTCCGCTGAGAAGAGCAGGTTTTGTCCAGTGGCAGGTGCTGCTGATGTGGGAAAAGTGTTCAATATTAATAACGTGTGTGAAGGGTTACAGCATTCAGTTACATACAGTTAGCGCTCCCCCGCAACCAAATCCCTTATTTTACATGTCACGACCAATTAGACAGATGTTTCTTTAAGAACTGCATCGCTCCGCTGTAGTTAAATGCGAGTAATGCGGCAGAACTGTGATTGTTGCATGAATATGATTAAATGTAGATCTATTATAAAACTTGAAATTATTAATGTATTGTAATATAATTTGCTATAAAAAAAAATATATTGAGTCAGTTAAATCCAGTAAAACCTTTTTAACTACAACTGTCAATGTTGTACCTGAAGTATTGCAGGCTGGATTTGTGTGTCAGGAATTTCATATTTAGTTTTGATTTATTTTACCATTTCTTTCCCCAATTTTTTTTGGAACTGAAGCCTGCAGCCCAAATTAAGAACACTAATACAAATGTTCCTATTTACAAGAGTTTATCTGAGTTGTTACTTTCAAAAAAATATTAAGTACCAGTGCTGACCACTGTGTGTCGTATATAATTCTTAAGGCAGATGCTTCTGCGAGTCATTTGTGGCTGAACTTTCTCAAGTTAGCAGCACCGTGGAATCACATAGTCGTATGCTTAATGAAGGAATGATCATGCAGTAGCACTCATTACCTGCAATCAGTGATGTCACTCCCAATGTGGTTGTGGCTCGAAAGGCCCGAGGCAACTGGATCCACAGGCCGAGACTGATTCAGACCATCCTGTGTGTGTTTACACCAGCGGTCGCCATAGCAGCTCAGAAGTATCTCAGAGATACGCGGGTCAGCAGAAAAACCTGATGATCTTACCTGATTATTTTTGCTTCATTATTGGTCTCCGGTTGTCAACCTTAAATGAGGTTACCGAAATAAATACAGTAATGCAATGTAATTACTGTTTCCTTGGAATCCAGAAGTTCTGTTGGCAAAAGACAATATTTACCTTATTTCTTAATGTTTAAATATGTGCTTGCCTCTTTTCTTTTTCACTTTCCTCAGCTATTGGAAGCAGTGGCTTCAGCCCAAGACAAACTCACCAGTTCTCTCCACAGATATACCCTTCCAAGTAAGGCTCCTTTTATTTTTCTTTAAAAAATAAGCAGCAACCAACTTCATTTGGCTCTTTAATTAGATCCTTGTGCGAGATCGGGGGTTTTCGACTGGCTTTGTTTGCCTGGATGTCTGCAGCTTGCGCCCTCTGAAATCTGTTGTAATTATTATCTTGCAAAAATGTCCTTAGCCATTTATTGTTCTTCCACTATGTCTATGAGCTGTGCGATGCTATCGGTCCTACAGCTTGGCTCAGTGTTTAAAATGAAGTAGCACAATCAAAAGGAATTTGTCAGTTAGCGAAGTTTGCGTTATGGTTTTAGGGCTAGAACATGGTCCCTTTTCTTCCCGCCTTCCTGTCTCACGTTTGTCTTTTGTTTCTTTTCTCAAATAGCAGAACATATCCGCATATTCTTCCTACCCCTTCATCCCAAAATATGGCTGCGTATGGGCAGACGCAGTACACCACAGGAATGCAGCAGGCCGCAGCTTATGCTAGCTACCCCCAGCCTGGCCAGCCCTACGGCATCCCAGCCTATGGTAAGATTTCTCAACACACATCAAAACCTCCTCTTGCTAAAAGATGCATGTTGACGACAACTAAATATTTTTCCTCCCTGAAGGTCAGGTCCAAGACCTTGCTCATAACAAACCTTGTTCCCACAATTGCTCCAGTAGAGCAAGAGCAGCAGAGATGCTGAGTTGTTGTTTAGTGCCGGCATGCTCTCCTTCATTGCAATGAAACAGAGTTTACTCGTCACACTGTTCCAATAGATCTGAAAGATTAATGATACAAATCTGAAAAACAAAAACTGGTTTCCTCTGGCAATGCAATGGAAAGTTGTAAGCTTTATTTGTCCAAAGTCTTGAGAGTGTTTTGACCCAAAAGACTCTCCAATATATGGAGGAATCTACACTGTTTATTTGAATGGAGTCCTGCAACCTACCGCTGCATAGACACTACATCGTGACTGATTGAATGTAAGCAGTGGCCAGTTTAATTCACAAACACAAGCAGAATGTTTTATTACTTGTATTATTACTTTATTAGATGATAATAATAATAACACTAATGATAACATAAAATCAAACAATCATCCTCCTAACATGCTTTTTGGTTTTACAGCCAAGTAGACAACTCCTTTGCTGTGAGACTGAACCCAGTGTGAGATAATATGTCGAAACAACTTGTGATGGTTAAATGAATCGTCCTTTGTGATACGTGTGTTGTGCTAACATGCAGAGGCTGTGTCCCTTTTCTTTGTCCAGTGTTATTTAAACGTGTGTGTTGACTGTTGTTTGTGCATCAAACCGATCTGGTGTCACTAACTGATTTAGGTCCATTGTGGGCAGGCATAAAGACGGAGGGGGGTCTGACCCAGTCCCAATCCCCGGGCCAGACCGGCTTCCTCAGCTACAGCTCTGGCTTCACAACGCCGCAGACAGGACAGGCCCCCTACAGTTACCAGATGCAAGGTGAGGACATCTTTGTGAATGCTTTATCTTTTTCTCGGTGCATCTTCACAGGCAGCGTGTTTGTATTTGGTCAAAATGCGTGAGAAGCCATCACTCACTCTTAAAGCTGGCAGCATGTCCAATGTCACGCCTGTAACATGTTTGCAGCAAAATAGCTGAAAAGACATTGACATTATGAGTGGTTCACAAAGCGACAGAGCAGACTTTGATTCACCGACTACCTGGTTGCTGGTACGCGTCTTTCCTGCTTTGTTCGGTCTGTGTCCGTTTCTTTCCTTTTGAAGTACTTTGTCCTCTCTTTTACATTATTTTGCCAATATCTCTTTTTTCGTATGTGTTTCTGCCATGTGTTCCCTCTGATTAGACCGTCCAAATAAGGTCAAGTATTGTTTTTTGTTTTAAAGATTAGAGAAAAAAGGTTTCTGTCCCTGATTTAAGAGCATGCGGAGCCAGACGGATTCACAACACGGCCCTCACACTCCCCAAAAGATGGTTGCTTCCCGACGGTCATTATTTGCAGCCATGACGGCTGCCTCCCTCTGCTCTCCTCTCCTCTTAAAAGAATCAACACAGATGGAAAAATGGCAGGCACTTAGGAGGCACCAGTCATGTCCTCCCCACTCCCCGGCATTTGTTTTTTTTCTCTCCCTGTGATCATATTTGTATTTGTTTTAGAGCTGAGACCCTAGAGATTTATGGCCTTGAAACCTTAGAAAGAGGAGTCGTTGCGCCCTGCACTCCTCCTCTTTTGCTCTCTCTGTCCAATCATACGTTCTGTTTAAATGTAGATCAAGCCTTCTGCCATATAGTGTTTCTATTCTTCTCTGTTTGTCTTGCTTCAAAAAGCCCCTGTTCCACCTGCACTGGGCAAGGACAGTTAGCCAACCTCTAGCATGGCCTTTGTCTTCCTCTCCTGTAATATCTAATGTGTGGATAGTAAAAACATCTCCACATGTTGTTGAGAAGCAACAATCTCACAATAAATAACGCCAGCTCAGCAGCAGATGTGGCACGGGGAAGCCTCTTTTCCACGCCTCTTAACCAAATACAGTCGGCCACAGCCAGAGTTGTGCAGCGGGCAGCCAAACTCCTGAAAGAGAGAGAGAGAGAGAGAGAGAGAGAGAGAGAGGAGGAAAGGGAACCAGAGACTGACCATGCACAGCAGAATGTTCAATCCGCTGTCCTGCCCTTAGTGGTTTAACTCACGATGACAGTATTATGTGCCCATTCATCTTCAGAGTATTATGCTCTTACTGCTGTCTTTCTCTGTCCCTCCGTCTCTCCCTCACTGTCTCCTGCTATCTCTGGCCATTGGATGCCCCACGTAGCGTTAAGTGCGTTAGTATTTGACAGCCACGTTAGATGACAGATTGACCACTATTCTGGCCTTGAGTTCTCTAACTGTGGCTCTGGCCCTTTGCCACACCATCATCATTACTCTTTCTGGCCTATTGATCTGCCTGGGCGAGGTGCCTCGGGCCTGGGTGTCCCAACCAAATACTCCTTTTCCACATCTGATACCTCCACCCCCCCCTTCTCTGTCAGTGTCCCCGCCACCAGCCTGTGGCCAGCTGTCAAGGCAGAGGACGATTAGATTATTGGTTTTACTCCTTACTTTCATGTCCGATGCCATGGAGCTTTGTGCGGGTGCTGAAGTCGTGGCACCAAAGCTTAAAAGAGACTAGTGTTTTGTGCGCCTCAGTTTTGCAACGCCTTGTCACAGTGTATGTAATGCATCTCATGGATTGTCAGAAAAAGGTGTGCGATGAGACAGGGAGATTGTGCTGATGGGGGGGGGGGGGGACTGAGCAGATGCTAATTTGGTGAATAATTGGATTCCAGCATTCTGTCCCAGTGGCAGTGCGAGCTAAAGAAGCTGAAGCCCCGTCTGCCTTTTTAAAAGGAGAGCCCCATCTGGACTTGATAGCCTATTCCCAAGTGGGGAATACAAACTTCTGCTACAAATATTGTGCACTGATGATAGACATAGCCCATGGCAAGGGGACTGATCAAGCAAAGCAAATGGACTTCCAATTGTGGAGCCAGAATGCAGGAGGGAAGGAGGAGAGGAGGGAGGGGTGATGTCTGGTCTTGAGTGAGTGAACTAACTGGAGCAGGACAGGGGGAGGGAGAGAAAACATGCCCCCCGGAGGAACCACAAGACCCCCCCTTTCTCCCCTCTTTCTCCCCCTACTATAACCAGCACCACCACCAACAGCATGGGCTCATTCTCACTGCTAGCGGGGGTCCCCTCGGCTTTTATGTGGCTCCTTGTTCTCCACAGAGTGACCCTCAAACCCTGCCCACGAGAGCGTTTATGACCGCTTGAACCGTGCATTAGGCTAAGTTGTTGTCCTTCGCAGCCTTACTCCTCCTTATCTCTGACATATTGTTCTGTTTGACTTTCACTTGATGTTGAACTTTCTGCGGAGAACACAAAAGTTTTGAATTTCCCCCCCTGCATGCATTGAAATATCAAAACAAACAACAAAGAGAAAGATCCGTTTTGATAAAAATAACCGGTAGAGGCCAGGATGAAGAACAAGGTTCAAATCTGCTGTGTGTGTAATTGCTGCACAAATAACTAGTGGATCCTGGTAATCTTGGGCGCTTTGGGAGATATTTGTTTCTCTTTTTGGGCCACAGCGTTGGATACTTAGCTAACTGACCAGGCTAAACATTTCAACGTCTTTTCTTTTTTGTGGTTTCCATACGGTACCCTTCATGCCCCCCGCACTTCCCTGATCCTTCCCCCCTTGAACTAAAAGCTGCTTCACGTTTGTCACGGTGTGGGAGGGCCCTCCTGATGGGGCCAATGACCAGAGGATGAAAGGAACTCCCTCTGTTTGTCTCTGGGAACAAAGGTGTAATTACGCCCCCATTTAGGAACAGTAAATGTATCTCCCCTTTCCTTTTCACTCAACGGGATATTTGTATGGCTTCGGGAGGATCACTAGTGAAGGCACTTTTTAAAATAATGCAATGGTTGCGTTAATTCATGACTCGTGTGGATGTATGGAGAAGTGGTTAGTCTTTTTATGAACAGAAACGTCTAATAATGCCTTGGAGTTGTATTTGTAAAGGTTTGCATAACACTTGAGTGTGATTTTTTTGTTTAACTTTTTCAATAGATTATTTGTATGAAATATTTTAAAACTTAACCCTCTGTTTTACATACAGGTGTGTGTTTACATATATTGTTAGAATGCAGAATAACATACATACACCAAGCTGCATTAACAATCCTACAACAATGGCTACCATTTTGGCCGTCCCAATGAATTAAACTTGAATGGATGCAATATTTATGCTTTGTATTTAGAGTGCCTACTCTGAACCAATGACATAAAACACTGACCTTCTTTGACCAATCCCAAACTTGTGCTTTGAGCACTTTGTGATTAACCGCTCTTAAACAACAGGCAAAAGAAAATATACTCAAAAGGCAAACTGCTTGATTTTCTTTCAATGGATACATCTACTTTATTTGGTTATATGTTGTGGTGGCATTATAAAGATTTAGAGATTTGATATTTGTGACATTTTAGATCTCTTTTTCTCTTTTTGACAAGTAAGAAGCAACTTTTATACATTTATAAAGCACTATATACAAATTAAGTTTTCTTTTGTGAAATGAAAATATAACACAGTCTGGATCATATGAGCTTTACTACACACAGCTCTCTCATGCTCTCCATGTCACCCTGATATCTCCCTCCCAGTCTGATCCCCTTTAAGCTGCTCCTGACATGACAGTACAGGTGGATTGCCGCTGAAGACAGAAGTCGAGCCCCCGGGGGCCGCCGCTGCGCCTCTCCTCTATAACTCATGTCATGTATATTATTAAGCCATTAGATGCTATCAACCCTTTTGAATGATTTAATTACCCAGGAGGACCATCCTTTGAGCAAGTGAAAAGAGGAACATACATATTCATTGGGGCTGGATGTCAGCAGCAAACCCCCTCTGTGCTACTCACTGCGACCTCAACCCTCCTTCCCTATACATCTCTGTCTCACTACACTGCCCATGCACACCCCCCTGGCACCCTCATGCTCCATCCGTCGTTTCCAACCTCCCCCCCCCCCCCCCCCTTCAGCCCACGCCACCCTTCGGTAGCTCACACACAAAAGTCTCTTGTCTTCCTCACATTGTGCGGGCTTGGACGGCTGTGGGAGCAGGTTCTGTCCACCCCTCACCCCTCTGTCATTCATCAGGCCTGATCCAATCACTGATAAGGAAGGAAGAGGGGAAAGATAAGGCCACTGCTGGGAGTGCTCCCTCAGGCCTCCCTCTGTTCACCACCTCAAATAGTTGTTTCACAAAAGAAAATATCCCCCCCCCCCCCCCCCCGAACAATATGCCATTTCATTTCTTGACTGCATTGCTTGAAGTATTGCAGATGTTATAGTTTTTTTGGATAAAATATGGTTTCTACATCACTCAAAATTCTTATTTTTCCCTAAAGGTGGTACTTTCACAACAACGGCAGGATTGTATCCAGGAAACAACTCCCTGACAAACTCCACTGGCTTCAACAGCACACAACAGGTAGCTGTGCACTTCCTTCAGCTCATTCCATGTCTGTGATCTGATATCCGGAGGCAGCTATGAGTTTATACAAGTTGGAATTGCAGACTTCTTCCCAACCTGGAAATCTTTATGAAACATGCATACTCAATATGTTACATTTCATCCATGACACATTCAAACATAAATCACTCGGGATGTCAAAAGATTTGTACGCAGGATTATCTACTGCACTTCCTCCAACACAAATGTATTATGCCACAGAAGAGAGGGAGAGGTAGAAAAAAGCAAGACAGATCGTTGTCCAGATGTCGGACAGAACAGACATGTGTTTGCATTTATGTTTTGGAATCTGCACTGTAAAGTAGCAACACTGGTGCAGGGCAAATCTCACATTACTCTGCCAAACCTCCTACTTCTCTTCCTCAACTATGCTACCTTTGGTCTCTCTCCACCTTTTTGATCTAACTCTTCCCTTTTACACCACATTGAACTTGTCTTTTTTATCTTTCTGTGTATCTTTACTTGCCTTATCTGTATATGTCTGTCTTTCTCCACAGGACTACGCCAGTTATCCAGCCTTTGGCCAGGGCCAGTATGCTCAGTATTACAACAGCTCACCCTACACTTCACCCTACATGACAAGTAACAACACCAGCCCCAGCACGCCCTCCACCACCACCACAACCTACACCCTCCAGGAGCCACCCACCGGCATCACTAGCCAGGCCGTCACAGAGAACCCTGCAGGTAAGAATCAAACCTCAGGGCTGCCTTGCGTAACCTGAATATCAGGTCCTGATCCTGCTAAGAGCCATGTTTCTTTTTTAAGCAAGCGAGCCACTGAATCCCTGCCTTCTCACTGACTGGAAGTTCCTCCTGATAGGAGAACATGAGCTAAATGCCCAAAAAATATTTGTCCAAATCCAAATACACAAAGAGAGAAGTAGGAAATGGTCTCAACCATCACTTAGTGTGGCAAGCAAGGAAAAACAGTTCAAACTGAAATCTGATGTGGAGCTTTCCATAATTGAATGTGACATTAATGCATCATCTGGCAATAAAGCACTGATTGTATCTTTATAAGTCGGTTAAAACTTTATGATTGCATTTGAAACTGTCATCAATCAACACCAAAGACATCAGGCTTTAACTAAACGTAATTTCATATACAGTCATCCAATTTATTTAAATGACATCTCTGATATATCTAGTTGACATGTAATCCATTGCCTCTTGTTTATTCAATCAGTATGGAGCACTATAGCGTTTAGTAACTGATTTATGATATGTTTGTTACCTGTAGGCATAAACACACAAAAAAAATCCCAGGAAGCTGTCTGTCCCACATCAAGACAAATGGTCACTCACACTTCTTTGCTAAAAGCAAATCATAGCTCATCTTCAATACGCTCTTTTTATACTCTCCTTCTTCCCTTCCTTTCAGCAGAGTACAGTACCATCCACAGTCCATCAACCCCCATTAAAGATTCAGATTCGGATCGATTGCGCCGGGCATCGGATGGAAAGTCACGTGGCCGGGGAAGAAGGAACAACAACCCATCACCGCCGCCTGACTCCGACCTTGAGGTAGGGTGAGCCCGCTACCTTGGCGACAGACAGCCTCGCCCTGTCTGAGGCACATGGACACTAATCCACTTTTATGGCTGCTACAGCAGCTTTAACACTTGGTGGGCATTCATGCTTAAATATTTGATTCCTTAACAATAAATGCATTATTGATGCATCGTGGAATATCTGACATCACTAAACACATATATGAAGTTCTCATGTATACCTTGTAAATAAACAATAAGGCATGTGATTAAGTGAGTCATCGTTGAAGTGAATAATGTATATATTCTAGTCATCAAAGACTGGACATGAGCCCTGACTAACAATGGTAGAATTGCACCATGAGCCATACAACACTTTGATAGTGACCATATGTCAAAATAAACTCAGCGGGCTCTTCATTAATATGATGTGAATTTAAGCGAAGTTAATAGCACCCATTATAGCACTGACATCATGGCGTGTTAACATATCTAGTTAATTAGTTTGTCACTATTGATTACACTAATGTAAAGGGCAGAGGATGGAAAGCGTGTGGTGGGTTGATGGGAGGAGTGTTGCGGTGACCAACCCAAGCAAATGGATCCTGGTCCCTGTGGCGCACAAATACACGCTCCTGGCCTATTGACCAGGAGGATCACCTTGCAGCCCTACAGAGTGCACCATTGATTTTGCCTCTTTTCTCTTTGTTTTTTTCTTTGTTTCCTTCGCCCCCATCTCTCCAGCGAGTTTTCATCTGGGACCTGGATGAAACAATCATCGTTTTCCATTCCTTGCTTACGGGTTCTTATGCCAACAGATATGGACGGGTGAGTGACATCAGACTGTGGCAGTAGCACTTTATCAGCAAAACACATACATATTAAAAGGGGTTGAGGGGTTGGAAATGGCCAATGAGCAGGGGATAGATTTCACAGAGTCCATAGTGAGAAGATAGAACAGAACTCAATGTACAGATAATTGTTTCTTTTTTGTAATAGGCCCAATGAGGCTTGACAAGTATTTGACTGCTCTTTGCAGCTGCTGGAGCTATGCTTGGCTGGTCGGGCCTCAGCTGTAGGGGCTCACAACAGTTGCACTCTGGATGTCTATTGACACATCTTAAGTGTTCCTTTCTCCTTCAGAAATGCCACATTGTTAGTTTAATTAAGTGCTTCTCAATCCATCCTTTTCAGAGAGGGATCTCCCTTGAGACCCTGGCAGGAAACTGAGTCCACCGAGTGTAATTCAGTCAAAACTCAAACTAGAACACACAGATTTTCTCAAACCTGCCTTAATTAGGATTCAGATAAAAATACATTACATATGTATACATCAATTAATTATTATTATTTTACTGGAAGGTTATCTTCCATCCCATGTCACTGTGAATGCTTATCAAATGAAAAGTTTACTTTTCCAGGCTTTGCTATTTGTTGTCCCATGTAAATTGCCTCTCTAAATTTAAACTTTCAAAACAAACAATTTGGGAAATAAAGCAAAATCCTATTCTCATGGTTTTGTTGAGGTCACAAGTTCTATATAGCCTTCGTAGTGCTTCAAATCACCAGGTCTTATACCATGTACATATAAATACATGGATAACTATTGAATCAGTTTTTTAAAAGAAGAAATTAATCTCTAATTCTGTGTTTGTGTGTGCAACATTTCTTATCACCAGTTGTTTTGGCTATGGAGGTGTCTGGTTTTGAAGTAAAAAATGACATATTGCTCCTCATATGTCAGAGAGCTTAGCGTCTGCAGCCCGAGCTCTGCGCCTTTGTTCTGGTATGAGGGGTGTTTGATGGGGGCAGTGTTTTGTTTTTGGGGTGAAAGAGGGCTGCCCCACGACCCTCCACTGTTTATTTACTTTGTTCTCAGCCCTGCATGCTGGGTAAAGAGAGAGCTATGGCTTAGGGAGCTGTGGCTCAGTGACGAGGGACTCTCCAACCACACACACACACACACACACACACACACACACACACACACACACACACACACACACACACACACACACACACACACACACACGCAGATGCATACACAGGGTCTCCAGTGTGCTCCTCTGAAACAGGAAACACTCCTGACTCCATAAGGGCCCATTTCATCAGAACTCATATAGGATGTGACAGCCGCTAGAGTCCTTCTCACTCTCTGTTTTCTCTTTTGTTCCCTCTTTTTCGCCCCCCTCGGCACATTTCAGTCCCTATTTGTTTAAAAAAAAAAGAAATTGACAAAAGTTTCCCTCATGCTCCAACATGCTGACACTATCACATTAAAGCAGCATTATAAGACGGAGACATGCTTATTCACAGCAACCACAAAGCACGCTACCTCAAAGCCTATCAGACACGCAGATCTGTAAACTATCCCAGAAAAGAAAGTGAAGCAGACCAACATCCACCACAACAACCAGCCCTGCTCTTCCCTCCTGTCACTCATGTCATCCCCGTCTTCGTGGCATAAACAAAAAAATTACTGAACTGTTTTCCCCCTAGCTGCTCTGGGCCTACTATAAATAGATGTGTGCACACATCCACACTTTCTCTCACTCACTGTGACCTCCCACCCACTCTCTCTGACTCTTTTTTTCTTCTCCTTCTCATACACACATAAACACACTGCTGCTCTTATCAGCTCTTTTAATTGGCATCAAGGCAGCTCACCCCCATAAAGCTGATGGCTGAGGCCAGCTGTGCTGCTATTGGGCTCGCCAGAGCTGGAGCTTAAAGTGGGTGGGGATGGATGGGGGGTTGTTATTGGTAAGGGGCTCAGAGAAAGGGGGGGACTTGGCGCCCCTGTGGATGGCACTGACATCTCGGGACAGGTGGCACTGGAGCAATGACAGCAGCAGCACTTTGGCCTTCTGGCCTGCTTGTATTCTTAACTCCCTCACTGACTGATTGTTTAGATTTAATTGGAAAGGATTCACTCGCAAAGACTGCCCTTTCCCACCAAACCAGCCCTTTATGCTAAATCAACCAACAGCGGCGGAGGTCGGGGAGAGGGAGCTGGGAGCCGGTTGATGTGGGAGGCTAATTATTTGTGATGAATTCCGACTGAAAGATTGATTCGAACTGGGAGGTTAAGAGGAAGGAGAAAGCCTCTAGAAGTGGGGATTGAGCTCTCCTTGTGTGGTTTGTCCTCGGTCATTTTGGTGAAAACATAAGCGTTGTGGGGTGTGACAGTTAATCAGCAGAAAGCTCAGGTGTGTCTTCAGGTGGTTTAACTCTGTAATCCCTGCTTCTGGTCCTGTCTTTAATGCAGTCTCACCCAGCTGCAGACAATCCTCCTCCACAGCCTGCTATTGTCTCCCTTCATCCTTTGCTTGCTGAAGACAATCTGTTGATTAAAGATTTAAGATAAAAAAGGTATTCAATTTGTGCAACAAGAAAAAAAAGAATGGTCGCGCTTCTTTCCAGTCAGTTAATTAATTATAACGTGTTTTGTATGCTGTTTATGATTTTCCTCATACATCTGTTTGAGCAGTTTTGTTCACATGAGACAGATGATCACACAAGGTTTATATCTTTTTGTCTATGCTGAAAAAAACACAAAAGACTTTTTGTCAATTCATTATCTTTTTAAAAGGAAAATCGCACACATTGTCACAGGCTCATTAACTATTCATAATATAGTTCCCTCTTGTCTCGGTATTATCTTACAGACAGTGCAACCCTATCACCATTACAGCATGTGTCACATTACTCACAGAGATCAGGATTTAAGGAAAAATTGCAGTTGCAGTGTCTGATGCATTATCTTTTTTAATTGTTTTATTATTATTTTAGATACTAATAAACCCCTCAAAGTAGTTGATTCATGGAGAATTTATTTTAATCAGCTAGAAAGCAATCCGATGATGCATCAGCACAAGTATGTGGCGAATGGGCTATTTACGATGAGACTGTGACCCCCAACTCTTCTAAATCGACCACCCTTCCTTAGAAGAGACATGCTTTTACTGCATTCGTTCAAGTCTGTGGCATTTCTGATGACTATTCTGGTCGCTTTCGGAGAGTCGTAAACAGAGGCTGAAACTTTCAAGTCCACCTAATGTCTTCTTTTTATGGGAATAGCCTGCTGAGGAATGTAAAGAGATTCTGTGTTAATTGAGTGATTTAGAGGGAACAGCGTTATTTATTGTTTCACATTAACCACTTCAAATGGAACAAAATTACCTCAATATTCAGCGGAAAGAGTTTAATTTGATTGAATGATCTTTGTCTATTTTCCAGGATCCTCCGACATCTGTATCATTAGGCCTGAGGATGGAAGAAATGATCTTCAACTTGGCCGACACACACCTATTCTTTAACGACTTGGAGGTAGGCCTATTTTTATGTCTTTAGCTCCGCCATGTTCTTGATCTTCACAAATGCCTTCTGTTCACCTTGTGATGCTCAGAGTGGTCAGAGGAATGTATAACAGGAGTGTGTGCACCGTCCATCAAGATTTTAGTGAAAGCAGCAACAACTGTTTCATAGCGTGACGTGGAGCCTGTTTCTCAGTTATCAGTCCCATAGTGGTGAAGTATTACCTCGGAGCCCAAGGGAGACCATGAATTTTACATGTGCTGTCAGTCTCCGTCATTCCTGGGTCACCAGGCCTGCCCCCACCGCCCACCTCCTTCCACTCCCATAGCGGCCAGCTCAATTTGTCAAGCTCTAGTGTTTCTGCGGCCGCTCTGTCTGTCTGTGTCATGCTGTGTGCTTGGTGTCGCAGTCCACCTAGACCCCAGACCCCAGCGTCACAGTATGAAACCCCCTCCCACTCCTGTTTGCCCCCCTGATTCATGTACGGCGAGTGTCAAATCTGCCTCTGGGTCACAGGAATAGAGGGATCAAGGATAGGGAGGTGTGTGTGGTGGGATGTTAGAGTGTCTGCTTCACTCTGGGGAGAGGTAAAAGACCAGAGGGTCAGGGATGCTTATAGGCTCAGGCTGTATGTACAGAAAAGTGTGTGCCACAGTTGTCCTCCCTTCAGATCCAGATGTCATACCCAGCTATCTATTAGTGCTCATCACAATTTAACAATAAACAAAGCAATTCATCTCAATGTTATATCCCTCAACACTCTAACTCTATCCAATTGTCTGTCTGTGATTTAAATTTTTGCGATTTGTGTCCCTGCCTCCTCCTCTGAGTCTCTTTCTCCCAGTGAATCTGATCCCCACTGACCCAGCACTTTTCCTCAGTGCCCTGCTTTCTGCTGACCTCACAGTAGAGGAAATGTTTTGTTTGATACTTAAGTGTGAAGAGATCTGCGCCCAGTCTGCCAAGTCTCATTACTCACCACCATGTTTCGGCAGTGTTACACGAAGCAAACCCAAGAAGGAGGGGAAAAAACAGGGAAAGGAAAGGTTCATACTCTCCCAGACAGACGAGTGACTGAGATTCCAAACGCAGTCATCGTGATCAAAGTTAATTGGCTGCAATTGACTGGTTAAAGAGTTCCTTATGCCCTGGCCATGTAGAATCCATTGTAGCTGCACTTTATTTAATAGATGTGCCCCAATCATTAGAAAAAATGGCAGTTTGTGACAACGCTTAAATGTGGTTTTTCTCAACATCTGTCCTGTGTTTTGATTCCTTTTCATCTGTGATGAAACCGTTCACAGACGAATTGGCAGCTCAGGCTGCTTATAAACTTATTGAAAAATGAAACGATTATATTTCTTCTGCTCTATCTCAGTAACGAAATTATTAGATTTTGTTTTGACACTTTAAGGCTTTAGACATTTTCCAGCTAAAACTAGAGTAGTATTATGACTAAAAGAGCAACGTGTGGTCCGCTCCAAGAATGCTTTTTAGAACGTCCAATTTAAAGACTTCTTTCAGACGCTGCAGTGATTGTCATTAACAATCATACCAGAGGAGGAGTGACATTCTCTTGAAGGCATATTGATCTCTCCTCTTAAACGGAGCCGGGCCAGTCTGAGTGTTAAGTGCCAGTTCTCAGCAATGCCTAACCAGTTGTGTTTCCTTTCTACTGATTTACAGCCCTCCATCTCAGATAAAGCTAAATGGAGTCCAACTATAAATACCACAGCCAGCAGCAGTTATGTATTTAAGCATGTGCAGAAATGCATATGGTCCATCTAATTTAGTCTAAGCCATAAAGGGAGACCCCAGAGGCTGTGCAGAAACACAGGTGCAGAGTTAGTGGCCTGTGTGTGTGTGTGTGTGTGTGTGTGTGTGTGTGTGTGTGTGTGTGTGTGTGTGTGTGTGTGTGTGTGTGTGTGTGTGTGTGTGAGTGGTCAATCTAAGACTTAACACTGTTGTCCTGGCTGCCTCTGCAGAAGAACATTAAATATGGACTCAGTGTACCCTCTTCTTCACTATATGCGCAGTCCCAGGTCATGTTGCTTGTTTTAGAATGTTAGTTTTTAAGATAAATTAATCTGTTTTAAATTCACAAGGATGTTGTTTACAAGCCTCTAAACATCATCACAATTAATCATAATATTGTGCTCAGCCTTCTAAAGCCAAAGCCAACTCTCTGGTTGTGTGTGTGTGTGTGTGTGTGTGTGTGTGTGTGTGTGTGTGTGTGTGTGTGTGTGTGTGTGTGTGTGTGTGTGTGTGTGTGTGTGTGTGTGTGTGTGTGAGTGTGTGTGTGTGAGAGAGAGAGAGAGAGAGAGAGAGAGAGAGAGAGAGAGAGAGAGAGAGAGAGAAAATGGAGGCTGCAGAGCGTTGATAGAGCTGGTGAGTGACAATTCTGAGGAAAGTCATAAAAAGAAAGAGGGCATGCCAAAGGGGTCAGCAGGGATCAGTTTCACCCTTACGTCTCTCTCTCCCTTTTTACTTCTGACCTTTTTCTGGATCAGCGCTCTCTTTTTTAATTCACCATGAGATAGAATTGTGCGTCCAAGAAATACCGCACCTCCCCAAAAGAGTTCCCCTCCCGACCCACACACTCAGATCTCTCTATCGATCGTTCCACACAAAGCATTTGCGGCGCAGCCCTTTTAAAGACGGGTGTAGTGTTCTATGAACAGCACAGTTTTTATCCTAAAAAATGCTCTCACTCACGTTAGTATTAGGAAAGTAATTCAAGGCAATATGATCCCTATTGATGTGAGCGCCACTGTATTAATTTTCCTTGTAGAAGAAGTTATATTTTAATAACTACAGCGATAAACAGATAATCCATAATCTAAAATTGTATTTTGTACAAAATGTACATTTCTTGTAATTTGTTAATTAACAACAACATCCTCAAGGTAACATCAATATAGTAACTATTTATTTGAATAATTATAGTAACAATGATTTGAAAAATAATATACTTTTACGAGTAAATTACTCAGAAGATTAGTTGTTCATATATCTTATTTTGCAAATATAATAAATGTGCCTCACTATTTTCACGCCAGCGCTGGGTGTGCGGCTGAACGTGGAGTTAATTGATGGTGTAAAGTGATGTGTATAATGAAGCCCACTGAGGCTGAGCTCCCCGGGAAGACTGACAGCTCTGCTGTGACTCAGGGTGTGAGTTTACTGTAGGTGCGCTAACTCCGAGCGGTATGTGGGAACCGGGGGCCTCTCTCTCTCGCCGGCCGAGCCCCCTGCGCTCCCCCTCTCAGTGGGGTACGGGGGGGGCGGCCGTCTCCCCCTTCCCTGGGTGAGAAAACAACCCTCCCCGTCTGGAGGATAAAGGGCATGGGGGCAAACCACTCACAGAGCGAGAGAGGGGGGGGGGAAAGGTCTCTAAAGGTGGGAACATTTTAAATTAGTCCACTGATGCCTCCATGCTGTGTGCAAACCTCTCTCACACACTTATGCACATGCAAGCTAAACATGTTGTGCTGCAAATTCTTAAGACGCACATACATAATGTGCAAACACTCATGGAAGTACACGCTGACTCTCAAACTCTCACACACACACACACACACACACTCCTGTGGAGCAACCCTGTGACACTGTGAGCTGACTACCTTTTATAGCTCCCAGCCTCGGTCCCAGGGTTGAAACCTCCTCTGTCACTCTCACCCAGGGGCTGCCTGTTAATGAGAGATGCTGTGAAACGCATGGTTACCTTTTCCTCGTGGCTGAAATGGCCCTCCAGAGCCTCTTAGTGTGGAGCCATTCTGTTTGTTTTATGTCCCACTGTAGAGAATCAGATCCTGTACCGGCCGTCCATATGACTGGTAGCTTTATGGTCTTTTCCTTGATAGTATTTTCTTAGGATTTTACTCACAGTAAGGAGGAACATAATGCTCGCTGTGCTTTTCGTTGAATCATGACATCGAGTCCTTCAGGCGATCAGTCACCAACTGTACACTGTACACTTTGTGGCACAGGTTTTCATTCATATTTCTACAACACTATCATAACACGTAAAACCCGTCGAGATCTGCACCCTTGAAAAACCGTGAAACCAGGAAATAGGATATTTTTCTTTTTAAATTTGTTCAGCACACAGTTTTGCTGCTGAAACAAAATTGCAACAGTGAACCCAAAAAAAAATGGCAATTTTCATGTAAAGTATATTTTGTCAGATGGGCTTCTTTGGTTCCGTTCACACTGATGTGGGTATTTCATCATGCGCCTGGCCACTGATGCAGCAGTTCTGTCACGCTCCTCGACATAACTCCATCACGTCTGGAGGCGAGGCCACTGATGTGTTTTGGAAAGACTACAAAGAGAAAGTGGAGGTTTCAAAGCCACCCTGTTAATCTTCACTCCGCAGAGTTCCACCTCACCTCCACCCTCTACCCTCCATCCTAACACAGCCGATTCACGCAGCAATAGGGGTTGAGGCTGCATGGAAAATATAACATTACTGTCGGTTGACAAATGATGATATTTAAGAATTGATTTATTGAATTAAAGAGCACCTGTCCAGCATGGTCTGTGGAGAAAGATTTGTCCAAACAACAGTCCTTTTGGCGAGATGAAACTGTTTTCTATGGATACGTTTGTTGCGTAGGGAAAATGCTGAAACGGCTGAGATTAATATTACATATAATGTCGCTCTCCTTGAGGTGTGGTTTGGACTTTAAACGGCAAAAATTTAAAATAATGAGAAGCAGCTTATCCATCACACATAACCTATTTATACTTTTCACTCCCTACCTGTGGGGTGATTCTGTTTTTATTCAACTTTTCCAGTCATTAGACTTGCAGACCACTTAAAAAAAAATCCCCTCTGTTCCTGAGCGAAGCGTACTCCGTCTTTTCCCGATCGTGTGAATTTTTGTAAAACCAGCATATACTTTTCTGTACCTGTGCTTTGTTTGGCGCCGCTGTTTGAATTCCGTGGCTGTTCAAGCACAGATTGTGGATTGGAATGAAGTGGGTTCGAAGAACTCTCCCTTTGTTACCCACATCCTGTGTTTGACCCCCAGGTAATCACAGCCCCCCTCCCCCCCCCCCTGCTCCCTCCTTTCCTCCCCCAGACAGGGGTGCCTGTGGTGGGAACAGAGGAGGAAGTTGCTGGGGGTCACAGACCGCGGGGGGGATGACAGCCACTGCCGGTGGAGTGGCGGTATTGAGAACCTGCGAACCGTGGATGAGCCTTTTTCACATGGCATTAGCCTGTAGGGTCACAAGGAATGCTGTGATGACGGCTGTTATCGCGCACACTGCGGTTTTGACCACCCACCCCCACCCCAACAGCTCACCTGAGAGAGGATGAGACAGAGTGGGGCAGCTTGAATCCACTAAGTGGACACTGACCTAGACCTTCATGGGAAGAAAACAGGTCAGAGAGTTTTGATAGCGTGGTCCTTTCTGTGTTTTGGGAACATGCATTGCTGACTCGCCCCCGTCTTTCTTCTCCCTGACTGACGGTTGCAGTCACCACTCTGAGCTCTCTCCAGGGCCGCAGGAAGACTCAGGCCGTCATCGCTGATTGCTTAATGACAGATGCCAGGGGGAACAAAGAGGGCTCTGATAGCTTCCTGCGCGGTGAAGAGTTTTCAGCAGACTGGTGGAAAGACAGAGAGACAGGGAAAGGAAGAGAGAGTGAATGATGTAGAGATGGAAGCATCCCGAAGCCGAAACATCCTGTCTTCAACTGTGCATCTTTTTTGGCATCTTTCCTGTATTGATGCAGACTGTTTGGTCGCTCAGATAAAAGAGGAGAATGCCGCTGATAAATTTAACAGAAATATGTCGTGTTTGCTAAGGGAGTAATTGTGATGGCTTCTGGTGGAGGGTCTTCACTTCAGAGTACAGTAGGAACATCTGGTGTGAGTTAGTGGTGATGTAGGTTTTAGAGAGACCGCCGTTTTCTTGGTGAGGGGAGGACGGGGGGATTTGACGGAAAAGACATGTTCAAAAGGTTCTAAGAAACTCTCTGACTGCCCCTCAAAGTGCCACCATATTGAAGTCCATTGTTAATTTTATACAAACAAAGTAATAGCAGCAGGTTACTTTTCTTTTAAGCTTTCTAATGAGCCGGTGACTTGATGATGATTTGTTTGCATGCATATTTATGAACTAAGTTAATAGTAATAATACAAAAAGAACATATATTTGTGACCTTTTGCTATCTGTATTCTCAGTGTGCATTTTACACAGATGTTTTATTTATTTGGCATTTCATAATCCACCCCCCCCCCTACCGCTTTGGTAGTGTTTCTTTCCATCCGAGCCACTTGGGCTATACGACTGTACTTAAGTGACTTGAACCTGCACCATCCATGGCTCTGTGGTGTTTACGAGGCCTTCAAGTGCCTCCTAATGAGTATGTGTAAGGGTTACTGTACAACATTACCCACAGTCACCTCCTCTATGAGCTTTGCCTGTCCTCCCAGGAAGCCAGTGCAGAGGTTTATGCCGGCCCCAGCTGGGAACAGTAATTGTTGGAGTCCAACAACCCCCTCCCCATTTATTCACAGCGCGCACACACACACAGAAAACTTCTTTCTGGAGGTCTCAAGCTCAGTTCAGCTCTTAATTAGGCTTTATAATATCTGCAGAATGAAAAACGTTGTAAACACACGAAAACAAAGAAATGTAAGGGCTACAGTGTATTTTTCTTGGCCATTTGAATTTTCGTTTTAACACATTTGTTGAGGTTTGATGTGTTTATTAGCTTTGAGGATTTGAGAAAAGTTCATGACAAATCATTCATAATCAGGCTGCAATTATAATGGCCACATTTAGGCCTAATTACTGAGACATATTTATGTGTTTCGGGTCATGTTGGAGTTCTGGCTCTGGCACCTAAAGTAGGCCTTTAATTAGCATGCTGAGTAATATGGTTCTCACATAGCTGTTTTGAGCCATGCTGGCTGTCAGACTCTGAAAGAAACACATTATAGGGGAAGGACAAACATGAGGAACTATTGTCATCAAACAAGGTACCAGGAGACAGCATACAATTAGGTAATGATGTTCCAAACGAGGGCTTTGCTGTCGGCTGATTGGCAAGTAATTACTGGATAACAGAAGCATTCCACTCACTTTGAAAGACGGCTTTATGAGGCGCTTAACCCAGGGTGCAGTTTTTGTTTTCCTAAACAAACAGACATGCCTCTACAACTTAAGAAATTAAGCACACCAATACTTCTGGCTTGAGTTTCGCTCAGAGAAAAAATTGGGGGGATAATTTGTGAACATAAATTAGCCACAAGTTTGTTGGCAGCAGATCTCCAAGCTGGGACAAATTACTGCTTTCTTCAACTATTAAAGATCTGCCGGTGATTGTCTAGAAACAGATTAGGCCAACAGAGCTAAGAGCCCCCGCCAGCACCACATCTCCAATTGGCAGTCCATCTTCTGGAACGTGGGGCTCAGCGCTCGCTCCATGTGAGGTCACTTTGGACTCTCTCCCCCAGCCTTTACCCGCCGCTCTCCACCATCCCCACTTCTCTACCCTTCCACCCCCTTATCGGGGTGCCGGAGCCCCGGAGAGGAGGGGAGAGGGGTCACGGGGTCAAAGTCTTTTCCTCTTTGGATCTCAGGGCTTGCTGGGAGAGGCTTGGCGAGAGAATGGCTGCATTAGAGCAGGGGTTGGGGGTCAAGATTTTAATTCTGTTAAAGAACAGCTGGTTTGAGTTTCTCCTCACGTCGCTCTTCCCTCCCTTTTCCCCACAAATCCAGGGAGATGAAAAATTTGTTCAGAGGGGAACCAGTAAAATAAAAAAGGTTTACAGTCCAAAGCCCTTACCCTTACCCTGCTCTAGCATTAGAGAGGAATGCAATAACGTCAGCATTTGGCCTCAGTTAGATTGACTTAAAACAAGGAAGTCCTTTCTGTGTTTTGGTGTCTTAACAGCCGGATGAAACTTAATTAAAAAGCTTACAAAATCGGGAGGGATTTTTCATACTTGAGACCGGAGGAATTCTCTCCCTCAAGTTTCAATTTCCATGAGAAATTATTATTTCTCAAGTAACTTTAAACAGGTGAGGCTTACAATTGTTGGCAGCTACAAAACACATTTAAAACGTGTAGCTTTCCAGAGAAATTCTACTTCCTAGAGATATCCATATGCTGTCTGTTATTCATTCTAGATTAGGGCTGACTGAAACAAATTGAGAGTTTGACGTCACATTCAATTTCAAAGCCTTTTGCTCTTAACAAGGCTATTGCTTAAACTACTGTTGGCTAAATGGCTAGCCATCACACGTTTTAACAAAAAGAAGCTTTGCTAGTCTCTCTCTGCGCTGCCCCAAGTGAAATGTGTTGATCTGAATGCCAAAGCAGGGCTCCCTCACATTTCTAGCTGGCTGAGAGGGACGGAGAGAGGCGGTGAAGGGGGAGGCACTACAGCTCTCCTATAAATGGAAAACTAATAACAGATTTTTTTGCTTTCTCCTGCGCTCCTTTGCCGGCTGACTGGCCCCGGGGCTGTGTTGGTGTGTGGCGCAGCAGCAATCAGAGGTCATAATTTCATTGGCGGTTAGCATCAGGTTCAATTTTTCTAGTAGGTTACATTTGCCAGAAAGTCTGGATTGTGTTACTGTGTACCGGCGGAATCAGTGCAGAGCTGCAGAATCCCTCTACCTTTCCAAGAGGAGCCAGCCACCCCCAAAGGGGAAGAGGAGTGCGCACACATGTGTAGAGATGCACACACAGACGCATGCACATGCACAGACCATTAGTGCTTTAAGGCTCTTTATACAGTTAGCTAGCCTCCATACATCCTTCTACTGTATGTATTTATATCAGTAATCGCGGACATAGCTGTTCAGATGCCAACCTGGGGAGAGTTTGGAGTTGCTGGATTGAGACTTAATTGGTTATGTCTGTGCCTGTGCATATCTTTAGACCCCTCTAGTGGTCGCAGTCCATTCTGACTAATGATGAGGTTGGTTTTTGTTTGGACAGAGCTGGAAAAATGTTGAGAACTTATTCAAAAAGATATAAAGAGAAAGTCAAGGCGAATGGGATTAAGAGGGAGGTGTCCAGCCAAAGCACAAATTCCTGAATGAATATGTTGTTTCAAGTGAGAAATTACGAGGAACATGTGGGGAGATTCCTTTCCCAGGAAAAGTTTCTAAAAGTGGAACTAGTGTGTGAATCAGACACGATTCAAAGTATTCGTTTTGTGTCTTCCAGGAATGTGACCAGGTACATATCGACGATGTGTCCTCCGATGACAACGGCCAGGATCTGAGGTGCGACACTGAAACACTTTCATTCTTGATTGAATAGTCAGAATGAACCGTGCCATTTGCTCGCAACAACGTCGGCGCAGCCTGTGCTGACAGATTATTGTTTTTGTCTTCATCTCAGCACGTATAACTTCGGCGCTGACGGTTTCCACGCAGCGGCGACCAGTGCCAATCTATGTCTGGCCACAGGCGTGCGGGGAGGCGTGGACTGGATGAGAAAACTGGCTTTCCGCTACAGACGAGTAAAAGAAATCTACACCACCTACAAAAATAACGTCGGAGGTAATCCCCAACAAGCGGCGCTGCTCTGTACATATATCTGTCGAGTAGAAATGAGTTTGCAGATGAATGTGCCCTCATTCGTGTGGGCGTTTGTGTGAGTGTCTGCGCGTGTGTTCTAAAAGCACACATGCCACACCACTTGGTCAGGGTACATTTTGAAAATTTCAGTGGTATTCTGAGGGCTGGTCCAACCTAAACAATGTTACCCTGCGTTTCAGGTCTGCTGGGCCCAGCCAAAAGGGAAGCCTGGTTGCAATTGCGAGCAGAAATTGAAGCCTTGACGGACTCCTGGTTAACACTGGCACTGAAAGCACTAACATTAATCCACTCAAGGTAGGACTCCAGTGAGGAAAATTGTACCCAGTCCCATACCGCACATATATAAACTCTCATGTGGTGTAAATAAGTCAACTCCATATTCCTAAACTATTAAAGAAAACGCCAGTGCTCTTCTGGATAGACTTTGTCTTCTGATAAAGTGTGCTGGGAGATCTGACTTTAACAGGAAGCTGTGATTCAATCATTCATTGCACGACATGTTTCATGCAATTGATATATTGCACACTGTGTTTTCTTATGTCCTCCCTCCGAGTCATGTAGAATGATGTCATCCCTTTGCTCTCCTCCTTTGTCTCTTCTCTGCAGGTCAAACTGTGTGAATATCCTGGTGACCACCACGCAGCTCATCCCTGCCCTGGCTAAGGTCCTGCTCTACGGCTTGGGGATAGTCTTTCCTATCGAGAATATTTATAGTGCAACCAAAATAGGTAACCACAATATGTGATCTCAATCCTTTTTTGTTTTGTCTGCTGCGATCAATCGATCACTTTGGGACATTAAAGCATGTTGTTTTAGCTTGGTGAGTGTAAAGAATTAAGACACACGTGCTACCTAAGTGACGGGGCAGAGGCGTGGATGGGGTGGGAGAATCAGACACCGGAGAGCGTTGATGTTCTTCTATGAAGGAATAGGCCTAATCAGCCTGGGATTATTTTCCTGGAGCTGGGCCTGCGCTGGGCCTCCCCAGGCCTCTCCTGTTCAGTCTCTGCATATGAAACCACTTCTGCACATTTATGTCATTCCACAGCAATAAGACCCCTCGTTCTTCCTCCTCCTTCTCCAATCTCCCCCCTTTCCCCTCCAGTCCTTCCCCTTCTTCACTGTTTCAAATGCAAAATAAACATCAAGCTTCACTCCCGCAACGTTTTCGGGCCCGTCGGCGCAGAGTTGTAGCTCAGGGCTCCTCGGAGCGTTAAGCGCACTGGTCCTCCTAACCAGACCCTGTGGCATGCATGAGTGATTTTGGCTGATTTAAGGCCATTTGTCCCATGGTGGAGGAGCAGAAGGGCAGAGTTAATGCTTTTCAGATTGCCTTTATCTGAGGCCCGATCTTATCACATCTCCTAGCTGAGCTCAAAGTGTTTACACTCTGCCCTATTTTGTGTGTGTGGTGTTTTTAAAGGGGCTCTTGTCACCCTGCGCCTTTGAATCAACTTGACGGTGTTTAGTGTGGGTCCGTGCAAGTGCTTTTGTATCTGTTTGCATCCACTCAACGCTCCACTAACATCCTGCTGTCGACTCCCCCACAGGCAAGGAGAGCTGCTTTGAGAGAGTAATTCAAAGGTTCGGGAGGAAAGTTGTTTACATTGTTGTTGGAGATGGTGTGGAAGAGGAGCAAGGCTCAAAAAAGGTAAGAAGTCTTGGAATAATAGATACCACACACTGTATACACATTGAGTCCTCTGGTGAAAACATTCATCAGAAATACACGGCGATAGGAGAAAAGAAAATGTTTTTACTCTCCGCTAGGTCAGGAGTTCATTGTGAATGCTCACAGAACACAAAACATACCTGCCATACTTTTCCAAAGAAAAGAGTCAGCACTCTAGCTCTCGCCTCCTCAACAGTCTTACTTTACTTTCATCCGTTTATCCTCTTATAGGGCGTCCAGGTACAAGAGAGAAAGTCTGTAGTGTGTAATCAGTGCTCTTCCTCCACCATCTCAGGTTTACAGAGCAGGGGAGGGTAGATGGCATAATTATATATTCCTGCTCGGTGCCCTGAGCAGCGTGAATGCTGTGTGTGTAATGCTAGCCCTTTCAGGCTCGTTGAAGGCACATTGTAAAAAAGAGCGCGCATAAAGGAGACTTAAATCATTGTTGATGAAATTAGAATATTTACTGCAATGCCAAGCCTGTTAGCACGAGACGGTTCAAGAAAGCCAGCGGTGTCTGCTCAGATGAATCTTACGCTGCCCTTACCTGTCGGCTCTTGCTCCACAATGTGTGTATTCAGTGATTCTGCCAAGTTTGGATGGACACCAAATGCAACATGTAAGCCGCCCACAGCAGATATTCATTAGCAAATTAATCAGCGGCCTGAGAGCATATTTCTCTGACAGCTACGGTGAGCCACAGTGTCAGGGTGTAGACATGGAGTTTCCCTTTGAAAAGCCTCCAGCTCCCTTTTCACCTGTTTTTCAGTAAACAACGGGGAGAAGCGTGAGGACAGATGAAGAGCGATTAGGCAGCGATTAGGAAGAAGTAGCGACCTTCATCCTGGAGGAGTGTGTAAAGCAATAGCTCTGTATTATGGAGAGCAAACACACCCTGGGAATATGGTCTTAAGGGATGATTGTGGAAAAAGATGCAAATATTTTCACTCAGTCTTGAGTTGTTGGATTGTGACATTGATGGAAGGATAAGGCGTTTTTCCCCCCGTCTGAGAGGTGGGAGTCCCACGACACGGCATGCGGTAAAAGGTTTCTGTGTCAACATCAGAGAGGACTTGAAATAACACAACAATTTCACCCGTCAGGAGGCACACATCAGACGTGACATTGTGTGGAACTACAAAAGCAAAATGTCTCAAAGTTCTCTCGCGCCTTCATTCCTCCACCTATAAAGAAAAAGCCACAATCCCCGAAACAATTCTGCCTTCAGTTATTACCATCGCCTGAGAGAGAAGGCAGAGATAGCATCTGCGGCTTTTAAACTTAAAAGCAAAGACAATTTACAAAACAAAAAGCAAAGAGCTTTTTAAGGGTCAGTGCAGGCTCTCCTAAGCGGAACATATGCCTGGGAGAGGCCATACCTTTGATAAGGGGAGTGTAATGGGCTCCGCACACTGAGGGGCTGAGGACTCTACCTGACAAGCTCCTTTCATTCTCTGCGACTCGGGTTTCTCCTCCCCGTCCTCTGCTTGGGAACAACAGCTCATTTGCACTGTCCCAAACACACACTGGCAGGCAGGAGGTTCATTCAAAAGACCCTGTGGGGAGTTCACTTCTGTTGAGGTTGGAGACCGCCCCTGGATTAGTTTGGTGGTATAAACCTACATGTTAATGCAGGGGAGAAATTAGGTAGCGGTTCAGATGTACTCTTTGGCCGCAGAGACGTATGCACAAGGGAGCAGGACGTGCAGTCGGCGTGTGTTACTGATATGATTGCTTTACCTGGTGAAAGGACCAGGCGTTCTCCCTTCTTTGAATGTATTAGCTGTGGTGTAAAGGGGTCAAAATCTTCTTGGCACTTCTTGCAAGTGCTTAGATGGGCTGCGAGTAATTTCTTTTCTTCTTTTTTTCTATATCAATTGATATGCCCATTATTATTTTTATAATATAGAAAATGCCCATTTCAGTTTCGCAAAGGTCACATGTTTTAATTAGCTTTTCTGTCTGACCCGAAGAAAAAATTAAATAAAAATGTTGCTTTAATAAATGACTGAAAGGGTTGATTCAAATTAATTCATTGTCTAATTGATGCAGTCCTTAAATATGTTTGAAATAAAAACGTTTGTATTCCTCCCTCAGCACAACATGCCCTTCTGGAGGATCTCCAGCCATTCAGACCTCATGGCTCTCCACCACGCTCTAGACCTGGAGTACTTGTAGCACTACACCACCATCGTACTCCCTGCTCCGCCTCAGCACACCCTGCAACCTTTCACCTTCGCCCTCCGTCCCCGTCCCACGCTTGCCACAGACCCTCCAGCTCAGAAAAAAGACCCCCCTGTGCGGCCTGGCGTCTGTCTTCCGTAGTGGAAGAAAAAAAGAGGAGAATGGAGAAAAAAAAAAAAAAAAAAGGCTGAGCACACGGTTAATGTGCTGACATATGGTCACACTTCGTCTTAACCCTAAACTTTTTTTTTCTCTCTCTGGAAGCGAAGGAGAGAGGTGAATTTACGGCGCTGCAGCTGCTTGCCCTGGTTACTGTGAATTGGCCGTTTTTCTGAAGCTGTCAAAGTGTTTTACGGCCCCCTGTTTGTGCCGGGACTCTGTCAGGGTTCACACCTGTGAGGGGAGCAGAGCTACTGATGGCCCCGCCTCGCCTCGCCTCACCTCGCCACAAGACTCAGCTACAGAAAACCACAGGCCCACGACTACTGGTGGTGACATTTCTCCCTCGTCCCTCTAGCTGTTCGCCTCCCGCTCTTTCTGTTCCTTATCTGTCTACCTACTTTTTAGTCTCTCCTCCGTCACGGCACAGACAGACAAAGCGACTGCTCGTCTGTCAACCGCCGGCCTGGGAGTCCTGTACTTGTTATTTATGAACGGAGACTTTGTGGGTGGCACCGTGCCGCCGAGAAGGTACCTCGACGACAAAAGACTCGTGCCTTTCACAAAGTACTATCTACACCACAGCGAGAGGAAGACGATTATGGAAGAAACAACAACAAAAAAGGGAGTTTTCTAAATATTTAAGGAAAATTACAAAAAACTTTATTTACAATGCTGAGACAATCGTGTATAGAGGAAATCTTTTTTGTGTGTGTAAGTTTGTAATCACTGGACTATTCCTTCCTATATTCATTTAGGTACGTGCTCTTGAAAGGTGGCAATGCTTTTTCATTGAAGTAAAAAAAAAAAAAATTAAAGGCATCCCATCGCACACGAGCTTGTGCGACGCCTGAAAGTGTTGATGTGTTCAAGTTTTGTTCAGTAAACAAATCTGTAGATAATGGGATTTTGTGATAAATTGTTTTGTCAAGACCAAAAGCATGGATGTCAAGTGTCAATGACCTTTCATTTGATTCTGTGATGTTTCTCGTCCTGACAGGAAACGTCAGTCACATCTTTATACAGCATAACAGGTCTCCTCTACGTCATACTGCAAGTCCTTTTAGACTCATATTTGAAAGGGAAAGAGGTATTTGTTTTTCTGGGGGGTGTTTGTTATTCAGAATGGTAGCTCACAACTTTTATCCTTAAGGCATTTCACCAGCCTGCAGCCCTGACCCCATATATCTGGAAGCAAACTTAATTCTGATGTTTTTCGGATTCGGTGTGGAAATGAGAAAACTCGCAACTTCCTGCCTCCTGAGAGCCATTTTAACACAAACATTTTCAAAATCGGAGATTTGACAAGCAGGCTTGAATAGGTTTTATTATCTTTTATACAAGCGCTATAACAACTTGTACAGCGAGCGTAATTTTGTATGATGTAGTGTTTTTATTTCGACTTTTAAAATACATTCTGTGTCCCACTTTGAAATAGTTGAAAGACATAAAGACATACAAAATGACTTTCCGCAATGCTTCTTCATCTGTGGATGGGGAAACCAGGATTAACATTGAGAGAAAAGCCACTAACTTCGAGGGGTTTGTGAACATACAGGACATGTGCTATCGACTGTGAATTTCTTAAGCAGAAACCCATTCGTTGTGTTTCTAATTTTCCCTCATTTGCACATGATCACTGTTGGCCTTTACATTTCAATTTGGATCCCTCTCTCCCCAACGACCTCCACTCCACCCCTTCTCAGAACAGCTTCTTCCCCCGCTCTATCTCTATCTCTATCTACGTATTGCTGCTAGATCAAGGTAATGGTAGGTAACTAGAGGAAATGTTTTATAGATTCATACAGCACGCTTTTTTTATTATGTTGCAAACATAAATGCAAACTGGAAATACTTTACACTACATGGGCCTCATTGTGAAACGCAAAAGATTGTTGTGTCTGCAAAATATGTGTACAGATGTTTTTGACATTATTATTTGATTGTGTTTAAATTAATAAAACTGATTTGTGAACTGTTACATGTTGCACTCTGATTTTTTTTATTTAAATCTACAATTTTAAATATTTTCTTAGAGACATTAACATACTTTTGTCTGTGGACAAAATAGTTTTCTTTGAACTACTTTCCATTGTGTGTTAATAGTACTGGAATGATGTTATATCTGTCCCCAGTGCCCAGAGACTGGGACTGATGTCACAGGCCTCAGATAATCCCACCAGGAAGCAAACAGAAACTGGAGCTGGTCAAGTCTAGACCAAACAACATCGCACCCCCACATGCTAATGACTTCCTTTATATCTGCACAATAGCTAGTACAAATAAAATACTTCGTACAACAAGGCTACAACTGAATGAAAGGCATGCTTTAATTTTGGAATAACTAACGTGGCTTAAAGATTACTCTTAACATATTTGTGATTGCATTTCTATAAATTATATATTTTTCCTAATTCCTGTGAGAAAATGCTTGATTTTCTTGACAATGTAAAACAGAGGCTAAGCCAATACTCAGCCCAGTATTTGTAATGTTTCCATCCTCATAGTGCATGTCTGTACGAGCCTCCATGTGTAATTAACATAAATCAAACAACTCAGAGTCATAGAGAGCCGAGTTAGTTTAAATAACACATGACAAATATTCATGAGCCGTATTTTACGAGGTGGCCACAGCTAAGACAGTCCAGCATGTAACACTAGCCTGGACAGGGAAGAAAGTGTCCGGCCTCCAAAACCACGTTGAAGAATTAAGCATGCATGGAATCTTTTTTAGAGCCGCACGGCCCGTTTAATATCCAGATCAATTATGTTTTCAGATGGAGTGGGAGTGATGGCCGGGGTGAGGCGTGTGCGTCTGCCAGGCTGGACAAAGCAAGTCGGGCCGCTACCGCCGGAATGTGCCGGCACAATGCCCCCTAATGTGCTTTTTCCATATCCGAACAGCTGAAAGACTAAGTAGTGTCTGTGGTCCTGACTGGCTGTCTTTCTCGGAGAGGAGAGCTGCTCTCTCTCTCTCTCTGCAGCACAGAATAGAGGTCTGTTCTCTTTGATAAGTTTTCCCGATGCTCAGAGAGACCTGGCAGAAAAACTCAGACACAACCAGACCAGACATTTTGTGAAAGAGAAAGTGGGTGTTGCGGCACGTCGGCCAGCCGCTCTGGCTGCTCGCGCAAAACAGGAGGGAACGAGAATAAGACCGAGATCGTGTCTGTGTCTGTGTGGCTTGTACCTGACCCACAGTCCTCCTCCACCAGAACTTTGATCGTCCGTGAGATTTATCATCCTTTGATGTTGTTGAGGATCCAGTGAACATGTCATGTGCTCGCTTTCGTTAGATATTGGTGTTCCTATGCTTTAATCGGGCTCTTAGTAACCATGTAATTCTCAAGAGGCCCGATCTTCACTGAACTCCCATCAACCTCTTTGTGGAAATAAAGGGGCCATTACCTAGCAGGTCCTCTGTTGGGCATTCCTCTCCGGGACGTCCCAGCAAAGCACCCGCCCCCCATAAAACTGTACTGCAATAATAAACAACGCCATTGGTGATTTACGACCTTGCCCAGACAGTGATTTCATGCAGATTTCCATAGAGGGGGCCTCTGACGGTGCATCACAATTGAACTAATATTGTATTACATGCATATCAAACTCCCTCCAAAAAACCTGATCTGCCACATCTCTTTTATGAGCAGGAAGCCTATTAATAGGCCTGTGTTCTCCTCTTGGTGGCTAGTGTGTCAAAAGTTAGGGGAAGTTGTCTCTCTAGCAAGCAGATGTCCACAGATTGAGACAATAAGAGAAAGAAGGGAGGGGGAGACGTAAAGTCTCCATCCTTAGCAGCGCCGCAAGGAGTTTCTGCTCAATCTAAGAACCAAAAGGACACGTTATTGGGTTGTTTCATTCTGCATTTCGTTATTCCTGGTTTGTCTGGAGGAAAAAAGCCTCTGTTACTGACAGCGGCTCCTCCTTCGGGGGTTTTCAGACAGGAGAAAGGCTCCTCGCTCCTCTCCAGAGTGCTCATTTAGCCCTCGCAGGCAGCGAGAGTGACAAACCTGTTGTCACGCTGTGGCGGGCGGTGGTGCTAAACTGGGCCCTTTGTTTACTGTTTGTTTATTTCTCAGTTACTGGGATTTGACAGGCAGAGTTGGGCAGGGACAGCTGGTAATCAGGAAGCTGTGGATGCCAGGGATCCCAGCCAGGAGTGTCAACTCCGAAGGGGCCAGGCGTCCACAGCTATGCCTGTCCCACACAGACGAGGCATTCCCAAGTGAGTCTAGACTGCGACAAAGTTATGCATATACGTTGGTGGAGAGTTTGAGTCTGATTGGTGTACAACAAGTTTTGGTTTTAATGGACGTGCAGAGTGGTTTATGACTCAAAGAGGTCACACACACACACACGCACGCACACACACACACACACACACACACACACACACGCACACACACACACACACACACACACGCACACACACACACACACACACACACACACACACACACACACACACACACACACACACACACACACATGCAGGCACCCACTGATGAGGAAATGATATTTGCAATGTATTAGGGGTTTTCTGGAATCTGCAAATGATGTGTTATTCTACTATAAGTAGTTGTTTTGACAAATCCCATGCTGTTTCAATAAAGCATTGAGATACAGTGGCAGCCTTTGCCGCTCATCATGCACGCACGCTACACTAGCACAGCAGTGTAGTCGCTGCAAATACTCAGAAACATGTTGACATGTTTGTCTGACTGCCAGTCATCAAGATGCTGTATTAATCGTGTTTGCCTCCTGATTGTTGAGTATTTATTTTTATATTCATGCAATTCATGCAGTAACTCCCGCTGCGTGCCTCCTACGAAAAATAATTACTCGTGCAACAACTGCTGTAGCTTAGCAGCTACTTAAGTTCATTCACTGAGCAAATTCAGCAACAAAGGCACACTTTACATCACCTCTCACCACGGCTCATAACCACCATGAGGTCGTAGTGTTGCGTTGCCAGGGCCCGGGCCTGGAGCGATGCTCACGGTCTGCCCAACCGCACCACAGCTCCACCTGCGTCTGCGGTCAAACACACACACACACACACACACTCCCTCATATTTACTGGGCCCACCGCGCCACTCCATTTGAAGGTGAGTGGCAGAGATTTATATGGCAAGCTAAGGCCACCCTACAACTGTGAGGGCGGGTGTGTAAATGTGCACGTGGAGGACTTCTTAGCTAACTGAGCTATGAGCTACCGGGTCCCTGAGGGTTTATTTGGCTGCTGCTGCCCCTCCAGACCTCCCTGTATGCTGTGTGTGTGTGAGCATGTGCAGCGTGTTTATATGTGTTTGTGCACGCTCAGAACGTGTATGTGTGTGTTTGCAAGGACCTCCCTCTCGGGTGTTAATTGGGCTGGCTCTCCCAAGTCGGGTCTCGGACCCGGGCCAAGCTCCCTCTCGTCTAGCAGCAGAAGGAGCCCCTCAGCCAGTTTAATAAACTCGATGTCATCCGGTTAATAAAACAGGCGTGCGTCCCACATTGGCTTGTTTTTGCTCAATATGTCACGGGTGATTTTATTTTTATAAGTAGAAATGAAGGAAAGGTGAACCCTGTTTCATAGGTAGGTGTTCTTTTTCCTCTTGGTCCTGCTCCTGCTTTATGTCCAGAAATAATACATTTAATTATTTTACACTTGCAAGAAGCTACGGCCACATGGGTATATTATGTAACCTTACTCAAGGAACAAAATGCAATTTGGGAATAAAAAGAGGTTTTAATATTGTGTCAGTGCTTTATGTCAAGTTGCTCTTTATGTGTGGGGTGGCCCAGTCTAAAAGGTAAAATTACTGATTACTACTGATTACTTCTGGAGTGAGCTCACGTTAGGCTAGCTGATGATGGTCGCTAAATCCCTGCAAACCCATTGGTTGGCTGCTTGCTAAACCCAAATGTCTGTTTTCTATTTCTACACATATTAAATGCCTTAGATGTGAAGAGTTGCTGTTAAGGCTTTGGAATTGTTTCAATGGAGATGCCGACTTGTCGTGTTGAAAGTAATGTACATGTAAGTATTGTAACTTATTACTTTAGCCAACATTACTACCACCCTCAATATTAATTGAAATAGAAATATTTTTACGCCACGTTTCTCTCTCTAGGTATCTGTTCCTCAGTCGTTCTCTTTTTCTTGGGCCCATTCTGCCCCAGTAGGAATGTTAATGTTACGTTCCAGTTGGCTGAAATGGTTTCTTTGCTCCGAGCAGGGGACACAGAGGGGATGGAGGGGCAGCGCGGGGGCGAGGAGCCACCGGGACAAGAGAAAATATTCTATATCCTGGGTGACTCTGCTCTTCTGGGGGATTACAAAGGGTTTAACTGGTGGATGAAGGAGAGCAAAGTGGTAAGTGACATTTCTGGTCAGGGAATATGGCAATCAGCGGCATGGAGCCCCGCCAAGTCTCCCGGCCTGGCCAGAAAATGCTAAAAAGGCTCGGGAGAGTGTAAACAAACGGGGGTGCTGGCTAGCGGTGCAGGAGGGGAAAGGAGGGAAGGGAGGAGGGGGGTGGTGTCCAGGGGGACAGATCTGTTAACCATCAGTGGCTGTGTTTCATCCTGCCGCCCCTCTCCAAACCCTTCAAGGGAGGCTTTGTGTACCTGCTCCTCAGACAGGAGCTGGGAATTTGGGGAACAGGAAACCAAGGCTTTCCCCCCCTTCCCTTCTTCCCCACACCTCACCCATTCCCCTTCCCCTGTGCCCCCCCCCCCAACACACACACACACACACACACACACACACACACACACACACACACACACACACACACACACACACACACATTCACCCCCTGCTATGCCCTCTCTTGTACGCCACCTCTGCCCTCTGATCGCTCATGCCTACCTCCTGAATAGACATGTTGTCCAATATGTCATTTGAAACACACACTCACTGGCAGGTAAAGTTGATAAGAGGACACTGGCTTGTTCCACTGCTCTCCGCCCTCAGCCAACAGCAGTCATCACTCAGCTCAGGTATGAATGTGCAAAAAGAAATGCCATGCATAATCTAAAGGCCTGCATACTATGGGTCAAATAAAACGGGGATGTGGGTATTTAAACCTCAATACATAATTCATGATTCTCCCTCTGAACCACCGGCCAAGAGAATCAGAGCATTGACAGAGTTCACTATGTTAATTGTTTCAGTTAGTTCATGAGCTGCTCAGGACTGTTCAGCCACACAGCGCACGCCAATTCAAATCAGCACTTAGCCTAGTAGAAGGATATTATTCCTGACAAAAAGCTGCTAGTCTTATTACTGTTACACCATAAAGGTTAGCACAGGAGAGCAAGGGAGAGTTCACCAGAGTAATGCATGTATGGATCGCAAACAGCGATTGTCCAATCAGAGCTTAGCAATCGTTACTCAGCACAGCCGGTCTGTCAAGCTTTTGATTTTTCCCACATGCTGTCAGTATGCATGTAGCTGTAGTTGTAGATACTTCTGTAAAACTATATGAAGAGTTTGGAGGGTTGTTTATATATTTTGTTCTTCCTTTTTCCATTACAAACAGTAAAGTTGAAGGAAATGGCTGAACTGTGAGAGCAAATGTTAGCATGAGTGGCTAACAAGCTATCTATCGTTATGAAGCTACGCTAAGAGGGTTACTTCCATAGTCAAGAAGCATATTGTGTGTTATTTTTTACACTCAAACTAAAGTTAAGCTTAAGAACTTGATAACTTTATGTTTGAGATTTTAAGTGTAATACTGAACAGCAGGTGTTGATTTAGAGATGTTTAGAAATGCACACATTCGATATACCGGTGAGTTAGTGGTTGTAGCACAATAGCTGTTACCTTAGCATGCTAGTTACATTAGCAGAGAAATCCTGCAGATAAAAAATATAAGCTCTATACTTCTCCCAAAACCATTCGGGATAATCTATATTTGACGAGGATAAGTTATATTCTAACGCAAAAGTTACAGTGTCTCGCTCTGCAAAAGTCAACTCAAGGCATGATAAATGATGTAAAAGTAATCAAGATACCTGTCAACAAAGCCAGTAAGTAAGCCATGCAATGGGTTATGTCAACGATAGTCTTAATTGTTTTTCAATTAATGCCAAGTGGATTAACAAAAATCTTTCAACACATTGAATGTTTCTCTTTTTTTTGTTAACCCTGTTGACCCAAAACTAGCCAAAGCAGGTAATAGGTGAACCACCCCAAAAAAAAAGTGAAATCTCATAAAAACTTTCAAAAAGTTCACATAAATTGAGACACAAATAAACAAATACATTTGATAGGATTAAAGGAAAATAAAATAAGTGCATTTAAAAGTCCTACCGCTCTTTTTTTCGACCAGCATCTCTGATGACGGAGATGCTGGTTGAGTGGAGGTGAAGACATGTCTTGGATGAAGGTGAGTTCCAACTGAAGAGCTCTGCAAAAACCAGCCTAGACACATGCACAGAACAGTTGCTCAATATAAGAAATGTCCATTGAGATCTATTTTAAAATTGTCTGCACTACAAAGTCCTGGTCTTTTTCATCAACTCATAACAACTGTAATAACTGTATCACTGTAATAATGTGACTCACAGAATCTTTTAAAGACCATACATTGAAAATAAAAATGCAATACACCTTCGCGCTGACAGTATACAGTGCACCTTTGATAAACCTATTAATTGTCCATATATAAAATGAGTTTACATGAAGCTTAGCTGCATAAAAAAAAACTAGCCTCGTGGGCATCGAGCTAGCCTGCAAGCGGAGTGGTTACCAACCACATCACACACAGAACATTACCCAATTAGCACCTGCACATGACTCACAGGGCACACAAACAAAATGATCACATGTTCATAAATACATTTCCCTATACATGGACTGTTGTTATGAGCTTTATTTGGGGTTGATGTTTCATGTCTATTTCATCAGTCAGACAAGTAAGTTACAGCCCATCTCCTCATTGAACCTAGATTAGACCCCTGTTTCCTACTCAGATACTGCGCACTATCTTTAGAGTCACAGGTGAAGGTTAGAGAGCTCCACAAATAGCATGTTCTGCACGGCTATTGTAATGTCCTGATTAGTCAAAGCTAAAGGAGTTGGACTGCTGTGTGTTCGTTAATATGCAGGGCGATGGAGAGAAATAATCGTCCCTGTTACTGAGTTGACACAGATCATAAAGGCTTCATTGTGAACGCTGACTTGTCTCCCAGTATGCTAAATTAAAAAATGGATGTAACCTAATACGGGATGGTAGCGGCGATAAGATCTGGAGTCGGCCCGTGTCCCTGCAGGCCCTTCTCCTCCTTGCTAAACCACAAGGGAAAGACAGCGCGGTGACAAGAGGTGTTCGGGAAGCAGTGAACACCCTGCAGATCAACAGATAATATGTTTCTGGCAAATAAAGCCATTCCTGAACCTTAAATTACATTTTCACCTCCCAAAAAAATGTCTGCTCCCCAAGCCTGAGGCAGTGTCTGTCTGAAACGGAGGGAAAGCGGGAAAGAGGAAGTGCAAGGTGTTTTCTGATGGCAATATACGCGTGTGTGTGTGTGTGTGTGTGTGTGTGTGTGTGTGTGTGTGTGTGTTTGTGTCTATATGCATGTGTTTGTGTGTGATTAAAAAATGTGCGAGGGGTCTGTCAATGTGCATGTTTCTTGTAATGTATCAGTGAATGTATGTTTGCACATGTGTGTGTGGAGAGAGAGAAAGAGAGAGAGAGAGAGAGAGAGAGAGAGAGAGAGAGAGTCACTCTGGAGCACCATGACAACAGTGGGGCCGTCTGATCCTCTCTCTCTAATTGTCTGTGACCTCGTAACTGGAGATGCACTCTCAAGGCAGGAGGAGGGCCTTTCACACGGCAATCACTTTTGGATTTGTCCTTTATGCAACTCCTGAATACCACTGCCAAAAAAGTGTGTGTGTGTGTGTGTGTGTGTGTGTGTGTGTGTGTGTGTGTGTGTGTGTGTGTGTGTGTGTGTGTGTGTGTGTGTGTGTGTGTGTGTGCAGGTGTGACCGTTCTTTAAATCCGGACCCTGTGCTGATTGGCAGTGAAGTACAATAAATGTGAGGTGGACAAGTATGTGTGGATTAGACACCCGGGTCACATGATTGGTTTAGCTTTTGAAGCTCTTCAAGAACGACCATGCACTGTAATCGTAACACCTGGGACTCAAGTGGTAATTACAACACAACATGTTTTTATAACACCGTTATGTTACACACAACATGAGCAACTACAAAAAACGTGACAACAACATTATAGAAAATACTGTTCAACGTCTTTAACGGTTGATTTTAAATGTTTCTCTCTCTTTTGGCGGGGGAGACCTGAGACAGGACGGAACATAAAAGATGTACAAAAATGTGTTAAATTATTCCTTTAAAATAAAGAAGACTAAATCGCTCCATTCATGAGGGACGTCGAGCAAGTGAACTTTTTACTGCGTGGTGTAATGCACTATAATAGACAAAAATCTTTTCATATTTGGATCTGAACGTGTAACTAATCCACTGGGCTGACTGTGACTGAAGCAGCAAATGTTCCAGCTTCCTTCTTTAAGTTGAAGTATAAAACAAGTTGAAGATTCTTACATTGTCCGTTACATGCTGACCAGAGAATCCACTCACCTCGACACTGGACTCTCTACACTGTCTGTCTGCCTCTGTCTGTCTGTCTGCGTTCCTTCCATCTGTCTGCAGAGGCCGGGCTCTTCTGATGTCTCTGTTTTGTTCCACCATAAAGGGGCCTCAGTAATGGCCCCTGTCACACACAAAGGTATTAAGGCCTAAAGCCTCTTTCTCCGACGCCACTGGCAGCTGGGTCAGGGGAATAATTTGATTTGCTATTTTATGCTGGAAAAGTGCCTTTCTTCCCAAGCCACATTTGCGCTTGGCTTCTCCTCTACTCTGCAGCCCCCTGAAAGACTTTACATGACATTAACACATTTCAGAGAGCATTACGGCTTGAAAAGAGATTTGTCTAGACAAAGACATGGTTTATTTGTAGTTAAAGCTTCATTTCCTGCCTGTTCCTTCTCCTGCACTCTCTCCCTGCACCTTTACCCCCCTCAACCCGCCCCTCCTTCCTGCGTGACTCCTGCCGGGCGCACAATGGTTGGCGCCCTGACAGGTAAGAGGATTTCAATTAGTTTACCTCGAAATGGGCCCGGCAAAACGTGATTAATGAAAGCAATTAGTCTCTGTCATGTCTTCAGCACACTCCTGCTAAATCACCGGACTGCTCCTCACTGACGCTAAGAGCAAATTACATCACCCGGATCCTCTCTCTCTCTCTCGGCCTCTTTATGAGCTCCCCACGTCTCAATGAAGAGAGAAACGAAAAGAAGAAAAAAGAGAGGCATGAAACCCTGCTGATACCCATTTTCTTTTTCTTTTTATTCTTTAAGTGTATCCCATAAACATCCACAGTTTCTTCAAACCTGTAATAAAAAAGAATAATACTCATATATTCTACAAAACAGTTCAAAGAGATTTAGGCCACTGCTGCTTAAAAAGCTACAGTGAGAAAAAAAAAAACATTTATAAATCACCATAGATGTTTAAAGACTGACTAATAATAATCAGGCAATAAGCAGTGTGTGTATGTTTGTTTAAATTAATTAAAGCTCGCCTGATTATAACACGGATGATCTACAGCATCGCACGTGTTTACGCTTCGCACATGTACTTCCCCTTCCAAAACATCCCACAACACACACATACAATCGTATGAACTACAGCCGGATTTATGGAGACGTGTTTTAAACTTGTAGGCTTCAAAGTGTGCGTGCGTTATGGGCTCCTGTCACGGAACCCAAGAAACTCGCAATCTGAAGAAATGAAATCAAATAAAAGGGAATTCACAGCGCCATAGATAATGTTGTGCTCGCTGCAGGCTGGGTGGACCTCAGCCAACAGTAATCACTGCCCACTAGGAGGGAAACGGCCCCACCTGCTTCAAAACCATCGCATGCAAGCTTCCTCTTCTCACAGTTTTTGCTCATGTTGTGAATTTATGTTGCCATCCCACCCACCACCTCCCTCACTCTTTCTCTCTATACTGTCTGACTTCCCTTCTCTGTCTGTGGCACTCCAAGCCCATTTGTTCCTCCGGAAGATGTTATTCTTTATATGAAGAAAAAAAAAAACACTATATATTCTTTCCTTTTTCCAAAAGGCTCAGTGATTTCCTAAAACATCTGGGCACTGTAGTGTTTAGTAAATATGAATCAAACAGGAGTACATTTGTATTTTTTAAATACAATACATTTGCTTCACCAGGAAGGACCGTCAACTCATATTAACTGCAGGGCCCAACATGTCCTCCTGTGTCACAATGTGGCTCATTTACGAGTTTTTAAAAGTTTGATTTAAATAGTTATTCAAGCCAGTGATATAATTCAATGTTTTCACCCGCAGACTTTGTAACCTTGACTTTCAAGTGTGGCCTCGTATTCTAGCGACGCAGTGATGACTTTGTTTCTCTTTGGTTTTATTGTTGAAGTATCGCTTTGTAACCTCTATGTAGGGACGTTTTGTCCGACCGCTCCAGACCTTTTTATTTTTTTTTGCTCATGGTTGAAACACATTTCTCAATAAACTCCAAAGAATTGTTTCATCTGGTAAAAGGTTAATCTTGTAAATCCTACGCTGGCTTGCCTGTGGCCTTTGGAAAGGTGTGCTCGGGATGATAGGGCTTGCATATTTTGATGTGATCCTATTTCTTCATTTCCTGCATTGGCTGGGAACAGGGGAGCAGCACAGGCTGCAGCTAGACCAAGCGTTCTCCTTTTCTCGCTCGCTCCCTGTGCCCTTCTTTCTCTTCCTCTCTCGCGCTGTTTGTCAGATAGAGGATGCCAAGGTGACAGGCTTGTTGCTATTGGAAATGGGATGATAGGAGGTCTTTGGCATCCATCCTGCCGCTGTTCGATGCACTGAGACGCAGTCCCCCTTCTAACGCTGTTGTTCAGACTGACATTCCTGAGCATGTCTATATGCGTACAGTGCTGTGTGTGCGTGCGTGTGTGTGTGTGTGTGTGTGTCTATATTGCATGTTTGCATTTCCATCTGTGGCGGTTCACTCATGTGCCAGGGCTTGTGAGTGGCCTGCTCCTTCCTGCTTCTAATGGAGGCTGCCTTGTCAAGCTGTCATGCTTCAGGACAGTAATATCTGAGCCACCCCTTCTTTTCTCCTCGCCCCATCAGTCAGAAATTGGAAAAGCCAAAATCTCGGCCCACACACTCCAGTCACTCTCTCTCTATCTGTCAGTTTCTTTCTTCCTCACTCCATCCCTCTCTCCTGTTGTCTAAGGTTTTCCTGTCACCTCGCCAACATGTAATTGTTCAAAGCTCTGTCAGCCTCCAACACTTTGATATTTTTCCCAGGCTTCAAAAGAGCAAGACAACAATAGGCTTGTGACTGCAGGGCACGGCGAGGGAGCCAAGGCGATATTAGTTATCACGTCTTTATGTTCGCTGGCATGGCTTGCAGACTTTTACGGGGGGGAGAGGAGGGTGTTTCGGAAGGAAGCAGACTTGTTAGTGGTTTCTCGAGCGGCGTGTTCGATGCCCCGGGATATTTTTTTGTTTGCCAATGACTTTCCAACATCAGCTCAGGTAAATATCAGGGCGTGTTTGGTGTCAAGACTCAAAATGGTGGCGTGTCTGTTCTATGTTAATAGCAATGTTGAGGTTTCTGTAATTGACACTGTCTTAATGCGTGTCATTTTCACTCATTGTTACTCACCAAACCACAAGGCCCAGTCTGTGTTTAAGGGCATGGGATGATTAGGCTTGCAGAGAACAGACGGGATCAGATAATTTGTTACAGATTTAATCTTGGCAACACTCAAGTAAAACTGTAAAATAGTATCAGAGAGACATTTGCCTGTTAATGTTATTTTAACAAACCTCCGGTCAAACCCTAATCTTAAAAGCGATACTCCGTAACTTGGCAGAACAAATAAAACATTCTTCCTCTTAAAATTCAAAAACGTAAAACCCGCTATTGCTCAATTCAATTCAATTTTACTGCTGCTACATGTCCAGTATGACCAGCAGCTTATGGTGTCTAGCGTTAGCTAAAATTCTCATGTGTCATATGTTGTCATTTTATGTTTTTACACATTACAGGAATTGAGCTTCAATGCATGTCTTGGTGATATTCCAATGAAAACAGGAAATATCCTTTTGGTTCAGTTGATGATTTCTTTGATTATATATTTCTTTGGAGTGGCAACATTTAAAATGTGATTTTAACATGAATTCAGGTTGAGAATTTGACCAAATCAGACCAATCACACTATCCAATCTAAAGACATCCTTGTTGTTATTCAATTACTTGTAATGTACTTCTGTCCAGGGAACCAGCACCTCACAACAATAAGCTATAGATTGCGTTACACTTTCTTGTGTTTTACTCCACATAACATTAGTTCACTTTTCACACAACAGTGATCCAATTTCTGTGTTTCTCTGGAACAAGTATTGTTTAGTGTCGAGGTTGCCAGCAGCAGGTTAGCACCTACTCAGCCCTGCTAACATGATATGCATTCACCTCCATGGGGGATATGCTCTGCACGTTCTATTTATGGATGCTAAGTAAAATGACACTTCACCCTCAACCCCTCTGAAAGAGATCATTCACATATGTTACATGCAGGACAGATTAGGACAAGAGATGGACACGACATACAGAAATCATGTCTGATGTAACAACACTGGTGTTCTTGCTTCCACAAGGAAAGGTAACCCTTCTTGGATTCTTATTTCATATCAAGGCAATAAGGAGAAACTGTCAGCTAAGTTCAGTTTGGGAAAGTCACACGTTTCCTTTCTTGCGAAGAGTAGGGGAGAAGATGGATACCACTCTCAGATGTGTCTGTTGATTATGAAGCTATTGCCGGGAGATTGTCTTAGTTTAGTTAAAAGACTAGAAGCAAGAGGAAACAGCTCGTCTGGCCTTGTCCAGCGACTACGTTGAGTCTCTGCTCTTCAGTGTGGTGAAAACACTCCAGAAAGGTCATGCATCCGGCCAAAAATGTGTCCGAGCACGTACCTCTTTTTAACTTGTTGTATGTTTCTTTGGGTGCAGATTAAACAAACAATATGTAATTGGCAAGTTAGTTTGAGGGATGCTGGTGGCTGAATTTGTTTAAATGTTGGATAGAGCTAGGCTAGCATGATCTCCATGCTCCCTAGTCTTTAAACTATGCTAAGCTACGCTAACTGTCTCCTGGCTGTAGTCCCATACTCAAAGTACACTCCAATGTCTGTTCACTAGAAGTAAGAACCCAATTTTAATGAACTGGGATTTTCCATTAGATGTAAAATACATCATGTAAAAATAACTTACTCCCCATCCATGCATTAATAAGTGAAGTGACTGCAAACACCTTTACAAGGTAGAACAATGTGTGAAAACGGTTGTGGGCTCTGGCCCTGACAGGAGCCTTTGTTTTGACTGAGTTTTCAACTCTGTGGGATTTCCTCCAATATCCCAGTGCTCCCGTTGAACGAGGAGCGGGTACAGGCCGAGCAGCCTAACAAGCTGCCTTCTCCGTCAGAAACCAGACTTTCACTCGCTCTTGCAGAATATGGCACTTTCCTCCGGGACTAGGTTAGGTTTGGCCCAGGCTTCAGACGCAGCTCGCGGTCAGCTCGCTGGCAGTAGCAGCCAGTCGGTCCCCAGCTCCTCTTCCCCTCCTCGGCAGCTGGGAACAGTGGGAGTTGCGGGCTGCGATTACTGGCCAGAACAGAACAGAGCCGAGGTGAGCTCAGACTTGCTGCTTTTCACTCACTCAACAGGAGCTCTGTTTCCAAACGTGACCGGAAATAGGTAGAAAATGAGCTATGATGTCCTTCATCAAAACATACTACATATACATTCTGTTTTCCCCAGGTAAATATATATTATTCTTACAAACTGCATATCCATATATTTAAAGTAGACATTTGATAGAGGTATAAATCCACACATAATATAGCCGGCCTATATTTGTAAGTATGAAATATCAAATCTGCATTTATGTTAAAGAAACAGTAGAGACAGTATTTACACAATAGCTGGCCTTCACTACATTACCATGAAATCAGCTGTACAGGCTACAGGAAACAATATACATATTTTGATTTAGCCCCCACCCCCTTCTTTTAGGGACACAACTCGTTCCCTCTTTCTTTTGCCTTCTGTCTACAAGTGAGGGAAGAAAAAGGTGTGGGTGTTTTATGCTTGCATGTTTTCAAAACAGAAACTCAGCGTATTTCTGCATTTTTCCACCCTTGTCTCTCTGCCTGCCTGCCGATGGAGCATCTCATGCTCCTCATCATACGCTCATGTTACAAGCAAGCTAAAGCAACAGAGAAAAACAAAAAAAATCCTTTAATAAGCATTCAGTGTCTGGTGCATGTATTATGGAATCAGACATTGCTTCAGAGCATTCTCTCCCAAATGCTAAATGATCTTTTCATGATGTTCGTGAAAACACAAAAGAAAACCGAGAAAGAGTAATGAGAGATGGCCTACTTCTCTCCTGCGCGAATCTCACAAACAATGAAGTTCATCCCAGTTCCCCTTTTGAGAAAAGTATGTGGTGTCTATTTTCACACTTACATACCACTCATTGTTAAACAAAGTCTAGATTAGGTTGGGAAGAAATTAGTTTCTCCTTGTATATTTTTGCAGCAGCTGCAGTAGATATTACCCTTTTTGTCAAGTTCCCTATAAATAAAAAAAACGAAATCATCTCCATCACCTGGCAATTCATGTGCTTTCACATGCCTCAATAAAACTACATCGACTGTGCAGTAAATTGTGTATGTCATGAAAAAAAAACATGTGCAAAGTTTGATGATTTTCATGCTTTTGTTTATGATGTTCTTTTATACATTCAAGAGGTTTATGGCCCTTCAACACGTGAAACTATCACCAAAGGCCTTTATAGCTCAAAGAAATCTGATTGTCTGTGTAGGAAAGGCTCTTTAAAAATGTTTTTTTAAGCTTTGACGGAGTCCTTTTTGCCACGCTCTCACCGTGCCATTTCCTCTCATCCGGTGACAGCAAGTGGATTTATGTGTGTGTGGTTGCCCAGAAGACCCTCTACTGTACCCTCCCTGCAGAGCCTGTCACACAGGCTGATGTATTCCCCTCCACCACCTCTCCCTCCAAGCTTTATGATGGAAACTGATACAAACACTGTGATAGGGTTTCGGGATAAATTATTCACGCTTCCAATGCTCTCTGCTGCCGTTTCGGTTCTTAGAGGACGTCCGTTCTACAAACGGAGCCCTTTTTTTAGACCTCATCCTTTTAATTGATCTGCAGCAAAGACAATACGTGTGTGATTGAGAGAGCGGAGGATTTGCGCGGTGAAAGTTCAGCCTGACGCGCAACACTTTGGCCGGGCTGGAGTGTGTTGTTGGGTGCTGGCGGCCTGTGCTGCGGGGCATTAGGTGCCTGAAGATTTACTGCCTGGTAAATGAAATGGCTGTCCATCGGGTTGCAGGGGCGGCACATCAACAGAGCACTGGTCTAATGTCTCTACCATCTGGTAGGATAGGCCTTTAATTGAAAAGAATTTCTGGACTGAAGGGGAAGAGCTGGACCAAGTCTCCCAGTCCCCCAAGAGAGAGAAGTAATGAAAAGAAAATAACTTCTCTCCTCTTTAGTGCCTATGGAAGCCATAAAGAATAACAGGACATGGTGATATAACAGACACACTGCCGTAGTGAGTGGGTGAATAACTTTCATATTACAGCCTACCATCTGCTAAGACGGTTAGGAAGCCAATTGGATTAAACATTATGGCCACTTTGCTCACCGCGACTTTTAGGACTACCTTCAGGTGGCAGTTCATAAAGCATTTCTTTGTCAGATTTATTTAGACATGAAAGATGTGTTTTTACTTTTGTGTCAAACTCACCCACTCCGAACTTCCTCTTTGAGATTTTTCTAAAAACAAACAGGAGGGAGGGAGGGGATGGCAGACATCCTGGAGGCCATAGAGGATAACTGATGAGTCTAGCAGGACTGAAGGCAGAATAACAACACTCACCTTTAATGTGGCTTCTACCGTTGAGATTCCCTGAGCCCAGACACAGCCGCGGTGCGAGTCTGTGTGTGTGTGTGTGTGTGTGTGTGTGTGTGTGTGTGTGTGTGTGTGTGCATAGGAATCATACAGAATTATCCAAACAAATAATGTATCTGATTGTCTGATGTGTTTGGATCGGTGTCCGTTGTAGAGTTTATGGGTCAAGTGTATATACATCACAGCTTTGGTATGCTCATGTGGCACAAAGACACCTTCTACTTGACCGTTTTACCGTCTGTGATGAGCACACGGCCAGTGTGCATGTCTGCTGTCTACCTCTGTGACAACCCTCCCAACTCCCAGACTATTTAACTATGTGAGAAAATATATCATTTACATTGACTTTCTAAAAGAAAGAAATACCAAATTGTGCTGTATGAACCAATTCCCAGTTGACAATTGTGTATACTGCATGAGGTCATCGGCAAAATTATTTTAAGCGCCCGAAGGAATCCCCCACACCCAAAGTAAACAGATATAGATACTAAAGGTACACAATAAAGAAAGTCAAAAGTAGGCAACATCAATGGCAGACACTGTGCTGCAGTAAAGGAAATAAAAACAAGTGGTAATAATGATGATTTTCAACATCTATTTTTCCACGTCTTTGTGAATGTCTGCTGTGTTGAAGTAAGGCAGACAGGCCCTCTTTGAGCACACATCTAATGTCTCTTGTGTGTTTTGGCATTTGTTGCTTTTTACAGGCATCACATGTGCACACAGAAATGAAAATGCACACAGGCGTGTACACACACACACACACACACTAACACAGATTTTGATTTTACGTCAGTGTTCGCAAATTCGTCTTGGATTACACGTTGCTCTAAAGACAGGCGGAGGATAGACTGGCAGAGGCTGCAATACATTTCACTTCCTGGCTCCGATTTTGAGTTGACAAAATAAGAACGCTGTCACTGAATCTGCAAATACGAAGGAAAACACTCCTGTCAACAGAGCTAGAGCGCCCAAGTAAGCCGCAGTCTAACGGCAAGGGAAAATGTAATCAGATACATCTCCAGTCACAAATACAGCATTGAACAAATTGCACATGGGTAAACCATTTTGTTAAAACAATAGCCAGTCCGTGTGTGTGTGTGTGTGTGTGTGTGTGTGTGTGTGTGTGTGTGTGTGTGTGTGTGTGTGTGTGTGTGTGTGTGTGTGTGTGTATGTGTGTGTGTACGTGTGTGCGCAGACATGGGTCACAGCTTGTCCACCGACATGGACCCCATTAGATCAAATGACAGCACTACATAATATTGACACATTCACAGCATGAGGTGTGCTATTCAAGAGGTCACTGTGCTGATGATATACTGTATGCACCTGACATGTCACAGTCTAATTTTGAAGTCACCACAGCCACCAGACAAAATGAGAGAAAGCTGAGCCTTATGGAAATATAATATTCCAATGTAACTCTGAGAGATAACACACACATGCAGACACACACACAGTATGTGCATGCATACTGGTGTATGATAACTATATGCAGTTTTATAAAGTTTTAAAAGCACAAGTTAATCTGTATGATCATTTGATACTTGAGAAAAGGTATTGAAATATACTGAGGGACATATTTAAACGACATGCATTTGCAACATTATGTGCTTCAACTTGTAAGGTGCTCAATACAAAATTCAGAGCATATCCTCCGCCTCCACACGACTCTCAATATGACAACAGCTGGGCCGATGGCTCGCTTAGCAGCTACCAGCTACTAGCTACCAACTACTAGCTACTAGCTACCAGCTACTAGCTACCAGCTCCAGCTACCAGCTACTAGCTACCAGCTACCAACTACCAGCTACCAGCAACTAGCTACTAGCTACTAGCTCCAGCTACTAGCTACCAGCTACCAGCTACCAGCGAGGATCTACCAGCTACCAGCGAGGTACTACCAGCGCAATCAACGACAACAGTGATTGATGGGGAACCGGAGAGTGAGCGCTTCGCTTACGTGAGGATGCTGTTGGTAGGGACGGCATTATCAGCTGTAACTGCAATGCAGTGCAATGCAGAGCCAGTGAGGCACGCTCACATGCACTAAAAAACATGCTGGGCCGGCCCTGCGGTCAACAAAGCAAAGAGAAGCTCGAATTACAACACAAACAGATGGCAATTTCATTCTCTGCTCAGGTAGACATTACTTTACTATCTTTCTTTTGTTTTCTGATTTATTTACTAAATTAAATATTGTTAACCTTAAATCCTACCACTTGGGTACCATCTATCGTTCACGTCTCACAGGTGATTTATTCTATCATTCCAAGTTAAATGTGTTCATAATTATTAGTTTTTGTTTTCTGTTTAAATTATTGCCTTTTAAAAACAATATATATATATATATATATATATATATATATATATATATATATAGATTTAACAGATAGAGCTATTTTAAATGAGTCCTAATTTAAGGTATGACACACAATCGGGGGTAAAGGGCACTCTGTCAGTCATTTTGAAGAACACAGACACAGATTACCTCACATGCTGTTTGTTTTGGTTTGACACAATATGGAAATTAACTTTCTCAAAATTATCTTTTTTTCTTATTTTTTATTTACTTAACTATTTATGTTTTGAGAATAATCAACAGGCTTACAGTAGTTTATTCTTGAGATTGGAAATGTTTGTTGTTGGTCAAAAGTCAAAAAATGGTTGTTACACGTTTATTCATAGGAGACAGATTTTCATTTATAGGGTAAACAACATTTAATTGTGTGCTTATTTTTTTTCTGAAAATAATGTCGTAGTTATTAAGTATTTAAAGGATTCAAGCTAATTTTCTATTCTATTTTGCAAATTATTATTTCTCTGTCAGTATTTGAATCAACTGTATTCTCCTTCAGAAAAAAGGCAGATTAGCTCGGAATAATTTGTCAGTGTTTGGAGGGTAAATGGGATAATTGTGATGTTGACGGCTCAGAGAAGATTCAAACTCATGCTGAAGCCTCCCCAATTATGTGTGTGGGGTAAAGTGGCCTCAGTCACAGCCAATGAGAGCGGCTTTGGCTCTTCTCGCCTCCTCGCTTTTAGACAAACACGCCAGTCAGACATCAATAGGAAGCGTCTCTGTTTTAGCACGGCTGACCTTTAGCCGTTGTCCCAGTCTGTGCCCACCCAGACCAGACCTGCACGTCCCAGATATTTAGCAGTAATCACTAACACCCACGTAGCTCGCCCATGCAACTTACATCGTAAACCTGGTGTGACCCTCCTCCGCCACCGGTGGCTGTACCCAGCTGATCTGCAAAGCGTGATAGACAGATGCACCGCTTGAGAGAGCAGCAGAAGACTAAAATAAATAAAACAGTGCTGCCGGATGACAGCGTGGGGCCTTTAAATGGTGGGCGATGGAGGAAGGGAGAGGCGGAGGAGAGGAAAAAGAGTGAGAGGGCATGATTGAGAGTGTTTGTATATGGGTGTGAGAGAAAGCATAGGCGGGGGGCCCTTGCGGGGCTAACATAGTCTGTGTTGTGCCATGCCACAGGGCCAGCTGGCAGGGTCCAAAGCTGGCATGACAGAATGTGACAGAGGATCCGGAGAGCAGGGACTCGGGGAATCCCGACACAATAATGCTGATGGCAGAGCCTAAAGCCCAGATTTAATCACAGCCATCACCCACCTGCCAATAGAAAATTACACAGCGGATATCAATGGCAGCCTCCCCGTAGTGTTGAGCCCCCAACAGAGTTTCCAGGCCGGGCCCAGCTGTCAATCACTGGGCTTTAATGGTAGAGCTCACGGCTCCCAGACAATACAATGGTAATGCTATGTAGTGAGCGGCATATAGTCATGTCTGAAAACTGTATCCAAGAAGTATGGGAATGGGTTTGACAAAGTTGGCAATCAGTTTGTTCAAATCAAATCAAATTGTTCTCCAGTGTTGGTACACTGATTATTGTTAATAAGCAGCTTTTTAAACCGTTGTGTATGATTCATTGTTTGACAGAAATATATCTGATGACACCAAGAAGAAAACAAGGCTGGAGTTTAGATTTTTTGTACTAATGAGTTTGTAACAAAATGTCAAAAAAAAATATAGACGAATGTTACAGTACAGTTATGTCTTCAATTATAAAAGGAAGAGAAAAGCAAGATGTCTTCACATAAAACAATTAGATCATTAATAGTGTTTTATAAGAAAGAAGAAGAAAAAACTAATTATCAATTGATCAATCTTTCAAAATTGTACTGAATAATTGCCTGAAAACTGAATTGTTTCACTGGCTCCTGAGGTTTGAAATGTATTATTATTGTGATTACACATGTAGATATTAAAGAGATTTAACATGCATGTGGATGTTTTTATATCAGAATTCTTCTCTGTATCTGAAATACGTATATTTACCGCTTCAAATATGAACTGCCATGTCCTGACCGTCACATAATCTCGAAAAATAATTGTCTGGCTCATCAAGGCTCACTTTCTCTGCTGATGAACTTTTTTTGTTCTGCTGTGTTTTCAGAAATCAAATCTCTAAGAATTTAGATTATATGATGTCGTTGTCAGTCTGGAGCGGAGCAGCACTCTCTGATTTTAACCAGAGCTTTTTTTAGTATCTCGAGCAGCCGGGGTTTCAATCATATATAATCATGTACATAAATGTACACTCATACACACACACACACACACACACACACACACACACACACACACACACATCATGTTAGTAAGCACTGCTCTGACTTGACAGGTAACGGTCCTGCGGTTGGGATACCAATCAGTCTCCGAAAATGTTTACATTTCAACTGTGCTGCATGCTTTGACTCTCAGGTACCCCTGTATAGATTGACTGTATAAATGCTCGGCCACAATTAAGATCTATTAAATTGAGAGCAATTTTACATACTGTACATGCACATTCAGTATTCCGTTTTCGTTTGCTGGGTTATTGTGTTTTTTTTTGGGGGGGGAGGGGTGTAAGATACACAACAACAAATTTCAATTGTTAGAAGTTTGAGTTTCTATGATAATGAATAGTTTGTTTGAAGTATTCCTTCTGATAATTTTCCTTTAAAAAATGTAGTCATCATACTGTTTTCAAAATTGTTCTTTAGATTAGACTGACCAAAAAGTGACTCAGCCTTAACCATTCACATACGCTTGATTTCAGTCTTTCCTTTATGTCTGGCTGGTTGGACTGTGTGTGTTTACGTGTGTGTGTGTGTGTGTGTGTGTGTGTGTGTGTTTATGCTTCTGTGTGTTGGATCCTGACAGCTATCACTTGTGACACAAAGCGGTTGTTTTCTGAAGGCTTTGCTCCGTTTCATGTAATCGCTTCCCTGTGATGGCGGATAGGACCTCTGCTCTACGCCGCTCTCAGCCATGACTCCTGCAATATTTACATGTTTACGCTCACAATTTCCATCTGTTGTTTCTGGAACAATCAGCAGCAGGGGCCTGGAGAGAAGCACGGGGAACTGCTGTAAGTCGCGCTCAACTTGGGTTTCATGATTGGGAGGCTGGGCCTGATTATGCTCGACTAGGCGAGGGAGGGGAGGGGGTTCGTTTTCTTTCCTTCAAGGCCCTCTCAAGGTTTCTGACGGAGGGCTGGAAGAAAGCGAGGGCTCTAGGGATCTCGCCCTCAGAGAGAAGCTTCACCAGGGTGAGCTCAGGGCCTGTAACCCCGCTCACCCCGGCTCCGACTGGCCGCGGCCAGAATCACTAATGGATTTCAGATACGTTACAAAATCAATCGCAAGGTTCAAATGTGGTCAAAAAAATGTGGCGGATTATGACATACATGTGTATGTTTATCTGCCATGAAGTTACAACAACCATATCGGAAAAGAGCACTTTGCACAGTTTATTAATTGTGTGTGTCCCTGCCTTTTAAAAAGCAAGAGATTTAGGGAGATGCACTTTTTTAAAATGTTGTTACAGTTGAAGAGTCATTAGATCTTATCGAAGAATCAGCGACACTGTTATGTGCTGCAAAATGGAATGCTAAATAATCATTTAGAAGTCAAAAGAAAACTATTACTACTGAGAAGTAAAGCTACACCCCCCGAGGACAAATGGGAGCTCTAAAAGAAAGGGCGATACTGATGACTGTGTGGATAGAGGGAGAAAGAAAGCAAAGAAACACAGGCAGGATGAAAGGGTGTGTTGATCCCTTGTGATGTGGCTGCAGACGTAGCGGGTCCCAGCGTCAGCCGGACCCAGCGTCGGGTTTCCCAATGCCGGAAGTGGCGCGTTTCCCCTGGCGACAAGCTCTTCCTGCAAAATAAAGAAATCATTAGAAAGATGACAGCTGGGCCAGCCAACAGAAAGCCCAGGGGGCCCGGCCTCAGAGAGCTGCCACCCAGCATTAGCTAGCCGCGCTTGGCTTCACCATCACCTCCTTCAGAAGGTAAACAACGCCGCTGCAGCACAGCTCACTGTTCTCCATGTCACACTCTATCTCACTCCTAATTTTTCTTTTTCTATCTCTGATCTGAATGTGCTTATCCGACACTCGGGCTCTCGCTCGCACACATCCTCTGACTTCTTGCAATCCCCCGAGGATGATGGGCGGAGGAACAGCGAGCGGGAAAACGTTCTGACATGTGAACTCCAAATCATGCGTAGAAAGTCTGGAGCTGATGGGTCCGGGCTCGGGCGGTGACCCCTGGCAATCACGGCGTGTGGCAGCCACACTGGGGCCTCTGCAGCGCGGCCTTCTGGGAGCGCACCGCGCCGCATTCCAGCCCAAAGTCCTCCCCGAGCATTTCCTCGACAAGCCATCGTTTACTTCTGTCTGCCAGACGAACGTAGCCAGAGAGCCAGAGGACTTAAGGGTGCATTAAGAGAGCTCTCCCAAAAACCATCAGTACTTGACCTCAGCTGAAATGATTACACTGTAAGGAAGATATTTTGAAGTTGATCCCAAAAGATAGCCTCATCTTGTGCTCAAGAGCCTACAGGGGATGAAGTGATGCTGCCCTTGGAGGAAATGATGCTGTTCTTGCATTTAGTCGCTTATTATTTGAGGAGACGACTGAATCATTCAGAGAGATGTCTTACTTCTCTGCATTTTTTGTTCTTTTACTTAATTACTACTATTGAAAGACAACCTGGCTCGTTGTTTCCAGTCTTTATGTTCGGTTAGCCTCACGTTGGAGAAGCACAAGATTGGTGTTGATCTTTGTCATCGAAAACTCTCAGCAATATAGCAAAATCAGCGCATATATCCCAAAATGTCCGACTATTCTTTTAATCGTCATATATGTATCTTTTATTTGTATCTTTATGCTGTACGATGGGGGTCGATGACCAAAACATGACACGGCCTCACAGACACCTCCAGGTGCCGCGACTCCGTTGCCATGGCGATTAGGAGTGACATAGGTTAACACCTGCTAGCGCTCACTCATGGAGATTAATGTGGCGGCTCAAGCAAGACACACACACACACACACAGACGCAAGCACAGGCGCACACTCACACCAGAGCCTTGTCCCCTCTAATGGGGACTGATAAAAGACAGGCTCCATCTCTCGCAAACAGGACTGACTGAGCAGCTTGGGGTCAGCTCCACTGCAAACATTTCCATGTGCTGCTGCATTTAGACATGCAGGCCCATGACTAGGAAGCAGGACCCAGTTTCTCTGGACTCACTTGGCCTCGCCACACTCCCCGCAACACTGTGACAGAAGGCTGGTGGCGGCACAAGGTCACTTTTCTCTGTGATATTAGGTTACACAAGGTCCTGTCAGCAGGTCACCGCGGTTGTCTTTTTACTGTCTCTCTCCAAGTGATGTCTTGAGCAAGGTGAAGGCAGACACACCAAAATAAAACAATCAGTCATTCTGAGAGATAGAGGAGCTGACAAGACCGCCAGTCAGCATCGTCACCATGGCACAGCACATCTTAAATCAAGCAGGATGAGCCAAACAAGTTGATCCAAACTGCTTTTGGGATGTTTACACACAGTGACTCATTTCCATTGCCTTGCGTGGTTGGGATCAGGCTTATTTACACACACAAATGAGGCAGACGTTGCCCTAATGGAAAGATTGCCAGGATCTGCATTGGACAGGAGGACAATCATTCTTTTGGACGCCCGGTTTATTCTGAACTTAAAAAGTATGTTAACGCAAATTTTTAAATACATGTCCTCTCACTTAACCTGAGGGGTAAGTAGCCATGCAGATAGTTGTGTTTGTTAGTTGTTGTTTTTTCTTTTATGATCTGCCCTTGCTATATCTGTCTTCAACTGTGTGAATGGAATTTTTCTTTTGGCGAAAATGTGCGTTGGAAACATTTTCTTTTTCCAGAAACCACTCAGAAAGATAGAAACCTCTTCCCAGAAAAAGCATCCCTGTAACTCTGGATATCCCACAGACCTCATAGTCAACAGATTCCCACAGACTATTTCTTCACTTACAGTTACGAAAAGCACTGTGCATAGTAAGGTTTGTGGATTATCTAGAGCAACCCAGACTGTTTGTTGAGGTAAATATTTTATCCATGGTATCGGCATTGGCTCGATGGCAATGTCGGCCTGTTCTGTCCTTGGTCCAGAGTGTAATATCTCAACAACTATTGCGACCTTGACATTTTTTGCAGGTATTCATGTTTACCAGATGACGGTTCCTCTTAACTAAATTAACCCCCTAACCTTTCCTCAACCCCCACCATGTGGTCAATACTTTTTGGTTGAATTGTCCTCAAAACAGTTGGATAGCCATGAAATTAGATTCTTCTTTTTCATTTGGATAAACTGTCTATTTAAATTTGGATAGCCAAACTTTTCACCCCTGACTCCACAAGTGGTTTTCATTGGACTGCGTAGCCTAGAGCGGCTCCTAGCTTCCATGCCGGCGCGTGTCCCAGAGCAGTGACTGTAAAATCCATTTGGGACACTAAGCCCTTAATGATGAGGGGATGCGGAGGTAAGGAAGGTACCCTGACTTCCCTCCTAACCTCTGATGGTTTTTGGACAACTCTAACTCCCCTGGACTCGGGTGTCCATCTGTGCCAAATCACTCACATGGTACTATTTATTTGGCCTGTTAGAGACTCAGGGATAATCGGACCCCCCTGTTTTTTTTTTCCTCTTTTTCCCCTCGTCCTAATAGCAATTGATATGCGCTATTAGAGGGTATTCACTGTGTAGTTTGTGCTCACATGAAAGCAGTGGTCTGTTTACAGAATTCTAAATGATTGGGATTTGGAAAGCATTGTCATCACAGTTAAGACCAGGGAAAGGATACAAGGCACTTAATAACAATGAAGTAAAAGATCCACGGGCACGCTTCACTGACAGGGCAGAATGCTACAGAGAACAATGGCCAAATGTAAGCACTGACACGTACCAGCCATTTACAACCAGTAAACTGCGGACTGGCATCTTTTGCTGGAGGATTTATTGTATTCTCTGGAGAATCTAGTACATTATTTTCTCTAATGACTTGATGTTCAAAGTCAAACATAATCCATCAGCCAGAGGATTTTTGGTTTACTGTGACACGGTTGTATGTTTTTTTTTTAGGAAACTGATTTGAACTCAACATACTGTAAAAGACCTTCCAAAACTACTCCTTCCATAGTTATAAAAACAAGCTCATTCCGGTTCAAATGGACAGTTATACTTCATTTTGGAGCAGGGTGCCTCCCATTGGCTAAATCAAACACTGTCGGGATGATATTCATAATAACAGTGTTATTTCCATATAACTTTGCCAGCTGTAGAACTCACTTAATACAAGCAACATGGACGATCTCAATCTGCTCGTGATTATCAGCAATACGTCACTCTGCATTATATCTGAAAGGAACCGTTGTCACAGTGCTGTCACGCTGGGCTGCCACCATAATGCCACACATCAACAATAAGGCCTTCAGTGTGGAACACCACTGTGGCCACATGCACTTCTTCCAAAATTCCCAAAATATTTTTTGCAATTGATCGGCCCTGCCATTTTTTATATTTCAGAAAAAGAGGGAGGAGGGAGAATAACAAAGCTGGGAGGTATAAAAACAGCCTTGAGGCTTCGGGATGCATTGTTTACTCTCGCAATACAAAAGGGAGGAGTGAGAGGAGCTGAGGCCTGGGAATTACCCCAGGCGGGTGAGGATGGGGAGCTGGAGACACGCTAAGGAACAAAGTCCAGGTGACATCCTAGTGTCAGTGTCACCATTTAGGGACAGCGCAGCCGGATCAGTGACAAAAAACGCTGCAGGCCATGAGCTCTGTCAATGCTGATGTGATCCTGTCAGGGAGGGAAAGACCTAAAGAAGACAATGTGTCTTATACAAGGCCCCACTTATTGTACAAGCTAAATGTTGCCCTCTTTCACTTGGATGTGTTTTTTCCGGGTGCAGCATTCTGAGAGATTGTTGTATCTGTGATCTCATTCTTTTGGAATTTCTGGAGAGTTAATGGCCATAGGTGTGGATGGGACGTACAGCGGTAGGTAAATCAAGAGCTTCACCTTAAGGCTAAGCTACCTCTTAACAATGACGGTATAACAGCCACTTCACTGGATGACACTTACAAACCACCTCAGTACACGATAGAGATTAAGACTGGATTAAGCGAACAGACCTACATCATCAGCAAAAAAGCAGATATGCTACCCCTCGCCACCAAACTGGACACTATCCACTTTCTCTAGAAATAAGCCCATTGAGGTGGTTCAAGCATCTGATCACGATATATCCTTCAACTTGGACAAGAGTGAATAGGGTTTGTAAATAAGCTGGCAGTAATATCTCAAGATCCCCAGATCCCCATTGGAGGACATGGCTAAGAAGACGTCACAGCTTGTAGTAGCTTGTTGTAGCCACCTTGACCTGAACACATAAAAGCGTCTGAAAATGGATTCCGATTACAATATGGAACTCCAGTTTTGCCTCTGTCTCTCTCAGGTGTGAGTCTTTTCTGTTTTGAGATCCAGACTGGGCCTCAATCCAATCACTATGGTGGTCGGTCATTTTGAGAGTAATGGATCTAGTTAGCAGTAATATTCCTTAATGGAAACAGCCTAATTACAGCCGCAAATAAGCGCAAGCTTCACAAAGGATTAAATATACAATAGTAGAAAGAAAGCAGGTATGCATTTTCCAAATGATGAAGAAGTGAAGCTGTTCTTAGCAGGTTAAAAAGAAGTCTGGACGAGGGCTTGGAGGGGAGAGAAAAATGCTTTGTCACTTTAGATTTCACAGCACCAATTTGAGCTACGAGGCGGCTGGTTTGGATTTCAAAGCTCACTACTTTTCAGGCAGAAAGGAAAAACAAATATTTGTTTTGTGGTTTATTGTGTTTTAATATGGCACCAAGACAAGACGCAAATTGAATGCAGAAAGAAAGAAAGATACAGCTGCTGAAATCAACGAAAAGCATCTGTCTCTTCCTTTGAAGAAGATTTGTGATTATGATTACTGCCCAGTTTGATAATTTGAGTTTTAATCTTATGTTATGTTGCAGATTCTTTAGGAAATACAAGCTTCTTTTTTTTTTTACAATCTGAAAGGATTTGCTTGATTTAGCTTGCCTTGTCCTCTCAGTCATGATCTGATTTCCATTGTTACCAGTGAGATGATCTCAGATATGAAAGCACAGACAGTACAAACTTCTTTAGAACCTCTCAGACTGAAGGGGTATAAAACAGAAACTCCAAATAAAATTCTCCACTGTGGATAGTTTCAAATACGGCCTGAATAGAAAACCGAATACAAATATCCAGTTATTAATAGTGTCCACGCTTGATGACAGGCCACCGTAAGTGGCAGGTATAGTGAAATGAGGCCACCAGGGACCGCTGATTGCGAGTGAGGGCCTGAGATCATCACTCGTCACCAGTCGTTACACCCCTGTCGCTGCTCTTGGTAAGCCCCCACTGGCTGCTAAAATTGAATCTCAAGTTGTGTCCTATTTTGGTTTGAGGAACAGGTGATGTGCTTGGCCCGACACGTTCCCTCGCCTCCACACCACCCCCTTGGGGCTGTTAGTGAATGCAATGACAACATAGTTTTCCTCGAAAAGGAGCGGAGGAAAAGAGGGGCCCTCTATTCTACAGCACAGATCAATACCTGATTCGCGTGTCCTAAGTGCTGCAGAAACGTGGCATGCACGGTTGTGTTTAACGTGGGAAAAGACAGAAGACATGTCTCCCATGAGCACCTCGATACAAGACATTTGCCTCTGCTCTTGTTTGGTAAAATAAATCCATGTTGGACAGCAACATGCCCACTGTTTAATTTGCTGTCAGCTCGCGTAGCGCTGAGCTGTCCGCCTCGCTTTGTTGGCCTTTGTTGACAAATGCTTGACTGACTTAAAAACATGCAGTCAAATTAGGCAAATCCTTTGTTCCTCATGTGCACTGACGGAACTGCAGTGGCTAAAAAGTTGAAAATATCGCTATTGTGAGCAAGGTAAATGATATTTGATTTAACTAAACCATTTTCTAGAAGGGTAAATTACATATTTCTCTGGTTCGTAGCTGCAAGGCAACAAACACAGAGTGCATCTGTGTCGGCGGCAGCACACCTGGACTTCCCTGTGCTCTGCACCTGCCGGCCTTTTCTCAGTGTAAACTTCTCCCAACCCAATATTTACATGCTGGTCAAATCCTATTCAAATTGCTCCCTCTAAACAGAGGAGCATTTCAAAACAGACACCATCAACTGACTTGTGATTGTGCATCAGTTTGTATAAGGTCTCCGCAGACGCAGAAGTAATCAAATGAATGCTGCAGACAATACTCTCTGATTGTTTCTACTGTCATAATAGAGCTTTATATACGTTGTTTTTTTGTATTACTCTACAAGTCAGTTTATTTCTATTCGTCATCTCAAATCCATTTCTGGCAACGGTAAACATAAATGCCTTTCCTGTTACTCACAGCAGGGGTTGGATTGAAAGAAATAATGCTACCCTGCTGTGACACAATACTTGTTATAAGCCTGGCAAAATACCTAAAACTTTCCTACCCTCTTACAATTATTTCTACCATGTGGATGATTACGGGGAGCGCAATAGATATGCACAGGCAAATTATAGTCCAATCTGGGATGCTTAGATTTGAATACCAGCATGCTTAACTACAAAGACCATGCTAGAAGAGCATGAATCATATAAGAGGGGGGAAATAAGAGGAAGAGAGCATGCAGCCAAAGGTTCCACATCCCTGGTTTCAGGGGTACAGCGCGGTCCGTGGATGGAGTATTAGTCTAGAGTTATATATTATGTGTAATTATGAGGACTAAATGTAAAATGTTTCAAGGTAAAAGTTCTGCAGCATGCCAACGAATGACATCCTGGAGAAATATACCATGACTTCATTTAAAGAAATGAGCGGTTTATATTAACCACAATGAAGACAAACTGGTACAGTGGCTGCTCTTTCCTGTGAAAGTGATCACATCTTTATGGCTCCCGTCACTGCTCTTTACAGATCTGTTTCCCAGAGGTATTTGATGGGGAGAGCCAAAGAGGGAGGAAGTGTGGGTCTGCAGCCCCCGTGTTAACAATGGCTCTCCTCAGACCCCCGGCCCAGGCCCAGCCAGTCATGAAACACCATGGAGATGTTATTGACCTCAAGGTTAACTCTCCTCAGGTAAGCCTGGGAGATAATGGACAAAGAGCAGTTCTTTTACAGGTGGAGTGACACGGCATATCCGCGCGGCGCAGCTCCTCTCGCATTGACAGATTTTCTAATTCACTGCAGATTCCCATAAAAGTGGGTGGCCAGGGCCAGCTCTGCCCTACAGAGGGCCCATTCATGCTGGGTGGGATAAGGGGCCCGGCCAAATTAACCTGGATTAATTTAAAAGAGCAAAGAGTCCTTACATCCGAATAAAATGAAGATCAATAAATTAAATGTCCGGGTCAGGATGTCAAGTTGCAGCGATGATCGACTGACACACTGAAAGCTACGTTCTTTGGCTGAAAGCGGGAGAAAAAAATGTGCGCGAGATCCTTAATTACTTTATTCCAAGGAAGAGAAGTGCTTCCATGCGTCTCTCTTTACATGCTAGAGTTGGGCTCCTATAAACACACTCATGTCAGAAAAGAATGCTCATTATTTCTCTCATTTGGCTCTGGGATTAGTCACTGCAACAGAAAAAGAAACCACTCGGACGTTTTTAAACTTGTTTGTACTCCACAGTAAGAATTATTATTTAATCTGTGATTTATGTCCCAGGATTTTCCACTCACGTTTAAAAAAAAAAATTTAATGCTAGACTGTTCTCTTCTCCTCCACAGACTGGGATTGGATAAGAGTGTTTTTTATTTTATTTTATCTCTTAAATTCCAATAATGTCTTATAGATGTTAATTTGTCCACCTGAGACCACGGAGTTGGTGCCTCAATGAAAAGGTGTGTCATAAAGAGAAAAGATGGCCATGCTTCTGTGGTGGGGCAGCTAGACCTAAACCTGAACCACGACATGTCATTCACTACATGATCAATTATCCAGTAAGGGCAGCCTTGTAAGGAGACCATCTCATCATGCAGCCATTAATATCTTAACAGTGTCTGCCTGGAGATGACATGCAGGACAATGGAAAGAGGGCCAAAGAAATGAACGCGTGGCCCAAGTCCAAGCTGTTAGCAGATTAAAGTGACTTAAAGATGCAGGGACCCGGATTCTCCATGACATAAGGTAAGGTCGGAGATACAGAGATTTTGGTAAGGTCATTTCAAGGGTTTTTCCTTATTATGTGAGAGTAGTCTAAAGTCACTGACAACAAACATATTACAAAACGTATTTATATTGCATTCAAAGCTGATTTTTAGTAAATTTTTGGTTTCATACTTGAGATTGTCTGACAGCATGAACATTTAGTTTGCCACCTGCCATTAATTATTAAATTTCACTCATACAGAAAATTCAGTTTTTAATCAAAGAGATAATCCATATATGGGATAAAAATGGAGAATTCCTGCATGTTGACATTTGTTCAAAACGTTTTTTTTTGTGTGTTTTATTTTACCTGTTAGGCTTTGTGAAGGAACAAGAACTAAATAAATCACATTTGCTGAATTTCCCCTCAATTGTCCGTCTTGTGATGCCCACGTTGTCTTTTTAAATTAAATAGCAAACCTGTCGCTGAGGCAGCCTTCGCAAATATGCCAACAGGATACTTCCTCAGATTAGCAGGGCTGTTTACACAGTCCCCTGGTAATCTGGGCCACAGGGGACATACCTGTACTGTGTCAGAGACCGAGCTAGAGTTACACAGTGGGACCAACCAGCCACAACGGCCCACACCAGAATACGATCCAGAGGGTCCAGCGGGACTGGCCTGGCTCCAGGGGGCTTGGCACTGGGTACAACTGGCCTCGTCTCCCCCTGCCAGACAAGGGGAGGAGTGGTGTGTATGTGTGCAGTTGTGTGTGTGTGCAGTTGTGTATGGTGGTAGAGGGAGGGGTATACCAGCTGCCACCTCTATATCCTTCCTTCCTGTTCTTTTTTTTTGGCGACATACTTTGGTAATTGGCTTGTCTACAGGTCCATAAGCAATACTGTTGGTACACACTGGCACACACACACACACACACACACACACACACACACACACACACACACACACACACACACACACACACACACACACACACACACACACACACACAAAGAGGAAGCTTTAACTGTGCCTTATGGGTAATGACAGCACACAGAGAATACTGGTGTTATTGTGCACTGAGGGGAGAGCAGTTTTAATGGAGCCAAAAGAAAGATAATAGGAGAGAGTTGCCTTGTTTGAACTGCATGTAGTATACAAATACCCAACGGTGTGCTCATGCATCCATGTATGTGTGGGCAAGTGTGGTTCTCCTCGCAGGTGCTCCTCACTCTTCATCCCTCTGCTCCTTCTCTCTAAAGATAATTGATGCTCACTAAGGAAAGAAACAGGATGACATTATATTTCTCCTTGACCATTTAGAACAGCACCAAAGTACAGATCAGGTCTGGTGAGCTAGACCGGCTCAACATTGTTTAATTTTGCCATCTACCCATCAGTCTGCCCATCCGTCCAACCCTGACCCAGTGGCAGTGGTGGCAGCGGTGCACCACACTAAAGCTTTCTTTATCTCATCAACAAACCCAGAGTTCAGTTTTCACGGCCTTATCGAGATCTTCTGCAAGTGTGCTGGAAAGCCACTGATGCAATGTGAAGAAACACCTCTGGGATTTCACAACCCCACACATACACTACAAGTGAGGTAAACTGCATGTGCCCAAAACAGAAGTTATTTCTTGTTTGTATCACGTAGTACGGACTAAAAAACTGTACTGTATCAATTAAACAGAAGCATACGAGGAGATGAGAGATGCATAGCAATGCTGCTAATGACGATGATAATGATGCCATTACGCTGTCCGCTGCCGTCCCCCACCCCTCTTCCTAATGGGGGAGCCGCCACAGGGTGTGTTCAACAAGCTGGTGAGGATGATTCTGGAGTAAATCACTTGTGGAAAGGTGAAATGTGGCCAGCACGAGTCGGCCTAATCCATGCCAGACATGTGCAGAACACCAGAGGAGCAGGTGCAAACAATTGAAGCAGCTGTCAGTGAGCTGCCGTGATCTCTTCTGATATCTTAATTGTTAGACAATCCAAGAGCAATTTTGGCAACATTGCTGTCAGCCCCGGGACGCGCCACGCTCAGCTCCCATCTGTCAGGGGCCTGCAGGGATCTGGTGCTGCTCTCCCGCCCTGACTGAGGGCCCATGTCTCTGAGATGTGTGTGTCCAGTCCATCCAGCATCTCTGACGGAAATCGGGGCTGATTGCTGCTATTTCCGCTCACTTTGGCGGTTTGGGTCGAGGGTGCAGGCTAATGCTGATAATTGGCATGTTTCAAAACTACTGGAATTCGTCGGGCCTCCCACCCAAAACCCTGTCCAGCCCAGTCCCGACCCCCATGTCGGTTCAATGTTCCTAAACAGCGTGATTAGCATAAGAGCAGAGTGTGTGTCAGTATAGATTCAGGTCTCGGATGTGAGCCTCTCCAGATACCCCCACCATGTAGTCGTAAAGGACAGGGGTGATCAGGAGCTGCGTGGCCAGAGCTCCGCAGATGTGAGACGGAGCAATCAGACAGTAAACAGCACCACAAAAAGCACGGTGAGCTAATGCGACTCTCAGCCAAAAGTAGCAAAAACAAAAGTTCTAATTTGACTCAATGTCAAGAAATTAAAGTTGAGAAGATCTTTAAAAAAAAAAACATGTATAATTCACACACATTCACAGACAGCCAAGAGGCGTCATTATAAAGAGATAAGTCACAGTGCAATGACAGTGAGTGACCTGCCTCCACCCATTCAACATGAGGTGAGGCCTGACTCTCGGCCCAGGCTGACCCTCCCGGTGATTTATGTGGCCCCAGTAAGCCGGGTCTATTTGAGGGCCCAGCGAGGAATGAAAGTGTTACCAGTGAGTGTTGGGGAAGGAGGGCGCTGAGGGGAGAGTTATGAGTTTTCTCAGCTGAGTGCCCAGCTTTGGGTTTCTGACATTGTTTTCATCCGAGAGAGAGGAGAGAGCAGGAGTAGTCAAAAAAGGTGGGGGGAGGGCGGCAGAAGGATGGGGGGCGGGGGGGTCCACGGAGCCCGCAGGCTTGAACTCCACAGCTGAACCACTGACCCCAACCATCCATCAGTGCAGGGGTGTGACAAGGCAGGGGCAGGGGTATGTGACAGGAGGGGGGGCAGGAGCGGAGGGAGCTGGTGACGGGGGAAAGGGACTGAGGGGCTATAATGGGCTTTGGAACATGGGAGGGGCCAGTCACTGGGGAGGGGGGGGCAGGAAAGGAAAGGCCAGTGTACCTTAGCGGGACGGAGCAGGGCTTTGAAGAGAGGGAAGGACGTCTAGTTGATGGATGAAACAATGCAATAGGTGTGTGTGTGTGTGTGTGTGTGTGTGTGTGTGTGTGTGTGTGTGTGTGTGTGTGTGTGTGTGTGTGTGTGTGTGTGTGTGTGTAAAAAACACAAAAATCCGTAAAGAAATATTTACACGATGCTCCTGAATCAAATACATGTATCTAATTTAAAACTACTTAGCTCCAGCAAAGTTCGGCAACACAATTTTAATTTTCAAGAAGTAAAAAACAAAAAGCAAAATGTTTATAATCATCCAGAAATATTCTTGTTCATGTTCTTGAGATGCATCGATACTCCTATACACCATGGGATGCATTTAGACATGATTAGTCAAAGAATGAGCTAAAAGAGTTTATCATCGGGACGCTAAAGCAACATCTGCTCAAAATGGGACTTTGCCGTCAGTCATTTCCTGAAGAAAGAGCCATTTGCAACATGTCTTTGTAATATTGCAATCGATTGAATGGTGTAAAACTAAACGTATCAATTATTTTCAGTATTCATTCTATTTTAAACATTGCTGTTAGCTTATGAAAAGAGAAATTCTATGATTTGTTCAACATTTTTACCAATTTAGAACTTGAATCCAAGCCCCTATTGGAAACTAAAAACGTAATTTCGACGAGAGACAAAAACTAACTTTTTGTGTTATATTGTTTCCACTTTTCTGAGACTTGGGCCGCGCTCGCAGCATATAGGCTCCCCCCATATAGGCTCATACTGCCAGCGTCTTTCAGCTGTTGCCCAAGACTCACTGTCACTTAGCTCCACACAATGCATGGCCAATGGGTAGACTGGATCCCAGCATCCGTCCTCAGAGGGGCATTGGCCCTCTGCCAGACAAGCTTGAGCCGGGGCCCCTGTCGCACTGAAAGACTAGAGCAACACTAATGGTTAAGTCTGAGGAAGAGTCTGTGGGAGAGAGGGGAGGACCGTTTTAATATGATCCAGTTTGGAACTCCATAACACATATTCAGATTTCATTAGGGGCCAAAGATGGACCAATATGTTGGCAGCATTAGCGGTTATAGGGGTGACTGTGTTTGTCTGCTTGACACTGTGTTAAAAAAAAGGGTTAAGAAGTGGGGGACGAGGAGGGATGAGGCGAAGAGAGATAGAGAAAGAGAGTTCATGGCCTTCCCAGTTAGGTTATGGCTCTGCAGCATGGACAAATCCATGAGCAAGCGAAACCACTGTTTTAAATAGCAGGTATCTGGTGTCAGTGTGCCCTGAGAGAGGCCCTCTCCATCAATATATTCCTTTGCCCTTGTCTGCTCCTGATATCTTTATCTTGTCAGGACCTCTCCTGTATGTTCCACCTCAATGGCTTCCGTCTGCGCTCGCCCTGTCCTGTGCAGATGGGCCGCTGCTGGTCGCTCCACTTTAGGCCCCTAAGGCTGGATGGGTCGAGAGCGGGGTGTGGGATGTGGGGGGTTAAGATGCAGCGGGATTGAGCTGAAGGCAGTCTTATGTCAACCTGTAGTCTACAGGGGCCTCATTACACAGACGCCAATGGAGAAGCTTTTAGAGGGCAATTAGACCATTACAGATAGCCAGGGGAATAAATGAACAATCCCTATGTCTTCTGAATAAATGAGACGTTAAAATGTGCTTTTTTCTTCTTTTTTTTATAATAATGCATTTGGGACTTTTCCCTTTTCTAGTAAATGTTGCAAAAAAATACACAACTTTACGTGCTGAGTAAGGAAACTAATTAAAGAACATGTCTTTAAAGGTAATTCTGTAAAACCTACAAAAAAAGAAATGCAAAGGACGTTTTTGACAACTTTACATGATGCAAAATAATATACCGCAATCTTGTTTACCAGTTCTTATCATAAATCCACTGCGTTGAAATTGACTGGACTCAGATTGTGCTCTAGTTTAGCAACAGGAAGCTTCCACTGTGCTTTCCTGTAATTTCCAGCTTACCCTGAGATGAAAATGGGAGCGGGTTGTGGGAAATGACAGATGCGGCTCGGGAGGGCCATTGAAGAGGTCATATGTCATCACGGGGTCGGACATGCCCTTTGAGCAGGGGCTGACGGGAGAGGGGGGGGGGGTCACACTACCTGGAGAGGAGACAAGGCCTGGGAATGCAGCTAACCTGGACCCGACTGACTCCACTCACCTGTCAGCCCGCTCATAAGTGTGTCCTGGATGTATGTTGGCTGGCTCTATCCTTCTATGAGCATCTGTCTGCCTTTCTACAAATCTAAAAAAATATCTATATCATCTACACTTTCACCATCATAACTGCCCCATTATAGCAGAAGCAAACCTCTTGTACTGTAGGTTTATCAAACATTACACCTATAAATCATCACCATCATCAACCCGGTGTGTCCTGCCAGCGTTAGAGTTTCTGACAGACCGGCGCCGGCCCTACATTTAATCTCTGTCTTTCTTCCTCTCTCCCCGTCTCATTTAGTCACTTGCAATGTGTGTGTGTGAGAAAGAGTAAGAGAGTGAGAGGAGCTCGGGACCAAGTGTGTGATTTTAATAGCCGCCGGTTACCTGCTCACATATGATACCCCTCCAGCCTGCTTGGGCAGATGGCTATTACTTTTCAGTTGTGAAAATCAAGCTTATACAAACACAGGCAGGACTGAGACGCGCTGGACCAAGTGTAGTATATCCCTCTGATAGATAGTAGTGGTGTGTGTGTGTGAGAGTGTGTGTGTGTGAGTGAGTGAGTGAGTGTGTGTGTGTGTGTGTTGTGATGAGGGCTGATTCTCTAGCGTTCGTCATGCACGGCCTATCCTGTGGAAATCATTAAGTAGGAGCACTAGGCCGTCACTTCCTGGCAAAGCATGCAAGTGAGATGAAGAGCTTTATCACTTTCCAGGACAGGTGGGAACATTACTGACGGCCGGAGAGCATTAGTGTCGGACCCGAATCAAAAGTGAAAAGTCACTTGATGGCTTGGTTTTAAATTGTTTGGAGCTGCGATTTTGTGAATATTTGGAATTTAAATATAAGAAATATTATTTTTAGACAATTTTAACAATTTAGAAATTACAAATAATAAGTCAGACACAGTTTAGACTTTTAACTTCTACTGCGCTTGCTAAAATAGATTACACATCTCTGAATCTAAACGGCTTACACAGCTTTGATGTGTAGACATCCAAGAGCCAACTGTAATTTTCCGGTTTCATTAATTGTGGGCACTTCATTTTAGGTATGAAACCTGAACTTCTCGCTGTCTTGAAACTCAATAGTCCTTTTAGTGTCAAGGTTGGCCCTGTCCTGCTGCCTCTCATGGAATCTGCCATCATGTGACTTGCCCCCACTGTCCCAAACCGCCGGGATTATTGATCACTCGCTGTTGTGAGTGAGACATTTACTGTTGCCCATATTGCTGCACACCGGAGAGCTGCGCGGGATCACTTCTTTTTCTGTCGAGTCAATCGATAGATAATATTGTGATAAATTATTCAGCCTCTTCGACATGTCGACAACGTAATGCGTTTTATAATAATGAGAATAATAATGAGAATAGTAGTAATAATAATTTTCGAGAAGATAAAGTGACTACACAACCTGAATATGTTGCGTAATATATTGCCTAACTTTCGATGTTGAATTATAATAATAATACGAGAATTAACTTCACGGCTCTAATAAAAAAGTAAGTTGAAATAATAAATTAAATAAACACAGTGATAAGGCACTTGAGTACAAATACAATAGTAGTTTGTGAAACAATTTGTATACAATTCCAACTTTTTATATTATCATTAAAATATAATTAGTTTGCCTTAATTATAACTTGTTTACATTTTACCATAAAATAACACATACTAGTTTATATATAACTACTAGCATTAAACATGCCGCTACCAATGTATTACATTTAGAGGTTTTTAAAAAGCCAACAGCATTTTAACATTGCTGCAAGAAAAATGTGAATTCAAACATTTTCTTTTCAAGTGTTTATTCAGGTTTCCTCTGCCAATGATATTTTAATTATCCGTTTGATTTCTGCCCGTTTGCTGCTGAAACAGACGATTAATTATCATCTCAATGATATTTATATTTCTCAATATCGCTGCAAAACAAAACAATATATATATATATATATATATATATATATATATATATATATATTATTATTATTATTATTTTTTTAAACAGTGCATGTCAAAGATGTGTCCGTCAGAGTAAGATGAGTTACAGGCGCATTGCCTTAAAGCAGTTCATACACTGAAACGTATTCATTAAAATCTTCATTAGGTAAAGGACAGTGCGCGTGAGCGTCGGCCGCTCGGCTAATTAGTGCTGAGTGGTGATGACGGTAATGAGGCCGGATCAGGTGTCCCTCTGACCGCTGGCCTCTCGCTCAGACACGGGCAGCAGCGACTGGAAGCCCTGGAAGGCCGAGGCCTTACGTAAAGCTCACCGGTGGACAGCGCTTCCATGTACAAATACCGCCATCTACTGGCCGGATACCAGTCCGTGGTATGCGGGGAACAGCAGTCTCTGGCTGTCTAAATATGACACAAACACTACTTCATTTGGAAAATGTGACTGTTTAAATTGTAAAGATACTGTATTCACAAGTGTAATATTGACCTGCTGCATGTATTTATTTTTGCACAATGGGATATAATGGGAATGATTGCTTGAGATTCCATAACTCTCCTCTTCTTCAAGCATTGTGTGCAACAGGGGTGAAGAGTGTGATTAATTGTGATTCAGCATTTTATTTCTGAACCAACAGCAAAAGAAACACTGCAGGTACTGTATGAGGCGTAGATAATCTCTCACCTTGTCATAATAAATCTGAAACGTCCATTCAGAGCAGCTAAGGGCCCCACAAGCAACACACTGTAGGCTACCAAAACTCCCAAAGAGAGCTTTATAATAATGCTGGAACTGTGTGTTTGTGTGTGTTTGAGCGGGGGTATCCCACATGTGCCGACCTGAACCCAGAGCCCTCTCTGGGTATATATAGTGGAGCCCGGCCTGGACAGGACCCTTGGGTGGCATAAAGTATACTTCTGCTTCACACGGTTCATAAAATGATCAATAATAATCGTAAGTCAAATTTAGAGCTCCTATCACAAAGTAATTTGTTAATATTGGGACGCGGGGGAGTGTTTGTTTGAGTTCCCCGTTGCCCCTTTAAGAAGGAGGCACTTCGCACTTGAATTCCGTCCCATGTTCTTTGTAAAACAGCACTTGTGTCATTTCCACTTTACTGGTCAACTTTCACCCAGCATCACCTCTGACCGCACTCCTCTCTGAAATCCTTCGTAGACTTTCCACAGATTTCTCCAGCAACATAAAGTCTCAAACATCCTTGGCGCAAAATTATAGTGTGCGATCCCTCTGGCAGCATACAAAATAAACTGCCTCTAATTGTGATGCTTTGACCATCCTCCCCCTGACTGTTGTTTAGCTTGGCTGCTGCCGGGGGCTTTGTGGTTTCAACCCGAATAGCTCAGTCGGTGTGAGAGGGAGAGCACATTATTATTCCCGCTGCCCGCTATACTGCACATGCTAATAAGGGAGGACCACTGGGGTGTTTAAAAAAAAGAAGAAGAAGGGGGGAGACGGTGATGTCATCAATGTGCTTTATCTGACTTGGGATCTGAGGGGGGTGCCGTTTCCTCTGGTGCAGACTCTGGGGCCCAGCAGTGAACCCGTGGCTTTGCCAGGGAGCCTGTTTAAGGAGATTACTCAGTCATCACACCTTTGTTGCATTATGGGCCCGAGTGAAAGGCCGTGCACTGTGGCCATCCCAGCGAGACGTCCTACTGACAGCTTGCTGACACCCAAATCAACATGACAGACATCAGCGTTCATATGAGCCTCGTTCTGCATTGTGTCTTCTAGGGCGGAGGAAGATTATTAATTCTTATCCATGTGAATATGTAAAAAAAATCTCGTTGACTCTTTGACCCTCATAGCCAAGAGTTTCCTTGATGGTAAACATGCCTTCATCTGAGTCCTGCTTCATTCTCAATCAATCATCCAATGTTTGATCACAGATGATATGGCATTATTAGTGCAACGTTATATGAGTTACACAACATTAACAGTTCATGGCAGGCTCATGAAATCAGATAAAACTAAAGACTACCTCATATAGTACTTTTGTGGTGGCCTCATATAGTATATGTGATCAGATCCAATGTCCTGAACAAATTACAATTACAAAAATGAGAAAGACACACTTTGAAAAAAGTGGGATACCCTCTTAGGAATTATTGCGAAGCCACAATTGAATTAAGTCATTTCCTTATGGTCTGCTAAAGAGATGGTTGGAGTCCTCACTTACACTCTGCGTCCTCAATATTTTAGAGGTATGAAGTGATGACCTTAATCGCAACAAGCGGTGGCAAAACGCAGGACATATTTGGTCAAAATATGTGTTTTACTATATAAGAAATATGTCATAAAGATGTTTGATTTCTGTGAAAATAGCTTTTTCAATTTGCAGTTCCAACCAAATGGATCCCAAAAAGAAAGTCAAACCGCAGTGCACTCTGGTTATGTAGTTAGCTACTGCATCCATGGCTTTGTATCGCTGCCCATGGCATGTCTGCAGGATCTACACTCTGGTTTGGTAATCTCTGCACTCTCCGCCGCAGAAAGACAGCCAACTAGACAGCTAACGCTAGAAAACTGTATCACGTTGAGGCTGGTAAAAAAAAAAAAACACAGCTAGCTGAAGCTGAATTTACATGGCCTGTTGTGTTGGATGTCTGTTTCCAGCTGCGGTAGCGACGCTGGTGTTGTTCTCACCTTGTGAGTCTGTGCGTGAGTCATCATGTCAAAATGTGTCCTGGAGACACCGACTGGAGCAGCAACGACCAGAGAGGTGTTTATATGTCTGGGGACATATTTCTGTCACCGTGATTGTGTGACAGCCGTGCAAAATGCAGTCACGAACCTTTACAGGTGTGTAGTTGAGATCAAAATGAAGATCAAGTTCCAAGATGGGTGTGTTCTGAGCAAGGGTGCAGGAAGTAGTGGGTAGTAAGTGTCCCCCCCCCCCCCCCCCCCCCTTATCTGCCTCTGGCCCAAATTGGCTTTGCGGTTGGTGGGATCAAATTGCAAAATGGTGTCTAATTGTCAACTGTAACTGAGAAATATCCATTTTGATAAACCAATATCTTATTGTTAGTCATTGCATAAAAAAAAAAAGACTTAATCCTTTCAGGTAGAGAAGTCCTAAAGCTAACTAGCTGGACAGTATCTGTGATCGCATGACATGTGGAATTGATTTGAAGTATTTTATCTACTTTTAACATATTGGAATGTATTGATGTACATTATCTTCAGTTATATTGATTTAAATCTAAGTATTAACAATAGATGCACAGCTAGACAACCTAGTAGAAAAAAGAGACAACAAAGAAAAAAGAACAGAAAGAACACATTCTGTTGGTTGCATTATTTTTTATTTATTTAATGATTTTATTGTTTTAAATGAATGCATTATAACATTTCAATCTGTTACAGAGTGTGCTAATCAGCCCCAAAGCCTCCCCTAAGCCTCACTGCTTTACTCTGCATTACAGGCAAACTTGGGGTAAACTTTACACTTATTTCCCATGGCAGTGGAGGGGTGAGGTGATAGTCTGAGACTCGAGCTGATCCTGGTGGGCGGGGGAGTTCCACAGAGTATTCCAGCCACACAGAGCCTGATTTTATTGCCCTGATAAAATGTCTTCCAGGGTAATCGTGACTGGCAGTTGCCCCTTTTCATGCCCACACTGCAACGGCACCGCAAGAGACCAGAGAGAAAAATCACACATCCCATTTCTCACACCGGCCTGTCCCTCTCACTATGGCCCAAAATGCGTTTTATGGACATTTCCCCCCGTTTGCTGCAGATGGGTTGAATATTACATCAAAGCGTCTTTAATGTTTCACAGTACCTCTCATATTTCCCCTCGGTATCGAGTTCAAAACTGGTGCAGGCTGCATTTTTACAGTAGATTTAATGGATCAATGTCCATAATCACATTAGCACTGGCTTAACATATAACAAATTTCACCGTACCAGCATCAAAGACCTGACCTCTTGTTATAATCAGGCATAGCATCTTTTCCTCCACTCAAGATCTATGGGCCTTCTGATACAGGGAGAAACTGAACATTGCCACGGGGGTGATAAGCTCGTAGTGTACGCCGCTCAGAGAGTAGCCATGAGAGAGAAAAACATTTGTCCCCATAGTCACACAGTCACAGACGCTTTGAGCCCTGTTTTAATGGGCCGTGCTGATAATCCTCGCCTTCTCAAACTCTTGTTCCTCTATCCATCTCTGGCAAAATATAACACCTATACAACTTCATAATATCAGAAACATTCATTCTTAAAGCCAGGACAGTGGTCCAACTGAGATATTTCTGGTGAAAGAAAAATAAATCATGATGTATGATGTCTGAGTAAGAAATACTACGACAGTCTTCACTCAGCACTTCCTGCACAAAGCCAACAGGCCATCAATGAATGATACAGATTAACAAAAAATTCAAACAGACAAACTGCAGACAAACTAGAATTGATGGCTTCCACTGAGCCGCTCGGGGAACAGGCCATGACGTAAAAGGAAAAACATGTCGGGTTCCCCCGGCCAGGTTAATCAAGACTAGCTTCCCCTGTAAAAAGACGAGTGTGTGTTTGTGTGTGTGTGTGTGTGTGTGTGTGTGTGTGTGTGTGTGTGTGTGTGTGTGTGTGTGTGTGTGTGTGTGTGTCTGCAGCCCAGTATGTGTATGCATGTGTGAACCCATTTCTCATTCACAATATGCAATCTTATTTCACGGCTGATTGTATTTGCTATACATAGGCGGTATGCATGAGGTCCTTGCCTGTATTCCTCTACCCAGCACAGCATAAATAAACAGGAACACTCTATAATCCATCATCCTGTGTGCTGTGGGAGCGTGCCCAACACAAACATGGCTTCTGTTTTCTATCTGTGTGTGCGTGTGCGTGTGTGTGTGTGTGCGTGTGCGTGCCTCTGTGTGTGTGTGTGTGTGTGTGTGTGTGTGTGTGTGTGTGTGTGTGTGTGTGTGTGTGTGTGTGTGTGTGTGTGTGTGTGTGTGTGTAAATGCTAAGATGGGTAGCACTATTATGCGTGTCCATGACTGTGAAACATAAACCGGCTGCCCTAAATGAGGATTATACTAATGAGCTTCCTCTTTGTTTCTGTGTCCCACTGCCTGGACAAGACTCTGAGTAGACAGTCTTTGTTTAATTACTCCCACAATTCTTTGAAGTCCTTTTGAGATGACTCTCACGTAAGTTTGAGAATGACTCACGGGGATTTTTTTTTTACCACTTATTTTATCTTTATTAGCCATGAAGAACTGTTTGTTAATTAATTTGACCCATAAATTAATCGTCCTCAACCAAACTGGGTCCATGGACTCGGTGGGAAAAATCTGGAAGCACAGAACACCAACTTCCCCGATTGGAGCTGAGAATGTTGTTGTTTCAGACCACTCTGAACTGAGTGCTCTCCGTTGACGTTTGAGGGTAATAAAAATCACAAAACCTGTGCATATTTGGTCCATCTTTGCTGCACTAGCTGGTCCAGTTCCCTCGTATAATTATTGATGTCAGTCTGTCAGTCTGTCCACCACTTTGGTCCAAACTGAAATGCCTGGACGGGTTGTCGTGACATTTTGTACAGACATTCGTGATTCCCGGATGATGAGACACTTTTTCTTGCCAAACTAACGACATTTAGTCTCAGCGGTGGTTTGGGTTGGAGAACATTTGAAAAAACAATATACAACCTGGCAAACATCGGCTAGTTAGCATGCTAATGTTAGCATTTAGATCCAAGTGTCACCGTGTCAAAGTTCACCCGCACCATGCCTCTATAGCTGTAACCACGTTGTTGTTGTCTATCTATTGTAACAAATGACTTAAATTTGATGGTGGTGTCGACCTATTTGTACATATTATAAGTCAAGATTTGAATAATAATCTTTGTGATTACAAAAATAAATGTATCTATTAAATTGTCTTCAACTCGAATACTGGATTGCTTCACTGCATGGGTATTGGTTCAGATTTGATTTATTCATTAATTGTTCATTTCAGCCATGATGCATTTCTATATAATTGAAAAAATACATTTCCATGAAAGGGTCCCTTGAAAGTCCCAGAGCATAAAGATGCATCCCAACTAAAGCTCCGTCTCTCCACGACTATACTGTAGGTAATTGGTGCCTTGTGTCCGATTTATGGTAACAACTGACCTCATCCACAATATTTTCTGCTTAAGCCTAGATTGTCTTCCCTGTGGAAGTTGTTGTCATACAACACCAGCAGCCACTCTGGAGCAGAAATCCATATAGTAACAATGGCGGGGCTATTGTACCAGCATAATGCACTTTACAATATGCTCATTCATTGCATGAGGACTTTATTTACAGAGCCCCCTTGGGTAACGCAATGCCATGCTCTGATCACACACCAGCCCACTGCATGTAATTATGCTCTGCCTGCTCTCCAATCTGTCACTGCCCAAACTCATTTGTAAGAGTGCATGTACAGTGATTAAAGAAACTTCTGTGCCATTGCAAAAAGAAAAGGTGGGGGCTTCTATCACTCCCCTCCCGTCCTCCTCCTCCTCCTCCATATTTGGGGGAATTCTCCAAGAACGAGGCAAAGCTGCCATGTCAAAGTGAGCCAGGCAGACGTGTACAGATCGCCAACATTGCTAATGCATCTGCAGCGCTGGTGCAGCAGTCAAGTCATAATAATTAAAGACATACAACATCTCAGGACTTCATTAATCATGGTTTATATGGACTTTGAAGTCGTAATGAAAAACAGCCTGCCTCTCTGGGTTTATTGTGTCTGTACAAATTGTGGGGATGGCGTACGCCAGGAATGCCCCCCTCCTAGCGGCTGTTACAGGATGTGGTGATGGAAAACAAAAAAAGATAAGATTTTGGTGAAAAGCTTGTGATGGTTATAGAGAGGTCAGTGGTCAAGGTTGTTTACGCAGACGCTGAGCGGCATTCAATCAGGCAAAAGTGAGCTGCTGACAGTGACTGCAGTGTAAGTTTACACGTCTTTGTGTTTTGTGCCCATGTGTGTGTACTCAGTGGTCAATATTTCCTGTCTTTGGCTGAGCGAAATGAAGGCATGTAGTGCTTTGGAGATTCAGCTTGCACTGTCACATATCATCATCCTTGATTTTCTGTTAGTTTCTCAGATTCTCACCATGCTCTCCAGCCCTTCTGGAGGTGCATTACAGTGAGATCAGAGTGAGAGATTACTGGGTATTAAGCTCTCAGTGCCAGAAGTAGAAATTACAGAGAGGTTGTCAACGCCAGAGTTCTGTCTGCTTGTGTTCTCCTATAGAGAGAGGGAGGTAATGCTTTACTCACAGCGTTTCATCCCAATGGCTTGTGACTGCTCCCTGGCAGTGCTATCCGTGGTGAGTCACAGCCAAAAGTATGTGCAGCTCAAAGAAAGCAAAGGAAGACAGAAAGGGACAGACTGCTTAGGACTCCAGCCCAGGACACATGCATCTTCTCCCAATAAAAGGCCCTTTGGCAGGTTTACATCGCATTAGTCCACTAAACCCAAGGAAATATACAGTGCAGGGGAGAGAGGGCATCATCCATCATTGGAAATGCAAAGGATGAAGTCACTTTATTTTCTCCCTAATGATGTGTCCTGCCTACAGGTGCAGTGGTGCAATATCCTCCTTTTGGTTCCAAAGGCAAGCTATCAAGATTATATCCATTTACTCTACATTAGAATTGCATTTACTTTAAAGCTGGTTATGTAGGACAAGTAGATTTGCTTTCTCTAAATAAACACTGAGAAAAAAAAAACTTTCATAAATAAGAGTCCAGAGTTCGAGTCTGCAGCTCCACAGTAAAACTGAGTTCTGTGTGGTAACTAGTTGGCAGTGATTCATTTCCTCCCCAACACAAGTTCCTCACTTAAATTTGTCATTTTATGGAGTGTGTCTGACAGAGCACAACTGACAGATGAAAGTTAAAGTGGCCCCTTGGAATAAACAAGTCAAAAAGCTCTGAGTTTGGCTGAATTAAAGGAAGGGGGTGGGGTGGGGCTGCGTTTATTTAAAAAGCCAACAAGCATGGTGCTCTCTGGACCCTGCGGTCTGCCAGCGTTCCTCCCAGGTGAGCTCACACTGGGCCCGCCCCCTGCCCGGCCAGGAAGAAACAGCATCCTCAGCTCTCCAGCTTTGACTCACACATTATTTAGCTGGTAGTCAAAACAAAATTACCACTGGTTTGTTGTTATAGTTAGCTCATCCATGACTTCTGTGTTCATCAATTCTGAGGAGAGGGCATTTTTAGTTGCCACCTTTGAGTTTCTATGATTAGGATACAATTAATTAATGTGAGCAAAAAGAGGCGAGAAAACGAAAAAATGGAAGGCACTCTGGGTCAAGAGCAATTAACATGCAACCTCAAACAAAGGACCGAATAATTAAGGGATGGCGTAAATCATACAATTACTGTTTAGATTCTAAAGATGAACAATAAAAGCACTCAAGTATTGTGAGATCACAGCCGACTGGGCCCTTGAAATATTAAGGGAGAAGACATTAATGTGATTAGAAAAATCATGAAATATTGTTGCATGTTTCCTGACTGAAAGTATGACGTTTTTTGGTGATATGGATCCAGCAGTTTAGGACCTCACCTAGAAGAGTAAACTTAGACCATAGTGCCCCCTAGCGTTCATCATGTGTTTTACAGGCTTAAGAAAGCGTCTCTCCACAAACAACAAATAGGATCCTGCTGAGGCGGATATTATCACGTGAGGTGATGTTACTTAACAATAACAACTGTTATAGAAAGTATGGGGGAAAAAACTGAGAAAACAGATTGCAAGTATAGTAACATAACTTTTAGATTGTATTACAATGCATTATTAATGGGACAGTCTTGGTTGCAGTGATCATAGTGGTTATATCATATGCAAGGAGACAATGCAGTCCATAAGGGTTATTACAAATACATTATTTCTAATGAGAATAAATATGTAATTCATTGACAAGATAACTACAACAATAATAAATAAAATGTCAAACTTTCCTCAGAGTAAGGTAAGATAACTGTTAGCACTAATGAATAGCAAGCACAATATCCATCAAGATGAAGGCTCTGTAAACTTTTCTTTTCTTCATCAAATTGTTCAGTAGTTTCAGATTCACAGGAATCTTTTTCTCTGCACTTCCATAACTAGAGATAGATTATCCAGGCTGTAAAAAGTTTTGTATTCTCCGTGTGGCCTGTGTTTCCTTCCCCAGGCCGTCCACCTCGTCTGCCACTCGCAAATTCTCTCTGGGATGCAGGAGAAGGTAGTACAGCACAAGGAACACCAGGCCCACCACTGATCCTCCAAAGATTAAACCACTGACTGTCAGAAAAAACGTGGCTGTCTGCAACTCTGGCTTCAACAAAGCCAGCAGTAACGGAGCCGTAATGTTTACGAAAGTATAGTACAAGTAGTAGATGATCATGGCGAACTTGGTGTCCTGTCCTTTGACGTTGAAAAAGGTGAACGTGAGGATGACCCCAATGACTGCTCGGTACAGAAGCTCAAGCCTTCCGGATGAGCAGAAGTTGGTCTGAAGCACATGAGTCCAGGTCATCCCCAGCAGCCAGAGGACGGTTAGGCCTACTGCGCTGTAGGGGCTCAGTATGAGGAGGAGGGTGTAGCTGAGGATGTGGCTGGTGATGGTGCAGATCTTGTAGAGGAGGTAGATTAATGTGGGGAGGCCAGAGGGCATCTCCTTGATGTGGGGGAGGGATCTGCGCAGGCAGCGGCGATAGTCCACCAGGGCCCAGGCAATGTTAAAGAAGGAGAATGCCATAGAGAGATCTGAAAGAAATCGACAAATGCATTACATGATGATACCCAAAATTCCCAAAATATGTCACTTTCTGCCTCTACTTACACTGCAAGACTGAGCAATCCCCGTGGCCCAGCACTATGTATAGCTGCAGAAGGAGTTGGGGGACACTCTCTAGGAAAGTCTCAAACATTTTGAGCATGCTCAGATCTGTAGCCATGCAAAACAAATTGTGGTGCACATCTCTCCTCTCATCCACTGTATATGAATGTGTCGATTTCCAAACCACTTTGAAGCCCCTTTTCAGCAATTGATAATACCTAGGGGCCAAACACATGAACAGTCAGACACATTGTTGCCAACATGCAATGCATTTGTCAGTATTTTCCTATTTTTCTGCAGAACACACATGATTCACATTCTACAATGCACTGCAGCGGATATGTGGCTATTCCAGTTTGCGGTTTTTAACATTGCGCATGCTTTGCACCACCCATATTTTTAGTCACACCATGCGGGCTTTCCACAGGAGCAGCTTATGTTGCAATACAATGATGCACTCTTACCAAAGACATACCTGGTGAAGATGCCCATGCCAAAAAGGTGCAGGACATCAAGTCTGCCTTTGGACAAACCCGATATGGTTGGTTTCCCGTCGGCGTTAATCAGAACATCGGTCATGTCGTCCATGAACCAGGTATGGCTGAAGATCTGCGTCACCAGCAGCCCAACCAGCACAAACACGAGAGTCAGGCCACCCCGCACAAAATCACTCTTTTGAAAATACTTCACTGCCAGTTGGATGTCCGTGCAAATGTCCCCCACATACAATAACAGTCCAGCAATGGTTAATAACCATCGCACTTTAGTGTATCTAATGTCTGATGGAAGCATTTTTTTTGGTCAGTTGAGAAATTCAACCAAACGCTTTGCTCTGGGATGAGGTAGAAATGTGGTTCGCTCAGTTCTGCTTTGAAGGTTCTGAAGAGAAGCTGCTGTGGACGTTTGGTAATGGACGCCAGCAGTTCAGGTGCCATTTTTGGTCAATCTGTAAAAACATTACGACGTGATGAGTATCATGGAAAAGACAGAGTGCTTATCACGCGCATATGTTTTGCTGAAATCTTGTGCAGGTTTACCACAAATCTTATGACAGTGGTGAAATGCAACGTGACTGCAGCCTGCTGCTGTGTGACAGGCTGCTGCCCTTTGAACTCGGTCATAAACACCTTAATCCTGGTTCCTACTTAATGGCATACTTACAAACATGATAGGAAAATAATCAATGATGTCATCAGCAGGAATGATAAAAAAGATGTATGTTCATTCCGAATGTGTTTTATAAGATTTACTGTATTATTATTTTTTTACAAACTTTCTCAATAACAGAATAACTTCATTTGGGACTTCCATAAAAGTCTTTACATCCTCGAGCCTCAATATGATATTAAACTGTTTAATGAAAGGTGATAAAGTAATGCAATAAAAACATATTTAAGAAAAAGAAAAAATGACATTCATATTATATTCACCTCAATAAAATAAAGCCAAAATTGATTTCATTTCTTGTATTTCAATAACTATTCTTGACAAATTATTCTGAGCTCATATACCAATCCCAAATTGATCACATTCTGCCTTAATTTACATACAATTATTAGTTACCAATCAATTAAACTTACCGGTATTTTTTTCCATGGTGTGCTTGAGCAGTGGCCAAAACTTCAACATGCTGTCATTCTCTTTCGTTGAAACTCGTGAGTCAACAAGCTCCACCTCAGTGACAACCCTCTGGACCAATATAGTCAAACCGGAAAAAATTGCATAATAGATCTTGTGTGTGTGTGTGTGTGTGTGTGTGTGTGTGTGTGTGTGTGTGTGTGTGTGTGTGTGTGTGTGACTGGGTAACACTTCCTGCTTCAACTTCTCTGTCCCAATCTGTTGTCCTTTAAACTTGAAGACATATTTGATGGCTTGAATTGCAGGCAGTCGGTGGTGAAATGCCCAGGTGACCCCAGACTTATTGCCTAATTTTCAAAGGCAGGTGTATCTTTTAATTGCTTGGAACACCGTGCACAGTGTTTCCTGTAAACATACTAAGCACTTACACTAAGTGCGGGATCATCTTTATCCATGGAACACTGTAATGCACTTTGTATTGAGTAACACAATTTAAACTTGAACTACTGACACTGCGGCCACCTTATTTGGCTGGGTATGACCAGTAGCTCATGGTGGCTAACATATAACTGACATTACTCATTTAGTATACTGACTTCATTATGTGTGCTCAAATAAATCAAAGTAGCTCTTCCATAATACTCAGTTCAAGTATCAGTTTATTCTATTATGTTTTCTTTGGAATACATTTGACAACATGTAGGTAGGTAATGCGTCTCAGGGCAGGATCAGCCACCAGGGGGCCCCAGGACAAACTGAGCTGTGGATCCCTGATCCACTTTGTGTATGACGTGTCTGTCCTGAAGTATTACAGTACCCGTCAGCAAAACCCCTGGAGTGTAGCATCTATAATATATAGATATAGTATTTTGATTAAAGGAATACATTTTTTTGTGAAATAGTCTTTCTCTGAAAGTCAGATGAGAAGATTGATCAGTGAAACTGAAACTGAAAATTCAAGATTCAAGATTCAAGATATTTGTATTGTCATATGCACAAATAACAGATGGGTCCTCCTAACACACACAATTACAATAATCTTAAGGTAAAAAATAAAATAAAAAATAAGGCACAAAATAACTGTCTGTTAACTGTACATATCACTAAAAAAATACCTTGAATCTTAATATAATTTTCTCCTCTAACTCTTGGCAAGAAAACAAATAAGTCCATTAAATAATAATGGATCCACTATACCACTTCGACCAGTAACTCAACAAAACAAAAAATCTCTTGTCAGAAATAAGTGGGACAAAATACAGGTAATGTGTTTATAATATACTATCTTATACTCCAAGCCTCTAGGGAGCGATCGAGAGCCCCAGCTGTTTCTCTCCTGTGCGTAAACGAGTCTCGTTGGTCAGACTCCGCGGCTCGACCCTCCCACTAGCAGAAGAGTGACACGCCATTCAATTTCTGCCTGGCCCGTCGTGTGTAGGAAGCTTTGAGCGTCCTCGTACAGGCGGATAATAATAATAGCCGATAGAAAAAAACGACTCCATCTGCGCCGCGTAAAGCAAAAGTGGTGCCGAAGAGTGTCGACATGGGGATCCGAAAGAAGACCAACAAGAATCCGCCAATGCTGAGCCATGAGTTTGTCATCCAGAACCATGCAGATATTGTTTCCTGCCTTGCTATGGTGTTCCTTCTCGGGCTGATGTTTGAGGTAAGTCCCGTCCACATGTTGAATGGGTTTGGGTCGTGGGTCACAGCGGGATGCTGAGTGGACGGACCACTGCGAGCCAGGATGCCGAATGCTCCCCATCTGGTCTCCTGGAAAGTGACATGGCTGTCTGCTCTATTCTTCAAACTACTTCCTCCCGTGATCGAAAGTTTTCTCTGCACCGGTGGCCTCGCTTTTGCTTTGAACCCACGAGATTATTGATGTGCTCGGGGTAGGTTTTCATAAATATACAGTGCGGGTTTTGTTGTGTCGTTACTAAAGCGACGTGTGCATTAGGAATCCACTGTCCATCTGGCTGCTTCCCATGTTGAAATCGATATTTCAAATCGCTCGTCTGCAGGGCCCGCCGTTTGATCGTTAAATAAAATCAACAAAGTTTTTTTTCATGTGTAATTTATGGATGCATCTTCCATTTTGTTTATGGAAACGTCTCCGCTTGTAGTAGACTTGCAACGTTGCATCGGTGGCTGCAATAATCGCACCAACGCTTCCCCCGACTTGGCTGGTTTATGCGTAGACGTGTGTTACGTGGCAATCACACAACGACTGGAGAGGGCTGTCATCACACAAACCCGCTCGCACCGAAAGTTTGGAGGCGAACAGCGTTTCGAGTCCGACTCGAGTCGGTCGGGACTCGAGTCGGGACCCGGTCACACCGACCGACCGACTCGGTAGCTGCACGCTGCTCGACTTTTCGCTCAAATCCATGGTCCATTTCAGTCATGTTTCATCCTCTGTGAAAAGCGGCGCCATTAGTGTCGAGTCTGCGGGAGTTTCGACTACTTCCGGTTTTCGTTCTCCAAAGTAAAATCCCCCTTCTTTTTTTGCGCCAACAGCTGTTGCAACGTGTGCGTTGTATCGTAATGACAGCGTGGACGTTTAAAATAATGATCGCTGTTTATGACACTTTAATTCGACAGTGACTGTTTGATTTTAATTTGTCGCCCACTTGTTATTTTGTTGTGAAGGAAGACGAAGCAACTCCCCGTTGTAACCTTATTATTTGGCTTTGTTTGCTTCTCGGATAGGCAACAATACTTCGTTGGATCGTTTTGAATCGCCTATCACACATCAGTATAAAAGGGATTATTTAAGTTTACATATTTAAATTCTTCTTATTTGTATTCTCCAGAAGTAGTTGGTAGAGCTTTATCACCCCTTTTTCCGTTATCACTGCAGTATTGCACAGTTCCCATATGGTCTCATATTGATTGCTGATCTTTATGTATTATCACCCTAACATTGCCATAGTAGATTGCCAAAATGTATCAATCTGTGACATTAAAACCAACGTGTCACTAAAACTTCAATATTCCTCTGAGTCACTGTTAGTCACTTCCGTATTGGTCCTGCAGGGAATCCTTGATGTTGCTCCAAGTTTTAGTGTGTAAACGCATGGAACCAATATCACTGATCTAATAACAATAATCACTGAACAAATATGTGTGCACGTGTACAGGCCTGCATTACTAATACTTTTTTATTTTTTCTCCATCTACAGGTCACCTCAAAGTTTGCAGTGTTATTCATAACGATCCAGTACAATGTCACCATATCAACTAATGGTAAGTTAAATTGAGAGCACAAGAAAAGTGGTGAGAGCAGATGTTTTCAGATGATGTGTTAAAATTGATACTGCATGATTTGTCTTCAATATACAATGCAGTATTTTCTCAGTCGTCCTGCTGGAAGCCTCTCATTTAGATTCTAGAGCGGTTCTTGCGCAGCTTTACACAAACCCATTTGAGAGCTCCTTTTTTTTTTTCACCCCTTTGGAGCTAAATTTAGTCTGCCTGATTTACAAAGTTCTCTTGTGGCAAGGTTGTGCCGGGTGAATTGGGCTAAGGTGTAATATAGGCCTCTCCATTCAAGTCCTGCTCCTTTCAAGGTTAAGAATTCCGTTGCCAACTTCAGATATGTATGGCTTAGTCATACTCTGTGGTACCGGCTGCAGGTTTGCAGGCTGCCAGCTGGTGATTTCAGTTCTTATCTGAGTTCATACCTCGCGCTGTAACTCATTTACAGCCTCTATCTAATTAGACAAATAACTGGCAGCGAAATCTCTCTGTCGTGAAACATTCTCTAACGGCACTGTGTTTAATTTTATTTGTGTCTGTGCTGACTTTGGACTGATTTCGTTACGTGGTTGCATAAACCACGAGCACCGCCTCGGCTTGCTCAAACTGTTTGCAGGGTGCTCCGTTCCTGTGTCGCCTATCTCTGTACACCTCATCACATTACACTCAGTGTTTCACAGATGGCGGGCCGGAGGCTGTATAGATAATATGCATGTTGTGTTATGTATGTGTTGTGTTATTGTGCTGAGACGGTTAATGTCAAAGTGGTGTAATACTGCACTGTCGTGACTCACTAATCCAAACGCATCATCTCAGGAATTAAGTTTATTAAACATGGGAATCACTTGATTACATTTAATTAAAATGGCTCAACAGTTCATGTTAGGCATGAGCAGGGTTCGTCTGACATTTTGCATGTTAGTGAAACACATTGGGCCTCATGCAGCAACGTTCTCTGAAATGTTTCTAATATTTTCTAAGCAAAAAAGATGCACCAAACATTCTTGACCATTCAAATCTGCTTTTACCCAGGTGTGTTGATTTAATAAATCTCACTTGATCATAAATTGGTGGCCTGTGGCCTATTGTTTATTACTAGCACAACACCCCATAAAGATAAGGGCAGGTGCTGTGTGAATATACTACGGCACATGTCCAAGAATTTGAAAGATGGCACCAAAAAAAAAAAAACAGCGGTCAGAAGAAGAACTTCAGCTGATGCCGTTTGATTTTCCTGTAACGGCAGTACTGCCACCTCAATTTAAATACATTGAGCAGTATATACGCCATTCAGAAGCTGAGCACACACATATTGTTCTCTTAGCAGCTAGAGCAAGAATAAAAATAAAAAAAACGTTACAAAAATAGGAGGAAGTGTGTTTGTATATCGCTTGCCTAATGTGGCCTGTTGCCAGATAAAGGTGTTTTATTTAGATCCTGCTCGTTGTGATAACTCTGTAACCTCTCTGCATGCTTCTGCAGGCCCAGAGGAGACGCCCGTGAACCACTTCCACCATGGCATCAAGGACTTGGCCACCACCTTCTTCTACATGCTGGTGGCCATCATCATGCATGCCATTATCCAGGAGTATGTGCTGGATGTGAGTGAGACACACAAGCTTGATTACACACTTATACTTTTAGTTCTGCATTTTTTTTAAATTGTCATTTATTTTTGCAGAAAATCAACAGGAAGAAGCACTTCTCCAAAACCAAGCACAGCAAATTCAATGAGTCAGGCCAGCTCAGCGCCTTCTATCTATTCTCCTTTGGCTGGGGCGCCAGCCTCCTGCTTTCTGTACGTACAGTAGCTAAGCTGTCATTGTTCTTGGCTAAATATGTTTTACCCCTCCAAAAATGTCCATGATTGTAACGTAAATGCCTCTTTTGTTTTGTAGGAAAACCTCCTGTCCAATCCAGTCACCCTGTGGGAGGGTTATCCCCATACGCTGATGCCGTACGTTTGTAATGTTGATGTGTGGAGGCCATGTGCATTTTAGAGATACTTCGTGTTTTTTCTTTGTGGTTTAAATAGACTAAAAAAAATGCTCTCATGTCTTACTTTATTGGTCATTTTATAAGCGCTTCAAGTATGGCTCTGAATTATACAAAACGTTGTATCTATGTTTTCCCTCAGATTCCAGTTGAAATTCTACTTCATTAGTCAGCTGGCCTACTGGTTACACGCTCTGCCAGAACTGTATTTCCAAAAGACAAAAAAGGTTTGTATGACATCATGACGTACCGCAGGGTCCGTTGGGACCCTCGGACTACTTCCTGTTTGACTTCCTTGGTTATGTTGCATTGTTTCAAAGAGTCGTACTCTCCTTGCTTGATTCCACGTGCAGAGTAAATATTTACCGCTCTTGGCCTCCCATCCTTTGTGTTTACTGTTTAGGAGGATATTCCACGCCAACTTGTGTACATCTTCCTGTACCTGGTCCACATTGCAGGCGCCTACTTCCTGAAGTAAGAACTTCCGCTTTGGAATAAGTGATTGTGTTGAACATGTGGCATTTCTCCTGTGTTTGTACACTGTCCTTCAGGAGAAAGTTACAGTGGTGTCTCGTGAGTGTTGTTCCTGTCGGTTGTAATAAAGGTGAATCATCTGTCTTTCAGTCTCCACCGTTTGGGTCTGGTCCTGCTGGTGTTGCACTACTTTGTCGAGCTTCTGTTCCACGTTTCTCGACTGGTCTACTTCAGCAACGAGAACCGACAAACCGGGTGAGTTCTCATGTTCCGACTGGTGTGCATTTAACCATTACGTGATACTGTGGACGTTTTACCAGTTAAGAATTACTGGTGGTGACAAGTCCTCCCTTTTGTCTTCCAGTTTCACCATATGGGCCGTCTTGTTTGTCCTTGGGCGGCTGCTCACCCTGTCCTTGTCCGTCCTCACCGTGGGCTTTGGCCTCGCCACATCTGAGAATCAAGGCTTTGATTTGGCTGCAGGGAACTTTAATGTTATTTTTGTTCGGTAAGTGAGTCTGACAGGAGAAATACTGGGACTATTTCATCCCCAAAAATATTTTTCACACTGCTAACTGATGCTGCTAACTTAATTCTGATCTGAAGATCTCCAAGCAATTGTCTTTTTTTAATTCAATATTCATCAAGCCACAAAAGCATTACTTATGTTGCTGCTTGTGAAGCAAAATTTTTTAAATCCATCAACATCAGGTTGGCCACTTAGAGTGAAGGAACAAAAGCTTATTTCTACAGACACTCAGGCCCAAGAATCGTACAGGAAGGGCTCCATTGTAGAAGAGGAAGAGAGTAGTTCACCCACTAGCTTCAATTACAATGAAATGAGTTGAGTTTTTGTGATTGTAGGAAATGTCACTGAATATTACTCCTGTATAATAAACTGCTTTGAAAGTTACTGAGTATCTGAGGGTGGACCAATATTTTAGGCTAGGACTGGAGAGAGAGGTCAAAATGGGCATCTGATTTTCAGCAGTATCAACAGCGCTTCTTTATTAACCTTTTGATTTACCGACTCTTTTAGGATGACTGTCCTGGCTACCATCTGCCTCTCTCAGGCCTTCATGATGTGGAAATTTATCAACTTCCAGCTGCGCCGGTGGAGAGAGCATGCCCAAGTCCAGACTTTGAAAAAGAAACCAGTTCCTTCCAAGAGCAAATCAAAGAAAGACAAAGGTGAGCAACGAGCACAAAGCATGGGGCGCATTTACATGGTTGTAAATGTGTTCTTCTGCAAAGCACCGCACATTAGACGATATGCATTTCTTATTATTATACGCACAATGTTTACACATGCACTTAACTAAGTAATTAATATAATGAAACTAATGTGGGTGTGTTTTCTTTGTTTTTAGCCAATGGAGTAAATGGAGTGAACTCTCACGCAGGCGATTCACCAAGAGCAAGAAAAGAGAAGTCTTCATAAATACATTCCCCTCTATCACGTCCTTCCCAAAGAACCATCTCAGCCCGCGCTTTCGTGGCTGCATCCGACCAACAGTCCCTCCAGCGCCTCGCCCACGATATGCATCTTCAGCTCCCACAAAGGACTGACCTCCCAGCTGGACTTCAAGAGCCAGAATGCATTTAGCTTTTCTTGTCGGCAGTTGTCCAGCACGCCTTGATTTAAGAATCATTGCTCTGCTGTGCCACCTCGAATAAAAACAAAACAAATTCCCAAACAAACTATGAAAAAAAAAAAAGACCTTATTTAAGAAGTGCCTATTGATACAGATTGTTTTGTATAAGGTGTGTAAAAATTCAGGAATGATGCCTTCAGTGTTTAATGTTTCTCCCAAGTCAGGTCATGTCATGTCATGCTTTTTTTTCTTCTCCAAAATGTGTATTCCAGCTTGTGATTTATTTCCCTTTTTTCTTGTATTTATAAGCGCTAGCAGCTCCTCTTCTTTGCCACTGACTCCTGTCCTTCTTTGGAGGGATATTTGTAAACATTTTTTTTCTCTTATTTTTTTCCATCAGTGAAGGTTGCATACAGTCCTGTTATAATCTCTGGGTTCACACCACAGACTGTTCAGACTCACACAGCAGGACACTGTTACAATGTTTTCACTGTGTCACTGGCCAACAGACATTAAGATGGAAAGAAAAGTAGAAGATTTTCAATATCCACGCCTGGGTGGAATAGGGAAGCGTGCATAAAAGAAACCCAGGAAAACAGGAGCCATCTCCCTGTCCTATATGTAGATTCACAGTTAAGTATAGTGCAAAACAGCCACTAAAGACGTAGTAACCTGATGTAGCAATTAATTATCTTAGTTCAGAGCAGCTTTTAGTCACAAATAAACATATCCCTCGCCATGAAATGATGCTCACTCTATTGCCGTTCTGCCTATAACACTGTCATTAATTGAACACACTTTGTGTTTTAGTTTTGAGTGATATGAGAAAACGTTGTAAAATCAGGCAAAAACATCCCTTTAGTTAGTTTGATTGAATCACTGTCTTGTATGGTCCATAATCATTTGCTGTTTAAGTGGAATCGGTTCATTGTATTTGTTTGTCCCTGCATATTATTGCTTAAAGTTAAAAAGTCCTAAAGAATGATTTCTTGTTAAAGCACGGATTGAGTTTGAGAAAACCATATTTTGTTGGCTCTTTTGCCCCCACCCACTACAAACATGTGCCAAATGAGCCTGATTGACTGTTGATATATGCCTTTCACTTACATGCCATAAAATGAATTGACAAAATCTATGGAGGGCACTCAACTGTATTGCAAGAATCAATCGCCTAGATAACACTTGTTTATTCGAAACAATAAAACCATCAACTGATTTTAGGTACACAGTAAGTCATGGTCTCCAGCAGTATATCAGAAGTGTATTTGGTTTTCTCAGCTTGTCCTGATTGTTTATCTATCTTACAAAGGAATAAAAATGTTTATTGAAAGAAACAACTGTCAGAGTTATTTTTCTTTAATTCATGAAACCTAGATTTGCATCAATAGGGCTTTTCCATCCATACCGCATATAATGCTCAGACCCTCAATTTGCATAAAGAATAACGGGAAGTGTAGTAATTATATGGTATATCAGTGCATTGGTTCCCAAACTGCAAACTGAGAGATATTGTTAGGAACTCTCAAATACTTTAATTTAATTTCTTGGGTTGTCATACTTTATTTCAGTTATCTTGTCAGTCACGGTGTAGATTACCCAACATGTAGGTGTGAATGGTGTTCTAAAGTCAGCTCATACAATATTGTGCACACAAATATGTATTTTAGCACTGTTCTGAACAAACCTTGCCCTTATGTAAACAAACACAACCAGCAACTGCGAGAAAAACCTACACAAATGTTGGTGTGTGGTTAAATGTGTCTACATGGAGTAGTTTATGTACAGAGTCCACTCTTGTTCATATCATCGTGTAGAAACCACCCTGTTGTTGTTTCACCTCTCCGCCACTTGGTGGCGGTGTTGCACACGTTTTAATTGCGAGAAAACGCCTCCTTGCCCGTTTGATCTATGGATAGTTGACCACACAGTAAATCAAGGTACATAAACTAGGACACGCTTATTTCTAATATTAGCTTGACGTGTTAGCGTGCCGTTTGTGTTGCAATACGTTTTGTAAAATAGCTAACATAATTATACAGTGTTTGTTGGAAGAAGAAAAAAACGACTGCACATTTATTTCGGATAACCGTCTAGTTACTATTTAGTTACAATGTCTCTATCTTTAAATTAACTAGATTAAATAGAAACAGATGTTAAGGGAAACTTCAAATGTATTCCTTTTACAATCATTTTTATTTGTCATAGGTATACATCTTAAACATGTTGGTAAACAGTACTTACATTAGTGTAGATGTATTGGTGTAACACATAAACCCCTTTTCACTATATTGGCCAATTTGAGTTGAGATAGGGGGGGGGGTCATAGTTTCCCCACCTCTTAAACCACATACATTTAAACATTAGCTATGACAGTCGTGACACTGTGGGGGCTATAAGTAACTGTTACATTTGTTTTTCTCCATAATAAATGTCAGCAAATGAATGCCCTTCGATCAAAATATAAAGAATCGTGTCATCCTCTAAACAGGTAAATCAGCGTTGGGGTTGCGTACGAATCCGGCGGCGCTGAGTTGATACTGCTGGAGCCCCGTGATGTGGTTTGGTGTGGGGGAGGATAGCAGCTACCAGCCAGATAAACACTCAGCATTGGTTTGCACAGCAGGAGTAACATGGCGGCACAGTTAGCCAGCAGAAATGTTGTTTCACTACCGCGAAGGTCAGAGCGGCGTCTGATAAACGGAATTTAACAACGAGGACGCAGCTGAAAGTGTTACATCGTAAGTAGCCGCACGTGTCGGCGCTCGTTTGCCGCGACGGGACGCGGTGTTTTCGGCGTGGAGAAAAAATAAAAGGGATCCAGTGCGAGGTCTTCAATCTCGGTTGTGTGTCTGTCTGGCACAGGCGCTCGCTTCGGCGTTAGCTTGTTAGCAAAGCGTTAGCTCCTTGGCTAAGCCCGCTGCCTGTGTCAATAGTGTTTTCTGCAGCAAACTCGATCAGACAAGCGACTTATTCCAAGTGTTTGTCAGCCGCTTTTTATTTTTATTTCGCGGTGACCCTGCCGTATACATTTGATGTAAAATTAAAAAAATATAGCGTGCACAACACTTTCATATGTCGTTGTTTTGTGTTTTTTTTTTTTTTTTTGTGCTGAGTGAGCGGGTGACCGTGTTCACAACACCGGACGAAGTTCGCCAGTACGGCAGGGACGTAGTTAGCATGCTAGCTGCGGAGCCGCAGGCTAGTCTGGCTGCTCGCGCGTCGTTGTCAGAATAGGACGCGAGCGGGTTCGGGACGGTTCTGACCCGCGTGGGGTTGAACGGGCTGCGAACCCAGTTTGTTGTGGTATTAACCATGCCACGGTGCTACTTGCTACGTTAGGTAAGTTGAGTGAAATTCCTCCATTTGTTCAGGGTGCAGGGACCATTCTCACATATATTTTATTTTTTTGCTGAACTAATGTTTCTCTTGTGTTTGGCTGGCGTTACTACGCATCGTCGAGGTGCTCCACTACCAGGCTGTGGAGCAGCCAAAGCGTTGTCACTTTTAACCGGTAACGGTTGGCTTTAAACATTTTGACAAAGTATTCAGAAAAGTTCGCCCGTGTACTCTAGAAACGAGGAACCCCCGAAGTGTCGCTCCGCGCTCGAGCTTGGAAGAGGATAACGGTGCGTTTGTTGTGGCGTTGCGTTCCAAATACGTCATACGACTTCTAATTATGTGTTCAACGCAATCTGCTGGCAACGCAAATTGCGTGGCACTCACGCGCGCGTCACTGCGGAGATGTAGATGGAGGCAGGACTTTTAATTAAATACAGAAGGTGTTCTCTGGGAGAAAAAAATGGCCCCATGTAGTGTGTGTGTGTGTGTGGGGGGGCACGGGACGCCGCCGAGAGTTTTGACTTGTGTGTTGCTTTGTTGTGCCCGTGCACTCCTTTTATGGGCTCTCGTGCTTGACTGATTCAGGACTAAACAGGCAGACAGCTTGTGCCATGTCAGTGATTGTCAACGCTCCTCTCAGTAATGCTGGAGGAACGCATCTTGTGGAACCAGTTGAGCAGTTTCTGTTGCATCACTCTGCCCACCACCTGATGGTGCACAGCAGCACTGGTGTCACATCGCTGATGTGAGCTTTAATGTGATATGTTGTCCAGCTGCAGTTTGGCTGCAACTTCAGGGCTGCTGTGGAAAACGTGCTGGATCTTGGTCGGGACTCTTTCTGTTGCAGTGAAAGAGAATTCACTTTTTCTTTTGGTGTACATATTAGCTGAAGAGTTTGTCCTTGTCTTGACTAGCAGTACAATTTTTCCCACAGCAGACAAGTCTGTTAGGTGATACGTACATGGTACGTCACCTATGGTTAGGTACGTGCACATGGCGCCTGCGTCAACCCTCCCCTGGTTGCAAAGAATGCAGCCCTGCACAGATGAAAGCATGCATTCCATCAGTATGTGTGTACAGTGCATGTAGTATTGCTCTTGCTCATGTTTTATCTTCGCTCTAAGTACACTAGTCTCTGTTAAGATTCGTATAACAGGGCTTTTGCCCTTGGGTGGTACACGGGAAAAATTGTTTTGTCATTTCGACTAAACGGTACAATAGAACGACTGTTTGCATGATGACGATTCAGGAATTCATTCAAGCGTGTATGCAAGTATGTGGATGTTTATATAAGGATAACCGACTGGAGGTTTTTCACACTGACTTGGCACAGTTAGTGTCATGTGCATTACTGAGAAGTAATTCTCTGCCTTAACCCATTGTATAATACAGCTATAGCAACAGGTGTGAGAGAGTAATGCCCAGCGGGTCACATGGTTTGGAAGCAATCTCTACGTTAATGTCTTGCTCTCGTGCTCTTTAGTTGTTTTCTATCGGCTTGGGCTCCACTCACTCAGCCCTGTAATATCCGTCACACAAACCCATCTTGCTGTATCGTCGTATAGCTCTTTTTGGTAGTTCAATGTGTGTTCACGAGTCCATAAAACAAAGCAGTGTTTTCTATTGCAATTGGAGACAAGCCTCCCATCTTGTAATCACTGACTTTTGCCCTGTGATAGGCTTGCTTTGTTGCGTCACTTGAGTGATACTGTAATCATTTGACCCTTGTTCTGTAGCATGCGCTGCCAGTTCTTGGGTTGTTGACTGTCACTGTTGGTGTAATATGATAGCCCGCTAATGAGTTTTGTATTATTGCAGACCCACTAATGTAGAATCATTTTTGTATTTGTCGGACATGCATAGCGGAAGTCATGGATGCAGAATGTTCATACGTGTTGCTATAAGACTGCTTACACTAAACACCAATTTAACTTTTAAGTATACATTATATGCGAGACTGTGAAAAAGTGAATCAGCCTTTGTCTACTCTGGCCCAATAGACTTGAATGTAAATGGATAATCACCTTGAGTCCGGTTTGGTGGCTTTCATGGCAAGTATGGTTATTTCTAAGGTTGTCTGTGAACGTCTATATATAATTAATTTTTCGAGGAGAGGCTGTAGTGAGAATCATACTTGCAGTTAATACTGATTGACACTTGTGTGCAAAATCAGTAGTCTCATGTAGATACACAGCATTATCATAATGCCATTATGTGTTAGTTATATCTGGGGTAGAATATAGGATTTGGTCAGTAAATTCAATTAAAATGCAGATTTTGTGTATCAATGAACTACATCACACAGCTGTTGGGATGGATGCCTAAATCACACAAGTACCCCAGGTTATTCTGCCCAGTTATTAAAGCATTAAGCTTTTCTTAACAACATATTTAACTTATCCCCATTGGAATCATTAGCCGTTTTAGAAGATTGAAAAACTCTCCTAGATGTTTAAACTCATATGCTGCTGGAATGATTAGTCTTTCAGTAAAAAAATAATCTGCAACAATTATGAAAATCAATGAATTGCTAATGTCAAATTAGAATCTAAAATGCCAGATTTTCTGGTTGTAGGCTCCAATTTTTATTATCTAGTCTTTTGGTATAGTATAATATCTTTGAGGCTTGGTCTGTGTATTATCATGATTTGCAGCCCTAAACACACTACTGGGCCTCGTTATTTGAATATTTGTATTAAAATACTTATTGAGAAGTTGAATCTCAATCTAAGAAGCACTATGTTGGAGAATTGTTGATGTCAGTGCTGAAGTTTATAAATGTATGACACCTAACTAATCTAATTTGACATGAATCCTTTTTTTTTTAAATGGCACGTTTTACTCGTCAACTACTCCGGCTCCTCTTGTTCCCACACAGAACATTAAGTTGACTCATTTGCACCAGGCTGGAAAATGACATCCCTGTCTCTGCCACTTAGTGCGTCCAGCTCCTGAACAACACCATGCCCTTCTGTCTCATACAGGCTCTTTAATGTGCGTACTCCTGGGCTCCTTTTTAACAGCAGTGGCAGATGACCACATCCAGAGCTGGCAGGAATCTGGGCTTTCATAAGGATGTTGCAAAGTATTTCTGCCCGTGCGCAAATCTGCAAATTCCACCCAAAGAACAATGTTAGAAAAAATTTACGGGTCGCTTTGCTTTTTTTGGGGGAAAACTACTATGACCAGTCCAGTGAAAGAAGACTTGAATTATTAGCATTTTCCCGTCTTTCCATTTTTCTAATTTAAAAGACACCAAAATGGAAGATCGACATTGGCTGCGCGAAAAGACAAATGCACAAAGGCTTCTCGTCAAGTTGAGCTGTTACAGATCAGACTACGTCGTGTTATCTGTCCATCACATGCCGTAAGGGCCACAGTGTATTCTTGACATGATGCACCGCTTCCCCTGGTATCTGTTAGCCTTGTCTCACTGGGCATCTCACCCTGCTGTCTCCGCGTTAGTGTAGTCATGGAAACAGCAGTGTGACAGGTCCTGGGTGGGCGTGAGGGATGAGCTGTGGGGAAATGGCCAGGTTTTTACAGCATAGGGAGAGAGAGGAGGGGGGGGGGGGGAACCGGCGAGAGGAGAGACGTCAGAAGCGAGGCAGAGATGGTTGATGGAGAGCTGAGAGGGCTTCGACATGGAAGAGGAGGAGTCCGATTATTTACTCCCTCGCTGCTTCAAGGCGTGTTGTCATTGTGTTGTTTGGCTGACCTCAAACCAGCCTTCCCCCTCTAATAGTAGGTCTTGATAACAGCAGCCTGCACGGGATCTTTTTAGGTTTAACCGCAGAACTGAAATCATTCAAGCACAGTGCTGGTCATTAAGGAGTTATTACAATGAAGAGACGTGTTGTCAGATATACGCTAAATTACCGGGTTTGCGCTGGATGAACGAGCACGAACTGGAGGGGTTCTCGTGACATCAGAGTTGTTTGCCGATTAAAATTGAGCCAAAAATGTTCTCTCTAATAACTTGCACCTTTTTTAGTTTGCACCCAGTGATTAACAATCAAGACGTCCAATTTGCAGTGACTGGCCATGGAAGAGTACGCTTTTCAAAATAATTATTCAGGAACATTTAGGCTCAATATTGGCAAACAAATGCCCTGGAGAAGTGTCCTTGGCTTGTCTGTGATAATTTTCCAGGTGGGGTAATTCTCTATGGCAGTCGCTTTGTATTAGCAGGATATTCGAATGTGTAATGTTTTTAAAAACTGAGATTTGTAACATCACACCACGGGCTGCCTCGCGCTCTGCTCCCATGGAGCCGCCACCGGGGCTCCAAGGATCTTTAGGCTCACAGGCAATCCAATGATTTCGACAGTCCGCGCTCCTCCACTTATGTAGGTCAGCTACAGCGAAGTGCATATTGATCTCTCAAGCTAGATGATATTGTGGTGTCTACTGCTCATTGCAAAAGAAGGTGCCCTCAGCCAGTTTGGCTTGAGCAGAGGAGACGGCAGAGGTCACATGACTATGTGACAATGCTTCTGCAGCTGTTTTCCCTTTTGTTGTGAGGCTGGTATCGCTTAGCTGTCCAATATGGTGGATCTAATAACTGTTACTATTTTTGAAATCGGCACCTCATTTGTATTCACGCTTTCCATGGTAATTATTGATCTGATTGTGGTAATAATATTATTTTAAAAGTACTTATTTAAACATAAAGGTTACACAGGGCTTTATGGAAAGACATCAAAACGCCTCGTCTCCTCCATAGAATGATAAAGGTAGATCATAAAGGTGCAAGATGTGATCCTCTTAATCTTTTCCTTGACAGGACAGAGTTGTACATACAGGTTGGGGGAGCGTCGTTTGAAGTCTTAATTTGTGCGAGTGGGTGAATTACTCTCCCCTCTGCCACAATGCGTTTGTGGCACTGGGTGCTAGCATGCGGTTGGCACCTTTCCCACTGCCCAGGGTGGAATCCTTGGCACCGAGGGAGGGAGAGAGAAGTTGAATTGAACAAGCTTGCCTGGTGGAGTTGGGTGGGTGGGTGGGTGGTCCAAAAATATGCAGTGTGAATCTGCCCCTGTGAAAATCTGGTGCACCATCTTATTCTGGAATGGAGGTAAACGGCACCATCGCAGGCCGGGCAACGCTGGTATGGAATGACGTGTGCAGAGCAGCAGCAGCATTTCTCACTCACTCGTAATAAACCGGAGGAATGCGGGGATTCGGTTTTAGGCTTTTCCTTTCTGTACACATTGTGAGGGTCAAACTCCGACCAGCACGATTTCCCTTTCCCCCCTCTCCCTCTCTCTTTCGCCATCTCTGTTTTTCGTTCGCTGCTGACTCTGCAGTGTTCCCTTAGTGACCTATAATATGGTTTTGCTTGCGTTATCTTTGCGGTTTTCGGCCGGGTAGGGGATCTCCTTAGCTGACCTGTGTTTCCCATCCATACTGTACAGTTCTGGCGCACCGTAGGTTAACATTATGGCTAGATTAAGCACAGCTTCATCAACTGGAGTACTTGTTTTCGTTTTATTAATGACGAGAGCATAAAATGCCGCACAGGTTCATGAGCCTCATATCACGCCCCGTTAACTCCCACAATTAACCACAAATGGCGAGTGAAACGACCAGCATGAATAGGTGAACATGGTGTGCATGTAAATCAGCTCCCCATGAAGTTACTTGATGGACATGCGGCCGTTATTATTCTAACAATAGACTCATCATAAATTACTAGGTATTAGTAGCTATACAAATTCAATTTAAAGGTTTTCTGTAAATGAGAGAGGGGGTGATTTAGGGGTTGACACCAGATGGGTTATTGTTTGGTCATAGTTGTGGCATGACCAGGGTGAGTGGCTGTGTCGGATACAATTTGACTTTCCCTGCTCGGCTCCATTTGTACAGAACCCAGGTTTAATTTATTGTTTATAGATTATGAGTTTGAGATGCTTAGGCCAAGCAAACATGAAGGCTCCGTGTTGTGATCAGCTAGAGAAATAAGCTAAAGGAAATATTTTACCCAAATGCAACAGCATGGCTCTGTCATGGGTGTTTGGATAACAGTGGAATTGTATATCATGGACTGAAGACTGAACAGATACCTGCTAGTATGTTAAATATGTCGTTGTGATTAAGCTTTTATGGAATGATAATAAATAGATAAAATACAGCAAGTCTTTTTATGTGGGATAGAGGGGGAAAGAAAGCATTTTCCCACCTTCTCTGAGCAAAGAAAATGCACTACACATGTGTTCAAAATTGAGATGTCATGAACTCACCCGCCACACTAAATGGCAAGCTCTTTTTATCACATAGGTAACGATGGTGACGGTTAGTAAGGCCATTTTGTTAAGTGGCATGGAGGTTGTAGAAAGGGTATGTTTAACCTTTTCCCTTTTCATTTAATTTGTATTTGTGAATACCAACATAATAGATCATTTATATGTTCAAGAACTGAAATTCTCCATAATTTATTCCCCCCTCTAACAGAACAGCCAAATCATCTATATTTATCCCACATGGAGTGTGTGCTATGTGTTTGTTTGTATGTCAAAATGCTTCCATTCATGCCTTTACTACAGAGATTTGTGGTTTTGGCACCTGATGTGGGCCGTCAAAACAAAACCGCCTCCTAGCTCATCTGGCAGTGGAGTGCAAAACAAAGGCACTCATTGGATAAGAGCTTACACGGGAGAGACAGAGCCATGATGTTACACTGATGCTCTTGCTACAGAAGCCTCAGTAGAAATGAAGGAATTAACTCCTCTCCAATGTCACCATATAGTGCATCTCACCTTTACTTGGTCATCATTAATATTTAGACAATCTATCAGCAGTGGTTGGTTAGTTGCCCAACACTGGTTGGGGAACTGTCAATCACATTTGAACACAATAGGGAACTTGTGACCAGTTCGGAAGGGGTTGCTCGGCCTCTGGTTTTCTTATGAACCACTTACCCAAACAACTCCACACACGATGCTGCGCTCCCTTGGTCCTGAGGAAGACACCTTCCTTGGCAGAGTTGCATCCCAAAGCGATGCTAGAGTAAATGTGCAAAAGCTCACCCATCGTCCATTTTAGTTAGATGCACGGTTAAACCAAACTGCTCCAGTATATGTTGTATCTCTTGCACATGTACGGTGTGTTTTTGCGTCTATACCACAGGGCTTTCCACAAGGATATGGATTAGTCACCCAGTGGGGAAAAAGTATCCAGCTTGGTGGGTGGCGAGGCAAGCCTCTAGCACATTCTAATGTCACCACAGTTCCAGCTTATGGAATATGTATTGTATTATTGTAAAGGAAAATTAGGCTTCTTGTGTGTTTTAGCCCACACAGTCCGTAAATAGCAATGGATATTTAAAACCATGCCTATTCCTGACTGAATAAATTCCTTAAACGTGATTTATTATTGCTGGAAACTTTGACTGGAAGGTTTATCAACACATGCCACGGTGATGTTTGCTGTATTGTTTAATTGGAAAAATGAATGCACTCTTATTTAAAGGTAATGATGAAGGGGATTTTAAGGATAATATAATTCCAAGTCTATGTTTTTGTTTTTCAATAAAATGATTTATATTCTATGCTTAAAAATCACTCCTAAAATAAAAAACAAACATGTGAATCACTTTACTCAAGTCATGTGAATCTGCTTTATTATTGATCCTATTACTGCAGGACATTCCATGACATATTTTATGTTTCCTATTTGGGCCATCTGACATTAGTTTGTATAATTTGTCAATTGCAAAAAGTACAATCGTGCCCTCGGACAATTTTGAATTTGCAAAACAACAGTGTCAGGCTGGGGCCTGGCCCATATTTTCCTCACATGGTGTAGGCTGCTACTTTGACATAGTTTCCTGTTTTTGTGTGCGTGAAATGCGTCTTAGAGATGACTGTGAAAAGCGCATGAAAAGAAGGATCATGCTTTCATTCATTTGGTCATTCAGCCCATAAACATCTGTGTGGTGTATACGGAAATGTAGACCCAAGTGGAGTTTTTATTGCTTACTCTGCAGTTGCCAAGTTGCTGCCACCTAATAAACCACTAACGTTTGCAAAACACTGAAGACACCTCGACACGCATTCCTATTAAGCATGACATATGGGCACATTACTTTATCATTTCGCAATTTTTTATAAGCGAGAGCTTGCAGCCGTTCAATACGCATTGCGAATTGCAACTTCTTCGTCAAAACGTTTGAATAAAAATCAAAAATGATTATAATGAAGTAGCCGGCTGGACTTCAAATGAGTAGCTGTTTGGCCAGCAGCGCTGCTATACCAGCATGTAAGGGATGCACATGACGAGCAGGACACCCAGCCAGATATGTGTCTGACACGAAGACCAGACTCCCGTTTGACCCGGCAGGGTTTCGTCAGTGGCGAGATAAGATGGAAGCGGGGCAGCATGCTTGTCATTTGTATAACACCGTATTCCGGAGACCTCTCAACAGATTTACTCTGTGGGAGTTGTTATCATCAGTTACTTCACAAAAAACCCAAACCGATAATGTAAATTTAGCACAATTTGAGCTATTATTAGTAACTCTGTCGCCTTTTCTAAGTAGAGGTTAAATAGCCATCGTTGTCGGGTCTGCCTGACCCGGTTGTCACGGGGCGTTTAAGTGGGGGGACTGAAATGGAGAGAAGGCTGCTTCACTTTACTCTTTGCTCTGTCTGGTCCAATTACATGTTCTACTGTCAGAGCAGCAGCGCTCTTAATCAGGTAATGCTGGGCTTTAAAGTCATCCCCTGAAACGTCCTCGACGGATTATTACCCTTCTCACACGTCTGTTCAATAAGCAGACGAACACCATGAACGTATTTCTCTTTCCTATCTACTTGCTTCCTAATTTAACGCTGACTTGATCTACTTTTATCTAGTTGTGTTTTTCAGATTCGTCGGACACTGTATGTGCGTTTGCTGTGAGTCTGAGCATTGTCACATTGTCTCAGTCTTTGGCTGATAAAGTGACATAGTTGTGTCAGCTGATCTCCTCTTCCCCTCCCCACCCTGCTAACATGGCACCTTCTTATCCAGAATCTGCCTCCACTGTCAGGCCTCCACGGGAACTAATTCCATACAAACTGTGCCCCGCAATAAAAGATGGTGGACACACACACGGGCACAATAGATATGCGTTTGACATGCAGATGAGTCACAAGATGAGCAAATCTTAAAAGCATCCTGTGTACACAGATAGATCCGTCTGCCCACTCCCCTTCTCACTCTCTTAACTCTTTGAGCTGGTCGTTACATGCGTTCACTTTCTCTTGTCATTACGACTCGTCAATCTCATTTTGGTAAGTACGCGTGTGTTCTGTCCCTGAGGTCGCAGCTGAAGGAACTGGATGTTCTCTGAGCAACAGGTGTGACGACACCTGACACAGGGTTGCATCTGCATCCAAGCAGCCCATTTAAAATCTGCTGCAAAATCAGTGTAATGTTTTTTTATGTAAGGATATATGTTGATGTCACCAAGTCTACAGGATTTGTTGTCAAAATAGTACAGATCTATAGCAGCACTCTTTACATTAATGGTGAAAGAAGATATTAAAATGTACATGTTTATGTGATTTGTTCATGTTGGACTTTACTACAGAACCTTTAGTTTACTTTTAACAATAATACAATTAAAATGTTTTTTAAATTGGCTTTATGAGTTCAAGTTTATTCATATGGTATTAATATGGGTTCAAAAGCTGAATGAATAGTTATGTACCATATTGTTTTGTATAAGTTTGGCAGCCACGATGTCTTTCCCTCTAAGTCCCCACAACATCAATTAGTTTATCTGTGAGGTTGTCAGGTGTGTGTGTGGGTCTGGCATACCAGTGTATTGGAACAATTTATAGCAACTGTCTAGTTGAGAGAACAGCGTGTGCGGGACGATGAGTATCAAGTCAGCAGTAACGTTATACGCAATGAACCTAACAGTGTGTGTGTGTGTGTGTGTGTGTGTGTGTGTGTGTGTGTACACTTTATTTGTCGGTGAATAAATGCTTCAACTTGCATCAAGACCAAAACAAGTTCCCATTTCTCAGGGTAAACAGGGTTAGCCCCGCGCTAGCAACAACAGCGGCCCAGGCTCACTTAAAGTGGGCTGACCTTTTTAAGATGAACCTGCTGTTCTCATTTTAGTGACGAGCCGTTCCTTTTGAGTTTTTTTGCTCAGTTTAAAAAATAAAAAATGACATTGTTTGATTAGCTGACGGCATTAATCGGTCGAGATTCTTACTGGCGGTTAATTATTAACATCCTTAATGACAATGCTTCCATTTCGGGTTACACTATAGTGTCATGGGCAGGGAGGATTTATTGGTCAAATATAAGGTCACACTCATTTCCAGGTGAAAAAGAACCTACGCGTTAAGAGAGCAGTTAGTGGTTTTTTTGCTTCACATCTTAAAGAAGTTTTGTGAAAAAAGCTCTTCCATATATCAAGGTGTTCCTGATCATGCATATCGTTGCTGTGCTTTAAAGCTGTACAGTTAAACATCTCCCCAGAGAAACCCGTACAGCCACATTCCTCTCCTTTTGCCGTTGAGCGTCACCACTGACGCTTCTGGTTATCAAGTGCCTTGTTCTTGGGCTTCTCAACACACAACTGAGGCTCTATGTTTTAGATCATTAGAGCCAGTCCATCGGTTTAAACCGGCTGCTTATAAAACAATACTTCCTAACCTATAAGCTGTGACAACACTCATTTGTGGCGAAACATGTATACTTTGAGCAAATCTTTGTTTGTCAGAATAATCTGATTATGTGATTTACCACACGTCACAGTTGCTCTTATATGAACCAAAATCAATTGAGTATTGGTTAGGATGAGGGTCTTGACCAGACTTTGGTGTAACTAGAGCTAAACAGCCAGGTGTTTTCATTAGGGTAGACATCAGCCTTGATTCTTATTGAATTGAAGGCCATTAGCCACTCTAAAGGCACCAAGTAAAGGCTCCATTGGTGGTTAGCCTTTCGGCGACCTGGCCATTATGGTCAATTTCTAGCACATGAACTATCTACCCTTTGTGCCATCTCAACCTGATTAGCCGGATCTTTAGCATTGTTAGCTCAGCCTGGTTGACAAAGCCTTTCACTCCGATGGAGCCCATTGCCAACTCTGGGAGAAAGAAGGTATTACATCGACACCCAGCGTTCGGCTTGAGGCAGCATTTCACCTCATCGTCTGCTGCTGTCAAAAGAAATGCTAATTGCCTTGATGGGAGTATACCACATTCAAAGTTGCATGAACTTGGAAATGTATTGTAGGAATTCAGTCACTCAGTTTGTGGTTTCCTTCTGTTCAGTTTTACAGTTCACTTCATGATTTGGTTTTGTCACTAAAATGTGAAGTTTTGAGCCATTTAAACTGTAAGTGGTAATAGGCGCTCTGTTTAATGGGAGCGTGAACTTTTAACCTGATGATCTTTGACCTCCTTTAAATACCAACAGATGATTAGACTGAATGAAATACTCCCGTGTCAGGTTCTGGAGAAGATGTGGATGTTTAGTGTTTTTTTATTTTTTTATTTAAATTTTCCTTTGGCTTCATCTGTCTTTGTAACTTTTCATATTTGTATTGCGTTTTATATTTTTTATTAAGCAGGCTTCACTATAATTTACAAGTAGCTGTATTGATTGTGTGATGCCAGTATTCAAGGTAACTTGAAACTCAATTAATGTCGCTGCTGCAGCTCAGTGACAGTCTTGGCAGGCTGGTGTGTTTTTGTTTAGGTTACACCATGTGTCATTCAACACTTCTGTGCCAAGTATAATAGCCCTTCAAGGAAATAAAGTGTTGCAAGTCTTTCCTGAGAAGTTCTTGTGCTCCAGTGTGTCTATATGATTTGCACACTTGTATGCAGGCATATGTGCATGCATACTTCTAATGTGACTTGGATCACACTACTAATGTCTAATATCGCAGGAAGAGTTGGCACGGCTCAGGCGGTCTAACATGCGAGAGGCGGTTTGGTCTCATTCTGGGAACCTTGCTCATACTGACTCACATGGAGCATTAAACTTGCACATACAAGTATGTTGATTGATGGCACAGGCTAACACACCGACAGTCCGTAAAAGGGATGGATGGGATGTGACTGGGTGTACAGATGCCTCAGTATTGCTTAAACAATATTTTCTGTGTTGCTTGATTTAATAATTTAAAAAAGTAGTTACCTTTTGATTAAATACCTTTTTGATTAAATACTTCCTGTTGTATTGCTGATTAATGTTACGAGAGGAATCACTATCATTAAGTGGATATTCTAACCAATTACTTTTCTAAACAATAAAAAAAAAAAAAATCTGTCAGTTGGAAGTTTTTTGATCCAGTTTAGCGATTTAAAAAAAATGATGACTGTTAAACTAACTCAATGGAGTGTTTTCACACTTCTGCCTTATTCCGTCACTCAGTGCACAGATCAAGGGCTGGACTGAGACTAAGCATGTGACGGCATTAAAGCTCAGAGGAAATTCCTCCAAAGGATGAGAACAGAGTTATGCAGATAAGGGAAAGAGGAAGGGGGAGTTGAGAAATACAGCGTTATGAAATTGCATTAAAAATATTAGATTGACTGTAGCATTCAAGACACATCAGCTATGTTATAGTTCTACCATACTTGAGTTTTCATCCTCCATTTCATGCTAAAACTGTACATGTGATTTTCCTCCCTGACGCATCACAAATTTCAGCTAGTTGAGTCAATGTGTGCCGCAGTTCAGAATACTGAATATCACCTTTCCACATGGCTTCCAGCTGTGGACTCGTGTAGGGTTCAATAGGAGAATTGGTTCACTCTCCAGTTATGTCAGAACATGACATCACGTGAGTGCATTCCTCAGCTGGCTCACTGGCAGGTATTTGGGAGAACTCACTAGGCCAAAAGGCGCTGGCTAGCTCTCCCTCATCAGGCTGACTGTAGTACGCGACGAGCACTTCCACAGAGGCCTCTCTCATCGGGAGCTTTTTCCATCACAGCCAAATAGCCTAGCAGAGTCCTTTTTTGGTTGCATTTTCTAATTATCCAAATGGGAATATGATTTAAATTGAAACTTTTCTCCTGTCAATTTAAATGTGTTTCATGATTAAAAAGACACACTGCGTTCCATATTGTAATAGGCTTTGAGGTCCCCAAGGAGATGAAAAGACTTGCAGCTCCACGCTAACTTAATGCTAACAGTTAGCACCAGATACGATTACTTTTTAGGAGTTTGAAGCAAGTTAGTGGTTTGACATTTTGGTGCACATACTTTAGCTTTGCATTATGTTGGCTGATTACACACCTACTTATAATACAAAAGTACAGCATTTTGTGTTGAAGTAGCTGTTTTCAGTAAACCTTACTCGGTGGGGCTTGGCTGTGAGAACTCGCCGTATGATTTGTAATATGCATGCTGTAATGTAGCGTTACTTTGCTGTGATACATTTTATTTGCAGATCTTGTGAAGATTACACGGTAAAAGTTAACAGTAGTTTTTCTTTTTGTGCAAATTAAAGATTAAACATGGACAGAACGTGGTTGAATTGTTTGTCCCACGGTTTTCTTTTGACTTTTCCGATGAGTCCTACATGGGAGCTGTCGACGTTACTCTGTGGGGTGTTATTGTTATGGACCTTTTTGAAAGGAGTGTTATTCCGTTAGAGACAATAAAAGCAATGCAAATACAAAAACATGACAATTATTTTTAATATAGTTGTAGCTGAAACAATGACTACATGTGTTAATTGACAATCTGCAATAAAATTATTTTGATAATCTGTTATTTTTCACAAAAGATATCCCTTTGGACCAAACGATTAATCAAGAGAATAATCAGTAGATTAATCGATAATGAAAACAAATGTTAGTTTAAGCCCTAAATATATTGTTATATCTTCACTTGTCATTATCTAACTATATTGGAGTACAGAAATTGCACAGCACAAACGTTAAAGCACTCCTTTTACTATACACTGTTCTACCATTGTAATCAGAGTTGTACTGATTCACACCATGTACTTATGCCGATTCTACTGTTATTTCTTTCAGCAGAGGGACGTGGATGATGCTTAAAGGTTTCCTAGCATTACCGTCTTGCAGTAATGGCCTGAGGGACTCTCTGGACTGAAACCAAGGTGAGAAGCAAAGCCAAATCTCTTTTACCCAATTGTACTGTGCAAATGGTGTCAAATAGACACCCCAGCCCAAACACACAATTCCCAACTGTACAGATGATGCAAACCTGTAATCTAAAAAAAAACTTAATTTTTTAATCTTGGATCATAAAAAGAAAGATTAGACTTGTGCGTCGATGAAAACAATCCAATGTGTCCCTCTTGCAGAGGTTGTGTTATTGGCTTGTGACTCCAGCTGGGATAACGGCTCCCTGTTCAAGATTTGTATTCTCGGCAGTTTGTGGCTGATTGGTCTTTTTTAACGGAAGACCTTTTGATGGTGGTTTTGATGTGAAAATCTCAAGGCATTTTCCACTGTCATCAGATAAGCAACACATTGAGAACTTTGTTTACTGGTCAGAATTCAGTTTTGAACAAAGATTTGATTTCAGACAGTCATGAAAGCTGCTTAATTCTCTGCCCCATTTCCTCCCCAAGTTCTTGCCTGACCTTTCTTCTCTGCGCCTAGTAATGTCCGGATTCAGCCTTTTTGTCAAAGATCCAAAAGTTCCGTTGGTCTGCAGTGTTCATCCATCATGTGGGAAATAAAGCTCCACTCTCGCAACCACCAGTCTCTGTGAGGTTGTGTTACTTACTTTACAGGTTACAGTTCAGATGGTGTTGGCTTGAATGTGTCTTTTAGGATTACTGCAGTGCCAGCAGATCTTACAAAACCATATTCGAGTGGACTCAAAATAATAGTTTGCGTTAGCTGAGTTTGGTTGCAAAGACTTTAGTTTCATTAATGTACAGAGCATTTGTACCACTGTATTGGAATATGTGCACCTTTTTTGTGGTTAGGAGCAAAATACTTTTTATACCTTTTTTATATGAGTCATCTAATGTAGAGCGTGTGTTCAGACTCGGGGAGTCTCAATCCAATATTCATATTTCCCTACATAATACAGCTGACGCAGTGCACACGTAGGTCAAAATTGACCTGCAGTTAAAAAAACGGGTAACTCTAATTAAATTTCTTAAAGCGCGTCCTGCAGTGATTTGTGTAATATCTGTTGAGATTTGAGTGTTGAGTGCCATGAACAATATACAGGCGTTTAAATGTGTGCTTATGGCAGCAGCATCACTTTAGAGGCATAGTGCACCTGAAAAATGCTATTAAAAAAAAATTCCTTCCCATTTGGTTTGAAGCACCTATAGACTCTGTGTGTAGGGATCATTAATTTAAACTGTTTCCAGTGTTTTATTGGAACACAACAAGGTGTTTGACACCTAAGAAACCCAGAGCCAGGGATACAAAATGTACTTTTTGCCTTACCGGCCAAGGTGGCTGGTTGATGAAAACATTTACTGGGCAGGCAGATTTTTATTTTACCAGCCAAAAATAATAACGCCAGTTTCTTATTCTGTAGTAGCATGTTCAGTCTTCATACAGTTCCTTCTCAAAGCGAGCTCTGTCCTTCTGCTCGTGAAAAGAGTCATTTCACGGGGGTTGTGACAGAGAGGTCCAGAGACACACAGGGCTTGACGGCTGGTAAAAAAAATGTTGACGGCCCACTGATGCGGCCTTCCACTGGGATTTGTCCCAGAACGCAAGTACACCACTGGATTGAAGTGACGGTAATCTCTGTAAGAAGATTCTGCAATCATTACTCTGTACGTTAAATAAATAGGCCGGCTCACTGTTGGCCAACTGTATTAATCTCTCCCGCATATACACACTTGCACCCAAACAGAGTAGAAGAGTGAAAGAGGCAGAGCCTTCTCTTTTCAGTTCCGTTCATATGACAGTTGAAGGTCTGCGTTGGTCCAGCGTTTACACTAATGTGCCGTACCAGATTTAAAACTCCACTCAAGTTGTTTGCGGCGATGCACCCTAACGTTGTTTGCCAGGAGTTCAGCGCCACTTGGCTGTCTTTGTATTCCTTTAGAGACAAACGATGTCAGTGGGGCTAACTACGGATCTCCTCGCACAACCTCTCCATCCACTTTGTCGTCTTCTTTTTCTTGTTAACTGGTGCATGCACAGTCAGCATGCATGTTGTGCATACAGTCCGTGCGGTCAGAGATTTTGGATGGGAGGATCACTGTGGTATGATGCACTTTTATTACCACCTTGGAACGTACCTTTGGGCTTCGAGAAAAAGGGAGAGCCTTTCTACTCTATACTAAAACTCAGAAGCTGACACACCAATGTGCTTTAAGCCGCGAAAAACCACACACTTTTTCCATGTGTTACGGCCTGCCTAGTGTGCCTAGGGGTACACAGGCCTAACAACACACAAGGAAAATAGCTTTGGCAAAGGTGGAACCAGGAAAGGAAACAAGGCAGGTGAGATAAGTGGCAATAAATATAATTTATTGACAGCTAACAAAGGTAAAAGAACTAAAATGGAAGCAATAGGCCTCAGGGTCTCAAAGGCCCAAAAACAAACAAAACAAACTAGCTAGAAAACAAAGTATTTCTTGCGGAACAACAATACTGACCTCCCTGGCTAGCCACAAAACAGGAGAAAACAGAAGTGAAACTGGCAGAGAACCCCTACACAGCTTCTCCCAAAAATGTCAAATGGTAGCCTGCCCTCAGGCACCAGCCAAGCTCCACTCCGACCGCTCAGAGAGGAAGAGAGAGGGAGCACTGGATCTGGGTCTCTACATCTCCAGCCCACTGATTGCCTGATGTCTCTCAGGTGGCGCTGCTCCAGGTGCGCCAGATCTGCAACAATTACACAGCAAGAGGGCGGAGTTAAATCAAGGGGCGTAACACCATGTTACAGCCTTATTCCAAAATGGATTCAATTAATTTCCCCCCAAAATGCTATGCACAATACCCCATAATGAAAGTGAAAACAGCTTGTTTACAATTTTTGCTAACTTATTTAAAATAAAGAACAATAATGTGTACATAAGTATTCACAGCATTTGCTCAATACTTTATTGAAGCACCTTTGGCAGCAATTACAGCCTCAAGTCTTTTTGAGTACGATGCTACAAGCTTTGGACACCTATTTTTTGGGCAGTTTCTCCCATTCTTCTTTGCAGAACCTCTCACGCTCCATCCAGGTTGGATGCGGAGCGTCAGTGCACAGCAATTTTCAGATCTCTGCAGAGATGTTCAATCCTGTTCAAGTCCTCACAGTTGTCCCAAAGCCACTCCTTTGTTATCTTGGCTGTGTGCTTGGGGTCAATGTCCTGTTGGAAGATGAACCATCGCCCCAGTCTGAGGCCCAGAGCGCTCTGGAGCAAGTTTTCATCAAGGTTATCTCTGTACATTCATCGTTCCCTCGATCCTGACTAGTCTCCCAGTTCCTGCCACTGGAAAACATCCCCACTACTGTGGAGATGTTTTCCAGTGGCCACCACCATGCTTCACTGTCGGGATGTATTGGCTAGGTGATGAGCGGTGCCTGGTTTCCTCCAGACATGACACTTGGCATTCAGGCCAAATAGTTCAATCTTTGTTTCATCAGACCAGAAAACGTTGTTTCTCATGGTCAGAGTCCTTCAGGTGCTTTTTGGCAAACTCCAGGCAGGCTGCCATGTGCCTTTTACCAAAAAGTGGCTTCAGTCTGGCCTCTCTGCCATCCAGGCCTGCTTGCAGTGCTGCAGAGATGGTTGTCCTTCTGGTTCTCCTCTCTTCACAGAGCAACGCTGGAGCTCTGTCAGAGTGACCATCGGGTTCCTGATCACCTTCCTGACTAAGGCCCTTCCTTCTCCCCCGATCGCTCAGTTTGTCCGGGCGGCTAACTCTAGGAAGAGTCCTGGCGGTTCCAAACTTCTTCCATTTATGGATGAGGGAGGCCACTGTGCTCAGTGGGACCTTCAATGCTGCAGAAATGTTTCTGTACCCTTACCCTGAGCTGTGCCGCGATACAATCCTGTCTCCGAGGTCTACAGACAATTCCTTGGACTTCATGGCTCGGTTTGCGCTCTGACATGCATTGTCAACTGTGGGTCCTTATATAGACCGGTGTGTGTGTGTGTGTGTGCCTTTCCAAATCATGTCCAATCAACTGAATTGACCACAGGTGGACTCGAATCAAGTTGTAGAAACAGGTCAGTGGAAACAGGATGCACCTGAGCTAACTTTGTAGTGTCATGGCAAAGGCTGTGAATACTTGTGTACTTTTTTTATTTTTAATAGATTTGCAAAAATTTCAAAAACAATTTTGAGGGGGAAAAATTTGATTTAATCCATTTTGAAATAAGGCTCTAACATAACAAAATGTGGAAAAAGTGAAGCGCTGTGAATACTTTCCGGATGCACTGTAGGTCGATGACCACATGTACGTCACACGCACCAAAGCAGAACCTTGCGGAAAGGGAAAGTATGAATAAGCCTTAAACGTGTGCATTCAAACGAGGCGGACGACTAAAACGTCAGCAAATGGTTAACTAAATATACTGCAGACAATGTCAACATAGAGGCCTTAAATATAATACCTGGCTTAGTTGTGTCTATCAATCGCCTCTGCTATGTTTCAGCACCAGGGACAACAGACAGCGCTATCCATCTGAGAATAACTCCTACTCATTACGGTTGATGGATAATGAATAATGTGGGACTACTTTTCCTTATTTCATTGACTTTGGGGATTTTTGGTATACACAGTCGAAGTTTTGAAGCATTTGGGTCAGCATTATTCTCCAAAGACTAACAATCCAATAAACAAAAGACCACAAATGTATATGTGGTCATTTTGACATCTGATTCTGCCTCAGCCAGTGCTGTGATCCACAGATCGATTGTTGGCAAATTGTTGTAGAGAGGTGCTTATTTATACCAGTTAGTCCTTTTTACCACCCCTTGCCTCTTTGTCTCTCTTCCCCCTCATGATTCCAGCTCTCCTCCCCTCTCAGATTATCTCTCTGACATCCAGAGCCTAGCATGCTGTGCTATCCCTCCCTTTCCCATCCTGCGACATCCTGAAGTGACTGCCAGTGTTAAAGATTCATGAGCGTGATCAGCTTTCGGTAAATGGGGTGGAGGGGGGGCTCCGGGTTGCACTCTGGCACTTTAGAGCCATTACCTTGCAGTGATTCTGGAGCTCATTAGTGAGACTTGGTAGCAGGCAAGGTGCATACCTCTCTTTATTACTAAGTCTACAGCAGCTTGTTTGTGTGATTTCAATCAAGTAGATTTGCCTCGAGTACTGAGCAACCAGATAACTAGGGGGTTTAAATGTCATTTAGCCGACCATAAGCATGTATACATTATAATGTAATACTGTGCTTTAGCAGTGATGCATCTGATATACAGTTACAGATTGTAGTCTCTGACAGTGACACCCAAGGTCTACTGAACACAACGGCTCTGTGAAAAAGGCCCATTACCTGTTTTTGTTCCCTTTGTTTCCCTATCTTCCTTTACTGTCTCAGTTTCTCCCCAGCTCGCTCCCTGTCATTGATCTGATTCCTCTATAGGTTCCGAGTCATTCAAGTTTTGTTAAGTTCAAGGTTTCAAATTCTCATTGCTCTTAATCTTTTTCAATCCATCATCACATTCCTCCCTCCATCTCCCAATGCCTCCCCATTGACCCAAACCTAATATCAGAACATCTGGTTCAAAGTAACGGCAGCTGTCAGCAAGGCCAGAGTTGACCGCAGACCCCCACCCAAGCTGCGTTCTGTTTAATTGATATTGTGTTTAAATGCATGTTTGTCTTTAATACCATCTGACATGGTTCCAACATGTTTCTGCGTGTTTTGGCTCGCTCAGCACTTCTTCTCACCCTTGCATATATTGAGATGTAAAATGAGAAGGGGCGAATCCTCTGGGCTCCTCCTCCCCTGTCATGATTTCCTCTTCAGTTTGGGGAAAATAAATGGCCCATGTTGCAGCACACCAGAAGCAGTCTTTATTGCTCTCTCGTTCTCTGTTTCTCTCTCGGGGCCCGTTGTGCCAAGAAGCCGTGTGAGGACAGATTACGCACCAGAGAGACATTGTTCAGTGTCCCACAGTGGTTTTGCACTTTGTGAAAGAGCCCCCGTTATTATAGTGCAGGAGACTTCAAACACTTCCACAATAGTGTTTGAAGTAAATTAATGCACAGTCATGCCCAGCACTCTCTGAGTTCGAGAAGCACTGGGTGTGTCTTTATAATCAAAGCCCTGCTAACCCACATCATTACAGGAACAGCACACTGGCACATGCCCTCTCCCCTTGGCAATCAGACACAGATCCCCCCCACCACCCCTCTGCATCTGTTTTTTCCCTTTCCTTATACTATGACTGGAATTGGTGATTCAGTGTTTTTGAAGGCCTCCCCCCCTCTGGTGATTTGCATGTAGCTCGGCTCACTCTGTGTGGTTATGTTAGCTAAATTTCATTAAAGGATAACTGTGTAGTAATAGTAGCTCTACCTGAATGTTAAAAGGGGTGTCACAGCTTTACAACGTGTGTGTTCTTAATAAACATTAGAAGTTTGAACAAAAACTGTCCATTATTATAACTTTGTACAGTGTGTATGGTGTACCTAATAAAGTGACCAGGGAGTGTATATCACAAGATGGAAAATGTATGCAAAATCCTATATGTAAAAGAAGAAAATCAATATTAACCTGTCTACAAATCATTAGTTTGGATTAGGGTTACACTACAGATATTGTATAATGATGATGTGATACTCTTCTCTGTATGAATTTGCTAAAAGTCAACAAAAAGGGCCTTTTAGTCACACCCAAGAAGTATTGCTTGATAACCCAAAATATACTGAAATTGTCAAATATATGAAATTCTGATATTTAGAAAATAGCTGGATGCTGCCATCATGACTGGTTTTGCGCCCCCATGCAGCCAAACATGGTGGCGTGTTGCCACCATGTTTGGCTGCATGGGGACGCAAACACAGTGTGTCTTGTACAGGTTGTACCAGCTGAGTTTGACAGGAAGAAACGTTGTCGTCTGCAGCTCTCCGAACAACGACAGCAGCAGCAGCAGCAGTCCCTTGTTGTTTCTACATTCCTACCTCGCCAGACTGGTTGGCTCCAGCTCAGTCCTGGAGAGTCTGCTCCTGTGACACCTAAGACGTTAGCAATGACACACCTATGATCACCTCCCTCAAGTGCACCTCAGTCTTTCAAAGTCAATAGATCTTTCAAACTTGAACTTGTCTTTATCCGTGTGTATCCTTTTCTTTTTCAATGCATATCTCTAAGCTAAGGCTGGGCAATATATCAATATTCTATCAATATTGTGATATAAGGCTCCATATTGTTAGATACTGGATATCTTAATATGGCATAAGTATTGTCTTTTCCTGGTTTTTAGGGCTTCATTACAGTAAAGTGATATCATTTTCTGAACTTACCAGACTGTTCTAGCTGTTACATGATTTACCTTTATTATATCCACATTACTGATTATTAATGATAAAAAACAACCTGTATTGCGTGAACATTTTGTAAAAGCACCAATGATCAACACTACATCGCAGTACTGCCCTCGAGGTATTTGGTCAAACATCCTGATATTTCATTTTCTCCATATCACCCAGTCCCAGAGTACTAATATTAAAATAACATTTCTGGTCCATCGGTTTAATAAACAGGTTCAGATATTGGAAACTCATCAAAGTTGTGTTGCAGAGTGCACTGTGCTTATTACAGTAGTTTAATATATCATAACCCTTCATTTAGCCCAATGAGTCAGTCACACAGATAGGCCGTGGTGAGGAGGAAAACCTGTAATGTAGTGACCAGGGTCGAGTTCACACTGGCAGGGCTGACCTGTCAGCACACAAATATACAATTATGGTTGCCGTCTTATAAGTGTGTGTTTGCATGAGAGGGTTTGGAAGAGATGGGGGGGAGACTGGGTAGAGGTGTTTACCACACTTATGTAAGTGGGAACTTGAGCTCATCACTACTGCAAAGAGTCAACACAACTGCATGGAAGGCTATCTGCTCCAATAAACCTCATGTCCCCTGCGTCATTTTCAGTCAGATCTTTGGTGTGTACTTTCCCAATGGCCGTCCGGCTGCCAGCAACAGCAAGCAGTTGGCCAAACAAACTGTAGCTAGCAGTTCATACTTCCAAGTGTAAAATGACCCCCTCCTTTTTAGCAAATGGGTGTCACACAGACTTTTTCTTGAAACATTTTGGAGATCTTTCACATTTTCTGTTTACTCTTCTCTCCTTACCATTGTTTACTGTAATGACAATGGGACATGGCTCTACCATTCATTTTTCTAGCTTTGTTGCAGGATATTTATTTAAATGTCACTTGCTTTCATTCTGGATACTTGTGTGTACAAAGATTCCACACCATCTGTCTAACATAAGGTAGCTTGCAGTGACTGATGGGCCATATGTCTCAACTTACAATACTAATGAACTAAATGAGCTGACAGCTTGATGAACTGCAATCTTGGTAGATACCCTCCAGAATTTGACAATCAGTTTAACATATAATTAATTTACTTACCCAACCCCCACTTACCCTACATGGCTCTGAGTCAATGATATCTGTACACGGCACAGGTGCACCAAGGGATATCTCTTCTGCATGCATGAATGTATGCTCGGCCTTATCAGCCATGCGACCACAGCTTTTCAGTGTCGCTGTCTTAGCCAAAAGCTAATGCTAGCGCAGTCTTGACTTGATTGCGCAATAAAATGTAATTTAGTTTATTTAAATGCTTTTCGGTTGTTGGAGTATTTTCCTCCATAACACTCCTTCCTTTATACAATGGGACATCAGACTATACGTTCTTACATTAAAGGTTTTTCACAGTTTAAGGTTCCTAAATGTCTCTATGTGTCTCTATGTTGTTATCCACTGTGATGTAGGCGGGAGTCTCAGCTGATCTTCATGGCGACACCGCATGCAACTGTTGTGAAATATACAACACAACAGTTGCTTAATCCTTTCCTCGGCCACCAGGAACGTCTGCACTTCAACAATTGTACGGCGTATTTACATTATTTATTTATTTATTTAATGTCGGGTTTGTGCAGGAGGTTCAAGTTGCTATTTTAGTGACACTTCTCTCTGACCAATCAGTGCTCTGCAGTTTTATAACTCCACCTTTTCAGTATCGACTCATCTAGCTTGCAACCTTGACCGGGGTGATACCCAAAACAAAATACCGGGTACAAGCTACAACTTTTGGAAAAACAGTGCCGTACCACGTAGTGTCCTTTGAGAGCCTTGGCAAGAAGGCTAGAGTGGTCAATGTTGTTAATGAACTCCTTGACACAGCTCTGTACAGTAAGTGCTAACACCAGTGCCCAGCTGTTTATATTTGCCCAGAGATCCTGGCCGTTCTCTAGGAGTGGAGATCCCTTGCTAGTCTTCCCATGTGAAGATCGGATACCCCAGCAACAAAAATGGCCTGCGAGCCATCTTGCCAGGCAGTCTGACTGTCTGTGTTGGTGTCATTGAGACGTGCCTGGTACTTCCAGTCTCTCTTCTTTTTTTTGTCTCAACGTACACTGACCCATCATTACTGCCATGTCAAGGAGACGAAAGCAACCAATCATATCCGGCCCAGTGGGACAAGCCCAACCAATCAGGTCTAGAATCCCCATGGTAACTTGTGCTGGAAAGCCTACGCGCAACCAATAGGAACGGAGAGTGCCACTTAGCTATGAGAGTTTTTAATGGCCTGTTTCTGTTGTCATTAATAAAAGCACACAACCTCTGCTATAGAGACCGTTATAATTTCAGTGGCGAGCACAGTGCCACAGCATAACGACACCCTGATGCCATAATGCAAGGACACATGTACAGTGATGTTTGTGTTCATTACTTTTCCATACACTGTCCAGGACTCGAGTCACTTATCAACAGAACAGTGGGAATGTGTTTTACCCTTCAGAGTCTCCTCTGCCTCTCCAGCCACCGCTGCTTTGACTTCATCCATTTGAGCACCCACCCTACCATTAGCTTAAAGTAGGTCACTCAAGGCCAGGAGGGAGCCAGACTCAAGTTTGCACGGTCACTAGCTCCCTTTTTTAGTTTAGCCTGCTTCTGCTAAGCTATACTATTCCTCGCTGCACTACGCTGTGCTGTATTCTGTTATGCATTATGTAATGGCTGAGCAGTGACCGGTGTTTGTCACCCGTTTCCATGGTTTGAGGGGCTGAGAGTGTATCACAACAACCTGCCCCAACCTTGTGCATTGTGCTGGGGGGTACTTTCGTTTTCTCTCTCTAGGTCTCGTTGCAGTCTGTCGTAATCTTTCACTCCCTCTGTAACCCTATCAAAGCAAATGGCTGCAGCCAATACGTCTTGCAAAAATACATTATTTTCATGCATATATTTTGTCACCATTTGTTTGGAAATACGACAAGTGTTCACATTGTCTGTGCAGCAGGTATTGTTTTATATTGAAATATAGTCCATTAACTACCATTCCAATTTTGGTGCGGATGACGTTGGTAATTAATAAGACATTACTTTGATCAATAATTGATTGTCTTTCATTAAGTAGCATGAAGTTCAGCCTGTGCCGACTTGCAGGGTAAGAGGAGGAGCACAATATAATATAGGTTGTTATGGATGCAAGCAGGACAAGTCTCCAAAGGCTCTCAAGTTGTTTTGACTATCTCTACATTGATTTAGATTAGGATCACAACATGAATTCATACCATGACCTAGTAGCATTAAATTGCAGAGTAAGCCCTCAGCCAGCTTGTCACTTTAGATCCCACACGTCCCAACATGAATTCGTACTTAAGATCTCGTGCTCTGTGGCCTGATTTCAGAAAGAGCAGACGAGATATTATTGTTACATTCCATTTTTGAGTGACTTACAAATCACGACAGGTAAAGCAATCTCAGAGGCACTCGGTAAACAGGGACACATGTTGTGATCATAAACCCACTCTGCTCTTACTGTGGGCTTTGCCTGGTATCGTGTAACGAACGGGCTTTTCTTGGTACGTGGTTGAGAGCGCAGTCTGGTGCTGTGGGCAAAGCTCCGTGTTCTCATTTCAGTGTCTCTGGGGAGAGCTGCACCATCAGAGAGAAATGATTGAATCTCTTTCTCCGCTCCATTTTCACTCATTTCTCCCGGAGTGGATCAACCTATGCCCCCAGCACAGGATTGTGCGTGTGTATATATATGTGTGTGTGTTTTGTATGCATATGCACACGTTAGCAGGCTCACACACCTACAGTATATAAGTGGATTCCACATAATTCTGCCTTTTGGAGTTTGCAGTCAATCCATTAAATTCTGTATGTGTGTTTTCATAGAGGTTGTCTCTGTGTGTTCATTTATTTTTTCTTCAGGCGCTGATATGCATTGAGGATGAGTGGAGTCGGTGAAAACCCATCTGACCCTGCCAGGGCAGAGTCACGGAAACGCAAAGAATGTTCCGCCGAACTTCTAGGACCCAGGTAAGTCTCGTACCTCAAGCCAATTGGCAGATTTCTCCCACAGGAAGACATTTTCTACGTGATTTAATTGAGTACAATCGAACGCGACCAGAAAGGAAACGCAGTCATTTTCACACAACAGTTGTCAGGTTCAGACGTCGATGTTTTTTTCAAAGGTGTGCGGTCAGCAACTTGGTTCAACAACCACTGCTTTGCAAAATTGTCCATTGCCAAACAATGTATCACCCATTAAACAGAGGTGGTCAGAGTTTTGAAGATCAAGCTCCAGCCACTTATAAAGTATTTTATTCTCCCATTCTAGTAGTTATCAAGAATGGCTGTGTGATATCGTGGCAGCTAACCCTGGAGCGATGTTACAGTCTGTACAATAAATCTGCATAATTTATCTGTAGACAAGCATTAAAGAATTAGGGTTTTCTTTATTGATGTTGTGCTCCATGTTGGCACAATGAAGAGGCCTAGAGATATATTTCAAGCCATATGGAGAATAGTTGACCCCTGCCTTGTCTCTCTTCTGACTCCTCTCCATGCCATGGTTTGCAGTAGATGTTGTGCACTGTCGTTTGGCAACAATGAAAATGAGAGGGCTCTTCAGTCATGTCAAGAGATGTGTGGGGACACTCGTCCGTGGTGAAGTTTTATAAATGGATCTTCTTTCCTGCCCTGCTCTAGGTTCTTTCTGTTATTGTGAGATAATTTAGTTTCAATACATGCAATTTACCCACACTTTAAACCTCCTTTTCATGCTTTTTATCCCCCCTGCTGTTACCATCTTCTTCGTTGCTTTTTCTTACCCCAGTCTTGTCTTTGTCTCCGTAGTCCAAAGCGGAGCAACGAGAAGCGCAACCGCGAGCACGAGAACAAATACATCGAAGAGCTCGCCGAGCTGATCTTTGCCAACTTCAACGACATCGACAACTTCAATGTCAAGCCCGACAAATGTGCAATCCTGAAGGAAACTGTGAAGCAGATCAGACAAATAAAAGAGCAAGGTACAACCTCTAATGATTTTTTGACACATTATCTATGTCATTATCTATGTCAGAAAAGGCCAAGGTTATAGGTCCCTAACAGATCAACAGTGAAAGGAATACCATTGCTGTTCAGCTGGTTGCTTTTTCTAAATACCTGTTCATCTACAGTCTTTCCCTTCAGGTTTTATGACACGCAACCTTCATACACGGTTTAGTTTAAGTGAATACCTGCAAATGGATCTAACACTGGTTTGAATTGAAGCTACATATGCTGTGCATAAGGTGCTACACTATCATGGATACGCTTAGGATGTGGTTGTGGTTTTAAGGCTCCAATATAACCACAAGTGCCACAGGTGGCACTGTGTTGGCAGAAGCATCAGGTTTGATGGCATAAATATTATGGTTTGGGATCTGCTCCACACACAATAATTGATGTTGTTATTAAAGAGCAGCACATGTGATTTAATGTTCCCTCCATCACTTCATCATGTGGATGAACCAGAGCAGTTTTTTGTTGGCTGCTGGTCTTTCCCACTTCTAACCTGAGCCAGAACATCAGGCAAATGGATCAGCTTGTTCAGTTGTACTTGCCAGCTTCTCCTTTTTGGTACTCTTTAGCCATTAGTTGAGGTCTGTGTTTTTACTTTTTTCATGTTGGATTTACCAGACCAACATCAATGGTATCGTCATTTTTTTTCTTATAGGTCCATACATAGCAGAAAAAAAGTTGTAGCTTTCCTTACATAAACATTACAGCAGATATTAAACTGTTGTATCAAGCTTGTGACCTGCATACAAGAAAAAAAGCAGCCGAGTGACGGGTAGACAAAGAGTGGCCCACTCGAGGTATACATGAATCAGACCAACTGATGATGTCAACTTGTTTTATGTGACTCACAGAGCCAAGCGTTATGTAATGGTGAGCAATGTGATGCAGAAATCACACACAAACTCTAGCTACCGTCTGACCGTCCCTCCCCCACTCTACTGTCTTATTTCATACTTCATCACTCCCTCCCTCCCTTTCCTTTCCTCACACTCAGGTTTTTTTTTACACTAGGCTGGAGTAACATCCCCTGGCTGTGTCTAAAGGCAAGATTGTGTTTGTACAGCAACCTCTGAGGGGAAGGGCTAAACAGTCCTTGCTTTTCTGCCCCAGCAATAGACACCTTTTTATAGCCAACACGGAGAGCTTCACCTCATCTTGCATGGTTCAGAGGGGCATCAATTTAAGCAGCCATTCGTTTTTTTTCTTTCTTGTTGCACTTGAGCCAGGGATGCACTGAAAGCTTGTGTAAATGTCTTCCTGCTATGTTACATCATTTCACCACCACCATGTGTTCTTTTCATTGCATCTGCCATCTGTTTAGTATTTTTTGGAGCGCACAATCTCTCGTTCTATAGGCTTGTTATTGTTCCCCCCCTGAGAGCATCATTGCTGTGTGAAAGATATTCTCAGTTTATGGTGACTGTACTGGATGTATTAAATTACACAAATGTGATTTTAATACATAAAATTCTCACTGATGCGTGTCACAGCCCTGCAGAGACGTGCAATGCTCCTATGATGGCCTTTAAAAAAGAGTGGCCTCCTACTGAAAGCTGTTAATTCATCCCTGTTTGTTCCGCTCATGCTGTCTGCACACATTTCCCCTAATTGGAATCAGGGTGGAGTTGTGTGCTCGGCATAGGCTTAACTATTTTTCTGTTTCGATCTTGTTGCTTCTTAATAGACAATATGTTGATGAGTTATGATATCTTTATAGAGCTCGTAAAATATGGACATCGCCAAGAGTTTTACAACTTCCTTTACACGCTTAATTGCTTAATAGCTTAATAGCTGGAGTCTGACAGTAGCTGCAGAGCTGCAGCTAGTAGATAGTTAAGTACATTATTTGTATTCATCTTACATAGGTAAAACATTTCAAAATATACTACAATGTAAAATAAGAGAGAAAATAATAGAGTATATGGTATATATCTTGGCAGTTATAGATTATGTAGCAGACACAACCCTGATGAAAAATCCGCTGCACGCCCTATCTGTGGCTCAGTTCTGGAGATGGACGGAGAGCCAGTGAGGGCTGCACTGACATTGAGTGATGGGTCTGTACCCAGGGCAGCTGTGCTGGTATACTGGGCCCCGCTGGGCCTGGAGAGGTCCTGCTGATGCACACATCATTAATGCTGAAAGAGATGAATGTGGGTCTGTGCGGTGTTGCATGAGCCCCCCCCCCTCTCTCAAAAAAAGAAAGGAGGACATGATTTTGTTTGCTTTTCACCACAACATTCTCTCACCATATGGTCAGCCCTCTTCTTGGCATGGTGCGACAGTTAAATGTGTCCCCCCAACAGCCCACTCATATTCCGCCTCTCATCATCATCTCCAAAAGTAGGGCGGCCTACGCTCTGAACATAAGGCTTCTCTGCATGGTTATTAACCCAATCACTCACATGGACACATGCACAACACCACAGTGCAGGTACAGGAGCTCTGATTTTCACTCCGAAGTAAACCCGTCACAATAATTACATTAAAAGGTTTGTGGCAACACCTTTTGAGTTAACAGCACAATGGACTGTTCGTCGTGTTGAAACGTCATTGTGAAACAAGTAGTCGCAGCCTAGTTTTGGTAATATTGTAGACCATAAGTACCTGTATGCAACAAGTCATACTCTGTGTACATACTTGGAAATCCAATAGGTGTATTGGGTCACCAGCAGACACTGCCAGTAAGTTATTTGAGAAAGACCGTCCATGGCTAAAGAGTATCAATGTTGAAGATCTTTCCTAAGTAATAAGGGGTTCTGCAGGAATAGATCAAAATGAAGACTCTTAAAATACTTTATAGTTTATGACCCTCTGAAATCACTATCTTATATCTCTGCTCAGATTTCTGCGCTAAGATATCAGACCAGCTTTTAGATTTAAACAAGTGTTTTTCAGAGAAGTTTATTGTCACGGTATCTTAAAAAAAAAAAAAAAATATATATATATATATATATATATATATATATATATATATATATACTATTCTGTTGTTTTCATTCTTCACGGGAAGTTCTTTATCTATATCTAAAATTGTGAAAGGTTTTTTGGTCAACTCTTTGGGTTAGCCTTTGCCACTTGACCACATAGTAACAACTTGCTACTCTATTGGGAGCTGTTTACACACTGTCCTGTCTCCATAATAGCTTTTCATTTTTGGCATGACAATGCAATCCATCCAGTGGCTGCCACCAGCGTGGCAGCTGCGTGCTCTGACACGGTCCTTTACAACAACCTTTCACTCTGATCCCTGCTCACTGCTTGGTACTAAGCCATGGCAACATGTTTTGACAATGGGACAAAATGTGTTTGCTTTATAGCTGGAAAGATACTGGTTCAAAGTCTTGAACAACAAGTGACCTCTTTGAAGTATGTGGCTCAATGTCAGAGCGAAGCAAAAATTGTTTCTCTCATTTTTGACCTGCATGTTTTGGGTTCATGTTTTGTGATACAGTTTTGTTCCCCATAACAACAGAATGTCATCACCTAGAATAACTACAGTGGAAGTTTATGTCAAATTCATGAAATTAAGATGCACGTTCTCTTGAGTCTCTTGTTTTTTTCCCCTCTAACCTTTTGTCATTGACTTTTCTGTCACCAGAAAAAGCTGCAGCAGCAAATGAGGAGGAGGTGCAGAAGGCTGATGTCTCATCAACAGGCCAAAGTTTGATCGACAAAGATGCCTTGGGACCAATGATGCTAGAGGTGGGTTATCTTGCTCTTTCATAGTGTCATATCGAGAAACCAAACACTGAACACTTGCGTAGGGTATGCTCTCCTCGGTATATAATGAAGAGTTCTATCCATAGAGAACAATCCCAAATGGGTCACACTCGGTAGTGGTTGTGTGTGAGTGTAGCTGCGTGGCGTAAATGCTGCCAGCATCTTGTATCTGCCCCGGATTGGCTGTAAATCACCAGGCAGAGCAATGGCCTCGTTGTCCGGTGGAGGGCCACTGAAGTGCTTATGTATAATGGAAAAGAAAGCAAGAGCCTAGCGAATGAATCAGTTCATTGAGCCTCCCCTTTTACTCACTTCCTCCCTCCCTTTCTCTCTCTTACTTGTTCAGTTCTCTTTTCTCTCGCCCTCCCATCTTTTCTTCATTTGCCTCCAGATCTGTCCTGTCATGGAATATTTATAGCTCTCCTGGTCCAGCGTCACTGAATCGACATACTAACTTGCGGCTAAATATAGCACAGTGCAGCCTGCATGCTTTCCCATCTGTCAGCAGCCCCAAACACACAGCGATCGGCCATTCACACCGGCTTTTCTCTGGCCATGTCCCCGTCCACCAGCCCGGCCTCATTACAGGATGCTCTGAGGAGATTGGCTGTCGGCAGGATATACACACGTGCCCCATGACCGTCTTCCAAGGCTTTCTGCTGCCCACTCTCATGCGAGCGCAGGAAGACGGAGAAAGCCGTGAAAAAACACGTTAATGTGCTGCTGTTTTAACCCTCTGGGAGCAGGTCTTGTTCTGTCACATGACTGATTTGGCATGTACTTTACATTCCTGTGAGATAGCTCCTTGCGGTTGCTGTTGTGTGGCGTGACGACATTTTCAGAGAATAGAAGAGACAACGGCTGGGTGTGTTTTGAAATGTTGTGATACCAGTGCCAATATAATACCCGTGTTTCATTACAAATACAAAGACAACATTGATTTTGATATCTTACTTTGATAGTTTCTTTAGAAACCTCTTTTGGTCTTTTCACAAAAGAAGCCTAAGTTTAAAGTATAAAATAAACATTTAAGTAATTAACTAATTAGAAGATCTAATCCAATAAATAAGTAAACAGGAGTACAAATCTAACCAGACATTTGGTGCAAGATTTAGGTACTTGACAGTATTTGTATTCAGTGTTACATACACATTTCGGTCTATACAAAACAAAACACACAAAAAAGTACTAAATTCAATACCGAGTTCTCAGAAAGACCTGTTGTGCTTTGTCATGCGGAAAATACAGAGTGGTTAGCAAGAATTTATGTGAAAAGAGATCCTGTTTGCAAAGCACCAATATCATATCATAAATAACACTAACACCCAGAGCGGGGAAGGGAGTAGACCAGACCCTATCCCCTACGGCATAACTATTCACTCCATACTGTGCGTTGCTGTGGGAGGTTAAGCAGTATAGAATTATACATCAGGACAATAGGCTGCGAGTAAAACGGAGCATGGTAAGTACGGTGCCTCGTAGTGTATTTATTCAGAGTGTATTCCTCTGTATCAGCTTTAGTCACCTCTATAGTGTATATTTAATCAGGGCATTATAAATGAAGGTATTGGCTAACAACATTATTCAAGAGCCTCTGGAAGAAGGCAGGAGTTGGCACTAAAGAGTGTTTGCTCTGTTTATGTTTGCCCTACTTGTCCAGTACATGGCCTTTCTTCACACGGGTGGACTTGCACAGCAACCATGTTGCATTTTGGAACCGCTCCGCTTCATGCAGTGATAGATGAGATCTCCCTAAGTCTATTTTCAGCGTGTGCTGTGTTAATGCATAATGTGCAACATGGGATGTATGACTTTGTTACACCCCAAAATTGAGCCTGCTGGTTGATTGCAGGTATGTTATGCAGCGTAGTTGCAGAGACAGACAGTTGACTATGGATACACACAGGTGCTGTATCAGGGGAAACCAAATATGCAATATGCATTATATTATGAAAATGTATACAAATATTTAGTTTATTTACAGTTCATGCACTAAAAAACAACAAATACATGTAATGTAAACTGTGTGGTGCGTTGTAGGTCATGATTATTTAAGCAGAGGCGAGGCGCAGACACCTTGGCAGTAGTCTCTTATCTTGCCACTAGATTTTACAGCTTTACAACCACCAGAATTCCCTTTTAAGGGCTCTGGGTGATTTGATGGCCTAATTGACACCATCTTGTGTGTAATGGGCAACCTGGGGCTATATTCATTCAATGAAGTGCTCCTCCTTCACATCCTCCAATCTCTGCAGGCGCATGCTTCTAATCCTGCTTTCTATCAGACACACTGACGTTGAGCATCTGCAGGAGTGATGTACCCAGCACACGGTGTACCAATTGCCTCATTTTTTACTCAATGTAGATATGCTGCATATTTACTCAACTTGATAGGAATTACTAGTGAATTGTCAAAACGGTTCCTTAAAGTGTTCCCTTCCATTTTTAGAACAGGTTTATTTTGACCACAGGTCAGCCAAAGGTACACATACAATGGAAGTCTGAGGTTCTCTTTAAATCTGGAATTTGGGCTATGTACGAAGCCCTGGAAATCCTTTGTAAATCCAAATTTAGCTTGAATGTGAGCGTTTCAAACTCGAACAGTAATATTATCCCAATTTACTATGAGTAGAGAAATGCATAACCTACTCAGGTTCAGTGTTATAGCAGCTGGTCATCAGCCAGTATTAATGAGAAATATAGGTTTGCCAAAACGGTTTTACTCGCCTCCTTTTGCTTCCATTTTACTGTCAAAGATCTATTCTGTGTTGATGTAGAACATTTAATAAACAAACTTGCCTGCTCTGATCTTCTCTCTTTCCTCTCCTTCACTCTTCCAGGCCCTGGACGGCTTCTTCTTTGTGGTGAACATGGAGGGTAACATTGTGTTTGTGTCTGAAAATGTGACCCAGTACCTGCGCTACAACCAGGAGGAGCTAATGAACACCAGTGTCTACAGCGTGCTGCACGTCGGGGATCATGCCGAGTTCATCAAGAACCTGCTGCCCAAATCCCTCGGTTAGCCACAAGCTTATATTTTCCCTGCCAGCCTTTGCTTTGCTCTCTGTCTTTTTTTTACCTGTCAGTTTATGTCTTGCTGTGTGTGTCTCTCTCTCTCTCTCTCTCTCTCTCTCTCTCTCCCTATGTCTTCATGTTGCATCACTCCCAGCTGTGCTCGTACCCTAGCAGGCTCTTGTGCGCACCCTGGCCTCATCTCTTGCTAGTGTGCTTCCTCTGTCTTGTACCATCGTCACCTCTCTTTAATCTCCGTTCAGACAGTTGGCGGTGGCTGTTTTATCGTGATGTCAGTTTAATTAAAATGTTTACTGTTTAAACTGTTATGGAGAGGATGCGAGGAAACCTGAATAATACCAAGTGTTACGTAAGCTTTATATACAGGGTTGATACTGCACATATAACCTATAGGTTCTTCATTTTCTCTTTTGCTGATGCTCAGCCCAGACATTTTCTCTTGCTCCTCTTTTTTTCCCTCCCTCCCTTTTCAGCTAATTAACTTCTTTTTTCGGCTTCTCTCCCCTGTCAGCAGCATCCCTCCCTTCCTATATCTCATGCCCTTCCATCCCCTTCTCTTCACTTTGTGTGTTATTCTCACCCGTACCCGAACATTTATATGTTCTTGATTTCCTATTTCCTAGCCTCCCTGAAAAGCATTGTCTTTATGCAGCATTGCTCATCTCACGAAAGCAGCCCATTTATTTTCTCCTCCAGTCTTGCCCTGTTCTTTTCCCCAGCTTCTCTCTCTTCTTTCATGCCTACCTCCATTTCTTCTCCACAATCTACCTCTTCATTTCCTCTACGTAAGAGGTGATTGCAATGTATGTCAGTGCACCCCATCAGCAGCACTTTCTAAGTCCCTTCTCCCCTTTTCTCTCCTGGTGCTTGGGAATGAGGTCTGAGTGCCCAGCCATCTGGGTGGGAGAGCAGCACAGACCGGAGTACCCTGGAAACGATCAGCGGGCTGTGTCCCAGATACTGGGAGATTATCAATGCACTGAATGAGATCACAAACCAGATGGAGTGTGATGGGAGTTTGCTAGAGTTAAATGAGTTGTGTGTGTGACTGTACATGTCTCTTTATCTTTTTTTTTTGTGTGTGTACGTAAGTGCGCGTGTGCCTGCATGAGTGTGTACATATGCGTGTTTGCTCGCGCCTGTGTAAGTGTTGGAAAGAAGAAGAAAGATTGGCAATGATGTTTTAGAGGACATGCATATGGAGGCCTGGCTGTGATGCATGGCAGTGGATAGATGGCACAGGGCTCAGGGTTCCAACTGCTCATTATGACTGATCTCTACCCAGCAACTGCTTTCTGCTTTTTACACTTTTTTCCTGCCTTCATTCTCTCCGTCTTGCTCTCATTACGTCTTTCACTTGCAGCGTGGTAGCCTCTCTTGACAATGCTGGTCGTTGCTCCCCGTTTTGTTGTTCATTTTTGGCTGCAGTAAAAATGTATCAAATATAATTTCCAGGAGGTCGGCCACGTTGTAAATCTCCCTCGCCCCTTCTTGCTCCCCTGCAGTGAACGGCGTCCCATGGTCCAGCGAGGGTCCGAGGAGGAACAGTCACACATTCAACTGCCGGATGCTGGTCAATCCCCACAGCGACAACCAGGACGAGGTGCACGAGCCTCAGCAGCAGAAATATGAGACCATGCAGTGTTTCGCCGTTTCGGAGCCCAAGTCCATCAAGGAGGAAGGAGACGGTACGGAACGAGAGTGGGAGATGGTGTGGGAAAAGAGAGGGGCTAGATAGTTAGAGGATCATTTACACAAAATGAGTTGCCCTACAAAACAACCTTGGGCAAGCATAGTTTTGGGATCTGTTGCAATGGCCTCAATTCCTGTGATAGGTACAGTACCAGTCACATTTTTGAGCATTCATTATTGTAATTGTCATGATGAAAACTAGAGCAATATTAGATACTTTTTGCAATTTAAGAATAGGATAGTCAATTGAAAAATGTAAGGAATGCTGGAGTCGGAATAGGATTTCAGACTTTTGTATTTCAGAACAGATTCAATTGCATGCTCTAAGGCGGTGGTGGAACAATTTCTAAAACACAAAAGTCAGCAGAGACAAAAGGCAAACAATTATTTTTGACATTGCAAAAATGGGGGTAAAATAGCAGAGCAAGCTCGATAACAAAATCTGAAAACAAATTCATAAGCACCTCGACCGTACATAACATCAGACTGATTGCTGAAGTATTCAATAGAAAGCTGATTGAAAGGTGACTCTGAAACAGAGTTCTTAAATAGTTCAAAATGGATTGCTCATGTTGTAGCTCAAGAAACGTGATTTAAAACTGAGGCTTTCTTTGGTGTAAGAAACATCAAAATGTGACTGCTGCGTATTGGACAAGGTATAAATATGAAGTTGCAGACATTTACATTATGCTTAGGTCATTGAGGATTAGCCATATTCAGTCTTAAAACTGGCATTGTATGTAAAAAGTTGTATAAGCAACCGATGAGGAGCAGTTCTGGTGCCACTCAACTTACATCCATGAAAAGTTAAGTGACACAAGGGAGACGAGAGGCCGAGCAGCTGTCATTAAAGCCTATCTATAATTCATGTACATCTCTCACAAACCTAGGCAAATGACTCCAAGGAAAGGGTGTAGCTTTTATTGCAGCAGTACTAAACCGGCCTTTTGATAACCGTCAAATAATTCTCAACAGAAAGTATCAACAGTTTTTGGAGCATATGTGAGAATAGAGAAGCTGCGTTTGCAGTGGCCGCTGGCATAAACATCTGCTCGCCTTCTCTGGGAAATTATTTAAATTGTATGTTGGCTCGGCGCTCATGACGGTGTTCAGTCAGTGAAAGGTCACTGGGCTTTAGACTGGAACTTGAGGTCCTGTAGTTTGAGTACATTTCCATCACAAGTGAAGGTCCTTTGTCCCAAAACGGTCAGCACCATGTAAAGCCTTGATACGTAAAGCTCTCAAAACAATTCAAAAATGTTACATCTGAACTACCTAAATCCTCTTTGTTCAGTGGCTTTGATGAGCAACTGTAATTTACCACTGCCAAACTCGGTGAATAATTCAAACAATAAGTGAAAATGCAAATGTTTCACTCCAAGTCTAAACCTGTCTTTCCCTCTCTCTGGCTCCCTTTGTGCACCAGCTGCTTGCCAGCCATACTTTGGCAAAAAGACTGACAAGGACCCAGGCCAGAGTTGTCCTAGTGTGTGTGTGTGTGTGTGTGTGTGTGTGTGTGTGTGTGTGTGTGTGTGTGTGTGTGTGTGTGTGTGTGTGTGTGTGTGTGTGTGTGAGCAGCAAGGCAGGATCAGTGGTTGCAGTAGCAGGAATTTATCCAGCCAGAGACAGAGGAAGGAAGGAAGGAGAGGGAAAGCAAGAGAATTGAGAGAGATTCACAGATCTAAGGGCCGGACCACCCAAGAGGTTCTGTTTACAAGTCAAAATAAGGAGTGCGTGTGCGTGTGCGTGTGCGTGTGCGTCAGCCCTGGCATGCATTTCTTTGCCAGAAACATGTGTGGGATGGATGGGGGGGGGGGGGGGTATTACTGGCACAGGAAAGTTGGATGGCAGACCTTTCGGGGTCACCCCAGTCCCGGACTTGGCGGTGTCATCTGCTTTTGTGTGTGTGTGTTAGAGGCAACTGCCATGATTGAGTGATGGCAATCTTTAATGTTGGGCCAGGGGAGGTGTCATCAGTGTGAGATGGCACTTTAGGTGAGACCAGTCGGAGACACATGCATGCGAGCACACACACATGCAAGTACACACACACGCACGCTTTCAAAGGTCACACTTCATCATTTCCCTTGCCAACGATAGCTGCTCCTCCTCATGAAAGGAGCGGAGCCCTGATCCCTATGCTCATTAATAACTGTATTAATTATGCTGCCTGGGAATAACATGCATTTCATTTTCTTTCCCTGTCTCTGTTTCGATCATTTACGCCCCCACCCTCCCTTCTCCTCCCCTTTCCCATCCCCCTTCATCCCCTCCGTCTCTGGCCTGTCATCTTTGTTACATCCTCTACATCATCTTTCCTCTACACGTTCCAACCTCTGTTCTCTTTTTCTCTGTTCCTCTCTTTTTTAGACTTTCAGTCTTGCCTGATCTGTGTGGCTCGCAGGGTGCCAATGAAGGAAAGACCCATGCATCCCACGCATGAGAGCTTCACCACACGCCAAGACCTGCAAGGTACTCAAACCAGTCACACATTTGGGAACTACAAACTAATATAATGAAGAACACTTACAGCAAACTAGATTTATTTTTCCAGCCGACAAAACCAGATCTTCTCAGCTCACAGAAATACACTGTTCAGTAAAAGCCAATGGCGCATGCCAATCATGGTGACCATTTTACATCCCATAGTCTCCCATTGCCAATTTGGTAAAGCATTTTCAGCTGTTTGAGTAAAACTTTGCTCTGCTTTGCAATAAAAAGTATATAGTGCCTTTTACAGGCACATCCTCAGCACAACCTCATCCCATGTCACCAGCTCATAAATCACCTCACACTACAGTTTAGGTATTTAAAGATTATTATATCCTTGGTAAAGGCCCTTAGGAGAATGCTTTTAGTTCAACAGGCTTCCCATCTCTGTCTGCACTCTGGGAGGTAAAGTACCTGTCTGAACACTTGTGCATAGATTCAGATGGTTGTCTGTGTCTCACCTGGTCTTTGATGTGCTTGTACCATTTGTGTGTGGCATACACACAAAACACACACACACACACACACGGTTACTTGCTCTTGCTGACATATAGTAATTTACTGTAGTTCCCCACCCAGACTATTGTAGGCTTGTATGCATGCCCACATGTGTTAGCCTGTTTGTTGAGGATGTTCAGTTCTGGATAAAGTAAGATAAGATTTTAAGTAAGATTTTTCACTCCCCAGTGCTTTTGAAAATGAGAACTCGTTGGATGTGGTGTTGTGCAGTTGAAGGCTACCGTTATGAATGTTTGTATGACAAGTCTTTAGTCAGTCCCTATGGCTGTTCTTTAAGTAGCGATCTGTGTGTCAGCCCTTTTAAATGCATCGCTACCACCATTTACATTTTAAACCGGTGAGGGACAACCGTTAAACTGATACAAGTGTGTATTTGTGCTTGTGTTTACACACGTAACATGGATGTATTTGTTGAGTTCTAAAGATAGTTGAGCCAAACTGTGACTAATATAATGACTCCTTCTACCTGTTGTGTCTAAATGGCGAGCAAACAGTTTGTACTGCCAGGCAAACATATGTACACATACTATCTAATCTTTTGTGGCCAGGACTTTCTCTTTGGTTGATTTTAGTGCCTCACTAGCACGGCCACGTTGTAATTAAATCCTGAATAGTAAATCCTTAGCATTTCTTCAATCAATATCAAACCACATAGCAAAGTGGCCAAGTGAAGAGCATATTCTGGTCAACAAGCTGCTCTACATGTTTATGTTTGAGAGAGACATTGAATCCCCATCAGCTTAGCTGTAAAAGTGTATCAAAATCCTTATTTCCATGTGTGACTAAGGCCTCTCTAATCCGGTCCTCTGTGTTTAGGTAAGATAACGTCCCTGGATACCAGTCTGCTGCGGGCGTCCATGAAGCCGGGCTGGGAGGACCTGGTGAGGCGCTGCATCCAGAGGTTCCACCTACAGAACGACGGAGAGATGTCTTTTGCCAAGAGACATCAGCAGGAAGGTAAAGCCACTTCCTGCAAATAATATCTTGTTTAATTAATGGCTTTTGATGGTTGCTTCTTTTGGTCTTGATGACGCTGTTGTCAGACCACTGCATTAGTATTAAATGGGGATTTAATCACGGGTCAAACCACGAGTCCCTTCTTACCAAAGCTAATGGTTAATCATGGGCTGCTGCTTTGAGACCTTTAATCCTATAACCGTTTTATTGGCGTTACAAAAGCAAACTGAAAACCCCATTTAAACGATAGAAAATAGGCAATCCAGATAAATAGTTTTGCGACGGATCCTAAAACTCACTGTTCGGATCGTTTCACGGATCAGAGTCACAGATTGGATTAGCACGAAAGAATAAAGGTAATAAATATTAATATTAATATTTGTGTTGCCACCGATACTAATTGATGATCATTGATGATCCATATTGCCAAATACAGATCCCTTTGTTGTTTAATTATACAGCTGGTCAACAAGGCTACAAGTATCTTCCTTTTTTTTGCAACCGTCCAAAAACATTTTTTTAACTACTCTGAAGTCAGTGTAAAACATAAACAATTCTAAATGTTATACTTTTACTTTTAGTTATAGTCATCTAATAGTGTTTTCTTTTCATAAAAACACAATTTAAATTAATAGGAAATCAAATATGAAACATATCGTGTCAATATTGCTAGAGGCATTGTAAACGGGTCATAATTCATCTCCAAGGTATATTTATGTTGTGAAAATATCTCCTTCAAGCAACTGGATTTATTCAAGTTTCTCACCAACACTACATTTTACGAGATTACATGTGAACACATCATGATAACGTTTGAATTGACCTTTTCCCAATACTCATATTCACTAAACAGAGCCTGAACGCATCATAATGGAACCGAATGGAACCTTTTGTCCGTTAGCGGTGATGTTATCGTTGACTAGCTCTCCTTCTGTCAATTTAAACACGGATTGGTTGTTTACAATCGGCAACTAGAAAAGCATAAATTCCGATAACGGTTCTCCGTAAAACTTTAGTCCTCACTGTAATGGTTAACATTGAACTGTGTAATTAAACCGGGGTTCACATGCGTAACGAACCGTGAGGGGGATCCGTACGGATCACAGATTGACCGTGGTCCGTTAGTTCATGATTTATATACAAGTTATCGGAGTAAGAAATGTTTTGTGCGGGCATCTACTGATATAAGTGCATATGTGTCCTTAGTGCTCCGCCATGGCCAGGCCTTCAGCCCCATCTACCGTTTCTCCCTCTCCGATGGAACCATCGTGTCAGCCCACACCAAGAGTAAACTGGTGCGCTCGCCCGCCACCAATGAACCCCAGCTCTACATGTCCCTGCACATTCTTCAGAGGTATGTCTCACTACCTACACCTGTGTGAGGAATAGAGAGAGGCAAACCTGCGGCATGAACTTCTTTACATGTTTTAGCCTGTTGATGCCCTGGAGCACGACCTGATGGTTTCACGTATTCTGTGTGGATGTGATGCAAGCTCGAATGTGTACATTCGTGCTTGCCAGGGGTGTAGGTCTCAGGAAAAGGGGTCACAATTAAATCAGACATAAAGGTAAGTTTATTCAATAAGACATATTTAGATTGTTAGTTAGATTAGGGTCAAAATGTCTACAGAACTTTCTTGGTAATGAAAGCTGTTGAACTAATCAAATGTCTTATCTGTTTTAAACCTCTAGAGAGCAGACAGTATGTGGAATGGCCCAGGACATGGGTCCTGGCAGTCAGGCCACAGGGATGGCTCCCAAACCGATGAATTCCTCCACGCCCTCCATGACTCCTCCAACCCCAGGCAGTTTGCCAGGTTCAGGGCCCCAGGGCCAAGACACTACCATCAGCAGCAACAGCACGCCTTTTTCCTCTCCAGGCCCTGCTGGTCCCAGAGAACCAGCAGCCATGGGGGGCCATATGCAGGGCTACCGTTTTGGCTGTCCCCCACCGCATAACCACACTGGGGGCATGCAACCGCCACAGCAGGGCCCCAATTGGAGGATGAACAGCCCCTCTCGCGCTAGCCCCAGCCCAGCCGGTGGACCCCATCCACCTCAACAGAACTCTATGCTGTCTCCCAGGCACCGAGGTAGTCCTGGTGGGGCAGGCAGCCCTCGTGTAGGAGGAGGCCTGCACTCACCCTCCCCGGTGGGGATGTGTGGCGGAGGGCCTGGAGGTGCAGGTAGTAGTAGCACGGCTAGCACCCATGCTAACAGCTACACGAGTAGTTCTCTGTCAGCTCTGCAGGCCCTAAGTGAGTGCCATGGCGTAGGACACGGGCATGGGGCCCCTCATGCACACCCACTAGGGTCTCCTGACCGAAAGATCGGCTCCCCAGCTGGGGTCACACCAGGGTCAGGGGTGAACACTCATCTGATGTCAAAACTTGGAGGAGGCAGTGGTGTTACAGGAGACTCGTTTGGACCTCACACAGATGTTGGTCAGGGCCACACTCAGGGCCAGACAGAGGGCAACCTAGCTGAGCCCAAGGAGGAGAGGGAAGGGCCCCCTGAGGGCCACGACGCTCACAATCGTCTTCATGACAACAAGGGCCACACCAAGCTACTGCAACTGCTCACCACCAAGCCAGAGCCTCTGGAGACGCCCCTGTCTCCTGGCGCTGGAGGTGAAGGTAAGGACCAGACGGGGAATGGGATCCGGGGTGGCCTCACTGGAGGGAACACTCATGCCACATCCCTGAAGGAGAAACACAAGATCCTCCACCAACTGCTCCAGAACAGTACATCTCCAGTAGACCTGGCCAAACTCACTGCAGAGGCCACAGGCAAAGAGCTGGGCCAAGACCAAGGCCAGGGGGCTGGTGGCACCGCTTCTGGGGCAGAAATGTCTCTTAAGCAGGAGCCCTTGAGCCCTAAGAAGAAGGACAATGCCCTGCTACGCTACCTACTGGATAAGGATGACACTGGACTGAAGGACAAGGTACCTAAACTGGAGCCTGGGGAGGTGAAGGTCGAAGGGGGCAAACACCCTCTTGTGAAGACGGAGAAACAAGACACGGGATACGACCGGGCTGAACAGGTTAGTTTTTACCAAAAGCTCCCCCTTGTGTGTCTTACTTGTTTGAAAAATGACTTGTTTATTGCTTCATTTTCATCTTTGAAATGTTGCAAGAACTAGAGCTGCCCCTTAAGCTGACTGATTGTAACCTCCTTCTCTTTAGTCCATTGCGAAAAAACTAAAAGTTTTTTGCCCTGTACTGCTCCACTTGCCTCGCCTCTCTGTCTGAGCATTAATCTGGGTTAGGTAGCAGATGTTGACTCCTCCAAGTCCCATGTCAGCATAGGATGCTACAGCTGAACACACAAACAGGCTGGCAGTGTAGAGATCAGACAGACAGCATTTGTTACATATATACAGTCCCATTCGGATGTACAGTCTTGTCATATAGGCTTAAGATGCCAGGCATGTTTTTTATTCACATATATAATAAACACATCTGGTCTTTTTACTGCTTATGCGTTGGCAGCACAAGCCGAGGGAAGCTATCCGCCAACTTCAAACAACTGTGACATTTGGAAGGAGTCCCTGTGGTTCTCCAGCCATTTGATCCTGGTTGCGTTTGGCCAGAATCCGCGGGTTTGGCAGCGAGCTCAGGTCAGGCCTGGCGCTGAAAGAGAGAAGCGGAGGAAAGAGTAAAAGGGAGTGAGCAGGGAAAGTGTTGCTGGTTAAACTCAAAAGTTCTGTGTTGCAGAATGCTGATTCGCTCATGCAGGAAAGAAAACCAGTGTTTGGTGAGACTCAACCTTTCATACAGGAAACCTGTGTATGACGCGCTCTACTAAACACAGAGCCAAGACACAAGTTTAACAATATGTAGCGCTATCACACACATAACTGCCAAACCACAGAATTACATAGAATTACACAAAAGAACATGCAAGAACACCCTTGCATGCTTTGCTGTCACTATTTCTTTTGTTCCTCTGCTTAGACCAGTCCATAGTCTCGGGGATATTGATGCCATTTGAATGTCAAAAACATTAAACAAAAGTCAAATTTCTTGCAGAAATTGCCTGTTCTGGAGAAGTGTGCAAAGACCAGTGTGTTGGTGTTAGAGGGGTTGCTTTCTTATTGTTCCCGACCTACTTTGTGGCTAATTTCTATTGAAACAGTGTGGGAACAGTGTTTTCCCATTCAGACAGAGGGGCAGTGGCACGGACTCTCAGCTAGCTATGCGTGATGGTTGTGTATGTACAGTATGTGCTTGTCCACTTGGTACATATGAAGAAGAGGAAAGGACGATTGGATGGATATTAAGAGCTGCTGAACTGAACAAAGAAGGAGAGATGAGAGAGGTGTAGATACCCCCAGGAGAGCCCAGCCTCGGCAGGCAGAGTGAAAATGATGAGCCATATGCTCCTGCATGTCCTCTCTGCTACCATGGAGATAGAGGGTAGAGGGAGTGGTGTGTTTGTAGAACAAGCAATGTACCAGAAACAAAAGGAGGGAAATAGAAATTGAGCGAAATAGAGGTTCAATATGTACGTCTTGATACTGAGGTTTTGTTTTCTCGAAGTGGCCAATGTGCTACTACTCGTAACAAAGAAGAAATTGCACATTTAAATTGGTTAATTTCTGCCTTGTGCTAATGGTACAAATGAAATTGATGAAATCTGGGTTTCACAGTAAGATGGTGATTAAAGTGCTTAGAGCTTCAAATGGTGATTGTGATGGCTCAGTCACATTTTAACTGTGGTTTCCAGCCCAGAACAAGGACATTTGTTAACCGTGAATGAAGCCATGACTTCATTAGAGCCCTTACATGTGTGCGAGTGGGTTTATGCTCCTTACTGGTGAACTGCTGCTCGGCCATGTGTGAAAGCTGACTGTACTAGTTAAAAAGTCCACTCATCCTTCTCTCCACTAACCTCACCCACTGCTTTATCGCTGCCTCTCCCTCCCTCCTCCCTCCTCCCTCCTCTTCATGATTGTTTGAGGGCTGAATTATTGATGGCTGGAGCAGAGCTAAATGAGAAATCAGAGCAGAGCTCTGTAGTAGTGGCTCGGCTAATGGCTGAAGGAACTATAGGTATGGTCATTTAGTCCCATGGCCCTATGGGACACAGGATTATCTGTGTGTGTGTGTGTGTGTGTGTGTGTGTGTGTGTGTGTGTGTGTGTGTGTGTGTGTGTGTGTGTGTGTGTGTGTGTGTGTGTGTGTGTGTGTGTGTGTGTGTGTGTTCCTGTGGTCATTGCTGATAGTGTCACGTAAACATCCACTACGTCTACTGAGGCTTAACCGGTTTCCACCACAGTATCCTTTTTATAATGCATATTAATAATTAAATTATTTTTTCTCTTTAATCGACACCGTATTACGACTCCAAAAAATTGTCAAATTAAGCAGCCAATAATCAGTAATATTATAGAATCTGTTCACTGTGGGAGCACGAGTTGTGCATGGCTTTTGCATGTGGAATTATTGCAGCTCAACTCATTATTGAGTATTTTGGTCATAAAAAGTGTGCCAGATGTAGGTCACAGTAGCTACAGCTGCTCATTGACCCTGAATATAAGCAAGTGGGTAAAGAAATTAAATGACTGAATGTATCTCATCCAGTACAGTCTGGTCTTCTGTTTTAAAAGGGCCTTCGGTAGTTTCTTTCAATACTGCAGTTCTTCTTTTGATATATAAAGAAATTATATAATGTCAAACTGCTTGCCAAACATGTCATTTCCATTGGCACTCAGTGCTCGCTCACAGGCAAATATCCAGTATCAGACATCACACAGGTCCTTTAGTACAATAAATGTCAGGAGTTGTCAAAAGCTGGTGAGCCAGAAGTATTTCAATATTATCATTACCTGAAGAACAGGCGCTGCCATCAGGAAAAAAAATAAGAGCATGCTATACTGGATGTATTGTATATAATATGGGACCAGTAAAAATAATTTTGTATTTGTATTACCAGTCCCACAAGAAAATCTAATCATACAGTGTGTTGCAACATAAGTTAATTTGCTGTGGTTCTCTTTTCGATTGAACTTTTTCCTCATTCTAAACCCCAAGATATCACATACAAATAAGTAATTCATAAAGTAAATAAGCAATTCAACTCATTATAAATGCCAGCAACAAAGAGGTAACAAGTAGTGGCAGTTAACCTTAAAATAGTGCAGTACTTAAAGAGTGCCGTTAACATTGCAGTAATCTTTTTAAAAAATTGCCATTTCAGCTCTTTCACACGATGTTCTGCTTTAGCACCCTGATTTGTCAGTTCCCTTTGCTCTGAAATGTTCTGGGCCAGGTCAGAGAGGCACCATGTCCCTCCTGCCCTTTGGTCCACATTGACTGCACGTGAAGTTGGGATCAGGAAGTTGTTGTGTCCCATCGTTACAACTTGCTGATTTACAGACGTGATTTTTCTTTAAAATTTCTTTATTAAGTTGAAGGATTTAAGTCTAACTGTAAGAATACACATTTGACAGAGCCACATCGCCAGCCTGATAGAGAAAGTCAGCCTCTGCTGTTCTTAAGCACGCAACTGTAGAGAGTGAGTGCCCTTTGTATCAAGCATACTTGAAATCTAAGAGGCCTTGTTAAAGTACACGCAATTGTGCCCGTTACATGAGTGTTGGTGATAACTATTAACAATTAAAGAGGACCAAATAAAGTAAAGTGTTAGTTTCTCTCACTCATGTTTACGAGTAGGTAATGCTGCTTGTTTGTGTGCCAGTTGTGGGGATTAATAATGAGATAATCTCTCAAGTGAAAAACACAGGATTTTAAATTATTCACGAGGTATACACTTAAACAAACAGCATCTTGTAATTCACAGCATGTGTCCTTAGCTGCTCTCCCACTGTGAGTACCTTTCTAACGTCAAGAACTTAACTAATGATCTGCAGATGGGTCACTTGGCCTTACGGATCCCTGCAGTTTTAACCAAATATAGCATACCAGCCTGAGATGCAGCAAACAAGGGCATTCTTTGCCGTGCATGCAGTGACATGCATTGCACGGAGAGAGTAACAGGGATTGATAGAAATGGGACCCATTAAGGGTAAAAGCAACGAGAGAAGACGAGAGAATAGAAAGTGGGAGGAGAGAGAATTGAAGAGGAGGAGGAAAAGAGCAAGCTGAGAGCGTACAGGAGCATTACATCATTCCTGACCTCATTAGGGATTTTCTCTCTCCCACCACTGCCACCCCCCACCCCTCACTGTGCTACGCTCTCTAGCTCTCCTACATCTTACAATAAAGCAGATGCAGTCGTGAGTCCTTGGCCACGAAAGATATCCATTCTATCAGGCATTTGTGGCAGCCCGGTAATCTTTATTAGCATTTGCATGCCTAACATATACATGTCATTGTCTGGAACAGTAAAGTACAGCATTGAAGCAGTGGCTGGTGTGCTGTTTTCTTGCTGTACAGTATGTCACGATCAGGAGCTGTCAGTGAATCCAAGTGTGCTGCACTCTCCTGGCCAGTTACAGCCAGTGCAACTTATTTACCTAAAGTCCCTTAGGCCTCTCTAAGAAGCAATATGATCACCAACGTTGAGGTTTCTGTTCAGTTGTGACCGCCATCTACGTTGTTTTTTTGGGTCTGTATGTAAAATGAAATTCAATACAGTAATGCTGCAATTAATGTTGCCAATAATGTTACACTTATGGTGAAATTGTGCCAGATTGGTTTTGTTTGTTATTATTGTAGGTTGTATCGGACAGACTGCATTATTTCGGTGTTCCTGTTATTTTGTCCACCCTCCAGTGTGTCATTGATAGAAAGAGGAGTGCTGTAAAACAAAAAACAAGAGACAGGTGTATCTTAGTTGTAGCAATGCTTCAGCAATGTATCTTAGTTGTAGCCATGCTTCAGTTCAGCAAAGGAAAGCAGATCCCAGCATGGCCTTGTCTTTGTTTAAGATAGTTGTGTGAAAAACTAAACAAAAACGGGCCAGATTGTCCAAAGCCCAGCTGTGTAAAAATGCAGCCTTGGGCTGTTTTGGGCAGGCTCAGTCCAGCTGTTTACAGTAGGGGTGCAGAGAGCAGTTCAAACTTTGGCATCAACCAAACTCCTGCCGCTTCATGCTTCTCTCCCATGTTACTCAGGAGAAAGCAGCTTCAGTAGCCTCATCTTTTCTTTCTTTGCTGTGTTTTACACTCAGCGGGGACACAAATAACGTTCAGATCATTATGGCATTCTGAAATATGCGATTAAAAATGGTGAACTTTAAAAAGGGGGGCTGACACAGTTGTGCGTTTTGAGGACACCAGCCGTTAAGCGAGGGTAGTATGTGTCTGATAAGATAAGTCAAAGTGAAGTGTGGCCTAGATTTGATGGAAAGTGGTCCATTTTATCCCGGGGTTACATCTCCATTATTAACAAGGCCAAGTCTGCCGTTCCCATCTCAAAGATAAAGACTCCCCATGCAACTGTTGTCATGTTTATGTGCACTCAGTATATGTGTTTGCCTTTCACACGTGTTTGGTTTGTGTCTGCAGGTGAAGCAGCAATTGGTTTCTAAACGGAGGCCGTAAGTGGTTCATCTGTTTCTTGTTTTCACACTTTCCCTCTGTGTTCTCTCCAGTCGTCGGAGCTGGATGACATCCTGAATGACCTGCAGAATGCTCAGCCGCAGCTCTTCTGTGAGCCGCGGCCCGTTTCGTTGCCCAGTCCCATGGACAAACAGAACATCATCAATGACATCCTGCAGATGTCCGAGACCAATCCTGCCGTGGCGGCGCAGCAGCAACACAGGGGCATCGGGACTGGCATGGGCCCAACGAGTGAGTCTCGCACACACTTTACGGTGTACCCCCATCACGAGATGCAAAATCTGTAGCTATGAAACAGTTTGAACTATTTAATCAGACCTGCAAACTCATGAGGGGTGAAAAAGGTGACACCAGGGGGGGGGGGGGGGGGCGCGCATAGTGGCGGGCAAGTCAGTGCCGAACAGCGTCACTCGTCGAGAAGCTGACAAACTATGATCATTATGGGTTTTATTTCTTCTTTTGGCAATACCCAAGTGTACAAATATATATATATATATATATATATATATATATATATATATATACACACTACCGTTCAAAAGTTTGGGGTCACCCAGACAAATTTTCAGTTTCTTCGCAATTGCCTGCATGGAATAGCCTTCATTTCTAAGAACAAGAACAGACTGGTGAGTTTCACATGAAAGTTCTCTTTTTCTGGCCATTTTGAAAGTATAATGGAACCCACACATGTGATGCTCCAGATACTCAACTAGCTCAAAGGAAGGCCAGTTTTATAGCTTCTCTCACCAGCATGACTGTTTTACGATGTGCTAACATAATTGCACAAGGGTTTTCAAGGGTTTTCTAATCATCCATTAGTCTTCTTTGCGATGAGCAAACACAATGTACCATTAGAACACTGGAGTGATAGTTGCTGTAAATGGGCCTCTATACACCTATGTAAATATTTCATTAAAAAACAGACGTTTCCACCTAGAATAGTCATTTCTGATTAATTTAATGTTATCTTCATTGAAAAAAACAGTGCTTTTCTTTGAAAAATAAGTATAAGTATATTAAGATTTCTAAGAAATCTTAATATACTTAGGATTTCTAAGAATATTGTTTTGCTACTACTACATTTCACTTCATAATATGTATAATGTACCAGCCTTTTTATTTTAACCATATTATGTCATACTGTTATACCACTTTACTGAGGAGACGTCACTGTTAGTCTAGAACACTGGAATAATGTTTCCACCAGGTAAACCTGAACATGCACACCTCTCGAGTGTGACAGCGATTATAACCGCATAACTATAACTAATATATATATATACACTTTATACTATATATATATATATATATATATATATATATATATATATATATATTATAATTAACTGGAGGATATACTTTTTTCTACACGTAGATCTTAAACCCTTAAATATAAACAGGAGCCCGGCCACCCTACGGAGGAAACTCATTTCGGCCAATTGTTTTTTAATTAAAATACAAGTTGGATAAAATCTCCATTGTCCTCTCCTTATACGTAGTCAGGTGTCGGTAGGTAGAACCGCTGACTCGCCGCTCTCCTGGCTGACGTCACACGCTGCCACGGACTCTCCGCTGCCAGTAATCTCACTCGCTGTCTCTCCCAACAACGTTAGCTAACGTGATAGCTTGCTATAAAAAAAACTGGTGGGAGGGAAATGAAGCCGCTGTAGACATCTTAACGCTGATTGGCCAAGACTCGACACAAAGATCTTCTATTTGCGAAGAGCACAACTCTTTTTTTTTTTCGTGTCTCACTCTGATCTCAGAAACGCTGGGCGAGTTGACCCCCCCCCCCCTCCGAAAAACAAAAACTCTTCGGATCTACACGATTCACGTGGATGACATATTTTCATTTCAAAACGGCGAATTTCGCCGAAAGGTGACAAGTTTGCAGGTATGTTTAATGATTTACTTTTCCATTCCTGTCGTCAGACTTTGCGGGAATCCGACCAGGCCAGCCGGGCAGGGGCCCTGTGAGGAGCGTGTCTCTGGACATGAATGTGTCCCCCCAGCAGTCCTCATTACAGTACCCCATAAGGGCCACGAGCCCATACACTCTTATGCAGCAGCAGCAAGGCATGGTGGGAAGTCACGGCATGATGGCTAACCAGAGCGGTATGGTCAGCACAGGTGAGTGACAGTCATGCTTTTTTTGTCAAAGCAGTGCCTTTTTAATAAAGAAATGAACCATTGAACTAGTGCCTGTTCAAACAACGAGGCCTTGCTTTAGTTGTGTACATTAAATGAAAATGACCAGCCCACAGAACGAGAGACCTCTTTAAAGTCATACTTGTATAAGCTGAATGGACTTCATTCACAAAATGTCCATGGGGAATGTGTAAACACAAAAACATAGTGTAATTAGGAAAATAAAAAAAAATCTTGTGTGATTTCTATTTGGCAATCTCTCAAGTGTTTGAAGCCCAATAGGCATCCTTTTGAATGATTTTGTCAACACCGCTGCTTTAAGGATTCTGAGGAAAGACCTTTTTACCCTCTACCTCTGTGTCGCTCTCAGCCTGTGACATATCATGTCATGGCACAGTGACTCACTTCCTGTGACAGGAAATATTTAGTCACTCACACTGGCACAGCGTTTCTGTCACTCACACATATTAGCAGTCCTCAAACATCCCAGAGTAGGCCTAGTAAACTAGTCTTTTCACCTTATTATACACCATACACCATTACATCATGGCCACATCCACCTCCACTGTCCTGAGGCATTTCTCATTGTTTCTTGTCTCCACTTTGGTGTTTGCTCCTGTAGGACTGATGGCTCCAGGGGGTCCACGTCCAGGCATGCAGCAGCAGCAGCAGGAGGGCTGGGTGGGTTCAGCCTCTGCGCCTCCCCTGGGAGCGTCCGGCCCTGGGCAACCAGGTCCCATGCAAGGCAGGATGGGGCCAAACGGTGCTCCCATGAGGCCCAACAGCCAGCCAGGGCCCCGGCCGATGCTCCAGTCCCCAATGATGGCCAATGGTGAGAGCCCAGTGTGCCCGAAAAAAACGTTACACAAAGTTTTAAAAGCAGAAACTAGATGACAGTACGACATTATGGAGTAGATTCCACATTGACCCTCAATAAAAAAAACATTGTCTTCCTAAGAATACAAAAGGAGCTAAAGCATTTAATACAGAAAACTGCACAGATGAAAAGACCTCAACTCACCCGTATTATATTATTGCTGTTGATTGTTAAAGGTTGCCACCCAGTGGCTCACCATAGTACAGCACTCAATAAATACACGTAATGTCTAACCTGACGCTGTGTGCTGGTTGTTCTGGGTTTAAGAATATTGACCATCATCTAGGTTTCCAGATGTTTTCCTTATAATAACCAAAATTGCAGAATTGACTTTTTACCGTCAATAACCGGCCTTAATCTTTTTTTTTTTTCTTCCCTTATTTAGCCCAACCTGATATGGATATTGGTATGGTCAGCCACCATTTCCCCCAACAACAGGCTCCACCCAACCAGACAGCCCCCTGGCCAGACAGCATGATGCCCATCGACCAGACAGCTTTTGTGACCCAGACCAGGTAACATGCTCACTTGCAAATTACCATTACATGTTTTTAATAATGCCAACACATCTTACTGGCCTCACTCCTAAAGAGTAGCATTTCTCTTGTCATCAAACTTCCCTATATGAGTATTTTGTCGTAATTAGATTGTTGGTCCAAGAGTTTTCTTTGGTTTATACTGGACAAAATCATTGAGAAGCTATATTAAGTACCTCCCGTCTCCTCTTCCTCAGGCCGGTGCACCCTGCGCAACAGGATGAATTGCTGTGTAGTACGGGACACGGTTCCGGTGATGGCAGTGGAGTAGACGAGAGGGCCCTGATGTCCCAGCTGTACACTGCACTAAAAGATTTTGATGGCCTAGAGGAGATTGATCGTGCTCTAGGGATCCCTGGTCTGGTAGAACAGGTGAGCTCACATTCATTATTTTTTTGTATTGGTTTTAGTGAATTTGTATTATCTTTTATGGCTCGGCATTTCTTTTTCATTTATTTTCCTGTGGCTGTTTCTGTTGCAGAATCAATCAATGGAGCCGGACCAGTTCCCTCAGGACCCCTCCATGTTAATAGACCAAAAGCCCCCCATGTACAACCAGCAATTTGGTCCCCCACCATCCCACATGGCCCAAAGGGGCTACCCAGGTGCCCCCATGCAAGAGCAAGGCTTCCACCCCATGTCTGGCCAGATAGGTCCACGCCCAGGTTACCCCATGATGAGGATGCAGGCCCGGCCCGGTCTCAGGCCCGCGGGGGTCGTCCCCAACCAGCCCAACGCACTACGACTACAGCTACAGCACCGGCTACAGTCACAGCAGGTACGTGTGCATCTAGACTGGCGTGACACAGCTGGAAGCGATCCTGTCCATTGATTTTTATTTTTTTTATTTTTTTGTCTTTCTGTAACCACACTGTTTGGTCAGTAGATGTGTGACTAAACACGCCGATGGGAGTTGTGTAATTATCCTTGAGGTTGACATGTTGGCAGCTCTTCTGTGCACACACTGACGGTCTACCTGCAATGTGCTGCTCTTTCACTTTGTAGCACTTTATAATAACTACACACTATTTAGCATTAGTAAAGCATGAGTAAACACTTAATTCACAATTTATAAAGCATTGTTTATTGTTCATTGTTTATTGCATTAGTATGCAATTCATAAACACAGTTATAAATGTTTTATTCTTGATTAATAAGCTTGACTATTATGCATTTCATGATTGGGTTTTCATACTTTATAAATAATGAATTCCCCATTTGTAAATTAAGTAATATATATTGCAAACCAATTATTAAGGACTTATAGATGCACTAGTTATTATAAAGTGCTACCGTATTCTTTAATCATTTACGAGCTGAAAGTGAGCCTTGCGTTGCGCAGGGATTAAGTATTTTAAACATATTTCAATTCACTGGTGTTTATCTTAACCTCTTGTTCTGTCTCTTGTCTCACCAGAACCGTCAGCCAATGATGACTCAGATGAGTGGTGTGTCAAATGTGAACCTACCTCTTAGAGCCAGTGCGCCAAACCAGGTACCACTGCCATCACATGATCTGTCTGCACTGACATGTTGCTATGACTGTAGGTAGTGTTTAGTAGTTTGTTGACGGCTTGAATTAAATGTAAGGCTTGATATTCTGTGTGTATTGCGTCGTAGAGGCAGAAGTAGACGTACTTAATGTAGATCTATGTGACTTCTCTATTATCACACATCATTCTCCTCCTCCCACCTCCAGGGGACCATCAATGCTCAGATGTTGGCACAGCGTCAGCGGGAGCTGCTGAGTAATCACCTGAGACAGAGGCAGCAGCAGCAGCAGCAGGCCCAGCAGGTTCAGCAGCAGAGGAGCATGGCCATGAGGGCCCAGGGTCTCAACCTGCCTCCCAACATGGCTGCCGGAGGCATGAGTAACCCCCGGATCCCCCAGGCCAACCCTCAGCAGTTCCCCTACCCGCCCAGCTACGGTACCAGTACAGGCCTGGCCTCGCCACCTCCCCCTACCAGCCCCTTCTCCTCCCCTCTCTCCCCCAGCCTGCCCTCTCTCCCCCCCAACCCTCAGCTCCACATGCATGGCACCTCCTCCTCTTCCTCCACCTCCTCCTCCTCACAGATGATGATGGGAAACTCAAACATGATGGGCGGACAGTACGGGGCCGTACTCAGCCCCCAAATGCAGCACAGTGCCTTTCAGTTTCCCAACTCAGGTACTGCTCCCACACCGCAGCCCAGCACACACGTCACCCTCCAACCGCTGTGTGTGTGTGTGCCATTGTGTCTGTGCGTTGATGTGACTCTGATTGCACAGCATCACATGCTTTTTAGTAGCTGCAATCATCTGATTTGTAATATTATGCACTGGTGACTGCATCAATCAGCTGCCATTGAATGATCAAAGTCATCCTGCATTATTTACTCCCCAGTTATTTATTATTACATAGGATTACCTGTCAGGAAGTGTGATCATGTACTCTGGTTCTTCTGACCAAAATGGTGTCCTGGCTGTACACTCTTGCTCCACCAGAGGGCACCAAGAGCACAATAATCAAAGTTTAACAGAGGATATGCACCGAAACCGGACTCTTAAGATTGTGAGCAGGCAAAGCAATAATCAAGGCTGCACCAGTCAGTTTGACAGTGTGGCGAGTAATCTGGACATAAACTGATAATCTAGTATAATACTGATTTGTATAATGACATGTTTGATTTATCCCTCACACCGTAATCTGATTCTGGCCCGTGGGTTTGTACAGAGCAATAGCTTCTGCAGACATCACTCCTCTCTTTCCCATTTCTCCCAAGCCATCTCCTTATTCCCTTTCTTCCTAGTTCCTTGCCTGTTCTCTGCTCACATGCATGTAGGAAATATTAGCTGCCTGTCATTAATCCTGAATGCAGACTGGAATGGACGGTCTTCAGTCACGCTAATCATCATGTTTGCTCAGATGCCCATGGCATGACTGTGTGTACATGATATGGAATGCTGACATTTACTCCACTCTTCCACTCAGTACGTTGGCTTGTAGTTGAGTCTCTGCAGGTGCAGTATGGTTGACCTATCTTGATGCGTCCGCCACAGGTATGAGCCAACAGGCAGACGGAGGCTTTGGAGGTCCGGGCACACCGCAGAGCCCCCTGCTTTCTCCCCGCATGGCCCACACACAGTCCCCGATGATGCAGCAGAGCCAAGGAAACGCTGCTTTCCAGGGCTCCCCTGACATGAACGGCTGGCCACAAGGGAACATAGGAGGCAACAGGTAAAAACAGATAGAACTTCCGCCGAAATGAACCTAGTGTCTGATTAGACCATTAGGTTCCAAGGATATCACTATCGCTAATAAGCAGAGACAATATATGTCCTTAAATCCCTTTAGAAATCATAGAAAAAAAGACACCCCTAACAAGTTGCCCAAGAATCATCATGTTGCTCCGTTTTGCTTTCATTATCACAACAACTGCTTATAGCTGATCTGGCATTCTATTAACAAATTAGCCAAAATGTAAACAAAAGAACAGGGCTCATGTTGTAACCACAGTTTACTCCATGCCAACCTTACACTTCCAACAACAACTAGTTTTCTGCTACTTTCAGTAGTCTATGAATTGTATACACGCTTCTTGGAAACATCAAACTGTGAATAATGTTAAAGGACTACTCGGGTTCAGATATAATCCCAACCAAACATGTACTTTCCTTGGCGCTCCTGAAGGAACATTTCTGCTCCCATTGTTAAATGTTTGAGCTCACCCATCTTCTTTTCCTTTCCTCTCCCAGTATGTTCTCACAGCAGCAGGCATCGCCGCAGTTCACCCAGCAGAGTAACAGCAACATGTACAACGGAAATGGCATGAACCTCAACAACGTCTCCATGGCCGGCAACATGGCAACCAGCAGCATGGGCCAGATGGCCGGACAGATGAGTGTCACGTCCATGCCCTCAGGTCCCTCACCCGGCTTGCCCTCCTTGGGGCAAGAACAGGTAAACACAGGGAAAAGTTAAGACGCTTTTAGAACTAGGAGGAGCTAAACTTACAGTTACAAATTACACAGTTGGGCATCCTTTAGCATGGCCAGACCAAACTAGAGGTTTTGGAGGGACCCAGTAATATCGTGATATTGGCCCATTGTGGGAATATAATACAGACACTTAGAGGTCAACAAAATGGACCCCTTCCAGTTTTACACAGTAATCGGGGGACCAAGAAAAACTAAAAGGTTCGTCTTTCTTTCTCCACACTCCCAGCTTCCTATGTACGTGTTTGTCTCATCGTAAGACCCTAAGTGTTTGGGTATATTTATTGAACAGTCGTGCTAGTGAATAATTTACTCAGTAGTTTACGTAACTCCTCTAGCTGGTGTTCTGATACTTCACTTGAACTTAGAGGACAATGATGTAATTAGCAGCGTGCACTTTAGAGCCAGACCATTTAGCCTATATAGACTATATAGAATATAGAGTTACTGTATGATGTTCAAGGGCTGGCCTGTCTGGACAAAATCAGCTGGTTTGCTTAACATGGAAAACATGACTCCTTGTGGCACAAATCTGTCAAACCTACATAAACAAGTCAGACTTTGACTTAAAAGACAACTTAAAAGTACAAATATGTTTACTGTCAGCGCTCCATTTCTGGTGAGTATTTAATGTCAACCGAGTTAATCCTTCTTCCTTTGTCTCCCTGGTATTGTTAGCTTTGTATGTGAAATGCACTGTTGTTGTCCATAATGCTTTTAAGCCCAATAAAGGGCCATGAATATTTAACCAAGGTGCTGCTGTTTGATTGTCTGCACTTCAGACTGTTGTAACATACCAGTATATCTGTCACTTGATTTATCCTCCTTCCAAGATTATAGAAATATATTGGCACTTAGATTATTTCAATTATTTACTGTTTGGCCATTAGTGTAGGCTTTTGTGATTTACTTGTTTAAGGCTTGGCGGTGTGTTCCAAGAAGGATTTCTATTTGTGTATAGTCTTTTGCACATGTGGCTGATTTACTCCAGACAAGTCCAAGTTCTGCAAGTTCAAGTGTTTGGTTAAGTTGTGTATTTTATGAAATGCTTTACAAGTTGTGATCTAATATGTGTTGTTTCTCTGCAGAAATACTGTTGACCCTCATGGAGTTCTGAACCTGAACCTCACCGATCAGCTGGAGCAAGGAGCGCGTCGGCCCTTTAAAAATTGTACAAACATGTAACCAACCGACTGCCCCTTGAACCAGCCGGGCGGTGCCCTGACCTTGTCTCCCCAGCCCATGTTTTGCCGTCTGTCCCAGCTGGGCCTCTTCGGCTGCCCCGGAGGAGCCTGGACCCGAACAGACACACACAGGAGAGTGAAGCGGGCTGGGGGCGGATGGTGGACCTCTGTCCAACATGCCTAACCCTCCTGGAGGAGAGCCTTGTGATGAGCCAGTCTGTCTGCCTGTCCAGCTGCATTCACCGTAGTGTGACTTACTGTAGGCCTCCTGGTGGGGGGACATCGACCTAAGGGGGCAGCAGTGGTTGGGATCCCTTGTTCTGATGAATGTATTCCTCTCAGTGGACAGCGGCCATTTACAATCTCATCTCAAAAATGACGTACACTGATTTTTCTTTGATGTCCTTTTTTTTTTCTTTCTCACACATTTGTGACATTTCCACATAGTTCCAAAATGGCAGCAAAGACTCCAAGTTATGTTCAAATTCATGGATGGAGCTCAAACACTTAGCCGGTTTTGCCTTTTTGCTGTTCTTTATTTTATTATTATTTTAGTTTTTGTTGTTTTTTTTTCTTGTGAGAATTAAGATGTAGAATGAAGATATGGTTGGAGAGAAAAAATGACCTTGAAAACACTGCAGAAGAATGGTTTGAGTGGAATGGTGATTTGTATGATTAGACTAATTTAGTCAAGAGGTTTATATAGTGTATTAAATTAAGTTTTATTTTTCTGTATAGATTAATTTTAATTATTGTAGATGATTCTTTATCCTAGTAGCAAGAAGAAAAAAGATTTCTAAAAGTGTGAAAGAGGCACTTTTTTAAATAATTTTAACAGTAATGGTTGAATTCTTTCTGAGAAGACTCTTCTATTAACCTGAATAATGGATTATACTTTGGTCCTTTTTAGTTTCAGAAGAAGATCTCAATCATATATGGTTTAATAATGAATTTCAGAGATTGTACATACCAATAAGTAAAACATTGTCTTTCCTATTTATTTTATTCCGTAGGGTTTGATTTCCCCGTCTGGTCACAACTGCCTCTTGAAGCAGAGAAGGTTTTTAGTTTTTTGGGGGGGAAGTGGAGTGGGAGCCTTTACAATCTGATGTTCTGGTACGATGCAGATGGGTGAGGGTCGTAAGGGGGTGTGCTGTGTATACAGTGTACAGATTATCGCTTGCTTCTCTGCCTTTAGCATAGAACACCACAAAAAAAAGAGAAAAAAAAAACATATACAAGTTCAACACAGCCATACAATAACTCAAAAAAAGAAATAACAGATGTGTGCTTTCTATGTTGTCTGGAGTGAAAAGTGCTTCATACAAGCTGCTAGGTGCAAACTGTTCTGGTGTGATGTAAACAAGCAATAACGATTACTTGAGAATCTCTTGGTTATTTTTTTTTTTTTGTTGGTCTTTTTGTTTTTGTAATTTTTGTACAGTTTCCTGAATAAAAAGGACACCTTTTTGCTCCACGTTTGGGTGCAGTATTAAACACAGTTTTTTATTGCAGTTTGTACCAAGAAAGTCTACATCCACTCGCAGCGTTCCTAATAGATTATGCAGCATTGGCTGAGGCCTGCAGAGAGAAGTCGTTTGTGGTCCCCTTGTTGACACACGCCCTCTCTGCCTCCAGCCACTCGTCTATCAGAGGTCAGAGTTAAGACTGCATGGTTCATGAGCCCTGCTCTGACAGACATTTAGCCATATTTTATGACCTCAGGCACTTAGTTCAACTATAAAGTGTTCAGTAATGACATGCCATTCTTGTGCCCCTGTAGGGGTTCGGTTTGACCTTCACAAGATGTTAAGCAAGTCATCTTCTCTAACCTCAAAAGTACATTTTCCTCAACAACAAAAAAAAAGCAAACCTTTTTATAACTATTTTAACCCAGGACAGACTTGGAGCAAGCCAAATAATCCTCACCTTTTCAATTGGATTTCTGAATTCTACCAGCTTTTATTTCCATAGGGAGACGACCTGTTGGTTAGCATGCTTTGAGGGCCACGGAAAACAAGAAATTAATGATGATGTCACTTAACAGGGTCCTAATGTAGATGTCGCAGCATAAAACAGGAAGAGAATCATTCTGAATGTATTGTCATTGAAGGCCTGAGGGTGTGACTGATGGTGTTTATCTCAACATGTTGACAATGTGGTGTTGTACAGTTGTACCATGCTCTTCTCAGCATTTAGATAGGAAGTTGCCTGTTGTTGCTTCTTTTTGCTTCTTGTGTAAATGAAATTTGAAGCTGTAGCAAGTCAACTTTGGGACAAAAGTCTGGATTAATGTTGTGATTGTCATCATTGCAGACGTCCTGCAGTTGTCTTGCTGTGGGCCTACAGGAGATCACTCTTTTTTGTTTTGTTGATAAATGCTGTTTTGATTGTATCATACAGTTGTGCAGGACAAGCCTTTTTGAGCCATTTTAAAGAATGATTCACAGCCCTCTGCAAATTTCCAAAGATTGTCAAGATTTTGAAAAGATTTAAAGCCATGTGGTAGCAATGCATTTTTTAGCATTTATAATGAGGACAGGAGCAAATAAATGATTTTGCCCCTTACAAATATCCAGGCTTTTGACCCACTAAACAAAAAAAAATATTTTTTCTCTTTTAACTTATATGGTTTTGAAGAACTTTAAATGCCCTTTTGTATTGTCTGCCAATTTCTTAGAGCTAAGATGCAACCTTGAAATGCTAAGAACCCTAGCATAATGCCTTAGATTTTGTCTGTTCTCGTTCTTGTACATTACACCGCTGTCTGTATAAATTTGTATAATGACTTGTGTACAATATTGAATGGGTGCATCATCGCTCAACTCTTCGCAGTTGCTGGAGACTCGGTCACAGTTGAACTGTCCCTCACCATTGCTCTCTGTTCTGTGTTGGGTTGAAGACTCTGTCATTTAATTTCCCCCCTCACTGTTCGTATGGAAAAGATGATGCATAGGGATATTGAAGCAATATGTAATATACTATATGGACTTTCTGAGGAAAGCTTACTGTTGTGTTTTCCCCCCCAGATATTTTTTTCTGCATTGTTCACAGGAATCACACTGTATACCTGCATCCACCTTTGTACCCCTAGTGTGTGTGAGCGTTTTATGCAAAATTAGATATACAAGAGAAGTTAAAACCACAGTTATGCAAGTTGTGAACTAATATGGCTTCGCTGATGCTATTTGCCTTGTAAATAAAGAATTCTGTTATTGCAGTATTTATTCGAGTGACTCTTATTTCATGTGATTAAAACCACATAAAAAAAAAAATCTAAGGCCTCCATGCATTGTATTTTCCCAAAATCTAAAAACCGCACAACAGACTCAAACGGCGAACAAAGTAAATTACAATATATATATGTATATATATATATTCAAATAAATACAATTAAACTTTCAAATATATATATTTTAGGTGATGCATTAGATATAGCCTCAATAAGGATTAGACGACTAGAAAACCATTACATTCAGAATTGTTGCGAGTTTTTGGTTTGGATTCATGCGTAATTAAATCGCCTAAATTAACGATATAAATGTATGAATACGTTTATTTCTTAGATGTTGGGGCAAAAATATAAACCAATGACACACCAGCATTTGTCTGCTTGCAATACTCAATACAAATACAAGCAAAGGAAATTAAAATGAGCCATATTGATACAATAGAATTACCATTAAACTCAATGACAAGCACGAGATCCGTATAATGTGCGGTCGAAACTAAATCAAAGTATTGATGGAGCTTCGTCGCAGTTTTACTCGTTTTGTTGATGAAGTTTAGAGCCGAGAGAGAAGATTTGCGCCGATAAACGACCATTCTCTCCTCTAATTCACCACATCCAAGTCATAACAGGGGTCCTTCAGATACAATCGTGTGTGTGTGTGTGTGTGTGTGTGTGTGTGTGTGTGTGTGCGTGTGCGTGTGTGTGTGTGCGTGTGCGTGTGTGTGTGTTGGGGTGGGGGAACCTCTCTCAACCGGCCTCATTGTAGCAGAGGCAGGCAGACGGGTGTGTGAGGTTAACGGGTGGGCTGTCCCTCCCTGAGAAGATGTATTCCTGCGGGACATTGAGATGCATGAGGTCGAGCTGATTCCTGGCCAATAGGAAGGAGGAGCGGGGAAGACCTGGCTGTACAGTAGCGGTGCCCTCAGATGACCACCGACCACCGTTCCTGCAGCACATTGCGCACTCTGGAGTGTAGACCTGCTGCGCGTGTACCTGCACAGTGTGGAGATGTTGTGTTTGATTTTAAGAAGCGGGGTTGTTAAGACTGAATCCTGGACATGACGGACACAACTTTGAAACGTCAGTAATTTATTTCACGAGGTAAGCTTCTTCTTTTTTTCTTCCAATTTACGTTAATTTACTGCACTTTTATAAAGGAACTCACTAAATTATCTGACTCAAAAAAACTACTACAGGATTAAGATAATCAAATGTGTGTTTTGTCACAAAGCATGCCACTCATTAATTCCCTTTAAATGTAGTCTTCTGTTTAATTCAACTTTTTTTTAATTGTTTATAATCATTTCCTTTCCGCAAATATTGCTCCAACATTTCCCCTCCTTATATCTTTTTTTCCCCCCGCACTGACAGTAATTGTAAGGTCTATAAAAAGCTTCATTAATGCTGACCTCTGCTCTGGCTGACTGTTCTTTAATTATAGTGTCATGACCCTGATTTGTCTCTCTATTTACTGGCTGATTGGTAAACGGTTCCTAAAAAAGAAAACACCTCATTTTAGCCGCTCGTTTAACGCCGCTGATGAACATCTGACGTGTGTCTCTGTGTCCTCTCAGCTGGAAATATTGCAAAATCGGCTGTTCAATTTCACCGTGGACTGTTTTGACTTATTGCGCAATAGATGTGTTCAATGTTTTCGTCTGCAGTTGTCCATATTTCTTCCTTTGCTTTTTTGAAATTCTGGATGCGTTTTAGAAGTTGTAGATTCAATAAAATAGTGTTATATGAATCCAATTTACTACACTAAGATGAGTATTTTAGCTACCATGTGTTGGATGCGTATGTTAAAGGATTACTCACGTTTAAAAAAGAAAATCAATTCAGGGGGTCAACCTCTCTTGATGTCATGTTTAGATTTCTTGCATTAAACTTTTATACCTCACCCTCACTTCCTCTCCCACCCTCCTCTTCTCTCTCTCCCTCACCCTGAAGGGTCCACGTCTCCATCTGAACATCCCCCCTCGGTGCTGTCATGTCGGTGTCCCTGTCCAGCATCCCTGTCGTGCTGAAGGACAAGAGCTGCTTCCCAGCCGGCATGCTGAAGGGCAGTCCGGCTCGAGGCTTCTACCCGGCCCCTCTCCCCGGCCCGCACCACCCGCACCACCACCACCACTACATGGACTTCTTCCCGCGGACTCACAGCCTCCTCCACCCGCTCAAGTCCCTCGGCCGCCTGGTTTCGGACACTCAGGCGACCCTGCCGCTCCACCTGCACGGCGGCGCGCCTCCGTTCCACCAGCAGCACCCGTCGTTCCTGCACGGACACATGTTGAGCGCCTCCGGCATCCCTTACCTGAGCCAGATGTTGCCCGGACAGCCGCTGTACTCCAAGCCGGAGGAGCTGGCCGCCGTGGTGACGGAGCACGCCGCCGGTCCGCTGTCCTCGGACTTCAGCAGCCCGTCCAGCGAGAGGTCTTCCTGCGCGTCTTCCTCCGCCGCCTCGCCGCCCAAACACAGTTTGTTTCGCCTCCAGTCGCTGGAAAAAGCGCGCGCGTCTTATAACTTTAGCGAGGATGACTTGTTCATGGTGCTCTACGGGTACTCCGGCAGCCAGGAGCGCTCCGTGGGTCACGCGATATCCGGACTGGCCCTGCCCGAAAAGTCAGGTGAGACTTCTGCCTAAGTTATGGGATGTTCATTTAGTTTCACATGAGACGATGGAACGGGATAGTTTGGCCTTTTTTGTGTGCCTAGAAATGGCCTTAAATATATGGACAACTCACTGTCTGCTGACTGTAAGGGCCAATAGTGCTTATCACGTTGAACTCATAATTAGTTATTAACTGCTCTAGTTCCTCCAGAAATTTGATTTATTAACCCATTCATTTTTGTATCCCCCATTGGCTCATTTGTGTTTGTTTTCTTTTTCAGTTTCTGACTCTCACACTCATCCACTGGACAAAGAAACGCTTGAACTTCCTGAAGGTAAGACTTTTATTTCATATACAACTTTCATTCTGTGTGTCTGGGTTGATGGAGGCGCGGCAGAGATTTGACTCTGTTTTGGGACTCTGTGTCTCAGGGCTAACCGTCGTGCAGGCAGCTTGGGGAAACGTGTCCCACTGTGGAGTTTTCACTGACAAAAGCAGCATCCCTCAAGGCACGCGCTTCGGACCTTTCCAGGGGAAAGTGGTCAACACCAGCGAGATTAAAACATACGACGACAACACTCTAATGTGGGAGGTAATGTGTTGCAATTCCTCTTCCAAATCCGGTGTATATAGCCAATCAGGAAATTAATCAGACAATTTTAACTTAATGGGATGTCTGCTTCAGGTGTTTGAAAACGGCCGGCTGAGTCATTTCGTTGATGGCAGAGGAGGCTCAGGAAACTGGATGTCTTCTGTGAAGTGCGCTCGTTTCCCAGAGGAGCAGAACCTCATCGCTGTGCAGATCCAGAGTCAGATCTTCTACGAGGCCTGCAAAGAGATCCGGCCCGGACAGGAGCTGCTGGTGTGGTATGGAGACTGCTACATGCAGTTCCTCGGCATCCCTCTCACCCTGAAAGACCCCAGAGAAGAACACGGCATGGTTCCTCCTCCTGAAGGTCAGAACCCAACCTTCTGCTGGTTCGCCTCTCTGATCCTCTGGTTTTTACCGCCGCATTAAACGTATTGCTTCTGTATTCTCCTCAGATAGCGATGAGGGTTTCAAGTGTGACAGATGCGGGAAGGTGTTTGCATACAAGTACTACAGGGATAAACATCTGAAGTACACGCGCTGCGTGGACCAGGGCGACCGGAAGTTCCCCTGTCACCTCTGCACCCGATCTTTCGAGAAGAGAGACAGATTGAGGATCCACATTCTACACGTTCACGAAAAACACAGGCCTCATAAGGTACTGGAACAGTGCGTGTGCATGTACGTTGCATTTATTCCATCCCTGTATATTGCCAGGCCATTACGTCATTGCATCGCGCAGTAAAGTCGACAGGTTTATGCAACAGTTGATGTGGTGCTGAAGGGACAGCTCCCTACAGCGTCACTTAGAAACGGATGCTTCGGCTTTTTATTGGGCCTCTTAAAAAAGGCAAATTATTGCAAGACCTTTAGTTGGCTTTCAGCCTGAAGCATCACAACTATATATCAATACAAATAAGTTATTAAAAAAATCAATATAAAGCCACAATTGTTATGCAAAACACACACAAAACATGAGTTTAGGTTAACTTGTCTTCCAAAGATATGACACATTTAAATGACTAAATAACTTTAACTCATACTGATGTGTTATGTTGTGTGTTTTCTGTCTGATCCGCAGTGCTCGGTGTGTGGAAAGAGTTTCTCCCAATCGTCCAGTCTCAACAAACACATGCGCGTGCACTCTGGAGAACGGCCATACAAGTGTGTGTACTGCAACAAGGTAGGACGCCTTTTTGTTTTCATTTAATAATATATTTTTACCACAATTATCAGAACTGTGTTATATTGTCACATGCGATATCGTTGTAAACTGTAACGGCATAATATATTTTATAATTTAAATTTAAGTTTGACACATTGTAAAAACAAATAGTTTTAGAAGTTAGATTGTTGATGCTGAATAGAAGAGTCACAAATCTTCTGGTTTCCGGCCGAGACTTCAACTAATGGAAGTATTCATCTTCATGATAGTAATGTTTTTAGTCTTCTTGTCCTCCTCATTACTCCTCTTCTTCTACGCGTTTAAAACCTGCAGCCCGCAGTTTGGATCCATTTAGTGCTTCCTCATTTCATGGTGCATTTGGCTCGAGCCCCTCATTATTGTGGCTCTCTGCGGGCACGCTCCACGGAGACACTTACATGCTAATTATCGCCAGATGTACACCCACCCTTTTGTCTGCTGAGATTATACTTTTAATTTACGGCCCTGGAATGAGCAGAAGTTTGTTTTTGGTCCTTTCTTCTCGATGCCCTCCTCCTTTTTTTAATGCACCCGGGGAAGGTTTTGTTTAACCTAATCCCCTTTCTCCTTATTTGGACAATTTAAGCAATATGGAGAATTTATAAGAGCTAGGATTCGTTAAAAAAAAAAAAATCTCAGACTCATTTTTATTTATTTGTTATCAATAATGATACATAAATTAATTAAACAATAGAATATAATTGCAAGAGATGACACTTCAAACCCATTTAGCTGAACGAGCTGAAATAGCCTAAATTAAGAAACAGACAGGCGCGTGCATGGGATAATAAAAAATACCATAAATAAAATACCAGGGCTCATCTATGTTATTTATCTTCCCTCTCGTCCAGGCCTTCACTGCTTCCAGTATCCTGCGAACACACATCCGGCAGCACTCCGGAGAGCGGCCCTTCAAGTGTAAGCACTGCGGGAAGGCCTTCGCCTCGCACGCCGCCCACGACAGCCACGTCCGGCGGACCCACGCCAACAAGGACAAACCGCAACCCTGCGACCTGTGCGGGGCGACTTTCAAGGATGAACAGGAGTTTACATATCACATGAAGACTCATAAAAGTAAGGAATTGTTTTTCCATCACAATATATTGAAATATTATTTGTTTACATTTAATTAGCTGGATATGATTCAAAATGGGTTATCTTAAGTGATTTTAGAAACGCATTGAAACAATCGAATATTAAGAGTTTTCATCGCCTCTATTTTGCAAGTATATTTGTTGTCTTTATTATCAAATACAGATGAATAAATATTAGGATACAAAAGGATAATTTTGTAGCATTGCATCCTCCTTGAAACATGTTATTTTATTGGGTTATTTTCTCACTCTCCAGATAGGCAAATCTTGGACAGCACACTTGTTCCTCCTTCTCCAGGAAGTGCATTACAGAAGGGATCCGTGGATCCAGCGAGGGACAATCCAAAAATACAGAACAACGCCGGACAAAACTTTCCTTACACTGGCTTAACAGTTTTAAATCCAGAGTATCGGCCTTGGAACTGAGCAAAGACTGTACTGAGTAAATCCTGACAAAGAAAACCCTTCTCATTGTGTGTAATATGATACAAGTATCACAAAAGACTATCTATACAGGAGCAGTGTGGTAATACCATGAGAGATAGGTCGGATCTCGTCATTTTTCTTTATGTAAATGCTGCTTAAGAAAGAAAACATGTTATATAGTAGGCCTATTCAAATAGGCTCATCATAATTTAAATTGTAGTCAAAAATGTGTCTAAATCTATTTATAATATGTTATAATATGATGTCTGTTGTTTTCTGGTTTAAATATTTTACTCTGTGATTGTTTGTGAACACATTGTGATTCCTAATAATAATAATACTAATAACACTGTTATTATTGTTATTGTTATTAATGTTATAATATAATATTATGATTATTATTATGTTGGGTTTTCTTGCATCGACAAACGCTTGAAAAGCAAAGCTATTTTTTATCATTGTAGAGTTGAGCCTATACTTGTGTACAAAATAAATGTTATACCCTCTCTTAATTTATAATGTAAGATACCATTTTTTACTGTAATGTAAGTCTGTCAAAGCAATCGAAAGTGTCTTCGTTTGTTCCCTATGAGCGTCAGCTTTTTCATGATTAACAAATAAACAATAAGCGCATGGAAACGAGTGTTGGTTTTGGTTATTAATGTCTGAATTGAGCAGATCCTTAATTGAAATCTCAGCTGAGAACAAATCAAAATACTGAAGGATTTTTGTCAGAAATGTGGCAGACAATACGATTTTTAAATGAAAGGATTTCATTCCCTCCAAAAGTTTAATGAAATAAATTACAGGTTATTTCCGTTATGATTTTTTCTTCTTCTTCCTTTTGTTGTGTCATCTCTCCAAAAGTGCTGTCCATCAGTTTTGTTAAATAATTCAGATAAAGCTACATGGATGCAGACGATTGCATCTGTGTGTGTGTGTGTGTGTGTGTGTGTGTGTGTGTGTGTGTGTGTGTGTGTGTGTGTGTGTGTGTGTGTGTTTTGTTATGGACCCTGTGCCTTTATCACCTATGGTCAGTCCAGTCAGTGCATGTGTGCCTCTGTATGCATCCACTGTTCGGAGCGTTTATATGGAGCCAAGTGACGGATGGAAGACTGCCCGCTCACAGTATAGATGAACAAACCCCGCACTGGACCAAATGAATGACAATAGAGTGCAGCAGTAAGGTGGTCTATTGCTCCTCACACAAAGGAACTCGGCATGACTGACATCTGCCCTCACACTGTCACCAACTGTCCCCCATGTGTTGTCCTGAGACAGACAGATAGATAGATAGATAGATAGATAGATAGATAGATAGATAGATAGATAGATAGATAGATAGATAGATAGATAGATAGATAGATAGATATCTGCCAGTGTGTGTGTGTGTGTGTGTGTGTGTGTGTGTGTGTGTGTGTGGTGGTGGTTCATTTGAGGAGAAGATCCAATTGGACCTGTTGGTGGCAGCAGCATGAGGTCTGACGGATGAAACGTGTCCAGCCTTTGTCTCAGTGCTCTGTTATGTCACCTTTAACCTCTGGGTCATCATACTTCACACCGAGGGCAGTCAGACACAGCAATGCTGCGACAGTGCTAATTGAGAGCTACAACGGATATTGAAGCATTGGCAGAAGATAAATAATACAGCAAAAAGCACAAGACAGACATGAGCGTTTCAGCAACGACAACGAGTCAAAGATAAAGCAGAGCTGAAATATTCCTGTTTTGCCATCAAATCAAAGTAAATAAGGGTCTGAAGATTACACTCTTCTTTTCTGTTCTTCCTCCTGGGCCGTCTGCAGGGAGAGGAGTCAGTCCCACTCTAAACTCTCTGTTTATTTTCTGTAACGGATGGACAGCAGCCTTCAGGGTCAGAGGGCACCTCCTCACTGAATGTTTAACAGCCTCCCTCTCCCGTCAAATAGCTGAAATATGGATGCTTGAACAAGTGTAGATCACCCTGCGCCTCCCATGTATACAACCCCTGAGCCTCCGCGAGGGGCCTGCTGTGAGAAGAGAGGATACTCCCCTTTGTGGCCTTCCGGGAGCGGAGGGGTGGAGGAGAAGGATGAAGAAACAAAGACAAAAAGAAAGACAGAAGGAGAAAAAAAAGGAGAATGAGCTGCCAGGGCTGAAATACTGAGATTGTTAGCGAGCCGTGCTAAAAGACTGGTTTTATAGCACCTCTCTGATTGGCTGATTTAGGACTCTTAGGCTTGCTCCAGCATGGAAGAATTTTTATCCAGGTCGTTTATACGGATTGATTTCACACTTAACCTCCTGGCACGTTAACAGGGACTCTGGAGGGCTATCCATCAGATCCATCTCTATATTAATGTGATATTAATGATAGGAGCTCTGGATCTTTATGGCTTAGGTTTGCTGAGGTGAATTCCCTCTGAGGTTGAAGCAAACGGACATAACTCTCTCCTGAGCAATGCACGATGTCATCCCATAACTGAATATGTTGTTGTGATCAATTAATAATGTCTATTGATATAAAGAAAATATTACTGGTGTGGGGATAGGCTTGTAAAATGCATTCGCTATGATTGATAGATCTCTTCTCCTCTCTTCTCTTCTCTTCTCCTCCTTTCTGTCTTATAAGCCAGTGGAGCTGAGTGGTCAAATATTCTTCTATTGATTGCCTAATAGCTGTGTGTTGTGTTTGCTGTAGTCCGGCTGATGTTGAGACTCGCTGCTTGTTCCAGACAGGCCTCAGACTCTCCGCTGAGTGGACTCATAAAGGATAACCACACCAGCTCTCTGTCCATCTGTGCCTCAGTCTGCCTCAAACCAGATGAAGATGAAGGAGAAACTTTCTACTTTTCAGTGCAAAAGGCTTGATCTTACACGCCCCACTGTGTCCCTTAGTATATACAGTATATTTGGGGGAGTGTATACTGCGCTGTATTATTTATCATTTTTTTCTCATATATATAATTTTTTGCTTATTGTGTTTACAAATGTTGTTGTAATGAATTTTTCACCCAATTCAAGCGCTGTACAAATAAACCTGCATTGCTTTCTTTTGCTTATCTTTTGTTTTATGTGACAATTATTGTTTTGAAAACAGACTTTTCTGACTTATCTGCTATTGTTGTTGTACTGTGGCGATTCTTGGGTTTTCTTCATTAGGTTTAGCTGCATTCTAGTTTGAATGTAGTCATGTCACAATGGCGTGCTATCTGTGTGACGTCTGCCTTTAAAGAAACATTTGAGTGAAGTAACTTAAGTTTGAATGGATCCACTGGGCTGTGTCGCCCTCCCCTTCCTCTTCCTTTCCTGTTCCCTCAGTCAAGAGATGAGACTGATCAGCTTGTGTCCTGCCATTCAAGCCTCAGGTTGGAGCTGTTGTTATACACTGTTGTGATTTCCACAGGGACAGTGGACAGTAGGAGACACACCGAGAGGCTCAGCGGCCTGCATGCTGCTGCCTGGATGAAAGGCAGATCAAACACTGTCTGTAAAGCCTCTCCGTACTGCTGCCCAGCACTCAGTGTGTGTGTGTGTCTCTGTGTGTGTGTCTGTGTGTGTGTGTGTGCGTGTGTGTGTCTCTTCTAGGTGGGATTGATGAGTGAGGAGGGCAGATGGCCTTATCCTTCTCTGTGGGGGCTGGTGTGAGGTTCCACTGTGGTCCCATGGGGCAACATATTCTGTCCTACTGCCCCCTAACACACACACTCACACACACCCCACATAACCCACAGCAACCTCCAAAGTAACCATCATAGAATCTACTGTATACATGAGTCTCATGGGATCTATTATCTATCTATCGATCTATTTCTCTATCTATCTATCTATCTATCTATCTATCTATCTATCTATCTATCTATCTATCTATCTATCTATCTATCTATCTATCTATCTATCTATCTATCTATCTATCTATCTGTCTGTCTCAGGACAACACATGGGGGACAGTTGGTGATCATGTCCTTGCTCCTGTTTGAACTATTTAACCCCTGAAGGACCGCCGGGCTCTTCTTTTCGGCCAATTCATATGCAACAGTGCTGAGAGGAGTAAATCTGCTTGTAGGTTGACATCTGACATTGTCATTCGGGATGTTAGAAAGTGTTATAGGGTTCTTCTCCCCATGCGCTGCGCTTTACAATAGTTCTTGGTGTGCTATTTGTGTGTCTTTATGCGCAAGGCCTATTGTATGTACCCAACTGTTATTCCTGTGAGTGATGAAGCCACCAGTTTGGTGGCAAGAAGAGCATAGCTAGTTACAGTACTCCCTACCTGCCTCCCTCTCTCTCTCACTCTCTCACTCTCTCTCCTCGGTCTGAATGGCCCCACGTTTCTCGCTCCCCTCTGTCTGTGTGTTTGCATGTTTCCAATTTTGAATACATTTCCAGAAATTGCAGGTTGATGCTGCCTCACAAAAAAACACGTGCAAATGTAGCATATGCTATGCTCCGATAGACTGAAACCTTGTAATTCCCATGTGACAGTTGCCTCGTGGTTTTGGCTGCCCCTGTTGTGCCATGGTCTATTCTCAGGCGAATGTTTCTCTCGGTGGGGTAGAGGTGTTGAAAGGCCTCATACTTTAGGACGGTTGGACCACATGCTGCTATATACGACACTATTGGCCAGAGTAAAAGACACACACCGGTGCATGCTTGCATAAAAACACTTGAGTGGATGAGTCTTTAAATTGAGAGATTTATAATCCATTTGTCACAGTCTTGCTGCTTGCAGTTCGAGGTGCAATTTATATTTCATAATACATACTTTTCAGAGATCTGAGGGAGATTTCAATGTTAAATGTGCACTTTCTGCCATTAAAAGAGGGACACCATGTGTTGTCCCTGAGGGGAGGATTTACAACATATGGACACTGTACTCCTGCCACATGCACATCCATGCACAGATGAGGTGACCTCCCTGCCTCTAAAGATGTTAGTCCAACTAATCCTAACTAAGCATCTAACTAAACACTTAGATGGAAACACTCACGTATGGCAGACATCGACTCCACACAGTCAAATAGAGGTCTGTTTGCTTTCTCTCTGTTACTGTCAGAGAGGGGGAGGAAGATGGATATGTGTTTGATGGTGTGTTACATATGTTTGACAAAAAGAATAGCTATTCCATATGCATCTTGTATTTGTAACTGTGCTATGAACAAACAGAGAAGTGGGAGATTTCCACCCTCTTGAAGTGGATTAGCTAATAAGCAGTCTTGTCTTTTCCTCACCTCCTTCATTCCCTTCATCGCTTCTGCCTGGAGAATGCACAGTTACCAGCCACACAGGACAGCTGATGATTGATTTCCCCGTGGGCCATCATGAGAGTTCAGGAGTGAGCCACACAGTGCACTATAACCCTTCAAACCAAGCCCTTATGCACAAACACTCCAATGCAATGCACAACAATCTACAGTTGCATTGCCATATAGTTTTGGTACACACACACACACACACACACACACACACACACACACACACACACACACACATGATCATGAAGTGTTGGAGAGAGGGGGGCCGGTCAGCTACATGTCCATCAATAGCTGTCAGTCACATTTAACAAAGCTAACAGAGACAAGGGAGGACAATCAGCTAGTTAGTTCCCTCCTCTTCTCATCACCATCTCACACTCTCTAATCACTGTTATACCGCCGCTCTATCAAACTACAGTCTGATTTGGGAAGCCCACACCGTGGCTAAAAGAAGTTAGTGTGAGGCAACATAGGATGTCTCCTTTATATCCACAAGGATCATAACTTACAGAAGTGTACATCCAAATGTCTTCAGATTTCTTACAAGTTGGTGGGGCTGCCTCTAAATTAGGACAATGATGGTGCAGCTAAGAGGGTAAACTGTCTTTTCTGTGTGTTAAACCGTGGCTAAAATAAAAAGGTAGCCATGCCTTGGCATAGATATTGAAACACATATCCATGTTATGTACTGGAACAGACCTGCAACTCATGTGAAGCTTGGTACGGACATTTTTGTATGCTAACACGTTGATGTCAGGGTCAATATCCTCCTCTTTCAGGGTCTACTCCTTCCTTCCACTGCCTTTCAAAAAACAGTTTACACACAGGTTATATAGTCTCTGCTGCTATCACAGCTACACTCCTATTGTTCACGGGACAATTGACCGTGACCCCAGGCAGCTCCCAAAGGTCTGAATAGGTCAAAGGGGAGAAGAGGCTGGAAGGCCCTGAGGTGTGGATGCTTAGCAGCTACCTCGGGGCAGGAATGACTGTTTAAGCGCCTGATGCTTCACGATGGTGCCAAAAACTAGTGAGCGTAATGCTGAAAGGTCTTAAACCTGCTCGTCAAGGAGACAAGAGGCAATGATTCACCGGCATGTGTGTTGACAGTGATGGAGATGAAAACTGTGAAGGATGAGGCGGGCACTGAGTGCACTACCACAGCTAAGAGTATATGTACTTCTGTTGTTGTTTCATGCTGCGTGTGAGTGTTCCTCAGTGCGCCGACTGTCCTCGTCTGTGAGGGTGTATGCGTGCTCTGCCACAGGGAAATAGAGTGTCTTGGCGTCTAAGCCGCAGCTCCCCTCCCCCACACCCCCCAACTCTCTGAGTCATGATGGCTTTTTGACAGTGGAGCTGGAAGACAAATGCTCCCCCGTCCTGCTGAAACATTCATGAAGCCTTAAGACCCTCTCCTTCACCTAATGTACCCTAACAGACCGTTGTGGCCTCTCTCTCTAGCTTAGCACCACCTTAGTGCTGCTTCCCGGCATCTAACTTCTTAACACCCCGCCACCACTGGTCATTTACGCCCCTTCAGCAGTCTGTTGGAGAGACCTCCCCCTGGCAAGTTTCCTGAGCAAACAAAGGATTGCTGCAGCACAATTAGCCCAAGACATCCATGAAATCAAGCTGCAGGTATGAGGTTGGTATGCACATGTCTCGGCTGACTTTGTCGTATGCTTCCAGTGTCATGTTGTTTCCCTTCCTTTTTTTTTCCTCTCCTTCACGTGTGGTCATTCGCGGTCTTTGTAATTTGACTCCTGAGGGGTGCATTGATCTGTTAAGATTGTCACTTTAAAAAAAAGCTCCATTAGGGTTTAAGGTTTGACAGTTGATATCAACATCCTCAAGTGTTGGGACACGTATAGAATCACCGTGACCCACCGAGCGGGGGAAATAAAGGTTGCAGGGTGGATGAGAACCTTTAAGATAGAGAGTGGAAAAAGTAAGACCAGGTGACTATTTTACTTTTTTTCCCCAAGCCTGACACAAGACTAAAGTCAATAATAAAAAAAAGCAGACATAAAGAATTGCTCCCTGTATTTGGCAGAGTGACCTCAGCTTGTCATTGGGACTGGACACTGCGTCCTCTGTGTGTGTCCACCCTGTGTGGGTCCACAGGGAGATCTGACCCAAGCAGTGTGTTTTACTATTCTCCTGGCCTCCCCACTGTGTTTACCTCTCCGTGGTAAAAATGCCATATGCTAAATGGGCTTGTATTACGGCTCTGGTTACCAAGCGGTCCGTCTGCCCCACACACACACTCCAACATCAAGCAGAATGGATATCTAAGCCATATCCAAGCCTATAAAGTGGAGCTCCATTGATCTGTTTATGCTTTTTTAACAATCTCCCAACACATGAGATTCATCTCGGCCACAGACAATCTTCTGATGGTCATTGATTCATCTGGTAACACCAGGCCAATTAATTAGAGGTGGCAGTCATTGCTGCTTTTCGTAGTCAATCATTATCGAAGCAATATAAGTTACCCTGTGGCATTTTCCATTTCAATAATGCAATAATGCAACTCCATGCCATTTGTTTTATATTAACTAAATATTCAATACTTAAGAAAGACATAAACCCTCACTTAATACAAACTACACATCCCAGACTACTTTATTGACGATGTTCTTATTGACTGAGGTAATAGAAGTCACAGTGGATGGCTCAGACTCAAGATACGGTAAGAGTCAGCCCATATTTCTGATAATGTACAATTATCAGAGGAAAACTGCAGAGCTCTGCAAGTATTTTCTTCACTTCAGGATTTAGTGCAGCCTGCTAAGTGTCCACACTCTGGGTATAACACGTATCCCTATAGCTTTCTTTAATGGACTTTGTGAAATAGACTTTGTGTCAACCACCTTTTCCATACAAATCTTAACCAAAAATATATCAAAGCTTCCTCAAATATATGCAAACAACAAAGTTTCTAATGCACAAGTGAAACAGTGATTTAACAACAACAGATATGTTATTGTTGAATATATTTTAAATCTACTGCAGTATTCTTTAAATGTAGAATTGTTTTTATATGTATTGTCCTTGTTAAATAAATTACAAGTAAGAAGGACAATGCACTTTTTGAATTAATCCATATATTTGCACAAGATCAAACCTAATGTTTATACAAAGTGTTTTATTTTGCTTAGTCCACTCCAAAAAACACAAACTAAAGTTGTGATGATCTTTATTTTTCTTAAACACAAATCTAAACATAGTGAGCTTGCAAGGGAAAAGAAAGGAGTGGAGCACGCTGATTGCTTTGCAGTCTTTAATTTTGCAAACAGACTAACATTTCACAAATACAACAGTGGGCTGTGGCAACGCCCATTTTTGAATCCACTATCCAATCAATTTGAAATCCTGTTGAAGCAATTATCCAATAGAAATTACTCACTTGTTGTAGGTTGAGTATATGTGTGTTTGCATTTTTGTCTTTGTTCTCTCTGACTCTAATGAAGACACAGTAATGTGGACATTTTCGGCCGATTGCCCAATTAAAGGCAAATACTCAGTCAGGAAATTCCTGCCCTTTCTTTTCCCTTTATCTGTACTTGACCTGAGAGTCACCGGATTTAGCTGAATGCTGCTGGAAGCTGCGCGGAGAACTCTGTTTCAATTAAACCTAGTGAGACCTTTAGCGCCCACTGAATTCCTGCATTAGCACCCCATCATTGCATCATTTTTAGATCCAACTCTGGTCCTTCTCTCCAACCTCTCAGACTTAGCTCCGCTGCCACGCCACTCTGTAAACTCCAGCAGCAGATCAATGCCTCTGAAATGGAGCCGACCTACAGTCACATTAATGGTGCGCATCATCTTTAAAGGGCTCTTCCCAGAAGACTTTCCTGCTCACACTCTCACACATGCTCCAAACACAACAGCCAGCAGAGGGGAAACAAAGGTCAATACGGGCCATCCTGCACCAAGTCTTGTTTAGCCTAGCCAGGCCTGCTAACAGTTACAAGCTTACATTACAAAGTCCTGTTCATTAAGGACCCTGACAAAACCAGAGATAGTTCTCAGACACAAGGGCGTATGGGCTGGGGTATCGTATGAGCTGCATCTTCTCTGCAACAGGAAGCATCTGTTTTCTCGACATGAAAAATGAATCAAACACCTTTCAGCTCTCTTGTGTGTGTGTATCACTGACCACAATACATCAATACTGGAACCTCTTACCATGAAAGATTGAATTTACAGCACAAAAAATGATCAATATCGGAATGTGAAGAGAGAAAAACGTCTTTTTCTTTTTTTCTTTCTTCTCTGTGGCTCCAGGGTGCAGACAGACACATGGCACCTTCCTCTGTCATAATCTCCTATTCAAAGGCTTATCAGTTAAGATGTCACCTTCAAACAATATCTGTTCAGTGCTGTATGGGCTACAACATGCTGGCTGATTCCATTGGAGGTCAAATTAGCTTCAATGATGAGCCTCTGGTTTGTAAAGGGCCTGGTGGAGCTGAAAGCCCTCCTCGGGGGAATAGGGTTTAGATGTAACCCTGCTTCATCCGCTGGGCCCTGGATACTGTCAGAAGGCCTCCTGTGTGTAGTGGGAGCTAATGTATGAGGGGCGTCCTCAGTGGGTGATACAAACAGTAAAAGAGCTCCAAAACAATGTGAAGCCGAAATATCTTTTTTAATTGACACTGCTTAACAGAAACATAGAAAAGACAATCTTTAGAGAAATAGAATTAAAATGTTCGATGCACACTGTCAACTCTTTATCGTTATTGCTGAACATGATGACCATGATGTGTAAAAAATAGATAACTCAACGTATTGTCTGATGTGTTGGCCGAAAGAATGCCAAAGTTAAGAAGTGCTGCTCAAAGTCAGATTAACACCCAAAACGTTATCTTTTTTTAAGACACTTCAGACAAATATCTAGGGGAATTTTGACTTTCCATTCAAATTCTCTCCATGTCAAGCTCTTTTTTTTTACCCTATATTTGCTGATTTAATAAGCATCGCATGATTTATTTCAACCTCAAGAATTGAATATGTTTGCAAAGGCAGCAATCTTTATCGGGAAACATCACAGAAAGACTGACTCTAACGGCTCTGCAACTGAAAGTAATCTGGAAAATCAATCCTCCGGTGCTCCTCTCTCCACGGAGCTGCAGGATTGGTTACACACGCTAATCATGTGTGTTGATTTCATCCCTGCTGCCAGCGTGGAGGAGCAGCAGCACAGCAGTTTCCTCTCTGTCCTTGCAGCGTTCAAGCCCAGCGCCTTATTGATCAGAACAAGTAAGTTAATAAGCTTTGGACTCATTCATCAGCAGGGTAGAGACTGGAACTGCACACGGCAGGCTTAATCAAGTCATCAGCGCCCGTCAAGCATGAACACAGTAATTAAAGGAAGAGGGAACATGGCGATGAGGAGAGAGGAGAAGAGCAGGGGTCTATAGGGTTCGCCTTGGAAAGAGATAGAGAACCTCAGTGCTCCATTTATAAAGCACATATTTATTTAGACAGTGGCCGAGGAGCAACACAGTAAGATCAATCGCTCTTCCATAAATAGCTCTCGCATTAATCCAGCCTCAGTTAATCAACAGTTGAAATACAATCAGCCAGGTGATCCAAACAGTGACCTGAGGACAGACGATTCATCCCGCCCTGAGTAGACCCTCCCCACATAAACAAGACAAAGAACAACAATCCCCTCCTCCCCTTAATGGCACACACAGCTGAGGAAGTCACCAATAATCACCGTCGTCATCGTCATCCTCGATATTTCACCACTGCAACAGAGGTGAGGCCAAAAGGGTGCAGCTCATTGGCCTTTCTTGGCTGACGGATGAAGCCGGCCAGAGTTACTGCAGCAGCTGTGAGCGATGATGCTCCTCTGCAAACAAAAGCTATTCGTCCTGTCTGGAGCAGAAGAGGAGAAAAGCTGGGAACGCCAGAATGAGCTACAGGCTCTGATTTAGAGGCTGAGATGTGGATCTTCGCTGTTAGCACAGAGGTAACTGTGTGAGAGTTATGCAAACTGGAGCTGCTCTATGAGGTCAGGGTCAGACAGCTGCGATAGGCATCCTGCTTCGGACGCTGTTTTATCGGACATGTTCCCTTTTTTCTGTCTTAAAACAATACTCATAATATTAGCATACTAATATTTGAGTTAGTGTTCCTCTTAACTCACTCTTTAAACTGAGAATACAAATTGGAAAGCTGCAGATGTTGGTTATCACTGGCAGGATTAGGCAGACTTTTGATCAGGGGTTTGATCTCTCCATGTTAGCCCTGTTGTTCTTATTAGAGTTTAAATAACAATTATGGTATTTTCACATTTTGGTTGCATCTACTTCACTTCACTGAGAATTCTTCCACCATCGCATTGAGTGACGAACATTTAATTAATAACACAACAGTGGCATCCCTTTCTAAAAATCCACAAATAAAACTCAAACTCTCTGCGTAGCTAGATCGCTCAAAAGAAAAGTGAGAAAATATGTGGATTGAGCTTTTTAAAGAGACAGTTATTTGACTTGCCACTTTACCTTATCAAGTGCTTCAATAGTCACTATGATGCCTCTTTATTCTCTTTTGTGTGTCATCCCAGCTTCACTCATGTGTTAATATGTCAGTGTGTGTAATAAGCGAGCAGCGGGCCTCACTCAGGTGCTCCTATCCCCCTGTGCCCGATTAGCCTTAAACCTGACCATTAGACTGTCCCTTCAACTCCTTAAAAAAAAAGTAAAAACACATCTAATGAAGGCAGCTCCCACACTCCCAGAGTGTCTATTAAATGTGACTGTTGTTGTCCTGTAACGCCTCTCTTCTGAACGCAGAGCTCTGAACGGACAGGTGATTGTGGTGCGTGTGTGTGTGTGTGTGTGTGTGTGTGTGTGTGTGTGTGTGTGTGTGTGTGTGTGTGTGTGTGTGTGTGTGTGTGTGTGTGTGTGTGTCAGTGTATGTCGCCAGTATGGCTGCTGTGGTGAGGGAACTTTTTTTAAACTTAATTAGGATACCCTCTGAGGTCTACAAGTAACACCTGACTGCAAAAACAACATATCCATTAATCCGTCCTGTAGAAGACTATGTTGTGTGAACTATTATATTGTTTGACTTTTTGATGAATTTAAGATAAGATAAAATAAGATTAGTCCCGTAGTGCGGAAATTGCAGGATTACAGCAGCAGTGCACACCAGAGAGACATAGTAAAACAATTAAAGTAATATAAATAAACAGTAAAAACAGTAATAAAAACAGTTATAAACAGCAATAATCCACAATAGCAATCAGGAAGCCTGTATTCTCCAGTCAAAAATGACAGAAAGAAATACATCTGAGGGGATTCTCCTCCCGGTATCTGAATTGGTCCAACATCTCAACCTAAACTTTACCCTCCTCCTCTCCCTGGTGTCTCTAATCACACAGCACAGTGGACAGACTGAATACTGATCCCCCTCTGGGACTCAAACCAACAACCACAATCACAACCCGCTTTACAACTCATAATTAGCACAGGGAGCAGAGCTCCCATTTGGATCGGCAGTATGAAACGCACACACACACAAAAAGTGTGTGCTTATAATCCTCCAGGAGCATACCATACGATGAGCCTGTTAACACATGTGCTTGAACACACTCCCGCAGAGCAACTCAATTACAGCACGAGTCCTTCATAGATCTGTTAGCTTATCTGATAGCCAGATCACCTGATCGATAGAGAACGACCACAGAGGGTTTATTTAAGTCTGCCGATCATTAATGTGGGTCCAGCAGTGGAGATATGGAGCAGCAGTGGAGACCTGTTGAAGTGCTCCAGCACTGTGTGCGTGTGTGTGTGTGTGTGTGTGTGTGTGTGTGTGTGTGTGTGTGTGTGTGTGTGTGTGTGTGTGTGTGTGTGTGTGTGTGTGTGTGTGTGTGTGTGTGTGTAAATCTATGGTGTAAGATTGTGTAAGTTCTTTTGTAAGAAGGAAACTAGATTTCTCACTCTGCTACACTGCATAGGTAGAGCTCTATGTGCTAAAATAAATAAAAAACAATCCATCTCAGATAGCAATTGCCATCACTGTATTGATCCCCATATACTTATTGACAGAGCTATCTCTGACTGACCAGCATGGGATTCAATTAAAGGCACTGATGATTTCTTTTTTTCATCCACCTCTGTAACACCATCTCCCTCATTGCCTCACTGGCAACACTGTGCCTCCCCAATTAATAGGTAACTAATAAATGGCATGAATGGCTGCTTGTTTCTGGTCACAAAGGGCCGTGATGAGAGGCAGCACACTCCAGTGTTTGCATTAAAGTGTCGTATAAAAGTTTGTCCCCATTGTGCGGCATGCTTCCTGGCCCACACCGGGGCTTACTGTCACAGGGCTAATTGTGCCTCCTTTTTAGTGCCTTTGTGGTGCAGCACACTTCTCTTGTGTGTGGGGCGGAGGGCGGTGAAAGAGAGGCGGCCTTTTGGAGGAGGTTTGGGGGTGGTTTCAGGGGAAAGGAGGAGGGCAAGTATTGGTAATAATGAAGGAGCAGGCACGTATGACCAACAATGGATCCCTTGGATTATGGTCCAGACAAAGACAGTGTTGCGGTAATTACAGTGCAAACACTGCTGCATTGTGTGCGTGTGTGTGTGTGTGTGTGTGTGTGTGTGTGTGTGTGTGTGTGTGTGTGTGTGTGTGTGTGTGTGTGTGTGTGTGTGGATCAGAGGTGTCAAGTAACGAAGTACAAATACTTCGTTACTTTACTTAAGTAGAAATTTTGGGTATCTATACTTTACTGGAGTATTTATTTTTCAGACGACTTTTTACTTCTACTCCTTACTTTTTCACGCAAATATCTGTACTTTCTACTCCCTACATTTTAAAAATAGCCTCGTTACTAATTCATTTTGGTTTGTTTTCATTCCGGCTTGTCCTAGCCGGATAAATCGCACCATCCGGATAGAGTGAATTTGATTGTGGTTGGATGAGAAGTATAAACATATACCATTCCGACGCCCTATTGGTTTTCTACGCGATGCACCTGAAGACGACACAAATCAACCGTTACAAATCACGTCACTCTCCAGCAAGGACAGCAGAAAAGTATATTACAAAGATGTCCGTGTCAGAGAACTCGAGTGAAATATCCCATTCCCAACCAAGTATCAGCGAGGAGGTTGATAGCCAACAAGACCAGCCAACCCTTGTACATCCCTGGCCGTACCTGGAAGAATTTTTCGAGATGGTTGGGTGCAAAAACAATTCATTTCGAATGCGCTGCAAGCTCTGCACACCCAAGTACCACGAACTAATGGCTTTCAAAAACTCGCCGTCGAATCTGAAAAAGCATATTGAGGTAAGGTGAAAGTTTGTTATTATCAGTCGATTATTGACAAAATATTGTAGTAACCTAGTAACGTAAATTTGCCATGTTTGCTATGGCTAGTCCTAGGTGCATGCCAAGACATGCCATGGTTTGCTTGCTTAGCAGTAGCTAGTCTAATTCAACGTTGCTAGTTCGTTTGGTGGGCTCTGTGTGAGATTTTATATTTGACTTTAGCCAAATGTTATCTGAGCTTATATTTAAGCAATAAGGTATGAGAGGCAGTACGAAAGCACTCAGCCACCGATGTAAAGAAGTGCTCTCGCTGCTTCTGTCCGTCTTTTCTCCGTCATTTTATTCTCCTCCATGATGTTTAGAGAACTTGCCTCGCGTCGGGAAATTACCGACGTAATTATCTCTCACTGGAAATTATCACGATTTTGTGATGAAACCCTTTTCATTCCTCATCTTATTTTGCGGTTTTATGCACTCGCTCCCCGCTAACTATCTTAGTCTCTCTCAGAGCGTTATCTGCTCTCCTGATGGTGAGCCGTATCAACGTTTGACTGTACAGCAGAAACAGGGACCACAAATTATTCACCACTGACATTCTCATCAAAAGGCATTCCTCCCAAAATATTGTAGCGACGTGTGTGTTGTCGTTCGTTATGCTAGCGTGGGGGACGCTACGTGAGCTTGTTAGCTGTTCAGTTTGAGCTACTGTTAGCAAAGAGCCCCGTTGCAATACTGTGAACACTCAAGCAATAAACCTGGAAGTTAAGGAAACCAACGTCTGCGAGTCGTTACTGCGGACGTGACAATATCAAAGTTTACACCAAACATGTTTGGTAACTGTCAAGCTTGAAATGACAACTAATAGTTGCAGTTTAAAATGAATTAAAGTCGGACTATCATCAATAATGCTACTTTTTGGTCATGCCAGCAGCTGCTTGTGGTCCTAAAACAGCTGTAAATATTCCGGTCTGCTCAACATAATTGCATAGACCAGTGAAACTGCTCCCTAACTTGTAGTCTGACCTTCTTTTATGAACTTCAAGCAGGACATTTAATACAGCGGAAGTCCTAGATAATCTGAGTTTGTGGTTTGAGAGAAATAATATGAATCTCAATCTGTACCTGTACATTCATTTTCTCCACAGAAGAAACACCCCACTCGTCTAGAGAGGTACACGCAACTTACTTCATCAACCATCAAAAGGAAGTCATCCACTGAAGGTTCTTTGGACCCACCCTCCAAACAAACCAAGCTGTGGGAGACTCGAAGAGTGTCCCAGGCAAGTGTGGATAAAGTAGTCCTCAAATTTGTTGTCGAAGGCTTGCACCCACCACACATTGTTCAGCAACAGGGCTTCATTGATCTTGTGCAACATCTTCAGCCAAATACAAATGTCATGACGCGCAATACTGTTGTGAACCAAGTCACAAAGGCCTCTGTTGAAATGAAAAGAAAACTGAAAGCTGCCCTTAGTGAAATTGAGTTTGTAGCAACAACAACAGACTGCTGGACGGCACACCGTCGTGGTTTCATTGGTGTCACTGCGCACTGGTTTAACCCCCAGACCATGCAGAGATCCTGTGCTGCCCTGGCATGCAAGCAACTTAAAGGGTCACATAACTTTTCTGCCCTGGCTGGTGCCCTTAATGATATTCACACAGAATTCAATATCAGAGAGAAGATCGTTCGCACTACAACTGACAATGGATCAAACTTCCTGAAAGCCTTCAGAGTTTATGGGCAGACTGACGAGAAGAATAATTCTGAACCTGTAGGAGAGGGTGATGGAGAAGAGGATGATGGTGGCCAAAATGATGATTATGATGAAGATGAGGAAAGCGTTGAGGGTGTTGAATTTGTTGATGCCGGAGCCCTGTTGGACGAAGATGACTACTTGGAATACCAGCTACCCAAGCACCATCGTTGCGCCTGCCACCTCCTCAATTTAGTGTCCACAGTTGATGCTTCAAAAGCAGAGGTCAACCCATTCTACAAGCGTGTGGCAAGGTCCACATTTGCCAAATGCTCTAGCCTGTGGAACAAAAGTTCAAGATCAACCACTGCATCTGAAGTAATTGAAGACCACTGCAAACTCCAACTTGTAAGGCCTGTTGCTACAAGGTGGAATTCACTCTTCTCAGCCGTAGAAAGAATAGTGAGAATAACAAGAGAACAAGGCGAGGGAGCCCTTGCAGCTGTCTGCAGTGAACTAGATATACCTAAGTAAGTGCTTGTTTTTCTGCCTTTCAGTTAATGAAGTGATTAACAATATATTAAGTTACAGTTTTATACTTTGAGTACTGTAGAACACATGTATGCACTATGCCAATATGCAGTCCCCAAATTTACTTTGGATGTGATTTGTAGCAACACAACTACATTTCTAAAAGTCTCAGATGACAATATGTTTCCTTTTTAATTATCAAGTTAAAGGTGCTACATCAAGTAGGCTAAATGTTCCATGTTGTGTTTTTCTTTTCTTCTTTGTACAGGTTTACTCCAGTGGAACTTGCATTTCTTGCAGAATATGCAAAGACAATGAGCCCAATTGCCAAGGCACTTGACGTCCTTCAGGGAGAAACCAGTGTGCAGATGGGATGGTTGGTCCCAACCATAACTCTGCTAAGGACCAAGCTCCAGCACCTTCACGTCGCCTCCAAGTTCTGTGAGCCTTTGATCACGGCACTTCTTTCAGGCCTTCAAAAACGCTTCAGAGAGATGCTTGCAGATCCAGAGCTAATAGCCGCAGCCATTCTAGTTCCCAAATTTAAGACATGCTGGACAAGTGACAAAAATATCCTCAAACTTGGTAAGTGTTTCACTTCTCAACTTCCCCTCAGTATGTGTAATTTCTATGGAGACAGTGAAATGACATGCACACGCACACGCACACACACACACACACACACACACACACACAATTACAATACTGTCATATGGTCTAAATTATCCTGATTATGTTTTTTTTATTCCACAGGCCTTGACTATATTAGAAGCCACTTGGACTGTCAGGCTGAGAATCACGTCATTGAGGGCTCCCAATCATCTGAGGAAGAGGACTTCTTTTCCTCCTTGAAGAAGACCGGCCCTCTTGCAACGACCCAGCAGTTGGATGCGTACCTGGGGTGCCCAGGAGACACAGTAGATGTACTGAAGTCCTTCCCAGCTGTGTGCCAGCTTTCACTTAAGTTTAATACGGCACTCCCTGCCTCAGCAGCCTGTGAAAGACTGTTTAGTGTTGCAGGGCTCATCTTCAGGCCAAGAAGAGCATGCATTGGCTCAAATAACTTTGAGAACCTGCTGCTTTTGCGGCTGAACAAAGCCTATTGGTAGTGTTGTTGTACATACAGAATTGAGTCCAAAGGTCTCAAGGTCTCTTCCAATAAAGGTTATTGATAACATTCCACTGAAGTTTGACTTATTGCACTATTACAATACTTATAGGTAACTAGTTATCATGTCTTCCGCTCCATGAAACGCATGTTAATGCTCAGTAGTACACATATGGTAAATGTGATCATTTTCAATGGGCATATATGCAGCTGAAACGAGTTTGTCCTTAATGGAGAAAAAAATTCCCCTTACATTACTTTTACTTTTATACTTTTAAGTAGTTTTGTAACCAGTACTTTTACACTTTTACTTAAGTAAAAAGCTTGAGTTGATACTTCTACTTTTACAGAAGTATTTTTAAACCCTAGTATCTATACTTCTACTTGAGTAATGAATGTGAATACTTTTGACACCTCTGGTGTGGATCGTGGGCAGAAGGCATTGCTCTATTAGCAGCTGTGTCTCAAGAACCTAACTACTGTAAGACGAGGGTGTGTGTGTGTTTGGGTGTGTTTGTGTGCCCATTTGTTACTTCTGGAGAAGTCAATCTTTAAAGATGAAACACAAATATATTGTTTCATTAATTTATATGTCTATTTACTTTCTTGGGCTTTGTAGTTTTTAGCAAACGTTAATCAAAGAGGAGTAAATAATATTGTTATTGGGGACTATCTTCACCAGAGGGCGGTTGAAAGAGAGACAGCCTCTTGGAGTGGTTTGGTTCACAACTGAGTATTTAACTTAATGTTTGTGGGTTTGATTTTATTTAATTAAACTACAGCTCCCATGTTCATTGTAATGAAGGAATATGTCAGTCGTGCAACAGTGTGGCTCGTTGATGTTTTTAATAATTGTTAGACAATAATGGAGCCCTATCACATAACAATAAGCTTTATCAGGCTAGCTAAAGACAATCTTTGTTAGTAGGGTGTTATTTGTTGACCATAAGGAAATATAGAATATCAACAGACTAATTACATAAATGTGTTCAAAGTTATGGTTCAGAAAACTGAAAACTTGCGAGACACTCTCAACTCTTTAAAACCCAATTAGTGAACGATTTTCAGAAAATAATCAGACATGAAAAAGTTTACAACAGCATAGTTTCCCAACTCTGTCAGCAAAAACACACTCAAGAAAAAGAAAGGAACCCGCTGCTCAGTTGGGGATCCGTCCACCGTATGCATCAACGGTGATGTCATCCAAACTTAACAAGTTGTCAAACTGGGGCTTTTGCTCCCAGCTAATCAGTTTCATTGAAATACCCTAATTCCTTTCATCCCCTATCCATCCATGTCTCCCTCTGTCTGTGCTTCCATCTAACCTTCCTCCCAGTTTAGGCTGATTATCAGGAGTGGCCCATTTGCAGTATGGCTAGAAGGTAATTAGTGGGATGAGCTGGGCAGAAGGATCCTCATTAGGGCTTAAGAAGGCACACACTCAAGTACCTTTGGCTTCAGAGGGGCTGCTGTGTGTCAGGGTGGTATGACAACACTATGAAGGGGATTTCCCTTTTGGGTTCATCCGAGTAGAGCCCACCCTGCACAGAGGAAAAGAGGTGCACCACACACATACATGTTTTCATTATAAACAGCTGTCCCAAAAAGAACATTTCAGTTATCCGATGTTGTTATATCAGAATTAGTTCATTCAGTAATGTAAACATAATTTCTTTTGGGGGAAAAAAAATGTAATGACAGATGGGTTATTTTCCTTTTTAAAGTTCTGCATCCAAAAGGTATTTGTTGTGGTATGTGCTGCTGGTTAATTGTCAGTGAATACGGGAAGTTGAATTATTTCACTCGTCCTTCCTTTTCTAAACAAAAGCAAACAAGGGTTTAGCATTTACTTTCAGCAGATAAAAAGTCAATGCTTGACACACACACTTCCAAACATGCAGTACATAATACTGGGGACTATGTGACGTACTACAGCGGTCAGATGTTCCTTCCCTCCGACAGATGATAGAGCACACCCTCTGCTTAGGTGCGGATCACCTTAGCCCAAGGGCCTGAAAATTGCACACATACTTCAGCTGGTAGCTTAAACCTCTAAAGGACATTCATCCCATTCATATGGAGGTCATTGTGCCCCATGAATATGAAATGTTTGGCAGTCCCTCCTTTAACATTGTGAAAGCTGTGTGGATGCTCCTGCAGGAGGACAAAGCCTTAAAGGTATGGACCATTTCCATATGTGTTAGAGGAATTGAAGAGGGCTTGAAACAGCCCCTCTGTTTACAGTAAACGCAGAGGACAGACATGCTGAGTATGCAGCTAAAATGACTTCATGAATTAACTCATACCAACGGCAACTCATCAGTTTCTGTCTATTGAACAACACAAGTTGAGCTTATTTACTTGCATGTGTACTTCTGCTTTGATTCAAATTAAAATAAATGACTGACACATGTCTTTTTCTCAACCATTCATAATCAAAACAATGAGATTTTGGTAAGAAGGAACTGGTATTGAGATGGTAATTTAATTCAAAAGAAGTAGCTTTGATAAGCAACCATTACTGTTTTTAGTGCAAGATTGATAGCAAACCTTCTTAATATAGTCATATACAATAGGAAGACTTTGTACAATATATATATATATATATATATATATATATATATATATATATATATATATATATATATATATATCAATTTAAATGTTTTTCATTAGTTTAGTTGAATTATATATATTGGATTAAATAGTCAGCAGATGTGTGTAACTGACTGAGATTATTCTATTGTATACTATACAAGAAGAAGTATGCTGTATTTTAACATGTAATACTTGTATTAACTATTTCAGGTTTTCTTGATAGAAAGAATTTGCATTGCAGTAATCCACAATTAGTCAAATGTTTTCCAATGCTCCCCTCAGCAGGGGGGAATTCTCGGGTCATCTTTGTGTTATCACTGTTAACAATCTCTACAGGCAATGGAGCCATTGTGCTCTTGTTATAGCAATGAACATATTTGTTAATGTCCTGGTGATTTATTAGGAAAGGGACATTCAGCCAGTCTTTGTCATGGAGGGTCCGTGTGTATGTCCACTCATTGGGTGACCTGGCCTAACAATCATGCTTTTGGAGGTGATGGTATAGCGTTGAGGGTGATGGGTCTAGAGGGGATGGGGGTGAGGACTTTTGCATAAGCATGGGGCCCAATCTGCTGGGATTGCTCAGCACAGTGAGGGGGTCTCCGCAGGCTTATACTGGGGGTCTTTATTTTGGGGCCCTTGCACTTTTTAACACAATTACTACACCACCCTTCTGTCCTGATCTGCTGGCCTTATTCATATGCATCAGCCGCTCTCTGGGTTGCAAAGTTTCCAGTTGCAAGCCCTTCTGAATGGGTAACCTGATTTGGGGAGTAGTCCCGACAGCAGACCAGGGAGTCTGTCCACATCACAAGAATGTTGACCTTAGAAAGCAGCACAAAGAGGACAGCTAATTTAAAAGGATGCCTTTCCAGTAAACAGAAAGTGGTAAAACAGTACCACAGAGGGTTATAGTTCAAGCATAGAGTCCTCCTATATCTTTGAGTGCCGTTGTAAAGCCATTAGCTGATGAAGCCGTGCAACAGTCAGAGACAGATGGATTGTTTCCTTCACCTCTCTTTTCATGATGCAAAAACAGCCAAAACAATCAAGAGGCCCTGAGACGAAGAGCCCGCTGATTATTTAGGTTTAATTATGCTTCCTCATGAGGCAGGTATCCTGGAGTCCTGGAACTAGAAGCACCCCTGACTTCCAGTTACAGATACACACACTTCAACGTCTGTCATCGTTGCATTTTCCCGTATGTGTTACTTGGTGGATGTGATAACCAAGGCTATACAGGAAAAGACTGATGTGTGTATATGTGAACTGTGGGGGGGGGGGGGGGGATGGGAAAGTACAGTATATTTATGAGCACACATGTCTGCATATTTGTGTGTGATGCCCTTTAATAGCTCCACGGGCAGACACAGTGAGCTGAGAAACAGACGGTGTTTCATTAGTGATTCCTGTAATGTCAATAAAGTTGGGATGGTTAACAGGAAGAGTGTGGGATGGAGCAGGGGGGGACCGACCCAAGGCCATGGGAAGTGTCGGGCCAGGCTGCAGATGATGGGGATGATGATGATGATGGTGATGATGTAATCACTCAGTGACTGACGGGAAGATATCTCACAAGCACAACAAGCATTTTGAACATTGTAAAGACATTTAATTTGGAAAAGGAATGGAAAAGAAATGAAATGCCCAAATCAAAGGAATGCTGACTATCATTGACTGTTAAGAACAAATATTTCTAAAATGAATAAAAAGCATTATGTATATTGCCACTAATTAAATTAAAGAAAATAATTTGCTCTATTTTTTCTTATACTTTCAATTAATTGAAAGTGATTATTTATTCATTTTGTTACACTGATTCAAAAGATCTGTCAAAATGGATGCAACTCGGTACAAACTTTGATTTGACTGTGCACCTGGTACACACATCATTCCAACTAATATCCACCAGGAACCTGATGAGATAATTGTTTCCAAGACAGATATTATACTAATTAAAATCAAAGCCTGAGATGCAATCTTGGTGTAACCAGAGAAATTACTTTTCTAAATCAGTTTTTCTTCATTTTGTTTGCGTGTCATCAGCCTACCTTTTATGATGCAACCCATCCCTCTGTCTGACGCTTACAGCCTTGAGGACTGGGCGCCATCTAGTGGTCTTGTTCAGAAACACAACCTCTCTACTACTAATCTACTGCTACTATTACTCCTGCTGCTGCTACTTCTACTATTATTGCTGATGGAACAGTTTCTTCTACTACGCCACTAATATTACACAGGAAAAACGGGGGAGTAATTTTTCTGGAGTTACTATTATTTTCCTCTAAAGGAGTAATATTTCATCATTTTGGAGCGTAATTAATAGCCGTAGCAAGTAGAGTAGGATAAAGTATTCAGAATAAAATCTATTGGAGTAAAACAGCGTGACCACGCCCACTACGGTTCCTTAAATTCCGTTTCCGCCGCCATGAAACCTCTCGCTACGCTGGAACGAGCTGAAGGTTTATGGGACGGAAGAGAGCTGAAGGGAGTTGAATCCAATTCTATATAGAATTCTATTTAGACTTGAATCCAATTCTACATAGAATTCTATATAGAATTAAATCTAATGTAGAATTATATAATTTCATGCAAATATAGAGTTGAAACTAATTATATATAGAGTTGAATTCAATTATATATAGTTGAATTCAATTCCAGCAAATATATCATCATGTAGAGTTAAATATGAACACTAAATAGAGTAACAAATACTCAGAATTATGAACTCTGAGGCAAGAGTAGATATTACTCTAATGAGACTGGGACCAAATGTAATTTTTAGAGCACATTTTTTTTCAATTTGAGTAAAATGTGCTTTGACAAATTTGCTGTGTACTACTACTACTACCACTACTAAAACTTCAGCAACAACCACTACTTCTACTACGACAACAACTTATACAGTTTAACAGTTTAGTTTCCAGCTTCTCCTGCATTGTGTTTCAGCTCTTAGCGTCTTTAGATCAGTGTTTCTCACATGGCGGTACGTGTACCCCAGGGGGAACAAGAGATTAAACAATATATATTTAAAATAACTGATGTGTGTGACTTCACTGTGACATCACAGTCCTTTCGTAAAAGCTTAAGTAGGACCCGATCAGCTCATTATTTATCTTTTTAATATCATAGAAAAACAAAAAAAACGAGTGACGAGAAGAACTTACTACTGCTATTATCATTGTTATTGTGAGTTGCATTGCAATTAGTATTGCCAATACTATTACTGCTTTTGTTATCATTATTATTATTATTATTACTACAATATCCACTGTTGCTGTTGTTTTTGGGAGTTGTTTTCATTTTTCATTACGCCTCCTCCTCATATGAATAATTGATATCATATGCATTGAATGTATTGTAACTGTTATGCTGTTCAGTCTGTACACATTACATCTATTGCACTTCTGTCCATCCGGGGAGAGGGATCCTCTTCTGTTGCTCTCCCTCAGGTTTTTTCCCCTTTGTTTCCCCGTTTAAGTTTTTCCTGAGCCGATGTGAGGTCCTGGGACAGAGGATGTCGTATGTCTCCGGAATGTAAAGCTCTCTGAGGAAAATTTGTAATTTGTGAGTTTGGTCTATACAAAATAAATTGAATTTAATGAGAAAATCTCATTCTATTATTACAAAAAGAGGTCATTGATATTTCAAACAAATCCTGAAGCTATGCAGTTTGATTGAACTTCCCGCTGTCCAACATGACACATAACAAATATGAATTGTTCAGCAGTTGTTCCTTCATAGATAACTTACTTTGCTCACAGCTGCTTTTACATGTACCCTCACAATTGTTTTCACAGTGATGCAAATGAGTACTGATTTACTGTAGCGACGCTACAAACATATAATATATATATGATATAATATGTTATAGAATATTACGTATTGCTTCCAGCTATTTTCAGCAATTTTTTCAAATATTTCAGCCTTCAGCTTTTAGTATTCAAATGCATTTTCAGCAGGAAATGCATGTTCTAGTTGAACTACATTGTACACTAGAGGGTGGTATTGTATTTCTCTCCTTCGAGGAAGCAGTGCGCAGTTTTGAAATCAGTACATTGCTCATTCACACTATAAATGGATCCAAGACAGATGTTTTGAGGGTTAACGGTTTGATTACATTTTCTCTCTATAACATTTATCACCATCTGAAGAGCTATAGCTCAATGGGGAATGGGGAATGATCAATGCCTGCGTAAACACTGGTCTGAAATGCCCATCAATATTGATATTTTAAATAGATTTTGATTTCTGACCCCTTATGAGCGATAAACAGTTGTTCTAATAAGAGGCGGTGTGTTTTATTGCTGGGTATTATGAGAAATGCAATGCAGCAATAATGGTTGGCAATGGCAGTGGGAAAGACTTAGATATGAAGGAAAGCTTTGTAACAACCCCCCTTTTTAAAAATGCAGGCATGCTTGTTCAGTCTCTATTGTAATGGTTCACTCGTTCACATGGGAAGTTTTGTGTTTGTTTTTCTGCACCCAAACAGACACGTTTTGTTCTTCTGCAGCTGATTCTTCTAAAGCTGTGCTGTAGAACGATTTTATGAGACGCCTGGACATGCTAAGCTTTAGAAAGCCACTGTCAGTCACTCTGGGCTAACTAAATGCCCCGGTCTTCCCTATCTTCTCTAACTCAATGGCATTTTGCTGGCAAAATGAATCTGCTGTGGACAAAGAATATAAACAGTGTGTTACATATTCCTCCTCTTAAACTCCCTCTACTTGATTACAAAGAGTTAGATGTGCAGTGTTGTGTTGCACTCGAAAATATGCCAAATATCAAATGAATTCAATTCACAAACGTAGGTATGAAAAGGAAATGTGTACTACTACTACTACTACTACTACTACTACTACTACTACTACTACTACACACTACTCTCTAGGCTAGGGCCTGGTGTCAGCTATAGGTGCAAATGTGTGTCTTGATTTGGATCTTGTATTTTGCCTTCAACCTTTTACTGTCAGCAATAATTTAGTACCCAAACTCAGGTCTGAACCCCTCAAGGGATCGTGGGAGAAATAAGGAAATATTTATTTTAGAAATTAAATAAGACATATTTATTAAATGTATCTTTAATCTTCCTGAGTTGATCTATCTATAACATCTATAAATGCTGACAATATCTGAGTTAGATGATTTTGTCTGTCCATGCTCTTAACAACGAGAACCAATTATTTGCAGAGCTGCTAAAAGAAAGAAAAGAAAGAAAGAACCCTTCTTCCTACTGGGAAATATATACTTATAATGTTGCAGCATATATGGTGTATTAGCAGATGCAATACAATCCCAAACTAGTTTCACAAACATATTAAACATTGACCAAATGCAAACAATTTCGCCTCTATAAGAGATTTCCCACTATTCTTACAGAGGTGCTTTGCCATAATGATGCAGCGCCTCTATTTGTGGAATAATTCCTCTTGTGTATTCATGGTGGTTTGAGGTATTGATTAGCCTGCTGCGTGCGGGTAGCCAGAGAGGAACATTAAAAACCCTTGAACAGGGGCCACAGAGGCCTCTATATGGATTATGATACTTCTCAGTGATCCTTATGAAAGTCAGTCTTTCTCATTCAGGCACCAACGAGATGGTGGACTGCATGAGTCTTCATATTTTGGGGAATAAAAGCTAAGCTTATGTGCTACTTTAGTTTAAAACAAAATGTTGTTGATGATAGGAGACATCACAAAAACAATATACATTTGCTTCCACACGTACCAATTTGGGGTAGTGAAGCAGAGATTTCACATTCAGGTTTCGTTCAAATGCTATTCCGAGGAGGAGGAACCAAAGAGCCTCAGAATGAGGAGTGGAGGAGGAGGAGCGGGATTGATCACCCGCCTACTTAGTCCAGGAAATGAATTAATGACCTTGGGGTAAGCCATCCATCCCTTTGACAGCCACTGGGAGTCAACTCCCTCTCTACAAAAAAGGTGCAAGTTAATTCTCTGCCAGCGCTGACGCTTTCCAATTAATCTCCATTCAGTGACATTTTACCTTTCAAAAATAAAATACTGTACAGTGTCAAATGTGTATGTTTAATTAGACAGCTACATAATCAATACCTATATTACAACATTATTATTTTCACCTTATACATGTACCCATTTTTTTTATTTTTTTTAAATAAACTGACAGAGCCCATTGTCTCAAAACAGTGCATTTCTGCTTTCTACTAATCACTGCTGGGTCAGCAAGGGTCCCATGCTGTCAATATGCACTTAATGAGCCACAATTTGGGCCGAAAAGCATGCGGGTATACGCCATACAGTCAGGGTTATCGAAATAAACTAATACAAATATGAACGCATAAGCATTTACAAACATGTCGTGTCTCAGAGAGTCGCTGTTTCTCATTACATTTTTACATGTAACGTTAGTTAGATAGCGCGTTTGTTTCACGTTAGAAACTACAAATCCCAATAGGTCTGAGGAGACAAAATATTCACAAGCACGGTTTGCTGCATTCAAGTTGCCTTCTCCTCGTTGGGTTTCTGTGTATCTTAAACGTTGTAAATAAGAGCTGTCACATCTTTGTGTTTCTGGTGAAAAATACAAGCGAAGAAGACCTAGACGTTTGTGTTGGTGATTATTATTTAGAGCTCAAGTATCACAGAGCTACGTTGTGTTATAGACGTATGGTTAGTCTGCATAGATAATGTAAATAATGCATACACGTGTCAACCAAATTACTTTGTGTAGTCATCATTTATATCACCTTTTATTTAGATGTACTAATGTTATGAGCGTAAGTGCTCAAACTTAATTTAGCGCCCCCCACACACACTTTATTGGTGCTTCGATCTCAGAATTTTACAATTTCCCAACATCTCGTGAAGGCAGCATTTGCCCACCAGCAGCAGCCATCCGCATCAACCAGATTTCATTCACTGAGTGGCCGCTCCGCGAGAACAACAGGCTACCTCCCTCTGTCCTGTGTGAGTATTACAGCCCTCTGAACCGCCTGCCTTTCGCAGAAGTTATGTCAAATAATATTTGTCGCCGTTTTAGTCGAGGCCGAGACTTATTGTCGCTTAATTTCAGAAATGTCTCGTGTTGAATCGGGGTTTTATTTCATTTCAAACTCATGACTGAGACGTTTGTGGACAGCGTGGTCTTTTGTTCTCCAGATATATTTCTCGTTTTGACAAAGGAAAGCTGGTTGTTATTTAAGGTCCCCCGCTGCGACAGTATCACACCTATATATGCGCTTGTTTCCTTCGTGTAGGTATTTCTTTTAGTTTTTGATGTGATATTTCCATGCGTCTAATGTTAGCAATTTAGCGTTATGAAGTGACCAGTTTAATCCAGGGTCGACATATTACCAGAAAGCCAGAAGTGGAAAGGATTATATTTTTGTCGGCTTGTAGCTATGTATATATTAATGTATCTACTTTGGAAGTAGCAACATTTTTTTTGAAATATGTTATTTTAATTTAATGTTTTTATCCTTTTTATAGGATGCTGCACATCCATGGGACAAGGGCTACAAAAAAACACTATGAATCTAACAAAGAGACATAAAATCAACATAGCATCCACGTGGAATCCTAATTTGGTGGAACATTGTAAAGACAGCACCTCTTTGTTATCTGTATATGATCTTTTTTGAATCTCATGAGATATTTATTCAAAACTATTCGCTCCTTGGACAATATTGACAATAGTGTTAAGATAAGGAAGCTGATGTTCTTCTGTATTCAGTATCCCTGGTTGCTTCTCAGAATATTTTGGCACTAATGTTGTGAATAGCTTTGTGGAATAAAACATGCACATAACTAGAGGGATTCGGTCCGACCCAGACCCACTGGCAGGGCAGCGTCTTTTCTCCAGCAGCATCTCCACTAAGTACAGCTAGGAGCCCACAGAAGCTTCATCTCCAGCTGCACCATGACTTCATCGGACAATGATGAAACGGGGAGTGACCTGTCTGAGTCTCTGGAGATCCGTGACCTCCAGGACCAGTATATGGAACCAGAGACCTGCTTCAAGTCCAAAAGCTTGCCCATCCTGAACGGACCCTGTCAGCCGGATGGAAAGGCTGCGGAGCTTCGACTGCTCAACACCACCCATGTGGCCGTGGAGGAGCGCAGCGGCCGTCAGCCCAAAACCCCAGACTCCAGTCAGCCAGAGACTCCCTCCTCCAGGACAGACTTCTCCCCCTCTGCCTCCAGCCTGGTGGGACTCAGTAGCTCTTTGCCCGTGGAGGGCCACAGGGCTGGGGGTAAAAAACTAGGTTTCTCTCTCACCCGCCTTATCTGCACCCCAGCCAGGAAGTATACGCGGGCCATCCTGAGGGACTCCCGCTGCTTCCTGTTCTGCATGTGCTACCTGACCTTCATTCAGTCCCTGATGGTTTCGGGCTACCTGAGCAGTGTCATCACCACCATTGAGAAGCGCTATAGTCTTCGCAGCTCTGAGTCCGGCCTGCTGGTCAGCTGCTTCGACATCGGCAGCCTGCTGGTGGTGGTCTTCATCTCCTATTTTGGGGGCAGGGGTCAGAGGCCACGCTGGTTGGCTGTGGGTGCTGTGGTCATCGCTATAGGGGCAGCATTGTTTTCCCTTCCCCACTTTATCTCACCACCCTACCAGATCCAGGAGATGAACTCCTCAATGGGCCTTAAAGGCCTCTGCCAGAGTGGCAACAGCAGCGGCCGTGAGCTCGACGTGGCATCGTGCCCTCGCGACCAGGAAGGCAATGAGCACAACCTGTATGTGACTCTGTTCATATGCGCCCAGATACTTGTGGGCATGGGGTCCACGCCGATCTACACCCTGGGGCCCACCTACCTGGACGACAATGTGAAGAAAGAAAATGCATCTCTCTACTTGGGTAAGACGTCCTATAATTCATTTTATTTTCCAAGCTTATGACTGATATTTATAAGAAGTGAATATTGTTATGCCATAAAAGCAGTCCAGATTTGATTTGCTTCAGCTTCACCAGTTTTTCTCCGCAGTACAAACTATGCAGCTCTGATGTGTGACTTTAAGAACGCAGAGGTGCTGGGTTATACAGTTACTGGTCTCTAACACAATTGGTGTCAATTATCCCAGTTGATATTATTCCCACTATAAATGCATTTGATATTTGCATTTTGATAGATTAGGAAGGTCTTGCTAATGTTTACCAGGAGGGTATGTGCATGTATATAAACCTCCAGAGTTCAACAGATGCACTCACCCCCACCGGCCCTCTGTCCTTTTGAATTAATCTCCGCGGCATGCAAACCTCTGCAGCACACTAAGGTAAACACAGACACTGCAAACTCAACCGTGGGCCAGAAGCACATGAGACGCGTGTGAGACGAGTGTGGGATGAGAACCAGAACTGGGTTGCAAATGAATAATGGTCCTGTACTGTCTGTCCGTCTGTGTGTGTGTGTGTGTGTGTGTGTGTGTGTGTGTGTGTGTGTGTGTGTGTGTGTGTTCATGTTACTGCTGTGTCCTCAGGCTTCTGTGTGCAAACAGAAGGCTGGCAGCAGTAAAGCAACATGCTTTCATGTTTAGCCAGAAAAGATTAGTTTCTGTTGTATTTCAATTCTAGCAGATTGACCGTTGTATTCTTTCGCAACTCGTTTGTACATTTCTTCACAGGTATTCTGTAATTTATCTGGTACGCTGGGCCTTAAAGGATTTGCTCAGAATGATTGGTACATGCATACCACATACTGTACATAGCTCACAGAGGAGTTCATGATTGCTAAAGTAATCCTCCTGCCTGTGCACTGTCATTGGGTTATTGGGGCATGGGGCACTCCTCAATCTGGTGTCTTTACACAGATGGTCACTGTCGCACTGACCTGTGTGTACAGCTGAAGTGAATGATTATTTTCACCATCAGTTAATCGATTGATTATAAATCTTGATTACACGGTAAAATTCCACCAAATAGTGATCACATTTTTTGTGCATTTTTGCTGGATAAATTCTCAGTGTGTGAGGATGCAGGTGTATATTTTAGTTTTTTTTTGTTTTGTTTTTTGTCTCATGTGAGGAGCAGTGCATGCACACTGTTGGACAGAAAACAACACCGACGTGGTTGCACAGCATTAGCCACGGTGCCGACACCAGCCCTTGATCACAACATTACACAGCCTATGAAGCACATTCTCTGTCGAGTCCTTTTCGCTGCCCGCTCCGCTGCCCCTGAGACCCAGTATTGATCAGAACCCTGCGTCACAGGGAGCCACTGCAGCACAGCTATTGAACCAGGCAGGAAAACAAGGAGAAAACGAGCCCAAACACAGGCTTGCTGTGCTCTCACAAATGCATCCGGGCTGGTAAGGCTCAACTTCACGGTCAAGACATCCCCCTGTACAGATGTACTGACCTTGATGGCTTTTTTTCAGAGGAATCCCAGAGGGATTAAGCTGTTTAGGGAAAACGGACATGTTCTGACATGTCAGAGCATGCAGATAATTGTGGGGAAAACGTCCTTGATGGTAAATGAGATACTCCCAATAACCATGGTAACTTGGCTTCAGTTTTATTAACCAGGTGTTTTGTGTACATTTTTATGTTTGACATTCTCTGAGGCTTCTTCTGGTAGTTGGTGCATGCAAGTACAGGTGGTGATGGCTTGTCATGGTCATTTCAGTCAAATCCACATTTAGACATCATAATTCTTTATTTCCAAAAAATAAATAAATCGTATTGTCTGGCAAGTGTCAGAGTTGACATTGAAATGTAGCTTTTTAACCTCTACCCATCCCTCAAGAAGGGGAAATGGAGCACTTCTAAACCTCCAAGCCATTTTTTATGTTTTCCAATTCTAATTGTGTGGGGATATAGGCTACCCATATCCTGAGGAGACCCCCCCCCCCCCCCCCCCCCCCCCCCGAAATTACCTTGAGATGAGTTTTCCCCCCCCACACCCATTAATGTAAACCCCTTCTCAATTTACACTGTCTCAGAGGGGAGGAGTTGCTTGATTTTGTAGGACAATGGTTTACACTGAGGGTACTTCTGGTGCCCTTGGAGGAAGAGGAAAAAAAACGAGAGTGTGTGTCAGGATGTTATCTTTGTGTATGCATGCATATACACAGTATAGGGCATTCCCTCTGACCAGACCCCCATTTCCCAGCTCTGGCCCCACATCACTATGGTAATGTTACGGGCACAGCATCTGAACTTTAACTCTTTTACTCTACTTTGTTGGCAAACGGTGGAATGAGGGTATAGTTAATTTGGCTTTGTATATCTCTTTTTTTTTTTTTTTTTTTTACTGGTTTTATAGCGCGCCCCTAGAGAACATAATGACACAAACTGGCAGCTCGAGTGGGGAAGTAGCCTCCGTGTGCACATTTCTGCCTCTTTCCACAGTCTTTTCTCTCTTTCTGCTCTGAGATTTACAACATACCATTCTTAGCGTTACTATGGTGAACGTTTGTCTTTGCCCTTCTCTGAGGAGCTCCTCCATCTTGTATGAAGGTGACTCGTTGCATTAGATGAGGTTTCTGTTCTTCGGTTGAGTAACCATTCTGTAGTAAACGGGAAAACAAACTTTATTTGAAACAACACTCTGCTTTTGTTCTTGATTTGTCGTCTCTGCTGTTCATGGTTGCCTCCGATCTCTAACACTCTGTCACCATCTCCATCCGATTTGGCAACGCAATGACCCATAGATCTAAATGATCAATAATCCAAATTCTCCTCATTGAATTGTTGATCCATTTCAAGCTCTGGACAGTGGCTGTGACCTCCCAGCTATGAGAAGGCGGGACAACCTCTGTGATTTACAAGCTAATGATACTGAGATGCTGTTATTGACGTGGGGTGAATGGAGAGGTCAGCTCTGATTAGATTGCTGTCTGCGTGTCCACACTACCTTCCAGAGGAGATGTTTGAACTCAGTTTGCAGCCAAAATATAATTGAAATTCATACTGTTATTATAACCCTTTGTTTATGCACAGTTTTTTTTAAATCAACCTTTTTATTGTCTTGACTTTGCAGCCTTTTTGCATACAAATATACATGCAGCTGCCCTGTCTACATGCAGGATAAGGTTAATTGATTCCTCCTGGCCTAACTTTTGTAGTGCAGATGACTCTGAAGCTAACGTACTGGTGAGTGTTATTGGTGCTTGTGTGCATTATATATGTTCTATGAGATACTCTTGAAACGCCAAGACATCTGACGTAGGCCAGCCTGACATAGTGAGCTGTTTATTTTACTAAAGAGGAGGAGAAGAGACGAGCTTTAACACCCACAGGGACATCTTGAAGACGGGTCTTGTCTACACTTTCTGATACACACACAATCTAGTTTCCTTCTTACAAAAGAACTTACACAATCTTACACCATAGATTCTCACACACACACACACACACACACACACACACACACACACACACACACACACACACACACACACACACACACACACACACACACACATGCTTTCATAAGCACAAGGGGTCTGCTCTCTCCCAAATTTAGAAAGAACAGTTGCTCTCACTGCACACACACACACTATAGGAGAGAGACTGAGTGTTCAGTGCAGTGCGTGTGTGTCCCCACAAGATTAGAGAGAAAACAACAGGAATGAACAGTTAGTTCAGTCAATCATGCCTCACTGTGTTTTTAATTTTGGGACTTTTTAGCAAGGATTATCAGCCACAGCCCTGGCACGTCAGTTTCGTTAAACTGTTTGTCCTATTCTGCCTAGCAGCCAAAGCAAATGCAGACTTTTGCACACACAGAAGCAAACACACTGGTCCCTGGAGAAGCTGCTCTCTCTGCCCCACCAGGCTAGGCTGCTGATGGATCACATTTCAGGATCTGTTAGGGTACACGTTTGACCCCGTCAGTGGCTGGCACACGTATTAAAAGAAGGCGGTTTCATCCCTGTCCCCTTGGCTCATCTTCAAGAAGGTTTTAAATATCACTGTGTCCCTTCTCTCAGTCCCGTTACCCAGACCCCTCGGGTTACTCAGCAGCAGGCAACCTTTTTAGCTGCAGACTGCAGGCCTGCCAGCTCTGACCACTACTACTATCATGACTCCCTCTGTGAACCACTGACCCCCTCTGAGGCGGATCCTGTGCCACTGATGACTGTTTCAAAAATCCTTCCTGTTTTTGTTTTTTCTCTCCACCGACCTGCACTCCTTCCAGACAATTTGTCTTTAATGAGTCCGCAGTTAGAGTAGGAGTGATGGAATAAGACCGAGCACTTTCAATCAAGTGTGGGAGTGTGATTGTTTCCAGAGGCAGGAGTCTAGTCTGTAGTACAGTCTGACTTCTGGACATTTTTCTGTGTTGTGGCCTGTTTTGAAAGTGTGGGAGGGTTCCTGGGGAAACGCCACAAGAGGTTTTCGTGATCGCAGGAATTCTGAGAAACCTTTTTGTTTTAAGTTATGTGGGAAAGAAATGGAATTTTCTTTTTCTTTGTTCCCCGCTGGCTCTTTGGTCCATGTTGTTGTACCAAATCTGCCTTGATCCCTGGCGCTTGTTGGCTGGGGTTAAGATGAAATAATGCCCCCAAATAGCTTTTGGGGTGGTTTAATAGTGACTGCATATAAATAACCACTGTAAGGGATTGTTTCTTATGTGTTTTTGGACGTTTACACATTATAAATCTTGGAAAATAAAATATGATTCAGATTGATGTTATGGCTGAGGGGTTTATGTGTTAAAGTAAATGCAAAAAGCTCAGGACGGTATAGACACTTCCTCTTCCACCCACGAAGCCATACATCCTAATTATTGAGTCTCTGGGGGGCATTACATAATTACCTGAACCATGCCGGTCAATTTGGACAAATTACAGCACCACATTCACAAATGAAACCTCTAATTTATAACATATCTTAATGTTACATCCTTACTTGCAAAAAGCGTTCTATTTTTATTTCTCACTTTATATTTCCTGTCGAGAAAGATAGCTTTAATACTTGTTCATGTCCTCTGAGCTGTCACATCCGTTTCTACGTGTTTTATGGCCTGTAACAAAAAACAAGAGGCCACTCCACTTAAGATGTTCTTTGTCGCTTCGTCTCTACTGGCTGAAATCACTCAAAAACCTGCAGCCTCTGTGTATTTTCTCTGATTAAACTAATCAGAATTGTGAAGAGAAACATGCCCATCCTTTGCCTGTTGTGTCCAGTAAGGAAATTAGTTGTGGTCCCTAATTGCCAGATGTTTATCTGTTGCCAGGGGTACAGTATTTCCTATGACCGGAACAGAGGGTTGTTATTGAGCACTAGATTCCCCAAAAGGCAGAAACTGAGCTTCTCTGGGATTCAACATATGTGACCTGCATCAATTCTCTCTGGATCAAGTAGTTGCAGATAGTGAACAGACACGGCATGTACATCCACGTTAGGCTCAATTACATTCCCCTCTGTGCCTCATCTTATCTGCGCAGCTCAGTCCGACCTCGAGGTTGATTCAGCCTTCAGGGTCTTGGGAGTGTTGTTTTTCCACAGAAATGAAAAAAATCCCCCTCCATCCTAGTGTTATGCCCTCAGAGCAGTGGCCATTGTTCTCCTTTACTGTGCACATTCTTCTGTCTGTTGTGGCGGCTCTGCCAAGCTCTGTTATGCCACTAAATGTAGCGTTAAGCTGGTTGTGCATTATATAACTCAAGCTAATAGCTAACATGTAACTGTGATACAGCTCATTGGACAGACGGCATTTCCACTTATGTTAGCTGACCGAGTTTGTTTATTTTTGTGGGATGTTTGGGAGAAAGGATTTATTTTACACAGTAGTGTTTTTTTATGGCCTAAAACAGGTACTATGATCATTTGAAGTAAAAGCCTGCTACTTTCAATCAGGCTTTTGTTCCTGTTAGCTGTGTGTTTTACATTTTAGGGGCCTAGTTCTTGGAAGACCGTTGAGCAGCTGTTTAGAGGTGTGTGTGTGTGTGTGTGTCTGTGTGTGTGTGTGTGTGTGTGTGTGTGTGTGTGTGTGTGTGTGTGTGTGTGTGTGTGTGTGTGTGTGTGTGTGTGTGTGTGTGTGTGTGTGTGTGTGTGTGTGTGTGTGTGTGTGTGTGCACCTGCAGTTGGGGGTGGGTGAGGTTTGGGGCTTAGGGGGTTGGTTTGCAGGAGCAAGTGTTTTGTGTTGGTTTTCCTGCAAGCATGCAGTGGTATTTTCTCGTCTGTGTGGAGAGACTGCAGAGGAGGCTGACCCATCAACGCCGAGACTGGCGTCATACACTTGTGTCACAGTGTGTGTGTGTGTGTGTGGGAGGCTCCTCTGCTGCAGAGCAGGTCTTTTCTGACCTGCATTTTACAACAAACGGTGAGAATGAAAGCAGGGCTGTGCTATGTAGTCACTCCATCTGCTGCGTGTTCTGCCACAGTAATTATATTCACACCAATACTAATCAAAGTATTCCAGATTTATGGTTGAGATCACCTAAGCTCAGCTATTAATATTTGTTTAGCCTGTTATCCTTTTAAGATACCAGTGAAAACTATTTTCTCACTCTTGCCAAGAGCTCATACAGGACAGGCATACAGGCATAAAAAACTGTTGTAAATATGATTAAGAATATGCCTTGATATTCTTGGAGGCAAGGCATGAGCTGATGTTTGAGAATGGAACTATCATTCTTTCTTGTTTATCTTCCTCTTGGGGTGTAGCTGGGGTTGGAATTGGACAGAACAGGGTGTACTGATGAATCGGCCAAATTCCTGGCTCTGGCCAAAGATGATGTTTATCACTATGAATCAGATTGCTGAGCCATGTCTGAATGAGGGAGGCTGAAAAGCTGCAGGTGCAAGCTTTTGGCATAACACCTAAGCCTTGTACTCACTACTCCAAATTAACACACACGCACACACACGTGCACACACACGTGCACACTCATGCACACTCATGCACTCAGTGCCTGAGTGCATGAGTCATGTGTGTGCACCCCCCAGCCCAGATGCCCCTTTCATGGCCCCTCATCAGCTGAAAGATTATCTACCAGCCTCTCAAATGCTGGAACATTATGTATGCACAGACACACAAAGTGGTGACAGCACTCCACCAGTGTGTGTGTGTGTGTGTGTTTGTGTGTGTTTTGGCAAGAGGTAATGTAAGGATCCCATCCGATTGGCTGAAGTTGATAATGAAGCAAGTTTAGGCATCATAACTGCATATGTTTCTGTCAACCAATGGAGATAAATGTCTTCCAGTCTTCCTCTCCAAAATGACTCCAACTGTTTGATAAAGCTGTGAAGCTACAGTGTGGGCAATTTTCACCTAGAAATGCCTTTTTATAAACCTTGATTGTGCCCATAATCCCACAAACCTGATGACTAATCCTAACCTAGACCAGCAATTTGTTGATTCAACAGCTTGTTGAGAAACTGGATGGAGGAGGCTCAACAGTGGACCCTCTGTTCCTTCCTGTTGGCCTACCTGGGCATCATGTTCTGTAAATTTGCAAGATACTGACCTGAACTTGTCTAAAGAGGAGATTTCATTGTGAATATTTCCTCTACCATTAGTAGCAATTAGTCGAGGATTGAATGAAAATTGTGTATTTGCTCAAATTGTGTAAAGGGAATGAGTAAAATTCACAAAGAAAGATGGATTAGGAGGAAAAGCCACAAAAGATGATGGATTAGAGAATTAAGTAGAGCGCCATATGATTTACTTAATGTGGCAGTGTGTGAAAGACTTCTGAGAAATATAAAAAAATGAAGTCCTATAAAAGGGCGGAGGCACAACTAAATTAGGCCCAGTCTTTGAATGACAATCCATCAGTAAGCCAGTTAAAGAGAACTGTGTTGGTTTGGTTGGCTTGTCACAAGGGGGGATTGTGAGGAAGAGAGTGAAATAGATTTCCAGCTGTCTAATAAATAATGCTGGCATAGTTGGTGAGAACCGTTCCCCTCTTGATTGACAACAAAGTAGGATTTATTTGTGCACAGCATTCACAAAAATACCGTTCCAGCAGCTGGGGAAAACAGAATTTAATATGACCGTTAAAATTTAAATCGAATCACATCAACGATCTTCACTATGTCCTGTTTAACGAGAGTATATAATGAGAATAATAAATAGTCAGAGACTGTTGCTTTTAGTCTGTTATTCTAGTACAAGTGAGGAGACGAACATTCGACTGAGACACAAGTGGGTTTTTCACTCTCTTCCCTTCCCACTCTCCCAAAAAACACTCCTGTCCCAATCCCATGTACAAAATAAATAATTAAATGTATGTCTTGTTCCAATCCTGGAAGAATGAATCGGGTCCTATTCCGCTCCTGAGTTAATTCATACTAGAACTTGTATAAAAACTAAAGAGACACAGATTGCAATTTTCCTGCCTGATTCCAGTTTTCTTTCCATCTAAGAACTATAATTGACAGTCCGAACAAAAACCTTTTTGAAATAAATAATTCTCAATATATTGTATAGTATGTTGATAAAGGATGTACATGATATGTAAATAGTATCACTGTTTAAATAGTATTAGTACTAACAGTCCCTTAACCGACAGATGTTAGCAGCAGATTTGTGGTCTTTTGCCATCAGTGCAGGTCCAGAAGCCTTACGCCAGCACAGAATCAGCAGAAAATGGTCATTTTGCGTCAGTTAGGATCCGTGACCCTCGTGACGCACACAGAAGTTGTACTGGGGTCTCACAAAAATGCCTCTCATGCCAGAAATGTAAGTGGCAACTGATGAGGCTCACTGCTACAGCCACTTTACTGGCTGAATCATATTTGGTTAAAATGGTTAATAATCTCCTTCATGCACATCTTTCTGCTGAATTGCTTTTCTTACGCGTTCTATCAATGGTGAGGAAACGCATGCAGCGTTGACTCACTGCCTGGCTATGCCGTAGCCTACCTCCTGCAGCAGAGGGGCAGCTAGAGATAAAGAAACCCCCTCTATTCTCTTTTCTCTCAATTTCTAAATATTTGATTTGGGAAAGTGAGCTTGGGGAACCCCATGCAAGGAAAGTATAGCAGCTTGCATGCAAATGTTATTACAGTGCACTGTTTGGGCTTTCTTTGTACTACGACTAAGCTTTGGGCATTACTATCCTGCAGTCAAGAGCTTTGGTAAAATCCATAACAAAAGAGGACACAATTTCTGACTTTTCTTTCAAAAGACGTGACAAAATTCATCTCTACAGTGGAGCACGTACAGTCAATTTATGAATTGTATTGTGTGTCTCTTCTCTACAATTTCAGTCATGCACATCACCACATCTGGATGAGAGACGAGGTCACTGGGTCATAGTTTGAGGTATTGACGAAGACTGTAAGAGGGGGATGGGAAAAGCAGACTTAAGATGCTGATCAAGTCCTCTGTGCCGCTTGTGATAAGTCATGTCTTCTGCTTAAGGGGCTTATACCAGTAATGCCCGGCTCAAAAGCCTGATGTGTGGCCTGAACACAGATTTCCAAGTCGGAGAGGCTTTGACGTTGCTGTTCGTATGGTTCTATCTGTAACAGTCTGTTGTACTGCCTGCATTCCAGGATCAAAGTTCTTTACTTGATCCATTAAGATATTCACGACCTCCTGCACACATTGCATACTTATCTCATCCTTTTACCACCCACTGTTCAGCCTGTGGGACGCCAGCACTGTTGAGGACTTTCATTGATTGCTAGTACCGTCCTATTAAATGTTACATGCATATCAACAGATTATAAATGTATGAGTAGATTATATTCTCTACTTTTTGGCCATTATGGATGAATAGTATAGCATACAATTAAATCACGTTCAAGCCTTCTGGTAATCCAACAGTGAAATCATGTTATATTAAGAAATGGTAAATATTAAAAACCAAAATGACCATGAAATATAATATTTAACCCTGAGATGCAATTACATTTTGTCATTTTGAACCATTGAAAAATAATTTACAGTACCAATGGAAAGCAGGGTTTTCCAGAATAGAACAGATATCGTCTTTGATAGTAAATTCAAACTGGCACACGCATGCAATCGCATATTGGTATGCCTGCTGAAGCTGTTGTGCCACTTCAAAGCTAAATCAGCATGCTAATATAATAGAGACCATATCTGCCGGCTGAACACTTCATGGCAGAAAATTGCTTCTTGACCTGTTAATCCCATATTGGAGCTCTGTGTGAATACAGTTTGTCTGGCTTCCATCAGCCTGTGCCTATTTTTGTGCTGGTGTGTATTTATTTGTATTTATATTTTTTTATGTAAGCCTGTGGTTCACACTTCAATGTGGCCACTATATGGTGTGTTTGTATGCATGTTTCTGTCCATGTTTGAATATCAGACTTTGAATTAGTGAGTGTAGTTGGGTTTATGTTGATTTACTTGATGGAAACTGCAACTTTTTTCTTTCTTTTCCATCACACTTTATTCTCATTAATTTCCAGCACCTCTCGTACCTACCGCTATTACCTTCCCCTGGCCTTTTTTTCTGTTAACACTCTTGAGCTCATTCCCTCCCTGACTGTTTTTATTCTATGGGAGCGAAGCACTTGTACAGATACCCATATAGAAATGTTCTTCCATTATTGATCTGATGCTTAATGCAGGATCATTCAACAGCGGTTCATGTTTTATTCTTGAATTCGTTACGGTGCAAATGCTGCTGATACTGTATGATGTGAGAATTTACAACCTATAATAATAACTGCTTTAAGAAAAACTTTTTTTTTTTAAAGGAAGAAAAGTTGTCAGCCTCTGGCTGCAGAGTTATAGTGCTATTAGTTGACGTCATACCGCTCTGCACCATCCAGACAACAACATGATTTCTGAAGAACAACAGTTTTTTATTTTTATTTGTTGAGCTGTTTTATAACAAAGGCCTATTAATGCTTTTTTTGTCCCACTGTGTGAGGCCACAATTCCCGTGCATGCCCTCTGGGTAAAATTGTAAGGTTAGGACTTGTAAGAAGACACTGCTATGTCAGCAGGTTGCCATGACAATGATGTCATTCCCCCATTTCATTGTCTTTTTCGTCCTCTTGTCTTTCAGAGGGTAAGGTCACATGACTGAATTGATCCCCGTAACACAGGGATACATAGAGCACTCTCCCTCTCTTTCCGTTCTTTCTTTTTTTTCCAACTGCCGCGTGGATCATCTGTCATACGGCTGTCACCTGCAGCTTCACTTTTCAAAGCGCTTCAAGCATGGAGCCGGACTGTCGGTCCAGCTTATGAGAATCCTGAAGCGTGTGCTGACGTATCGCATAAAGGGGATGTTATTAAACAAAGCGAAATAGCTACTTCAGATTTATTTCTGTCGCACAGCAAATCGATTATCCCACGTCGGCGTGAATAGGTAATGTGTGATGCATAATGTTGCATAAATCAACGTGACATGCCTCTTGAATAATGCAGAGCAGACTATTTGATTGAATCTTTTAGCTGGCACAGCCCAGTGAATACAAATCCAAGGTTGTTGTGTTGCTGCCTGCCACACTTCCCCAGGCTTGCTTGGAGGCTGACTGAGCTTTGTAGGCTAATAGCCAGGTGGGCCGCTGCATAATTAATTGACACGAAGTCTCCAGAAAGCCAGTCTCATACTAAAAAAAATAAAATGAGACTTACTGCACATGGCCTGCATGTAAACATAAACACACACACACACACACACACACACACACACACACACACACACACACACACACACACACACACACACACACACAGTGCTCCAGATGTAATAAAAGTGCAGTCTGACACTGATTTGTAGCCTCAACTTTTTAACCCTGCAGTGTTCTGACAAGGCAGTGAACGTCCCGTCATATATTTAGTCTACGTACTGAAATTAAATCATTAATCTGTGCTAATGAGTTTGGCCACCAGGGAGCTGCTTCATTAGGTGCAATGTGCTTTCTCATCAGGTCCGGTTGCTCTGCGTTCTCTCGCTTCATCCTCTGCCGCTCTGGCTGCGTCTCAACGGTGAGGGGGTGAGGAGAACAGAAGGTCCGGAGAGGTTGAGGGGGGGGGGGGGTGGGGAGGAGGGAGCGTCACAGACAACATTGTATTGTTATGCCTGAAATTCCATTCCCAGCTAAGGCAACTATTGAAGCAGCTGGGTGCCGTGAATCCTCTAGTTCCCTGCAATTCTTGCAGAAGTTGTTTCCGGAAAGGAAAGTTGCCCGTTGCAATTGTATTTAAAAAGTCATTAGTTGAGGCCTCGGTAGCTAAGGATTGCAAGGTAACAGAAACACATTAATATTCAATGGATCTGCAGTGGAGATATTTACACCAATTCAAAAGCATCAGCAGCCACCTGGGCATTTACCTTCCTGTAATCACGCCTCTAATTCATGCTCTACTGCCATTCTTCTCTTTCTGCTTCACCCTCATTCATTCCTACAAGCTACGATTGAGTCAGTGCAGCTCATGAATACAGACAAAGTCAGGAGGAGCGACGCTCTTATGAAGAGTGGAGACAACAGAGCAGCGCTGGTCCCCGAAGGTTAGATATGAGAGGGATGTTGCTGAGCAAGCTTTACACTCTGTTACACAGCCGGATCAGTCACCACAGACTGCAGCCCAGCTCCTCTCCTTCTGTTTCTTTACGTTCCATCACTCTCACTGTTTCTTCCTGCCTCATCTGTTTTCTTTGTCTCCGCTTTCTCTCCTGTCCAATTTTCTCTCTGTTTATCAGTTTTTATTTCCTTCCACTATATTGCCCTTTTTTTACATTATTCTATCTGGAATATTGTTGAGTAAATCTCCTCTTCCTGACACCGCTGTGTCAATCCCTCACAAATAATGGACCGGAAACTCTAAATTGAGGTCAACGATGCACTGTAAAACTCTCTAACCTTATCCCTCCGCCATTCTTACCCTTGATGCCCTTGCCCCTCCCCCGTCACATGTGCATGTGCGTGCACGTTTTAAGCTTTCATATAATATGCAGGGAGAGAGTGACCTTGGTTCACGTTAAAGTCACTGAGTTGTAATTGTTTTCCCCCCCTAGGCCTGTGCAATAAACAATAATATCGCGTTGCTTATATTGGAGATTCTGCTTGTAACATTTGCACGCTCTGTGACTTCATCCTCAATTGGTATCTATTCATGCATGTCTTTGCATATAGCAAAGTCAGCACAAAATTACCAGAACATATTGAAAGTCAGGCTGAATGGTCACGTGACTCACGTTGATGGTTTAGATGCTGACATTGTATAACATAAGAGCGGACAGCCAGTAACTGCAATGGAGAGCTCCTAATGCATTACCTCCACACGTGTATGAAGCCGATGATGTATCATCCCTCCTGTGCATTGTGTAATTGAGTCAGGTGAGCCCGTGACGTGTCTGACGCTTTACATTGGCATTCACCCCCTGTGCTCCACAGCACATGTGTTTGTGTGTGATGGAGCGCTGCTGCTGTGCCAGCATATTCCTCAATCTGATGGCTCTGCCCTGGCCGCCCTTCAATCCCTTCGTCCCTGAATATCATGGCTCGGTGCCAGGCGGGCAGGGTAGGGTGACGATGTCAGGCACGGTTTATGACCCTCGTCGTCCTCCAATCGGGAAGAACTCTGTTAACGTGATGGATGGAGGGGCGAGACAGATGCTTACACGACCGCCCAAGGGGGGATAAAATATGGCCTGCTCTCTTCGGGTGCCCGAAAACCGGGATGATGGAGATTTGAGGGCAAGCAAAGGACCATACTATGCTCAACCTTTGCCTAACGAGTGAACGGCTGGGTGCGCCCGGTATATCTCGTTGAAGCCAGGGTGTGTTTAAATGATGGGGTGTTATATTTGGGGCACAGGAAGGGTCAGCAGTCAGCAAGAGGAGGTAAAGAGAATGATTCATTCTTTGGCTTTCCTTTATGTGGCAGTTGTTTAGTTATATTCAAGCCTCAAATCCTGTTGGGTTTAAAGCAAGAGCCGACTCGCACAACTGATTCACGCACTACGATTGTCTCTATTCATATTGTCAACCAGCTCAGAAATACATAACCTCATTTTGTAGTCACACCGGTCTTAAGCAAAATCAAGAGGCAGGAGATTTGAATCTGAAACCCTCTACAGTTTATAAAATGATGCGTACCAACCAATCAGTCTCACCCTCATCTTTGTACTCCGTTGGCTTTAGAGCCAGCCAGCCTTTCTATTAGGGAAAGTTCTGTACTTTATAGATTTTAGAAATGATTTTGTGGTTTACCAAAGAAGGTCTTCTTTTGTTTTGTGAGACTTTTTTTTATTTCAAAATGGAAATAATAAGATATGACCCCTTGCCGTCCTTGACAACTATAATTAATTGTTTGTCTTTGCTGGGTAATTTCTTCAGTTGCATTGTGTATCTGTTTCACTGCCACAGTGAATTGAGTCTCGGCCAGCAGGATATGATAAATGATGCAGTGAAAGGAGTTATGATATGCAAGGGACAGAAGTGAAAGAGCGAGGGACACCTGCTTAGAGAAGGGATTCATGTCTGCTAGATTTTTAGAAATGAAACTGCCACAGACCTTATTTATATTATACACTCGCATAGACGTGGGTGTCCTATTTAGGCTGATGAAATATGTTGGAGGGCCTTTTGTTCTTTCAGCAATATATTCCTATTTCCCTTTCCCCCAATAGTTTTGTTTCTAGAAACCAGGATTTAATTAACTGTGGACAAGGATTTGAGCTTTGGGACATGGTTGGAACCGCACTATAGCAGTTGGCATGTGCTCTGTTGTCCAACAGCACTCAGTGTTGGGTTGAAAATATGAGGGCAGGGAAAGATGCAAGCCTCCTGTGACGTAACTATTCTATATGCAAATGTTGGCAGGGCAGCTGAAATGGCTTTTGAGGTTTAATTCTGTGAAAATCGATCTGTGTTGACGGAGATAAGTGTGCATTTGTTATGTAATTGGGCAGATATGAGGTGTTCCTCTGGTCTTGAAGGGGTGGCTACAAACTTCACGCTTCTGTTGCTCCCCTGACGTGTGTGTGTGAGAGCAAGCGAGTGGTTTGGAGACATCTTGCCAGTGAAAATGTCAAAAGAACTGCTTGGTCTACTTGTGGAAGAGTCTTTCACAGAAATATTTAATGCATATGCGCGCACACACACAACTATCGTAAAGAGCTGATCCCTCCCCTCAGTCTCGCACACACTCCAACACACTGACGACTAGCCGCAATGTTCCAGGTGTAATTATAGAAAGTTTGCCCCTGATTACAGCGTGTAAATGGCTTTGACTCTCGTCTCTGCTGGATGTCCACAGGAGGTTTTTCCACTTGTCCAACTTCGGTTATCTAACGTTAATGAGTTTTTCCCTTCCTGCGGCAAAGTGACGGAGTGGGATTAGTTCACCTCTGTGAGGGCCTGAGAGGCCCCCGAGGGCGAATGTTTCACCCCACTCGCTCTCTGAGGTTTACTGGTGCGAGAGAGCTGCAGGCTTGCCCTCAGGTCAATGCGAGACCTCTGGAGCTTTTAGGTCAGTTGTTACAGACGCTTCAAAAGCTGTGAGAAATGACCCCGGGGCGGCTGGAGAGTTACCACTGATCTCAGTGCAGGTGTTCTGAATGTGGTGGACGATGCATCAGGGGTAATGAACAGCCCCCGCAGGTCTTATTTAAACTATAAATATGAATGAAGAAAGTTGAAAAACTTCCTCTGAAACAAAGTGATGTCTTACTGTTTTAATAATGGGAGATAATGTAGGCCTCATGATTATCGCAGTGTACAAATTATTTATAGTAGCTCTAGTTAGGAGAGCAGTTCAAAGGGTATTTGATGTTATCGAAGTTTCTGATTGGTTCTCTCTGTGTCTCTTCCAGCCATCATGTACGTAATGGGAGCCCTGGGACCTGCAGCTGGCTACCTGCTGGGAGGCGTCCTCATCGGCTTCTACGTCGACCCCAAAACTGCAGTCAACATTGATCAGAGTGACCCCCGCTTTGTTGGCAACTGGTAAATACAATGTATACCTGTATGGTTACCCGATCCCTGAGGTGCTTTTCTCGTGCAGTGTTCTCAATTGTCCATACAACCCAACTGTCATTTCTTCCTGTCAGGTGGAGCGGCTTTCTCCTGTGTGCAGTCGCCATGCTCCTGGTCATCTTTCCCATGTTTGCCTTCCCCAAAAAGCTGCCCCCACGCCACAAAAAGAGGAAGAAGAAAAAGATTGGTTCATCCAGCGACCTGTCCAGCGATGACGATGTGATGAAGGAAAAGTCCAGTGGCAAAGACAAGAATGTCCCCTCCTCCATGGGCTTTGGAAGGGACATCAAAGGTGAGTCACGGATCATATCAGCCTTCCCTTTCCACCTCTGGAGAGGTTGCATGTACCCTACCTAAAGAAACTGAGTTATTGATGTACAAATGGCCCGTGATCCCATCAATGGCCATGGTTAGTCATTATATCGAACAGCGGAAGCGCCGTTGAGATCTCCTTTAAATATGTTATTGATGGCAGGAGGCTGAAAGCAGGAATTCATTGTAAACACGGGCAGTTTTGGTGGAGATTTGGTTCTATTTACTTTAGTAGATTAATATTAAACATGGCTTAAAGTCATATAAAAGTCCTGTCAGTTGGAGACACTACTACTACTACTAAAACAATCATGAATTATTCTCCTAACTTTCCCTGGAAGAGCCCCCTGGTTAAGCTGTATTCTACTCCAGTGTTTCCCAACTTCCGCTTGTCTGATTATTTTTTTAGACAGTTCTCTCTCTCTCTCTCTCTCGTTCTCTCTCTCTCATTCTCTTTCTCTCTTTTTTTTAAATGAGCTCTCAAGGGAACTCAGTCACGTCTCCACACACAGGAGTAGACCGTCTCGGCAGCAGAGTAAAACTGTAGCGTGCATGTTCGCTCTCACACTCTTTATTATATGCAAAACAACTAAAGTGAATTTTTATATTTATTGAAATGGGTGTATACTCGTAGAACCATGCTTATGTGCTTTCCCCTGAGCAGGATTGTGTCTGGCAGCGCAGATAACACAAAATGCAACCATGAATGCATTCTAGCTTCTTCAGATCAGTGGCCTCTCTCTGGCTGGTTTACTTGTCCCAGCAGGATGTTTTGGCCTGTTGTGCAAACTATTGCCAATTTTGCAGACGCAGGCACTTCAATGTTTGGATCTGTAATGTATTATAGTGCTATGCACGTCTATTGACGTGTGTGTGTGTGCGTGCGTGCGTGTGTGTGTGTGTGTGTGTGTGTGTGTGTGTGTGTGTGTGCGCGTGCGTCCCCAGAGCACAAATTCAGCACTTTCAGTGAAATGTATGCTGCACTGAAGAAGCTGTTTTACCAAGGATTTCCCCCCACTTCAGATCATCAGCAAACACTGAAAAATGCCAACACTGAATATTTTTCAGTAACGCACGTCAGGAAAATGCTCCAGACTATGGGCAACTGCTGTTTGCGAGCAATTCTTAACATTTCTTTCTGTGTGATATTTTACAAAAGTAGTTTTAACACTAATACTTTCAAATAAGGTGTGACTATTTAATTCTCAATGTTTAAACTTCCTGATAAATGGTAAGAAACTGGCATCAGGAATTAATCGATTGATCGACTAATTGCTTGTCAAGTAGGTCCAACCCAAGGTGACGTCCTCAAATGTCGATAAACGGTCTAAAAGCTATTCAGTTTACAAAGATATAAATCATGAAACCAGCAAATCCTCAAATTTGAGAAGCTAGAACCACATAAATTGTTAAGATAACTGCCGATACATTTTCTGTCAATTGACTAATCATTCAATGCTTGCAGACTTTTATATACATGTATAGTTTGTTGCTTTTACAATACATGCTCAGATTACAGATTAGATTAGTTGTCATATTAGATTTATGAATTGTCCTTTTAGATCGTGCACGAGTCATGCACACCATTGTTGTTCAAATCCCCGTGAAATGGAGGTTAGAGCATCTTTAGCTTCTGTACTGTGACGTATTCCCCAATGAAATATATATTTGAGCGGTGCACATTTACAAGAGGGATGTGAGTCAAACACTCAAATGCATTTGATTGGACTGGTCAAAAGTGGGTGGGCTTAGAATTTAGCCCGATACGCAGCTACAAACGATTGTTTGCTCCACACACACCTCCCTCATCTCTTAACGTTTCAGATCGATTGGAGGGATGGATGTCATGATATTATTGGTTGAAACTGGTTGCTACTAGCTTATGTCATATTTAGTTTTGCAGAAAGAAAAGATTAATAGATTTGTTTGGGGGGAATATTGTACACATTTTGTTTAAAAAGGGGCACAATATGTTTGGGGATGTGATCTAAAATGGGTTAAGTCTTTTTTTTTTTTAAATGTAATCTTGATCCACTGCTTAGACTAGCTTCATAGGTTGAAACATCACTTGTATAAGCTACAGTGCATTTACAGATATAACAAATCAAATTATATGATCACCTGAATCCTCGCAAAGAGTAGTGTGCAGCAAAAAGCTGATGGGTTTGACCAAGTCATCAAATAAATTCCCACAAGAAAGTAGCGAGTGTGGCAACTATTGCGAGCCCCGGGTCGGTCTGATTGAGAGCAGCTGCTGTAAATGTCAACAGGACCTTGCCATCTGTCCCCCTCCAGACAAGATTACAGCCCAGCTCCACAGGAATGAAATAATCAGCGTCACCATTCTATTCATACCTTTTTGATCTGAGATAACACCGACAGATGCTAACATTGCCCCACCTACAACAAGATTAGTTTAATTAAGAGTTGAGACGGCTGTCCCCGAATCAATTCAACAAGCCACACCCATTTAGGCTGACCAGCTTCATCATAACTTCCTTACTAAAATAGTGCTCTCCTGGCCTTTTTGGATATCAGCTGCAGGAAAGAAGTGAAGAGGAAATCTCTTTCCTGTTTTTTGCTGTGAAAAAAAGATTGTGTGAATATGAATCTTTTTATTCGTGGCCTTAATTTGAAAAAAAGTAGATGTTTAATCTAATATTTTTTGTCACTGGATGTAAGACAAACAAGAAAACAGATAACATCTGCTTTCAACAGCAGTGTCGAGGGCAGTTTGGAGATCCCTGCATGTGCTGGGTGTTCCTCAGAACGTCCTCACCAGGTGCCCAGACTACACATGCTTTCTCTTTTTTTGTTATGTAGAGAAGCAGCAGCTTGAGTCTGAGGTCCCTGTGGACTGTGCAGATCCCCATTCTGTCAAACCTGCTACTGATTTATTTATTTTTTTAACTTGCTGAGATGAAGCAGCTTGTATCTTCTGTTGACCCTGAGAACTGTGTTCTCTGGCAAGGGCACGTAAAGCAAACCTTTTAAATGCAAGAGAATAGACACTTAACAAATCAAGACGACCGTCATAGCGGTCTTAAAATGATCTGGCAGATATGTAGTTTTCTCTCAAAGTTGTGTCATGTCTCTATATTAAACAGGATGTTGTGAATGGGACTTAAACTTGAGAGGAAGATGATTTGCAGAATGGGGGAAAATGGACATTGATGGTATGTCAGTTTCAATCGACTCAGTCATTTAGGGCTGTTAACACACACCTCATTGAGTTGATGTATGGGTGGTGTCATGATTTGGAAATTAGTTATTCAACTGGGAGACCCATGTTTGAGTTGCCATGACAGCAAGCATCTGCCTCGCTGTGAGTAAGAAACCGAATCTCCTTTCGCTCCCGTTTGTTTATTCTGCGGAGCAGAAAGGGACATCGGATGCTTATCTTTCGTGATCAATGGCTCCATAGAGAAAACTCAAACCTGTTCTGCCTGGTAACAGAAATGTACTCACAGTTTGACCACATGACTTGTGAGTTTCAGGATGAGAGGGTATTCTGCATCATGTCAACCAAATCGTATGGACACTGCCCCCAGGCAGTCGTAAAGGGCATGTTTGCCCTTGTTATGATGGACCAAGGATGACTGCATTCAGGCTGCAGAGCATGGATTGTTTTGGGGTCTCGGCAGAAATGCCCATGATCCACATACTTTCATTATACATCAAAACCTGCTGGTAGTCATGTTTTCAAGCTTCAATGGGTTTCTGGCTACAATGAGCGTCTGTGTGTTTATGTCTTGTTTGTTCCTGCCATCTTGCAGGAAACAAGGAGCCTCGATACCAGATGTAATGAGACATGGTTGGTTTTATGTATGCATGTTTCAGAGACATTTAAAGATGGTGTTAAATGTACTCATTAACATGGTAATAATGAGCACGGTTTGCTTGGGTTACAGATGCAGGCAGCTTTTTCTCATTTACAGCTTGCCGGTAATGATCCTTCTTCTGATGATGCCGTCGAGCGAAGTCTGTGTGGCCGTGAGAGGCAAACTAAGACCGATTGAGTGTTAATTGCAGAACCACTGTAATAACGTGCTCTGTCTTGTCTTGTATCCCTCCCCAGACCTCCCCAAGGCGGCCCTGCGGATCCTCAGCAACATGACCTTCCTGTTCGTCAGCCTGTCCTACACGGCAGAGTGTGCCATCGTCACCGCCTTCATCACCTTCATCCCCAAGTTTATAGAGTCACAGTTTGGTATCCCCGCCTCCAACGCCAGCATATACACCGGTAAGTCTTTTTTTTTTTTTTTTTTTTTAAGTATGTCTGTCTTTGTTCATTCATTCAATTTCTTTTCAATCGACTCATCACAGTTGCAGAGTCGAGCATACATGTGAGCTGTCTTGTGAGTCACCGCAGCCACTGTCACATTTAAGGATGTGTGGGAGCCTATAATGAGAGATTCTGTACAATATGTTCTGAACAATAAAGTAAATCTCATATATTCCATTGAAGATTATGCAATAAAACATGATGGTATTTCTATGGTAATTAGAATATATTACCCAAGGCTGCAGCACTTTAAAAAGTAATAGATAATTAGTTTATTGAGCTTTATCCAAAGATTACAGAGAAATAAATATATTATTTTATTATTATTTAAGGACTTTGTGTTTTAACCTGCATGTGAAATATTGATATAAATATACTCACAAATTAATTTAGAAAACTGTTATGTCTTTAGGAAACACTGTTTTCACTGCAGTGAAAATGTATGTGTTACACGTTTTATGTTGCTTTTATGTGTTTATTCTGATCAATCAATTATCCTGAACAAGACATGCATCATCATGTAGCGTATATGATGATTCACAAGTTAGAGGGCCAGAGCGATGAGTCACTGCTGACTTTCATTCAGAGATGCGCTTCATCTGACTGCAGCACACGTCACTGTTGACTGCAGGAGATACATTCACCATACTGTGGCCACACACACACACAAACACACACACACACACACACACACACACACACACTACCCTCTGCCTGTAAATTGTTCACTCTATATATATATATATATATATATATATATATATATATATATATATATATATGAGTGAACATTGGTTGTGTTTTATAAAGTACCACTGGCTTCGACACGACTGATGTATAGACGCGCTATATATATATATATATATATATATATATATATATATAGCGTCTATACATCAGTCGTGTCGAAGCCAGTGGTACTTTATAAAACACAACCAATTTGGTTTCAGGATTATTAGGAGTGATTGAAAATCCAATTAATTCTGTGAAAGAAAAGTGTGTGTGTGTGTTGTCGCTAACATATGGTCACCTCTTAGATGCACATGCACACGCACAATGCCATTGCCTCATCTCATGTGCCTGTTGCCAGGATACAAGGGGTAAGGGCAAGCGGGAGGTGCAGTTGCCATGGCTACCTAAACGATGCCAAGCTGCTGGGCTATGATGATGGAGGAGGAACTCCTGTTGATGGGAGCCCAGTGCTTCCTCAGACGGACACATGGACTTTCCAACTGTGACGTTTCCCTGATTGTTCAGAATGTTTTTTTTTTAAGACTGACCAGAATACCAGGCAACAGGGTTTAAAACTCGTGAGACGAGATCGAGACCGCCAAAAAGTTGTCTCAAGACCGGTCTCATCATTGACCCCATTTTTATTCTGTCAGACAGGACAACTATGGGGATATCATTAAATTGCCTGTTCATTGTGTGATATATTTGGATGTTAAACATCCTGCTTCAAATGCAACAAATAACCAAATAACTGGCCTCACAAGAGGTCTTAGTGTTTAAATGTGGTTGTTCATAGAAAACTATGGGGAGATGTTAGATGCTAAAATATACTTATAAATATAATATGAGCAAGAGAGCGAGAATTTAATAACGCTGGAGCCATGTTAGCATGATATCATACAGAGATCAAACGGATAATTATCCCGCAACTCTGTCGTCTCGATTCTCATCAAGCTCATTTTCAGAAGGAGTAGGCAACTGTTAGTAGTGCTGTGCAGGGACAGAAAACAAACAACAAAAGTGATTATTGGACTTGATTTCATTAGTTGCAGAAACAAAGTATAATATCATTTTTAAAAGTCATAAAAAAAGTCAAAGTAGGTTAAAAAAAAAGGTTGTAGTATAGCATGTCAAAAAAAGTCATAGCATATCCAAATAATATAGTTTGTCAAAATAAGTCTTTAAAAAGTCATAGTATATAGCATGTCCCAAATGAATGCCTATGTTGCTTCATACATAAAGGTACTCAATGATATGTTCACATCTTCTTTACACTGATCCCAAGTGGCTAACACATCTTTAACTCTTCTCTAGATCTTGCATGAAACCGGCTAACAGAGTACTAACAACTAAACTAACTAAACAGTGTGGTATCTAGAATGATCAGCATTTGCCACAGTGGCTGAAGAGTCCAAAGAAGGCTCTAAAGAAAAATACATACAGTTTAACGATATAATGGCATAAAGATGGCAATGTAGAAACCAAAGATGTCAAAATATGATAAATGGAAATCTCACAAATTACCACCTCGGTGAGTCCGTATCACGCTCGATTACAGAGCCGCAACTGCTCCACGCTCATTAGATGTCGCTACAGAAATAGCACTGTAACATGTCGCACACGCCTCACTCGAATGCAGTTTCCCCCATTATGCTCTGGCTGCTCTCTGACTTGTTCTTCTTCTGTCTCTGCTGTATGAGCTGAAGTTGACAATTGTAAGCGGCACAAAAGGTTTGTCATGAGATTCACAGCTTCTGAGATGGAGGATCTATAATAGATTAGCACCGGCATGCACACTTTTATCAAATGACTGTTAACCCAGATGAAATATGTGTAAAGCATTTGTATAGCATTTAATCCTACAAAATAGTGTGTGTGTGTGTGCCTTATGTCACTGTGATATGATATCTGGTTTGGCTGTGTACATGTTTAATCCTGCAGAAAGCACAAGGTTTTAGCACATAAACATGCACTTAACAGGATAACGTTATGCCACAGCTGTCTCACCGAGTGTGCTCAAAGAGACACACTTTCTTTCTCTGCTACACACAAATGACATTCCCATGAATTTGGATCACTTCTCTGCTGATTCCGTCTTTGACGACCCGCCGCCCCGCTGACTGACCCCATCTTGCTCCTTAACCGTCCGTGAGTGCCTGTGGCTGGCCTCCCGAGGCCTTAACTCCTGCACAATGTGACACTACACCCGGTCCAACTTGCCGGCAGCCAGCTTTGCCTTTTTCGTCACCCTGTCAATTAGACCAGCTCTAGTAGACGGGGAGCACGTGCTCTGTGCTGCCACAGTCTGAAAGGACTCACTGGTAGCCCACAGCGGAGCTTGGTCACATTAATGGGGCGAATCCTCTTGTGATCCATTTTTTTTATATTTTGATATGAAGTTATTTCTTCTTTGATTAACGTGAGAAGTTTCTTTTTCAAGCTCCCATACAATCTTTCATATAAAACCATGTCGAGTTCACATTATTCATTTTCGTGCTCCTGTATTGAAAGACTGTAGATCAGATGCTTTTTACACTCAGTCGGTCATGCAGCACAGCAATTAAATCGGTGTTAACATTTACTTGACACAAATTAGCTGCTCTATTATTGTGCCGCAGCACCTCTGAAGTGTGTTTTCCCCCCTCCATCTCACCCGCTCTTCTTTTCCCCTGATCCCTCGCAGGTTTGATCATCGTACCCAGTGCCGGGGTAGGCATCGTGCTGGGGGGTTACATCATCAAGAAGCTGAAGCTCGGCGCCAGAGAGTCGGCCAAGCTGGCCATGATCTGCAGCGGGGTGTCTCTGCTCTGCTTTTCCACACTCTTCATAGTGGGCTGCGAGAGCATCAACTTAGGAGGCATCAACATACCTTACACTACTGGGTAAGGACCAATGTACTTGGAAGCGAATTCTGCCTGACTATATACACAATATGACTCGTGGTACATAAAACCAGGTATACGTTTGTTTCTACACAGCTTATTAAAAAAAACAAAAAAGTCTGCTCATGAATTCATATCTATCTATAGAATTACACGCATACTGGAGAAAGGTGTGGGCTCAGGATGCCGTCACCGCTCCCATCATCATGTGCTGGAGAACAAATGATTAATTAGCAACACTGGCACCTGCTCTCGTGGCATCGTTGAATCACCTCTATTTCGGAGGCTGCTGCTCAACACCATCAGCAGATCGGCTGCACGGGTGAACCAAACAGTCATCCGATGTGTCTGCAGACGGAAACGGAGCGAACGTCTGTTAAGACACACGATTAGGAACGCATTCAGAGGCAATATGCAGTGACCTTCGGTGATGCAAAAGACATACTAATATATAACTCATGTCTACTGTATAGAAATCCTAATTTATCATACTGTATTCTGCCAACTGTCATACATGTACCATACGTTTATTGTTTTCATTATTATTACAGCATTTTAGTCTTTAGGCTTTACAGACCAGCCAACAGCATCATCTCAGAAGTTTACTAAACACAAAGAGGTGAAAGTGCTCAACTGCTGTGAATTTACTTTTCACATTACTAAGTTATTCATAGTGCTTATTTGCCAAATAGTTAGTGGGCCCTTTAAAGCCCCATTAACAACTGTAGTCTTTGTTTAAGCCAGTGTTTATAGAGGGGTCAACAAGACGAGCCAGTAGCGGCTCCTCATTATGAACAGCACTGGTCACTCGTCACCGGTAGCGCCCACATGAGGAATGTTTAGGCCGAGCCCACCCTTTGTGTCACTTGTCTGTACTCGCACATTAGTTAGTCTGGAAATAGCTCTCGCCCGCTGAGCGGCCGGAGACTATTTTGCACAACAAAAAAAGAACGAGACAAACTCCAAAAGTCCTCAACTTTATCAGAGCCAAGAGATCAAGTTATGTAATATTCTTGAATATCTGCATGATTATGCGTTGGGCCTGAATGCCGACTGAAGAGCTGCTGCGTAGTCAGTCAGCTGTCCAGTGATCAGAATCAGCTGACCACACCTTTGTGTCCTCTGTTACAGAGTATCTTGATAAATTCCTTCTCCCTGTTCACTGTCTGCCGCACTAAACCACATTAAGCCTCTCGCTCTCTCGGCGCTCTGTTCGGGTGCCACAACATCTGGAGAGTTCAGTGAGGGCCGGGGTTTAGTCTGGGGAAAAAAGGACATGTGCAGTGAGCCTGCGACTCAGGCAGGGCTTAATGCCGTGTGTGTGTGCGCACGCACACACACACACACACACACACACACACACACACACACACACACACACACACACACACACACACACACACGTGTGTGGAATGTAGCACTGTTATGTCAGGACGGGCTCAAATGTACTTCCCCTGTGACAACCAATATAAAAATGAGGCTGAGTATCACTTTTTAGTTTCACTGATAGTATATGTTTTTCCTCTTTGGTAACTCAAAGACATAATCAAAATACAAACTTTCACAGAGCCATGTATGGTCAGTGTTGGTTTTGTGGCTGTAAGTGCAGGCTGCAGCGTCACTCCCAGGCTGGTGTGTTGTTAGGCCCGCCCCCGGCGGTTCCGCCGGGCTCAGAGCGAAGCTTCCCAGAGAAAACCCAGGACTCGCTTCACTGCTCCCGGTTTAGACAAAGTCAGAGTCCACCTTCTGTTCCCACACTGCCTCTGGAGGTGTTGCTCCCCAGCCAATGGCTGTGTGGGCCTTTGTTCCTGCTGAAACAAGCGTTTATAGAGGGATGCCATGCAGGGAAGGAGAGAGGGGGGAAGAAGTATCGTCCTCTTTGCGCCAGGAAGCTTTGGTTCTATGGGGAGTGGTTGCACTAAAAGTAACTTAAATACAATAATGTGTAGAAAACTACCAAATGCTCCTCGGCCATGCAACTATATAGTTGCATGGCCGAGCATGCAACTATATAGTCGCATGCTAACCCCTTAACTGTATCTCCAAAGTGTGACTTAAATGCACTGACATGGTTTCTTTTTTTAACGTTATCCAATAGTTTTGAAATGCAAGGAAAACGTTACACTGATAAAGAGGTATAAAAAGTGTTGACGTTGTTCTGAACAAATGTTTTCTGTGTCCCTTTTGTGCAGTCCGACCCTTACGATGACCCACAGGAACCTGACGGGCAGTTGCAACGTGAACTGTGGCTGCCGGATCCATGAGTACGCTCCGGTCTGCGGCTCTGACGGCATTACCTATTTCAACCCCTGTCTGGCTGGATGCAGCGCCGTGGGCAATGATAGCACTGGGGTAAATTCACTCGCTTACACTCTTCTAGTTTCAGAAATAATTTCTATGTAGCCATGTACACGACAAGTAGACTAAAAAAGGAGTAATGTAAATTATTTCAGAGAACGGACGCACTAATCATAATAAACACACAGTTCTGAAAGTACAGGAAGTGTCAGTTTCCACAACAATGTCAGATAGGAAGTTATAACTCCATGAGGAAAAGGAATGTCTAGAGAGTGTGTGTATGTGTGTGTGTGTGTGTGTCAAAATGTACATTCCATTTATTCTTTTTACGATATCGGTATACTTCTAATGGGATTAGCGTCAGATTTGAGTCATTTTACAAAGAGAGCTCCCCCATCTGAGTGGGTATTAAGATATCCTTGTATTGTTTCTCCCTACAGATTAGGAACTACACCGACTGCGGCTGTGTGCAGAGCCGACAGGTCATCACTCCGTCCTCCGGCGGCCAGGTCAACCAGCTCCAACTGGTCATCGTTAAAACCTACCTGAACGAAAACGGCTACGCCATTTCGGGGAAGTGTGACCGCACCTGCAACACCCTCATCCCTTTCCTCATCTTCCTCTTCATTGTCACTCTTATCACCGCTTGTGCCCAGCCCTCCGCCATCATCGTCACACTCCGGTAAGTGACTGGTTCTGCCGATCATCATCACAGAGTTGTCTTTCTGCAGGATTGAGAGGGCGGAGTACTGTTACAGCTGGTGATCAGCTAGTTGTTAGTCTCAGTTTCTGTCTGTTTTACAATGTTTTACAATAATAATACATGGAAGGTGTTTTTGAATGCAGTGAATCTGTATCATTTGCATGCCGTTTCTCCTCTCAGGTCTGTTGACGAACAGGAGAGGCCTTTTGCTCTTGGGATGCAGTTTGTCTTGCTCCGAACTCTTGGTAAGTTCCTGAATATTTGCGCTATGGTGAATAATCAACAAGTAGATGTCAAAAGGATTTTGGACCAAAAAAAAAAAGGACAAATGGGTTAATTTAGTGAAAAGCAACATATTTGTAATAAATCTGTCAATAATTGGATAGTAAATCACCACCTGAGCAGTTAAAAATGTGCAGCCAGTCAAGTCTAATTGGCTCTTTTCCTTGCGAACACCCTTCAATTTCCCAGAGAGCAGGAATGTAGCAGCATAGACGACCTCTGAACTTTTGTGTTGATGGGTGTATAAAAGCCCCCAGGGTTAGTAAGCGCTGCCCTTACATGCCTCAAATCTGCTTGGTATAGCTGTGTGAGCATAAAGCTGTCGCATCACGTCTCTGGAAGCACTGCAAGATGTTCACATGGGGGGGCAGGAGAGGACTAGCACTTTTTTCAACATGCAATACTATAACTTTGTTTCACATTCTATACTATAATATGACTTTTCAATATGTTGTACTTTGACTTTTACATATTATACTTTAACTTTTTTTGGCATAATATTCTATGATTCTTTTTGACATGCAATACTGTGACTTTTGTTCACGACTTATTTCGGCATACTTTGTATTAATCCTTTTTAGGACTTTTTCATGACATACTATGTTATAAACACATTTATTTGAAACTATTACTTTTCATATCATGACTTTATTCCATGCATTTTTTTATGATTTACTTTTTCACATACTATGTTATACATTTTTCACGACATATATTTTTATGGCAATGACTCGACTGACTGAGGGGATCAAACCTGCTTCTGATCTGCATGAAATGGTGGCACCAAGTGGTAAATGATGGTTTTACAATCCATGCAATCTTCTTTCCGGTGCGGTATCTCAATTCCATTCCATTAGTTGTACACATTATTTACCATACACAAAATTGTCATGATTTTTTAAATCTACTTTCACTGTGTGTACTTACAGGAAATTATACAATATATATGTTGGCAGATGTCATTCAAACTGCCTCAAAACTGTACATTTCAAAGAACAGTTTTTGAAATGTTTTTGTTCATACTAACTTTACAAGTATTTTCTGTTTGCTTTATGCATAGTATTGTTGTGCAGTCATGTAAATCATCAGCACGCGGAAAAAAACACTATTATGCGAGACGCATAATAGTGTGGATGTAAAAAAAAAAAGTTTACATCCATATTTTCTCTAAAGTTATTATTTCATAACTAAATAAATAAAGTTAAAGTTCAGGATGAATACAATCTTCACATTCAGCTAATACTCTTCATCAGGACTGTGTGGGTGTGGTTTACAGTGCTGGCAACGTAAGCATCAGCTGATGCTAAACTCTGATTGGTTTGACACATCCAACTGTGCCTCGCCCACTTTAAATTGTGAGAAATGCAAAAACTGGTCTATAAATGGGAGAAAAATAGTGACTTAAGCCTAAAGTTGTATTGTCAAAACTGGCTAAGAATCAACTGTCTTGTTTACCAGATGTTAAGTGTTTCATCCCGCCTCTCCTCCCTCAGCCTACATCCCCACGCCCATCTACTTTGGTGCTGTGATCGACACCACCTGCATGCTGTGGCAGCAGGACTGCGGCGTGCACGGCTCCTGCTGGGAGTACGACGTCACCTCGTTCCGCTTCGTCTACTTCGGCCTGGCGGCCAGCCTTAAGTTTGTGGGCTTCATCTTCATCTTCCTCACCTGGTACTCGATCAAGCATAAGGAGGATCGGGCGGACCGCTGGCGCCAGCACCTCCCTCCTCTGGGCACGGTCAGCGAGCTCATCTGCCACGCCGGGGGTCACAAAAGCCACGCCCGCACCCGCTCCTGCCCCGTGTTCATCCCGCCTCGGCTCGACGCGCCGGCCGCCCTGCTGCTCAACCGTGGCCACAGCAGCCTCAGCTGCCCCGGCAATGCCCTCAAAGCAATAACCCCGCCCACCCTGTTGCCACATCACCACAGAGGCTCCGCCCATGTCTGAGAGCGCCCCGAGCGTCCCTCCAGGGGGTCCATTGCGAGACGTGCCTTCCTGTTTGTGTTTGGTCACCACACAGTGTCTGCTTTACACCGATCAGACGCCAGGCGGGGCTCCACGGCTGCTGTAGGACGTGCAGGCAGAGACACGGTGCAGCCACCATATTTAAAGGGCTGCTCATTGTTGCTTGTACAGGAGACTGACAAATGTTCTTTCATTCTGCGCGTATCATCGGCCGCCGCCACACACAGCATCCACACAGAAGGTCAGACCTCCGCTTGAAGGTGTCCGATGATGTAAAGACATCACATGGTGCTACTGTTAACGGGCAGGGCATTAACATCTCTGTACAGATGAGTCATCCTCAGCCTCTAAAGCACAACTGACAAACCTGTACTATGCAAGATCCTGTACAGCTCCCCCTCTTACTGTACAGCTCCCTCTGTATTACATCTGTACCTCCTTTCTTATTCCCCGCTCAATTGCTACATGTTATTGACGGCTCATTCATAATTCCATTTTCCCTTCCAGTCTGAGCTGTCAACATATCGGCAACCTCTCTTGTATTTGAGCCTTTTCCGCCTTTTCTCTTTTCTCGTGTTGTTTGGATCATAAGAATTGAAGAAGTGTTTTTCTTTCTCTTTTTTGTAACAGTGCCTCTCAGGCTGTCTCGGCCAGTCCAGTACACAAAGCTAGCTCCCAGGGTAAACGCTAGCTACCGAAAAAGCCAGTCCCTGTCCTCTCAGTGGAGCGACAATATTCTGCTTTGTCGCCCTCAGCTTCTGTGTTTGGTAACAGACGTCACTGAACTTGAGTCTTTGCGCCCGTTGGACGGTAACCATGTAGCTTAAAGCCGACCAGCACCAATGGTACAGTGTTTAATGACTTCTCTGAAATCTATATTTCATTACACACCACACTACTTAACTATTATAATGTGTAATAATTTGCCAAATGGCAAAAAGGATTAATGAATAAGAAAGGTAACTCATCTCTGACCATGTGCTGAAGCTACTGTATGTCCAAAAGATGTGATTGTACTGAAATGCGATGGAGATTTGAAAGAATGTGGCAAAACCTCAACTAAGTTGACCCACTTTAATACACACCTTCTTCAAAGTTAAATTATTTGTGACTTATCTATTGCAACAACCAACAACAAATGAAAGGATGCATCACTTTGGCTTTAAATTGTAATGGCTTCTCCATTCTTATGGTCATCAGATGTACATAGTAGTTATCTAGTAGTCTAGGCTTTAAAGAAAGTAGAGCAGCAAGCATGTGAAGCAATGGTCCCCTTTTATTAGCAGGAGTAATTGGATGTGGATTATTCAGTTCTGGGTGTTTGGGGCCCTCTAGTGGACAAAGAGGTGATTGTGTGAAGGCCAGTGAATGTTTGTCTTACTGTACTATGACATTATTGGTTAAAAGGTTAACTATTAAACTTAGTCACTGCACTGAAATGTAGCACACCAGATTCCCATTCTTTGTAACTTATGCCATGTTTTACTCAAATTGTCTACTTTTCTTTTAATTTGGGATTTTCTTTTTTGTGTGTTATTTTAAGTGGTTTATGGATCTACCCCCCTTTTGAATAGGACAGGAAGTGTTCTGGTAATATGGCCTATTTCGTTTGTTCAATATTGGACACATTAGTAAGTATAAAATAGCATTTTCATCTGATGGGGAATATAAAACGAGTCTAAAGTTATTTTATAATTTATTATGATCAGTTCGATTACATTTTTTGTTATTAAAAGTTTGCAAAGGAATGGGGAATCTGATGCAGTGAATACATTTGAAAAGTTAACATTTTTTTTGGCCAAGATTCGTAGGCTTCTGCCAGGTAAAGATTATTACGTGGTAAAGGCAGTAACTAATTTTAGTATTATCGTGATTTAGTACCTCAAATTACATATTCATAAGTGATCATTGTGTAAATATTGACGAATCAAATGAAGCGTATTATACAGCTCACACATAGTTAGAAGCATATTTATGAATTTATCTATGACATTGTAGTTAAAATTAAAAGAAATAACTAAAAGTTACAAAAGAGAGGATTTGTCTCGTTGTGCCTGAACAGTATTATTCACATGGGAAGCGTTGAGTTCATCATGTTGGGAGGAGCCGGGTTATCTGTCATGATTCTCTACCGTTCCTCTCGTGCTCAGAGTTCATCACCGCTTCAAGAGAGGAATATCAATGTGGGATTATTGATCAGGTCCACGTGTGTGACTAGAAAGCCAAATGTGATCCTCGCTGAGTCATCTTACAATGAAGTATTTATTACATTCACTTAGCGTCGTGGCTGCTTATGCAATGCTATTCTGATAAAATACCAAATGAACATGTTTGAGTAAAGATGTTTAAAATTTAGATTGAAATTCTACTCTTATGCTGACTGAACCTTTCAAACGCTTAAGCTTTTATCATGACTCCACTGCTAGAACGGTTATAGCCAGGGAAGGGTAGAGAATCATCCAGCAATGGCACAGATCATTATGAGACACTACTGCTACTAGTATTCAGTGTCCTGCTGTTCAAACTACTGGCAGATGACTAAGGGTTGACTGTAGGTGTGTTTTCACACATTTTCCTATCAGTATTTGAACCGAAAGTGAAGCTGTATTCTGAAAGTCAAGCTCTTATGGCTTTTGTTCCTCCAGAGCAGAGGTCTAATTGATGTTTGTGAACTCTTGGTTTACAAATGCCTTGAATACTTGATATTTGTCATTAAAAAAACTGATTAAAAATTGACTTGGATGACTGAATTATTGCAGAGCATTGTGTATAATGTGGTGCGACAAAACTCAACGGCGGAGACATCACAAGGTTGAAAGGGTTTATTTCTTAACAGCTTCATGGCTTTCCTGAAACCAGAGTTGCTCTAAAACATGTACACACACACCGTCAAAGAAAAGGACAGCATCCGGGTTTTGCGGAACCATATTCGACCCAGAAGGTACCTCTCAGTTGCTCTTGATGAATTACAGGTATAAAAGGTGAACATTGTCATAGATGAAGCTGGAACACATTGTGCATATCACCAGTTTTTAGGGACGACACAGTTACATTCAGAATGAATTGGCCATGTGCAACACTATGCTGAGGATTATCAGAAGCTCCACATCAGACGCCACACGAGGAATTGGTGACGTTTCCATTAAAGTCTCACAACGAACATGTTCCAACCCTTGGTGATTGTGTCGGTATGTGCTTATGATTTGTAATAATTTGACTTCAAATAAAATGCTGTGATTAGTGACGAACGTGTAACTCTGCAAAGTCAGAGCTGCTGCAACTAATCAGTTCAAGCTGCTATACTTTCTGATACTATTAAATGCTGTATGGCGAGGAGGTCAAACTAATGCAAAAAACATTCAGCAAGTTTGAAAAATATATATTTTAAGTCATTTGTGAAACCGATGTGTATTCATGTTGATTCGGTAACTTTTTCAGACATGACAATCCAGTTATTGTCTTCGCTTTAAAAAAGTGAGTAGAAATAATCTTTTCATAAAATCTAATTTTACACATGGACACAGATTTCATATCCACAAACAGGGTAATCACGTGGAAAAGTTCAAAAGTGCATTTTAACCTTTGTATTTATATATGGAGTGGGTAATGTACTGGTGAAGCGTCCTGAGACTGGGCAGGTTTATGATTTATAGATTCTTAAAAGACTGCAGCACCTAAAGCTGACTAATGCTAACTATTCATTCAGATGTTGAAATGGTTTCACCACTCACACTTGTTTTTCATAAAAACATATTAAAAACATCAATGGTGTTATCCGTGCAGAATTAAATATCTTTAATCCCAACACTTAAGTTTAGCTGCATTAAGGCTTTTTTTTTTCTAAATATATATTTGAAAAAAAAAAACATAACACTGTTTACTAATAACTGTAGGCGCCTGTAAAAAAATAAACAATAACTTTAATACTCATTATACAACTCTGACCGACTGAGGTGGCGTCACTTGCCATTGCTCTTGGCGAGCTCATCTCCCAATAACTGTCTCTATGGCGACCAGCGGCTCTCTGGCGGGCTCGGCCAGCGCATGCGTCGGCTTCAGAGGGTCTGATTGGAGGGCGGGGGCAGAGAGCCGCTGCCCTCGTAGTCCAAGCTGAGGGGCAGCGTTGACCGAGGCAGCACCTGCACTGCCGGCCCGACACTAGTCTGTGTGGGGGCGGGGCTGGCCGCCACCTTGGGCCTCAACGTCTGTGGGGAGAAAGGGAGGTAGCCTTGGGCCTGGAAAATGTCCTCCTCTTCTTCGAGGTCCAGGCCGAGACCCTGATGGCTGGTGGCCTCACCGCGAGCCGGGCCGGGCCCCAGCTGGGCCTGCAGGCTGTTGTGAATACCCAGCAGGTTGTCGGGTCGAGTCTCCAGCTCGGTCATTCCATTCCCGCTGAACATCTCTCCTTCTAGCTCCTCCAGCTGCTGCGGCCACACGTCTCTCTGGAAGATAACCCTGTCTCTTATTGGACCTGATGGTAGCATCTCAGGGGATTCTGACATCACAGACACCTCGGGTCTATTTAAAAGCCTCTCGGGAAGGTCGTTGACAACAGATTCCAGTTTCCGTTCTGGTGTGGGCCTGGGTGTGGGTGGTGCTGACGGCGTTTCGCTGGGGGCGGGGGTGGTGTGGCGAGCCTCTGCAGCCGGGCCCGGCCAGACGCCACTGGCCGAGGCAAAGTCTTCCCCGCTGCCCTCTTCAAAGCCTCCACCCCCGGCCCCGGAGCCCAGCTCTGGCAGGGTGGAGTCGTCATGGGTTCGGTTGAATTGGTTAAAAACGTGTTGCAGTGCAAACATATTATCTATATCCTTCTGGAAGTTGACCCAGTTGTCTGGGCTGGGGCTGTAGTCAGGCCTACATTCATAAAGGCTTTCGTTTATGCTATACAGATCCTCCAGGCCCTGCCAGTTCACCTCCTCGTCTGTCAAGTTGGGAAGCTTAACCCTGTCGTCCGTCCCATATTGGCTGTGTGCTGCCGAACAGAGAGAAACAGAAGACTGTGAGAAGGAGCTCTTTTCAAGTTTACATGCAGTAATGCCCAGCCTCCGGCTAAAGCAGCCAGTTCCATAGGGGTCGAGGCCCCAAGCCACACACACACACACACCCACACACACACACACACACACACACACACACACACACACACACACACACACACACACAAACTGCAAAGCAGCATTAGACAAACACACAGCTCCCACACTGAGCTCAAGCCATGAGTAGTGCAAACACATGCGGCCTTAGAAGTTCACATTAGAGAGACAGACTGAAAGGAAAAATATTAAATGATCCATCATAATAGACTAACATACTGAGCTGCACATTAAAAAAAAATGGAATGGCATAGTTAATGATAGGTCTGCACTGCAAATGCAAAGTCAGGCAACCTAGAATAAAAGAAATAAACAGCAGAGGACAGATGATCAGGAAAAAACAAGACAATGAGCTTGCTGCTGCATGGTATATGCCCACACAAAATCATAAAGGAATTCCAAAAAAATATAAAAAATGCAAGAAAATAGCAGGAAAATTGGTGTCTGCAAGTAAAAGCTGAGGAAAAGAAGCATCAGTGCCACTTTAGGTTGGCATCCCTTGTGAGGTCAGCTTCATTGGAGCTACTGCAGCTAGAGAATGGAGATGGTTCGACAGAGGGACTCACAGGAAGGAGAGGCTTGGTCTCCTCTTTGACCACTTTCGATGCTGCAGTTGCCTGGTAAGCAGGTATCAGAAACAGAGGTCAGTGGGAGGACGGAGAGGTCACAGCTACCACTAGCTAATAGCCATGAGTGAATATGAGGCAGCTGAATGTCATGTTACGCCTGAACACTAATGTGATGACGGTTTATTTGTGGATATGGCTGAAATGACATGGAGGGTGATATTAAAAAGGAATAGTTCAACATGTTTTTGCCCCCTCAAGATTTAGATTTAAAACACCTTTTTAGTCTTTCGGCCACTTAAAGTGATTGTACCCTACATGCCAACTTTTACCCCGTCCACGCACACATTCATAGAACGGATGGCAGAGGCCGCACAACAACGTGCCAAACTGCTCATCAGGATTTAATCTAGCGCTCATCCACAGACACTCAAACACTGATGGCACAACTTCGGGAGCAATTTGCCCAAGGGCATTTCGACATGTGGACTGAAAGGCCCAGGGATCGGACAGCCGATCTTACAATTAGTGGACAGCCCGGTCTACCTCCCGAGTCGCCCCAGATGAGAAGATTGATACCGCTCTCATTTCTTGTCCGTCTTGTTGGGACATGTATACGCTACAGCCATTAGACAGTCAGCTTATCTTAGCATAAAGACTGGAAGCAGCGGGACATAGCTAGCCCACTCCCCTGCAAAACCGCAAATTATATAGTTTTGTGTAATATTATGTTAATTAATATTATGTTAATTATATTATTAATTAGCTTTTGAGATTCTGCTAAGGCTAAGCTAACCAGCAGTGGACTAAAGCTTCACATTTAGCGTACAGATATGAGAGTGGTGTTGAGCAAATAAGCTGATTGGCCAAAAAGTCCAACTACTCCTTTAAGCGTTCATGTATGTGATGAGGTGGGATGATACAGTACCATGCATTGGCGTTCACGTGCACTTGATGCTCGGGTCTCCAGTAGAAGCACATATTTAGCACCTCACTATGTGACCTCTCAGTTTTTATCTGGCCATGCTATCGTAAGAGGAGCTAAAAGAGGCTTCATTTGGAGTCTATATTTCTTTTTTTTGCTTTAAATGTTGCGCTCTCAAGCAAAGATGTGAAAATATGCAGCAGAGAATATCTGTCCCGTGTTCGGACTGATTGTTTGCACAGAGGTGATAACAAATGAATCTGCTTTAATGAGAAGGAAAAAAATCCTCTTGTTATGATGTGTTAGCGTGTCCCCAGCATGCAGCCACAGATTAAGCGCCAGCAACTCCATGGATGGATGGATTAGTGGGAATGAGGCAATTCGGCCCATGCAGGTGTTAAAGAAAAAGCCACTGAAGAGAAACAAAAATTGGTGGATACCTGTGTGGCTCATAGCTTCCTCCATCTTTACCTCCTGATCGGAAAAATAAAAGCAATCGATTGTTAATGTTCTGAATCAGGGAGATACGAGAGGGAAATAAATAGATCATTCACACAAGATTTCTTCATGCACAGCTGCGACTCCCTATGGAGAAATAAAATTATCCAATGATCAGAATGAGGAGGGAGGAACGAGGAGTAAAGAGATTTGGATTTGAATGGAGGAAAACTGGGAGGAAAAGTTTGGAAGGTCATACGATTGGGCTGGATGGAGATGATGATTGATCAGAACTGAGTGTTTTGTGAGGTGTAGAGTTCAACGGGGGTTTCCCTTTCAAAGAAAAACACACAAGGTTATCCAGTCAGGTGATTGTGGCGCTTAAGTCACACTCCGCAAATAGATACAAGTAAATGTTAGGTCCATTTCACCAGATAGTTATACTTTATTAATCTATTCCTCCAACAAAAACATCACTTGGTGTAACCACAACAGCAATTTCCATTGGTTCAAGGAGCTGGCATCACACCCGAGCAAGGGCAGCCAGTACAAGTAAGAGATTTTAGGCTGCTATGTGACATGTGTTGGCATGGTTTTGACAAGTCCACCGTGCCAGCACTGAAACACAATCAGTTTTCTCAGAGCAGCTTGGCTGCTCCAGTGCTCCACTCTCCAGCTGGTAATTACAGACATTAACTTTTTATCCTCAGGACATAAACAACGCAGCCAGTTCATGCCACACACGAACACTACAGCTCTGCCATAGAGGCGTCGGTCATCGCTGCATTACTTATTAATCACCTCCGTTGCTGGGATGTTTGCTCAGTAAAGGATGCTTGGATCATGTGGTGGTAGCAAAAAATAAAATACATTGTGGCTGATTATGGCAGTGATGCATGACGGGCCCAAAATGACAGCCTCAACTGCCTTGATGACAGCGCCCTCCAAATAATCACTCTAACACCCGGTGAGTCACAATGGGGATGATGGCCAGGACGTTCAACTGTGACCCAAGAATGGCCCCATTTTATTGAAAAATACTCTCATTCAAAACTCTGTATATGTGAGTAAGTGGGGAAACTCTTTCCACAGAGTGGAAGTTCCTGGGCTGAGAAAGTGAGGTCTTAGTGTGTGTGTGTGTGTGTGTGTGTGTGTGTGTGTGTGTGTGTCCTTATGGAGAGAACATTCAATACAAAAGACACACAAGACTGTGAAGGTTCCTTGACCTCCACCTAAAGTCTCAGCATACATCACTGAGTGGGTCATCTCCAAACACATGCAGCATGCAGATATGTGCAAATACACAGCACTGAGACTGAAACAGACTGGAAACACGGCAGAAGACGAGACTCAAACACACGTCACTATTTCCATACAGTCACTCGTTTACTAATTCAGCATTAAGTGTTCATTTCACTCATTTGAATTTAATAATGTGCTCAACGCATTAACTGGTCCAATTATTCCGTGTGTGAAATCTGTTTCAGTCGTTACCACTAAACCCAGTGTAACAGTCCACATGCCTGACAATTTTTGGACAGCTAATAAACGGGCAGAAAGTGAGAGTCTTTACCTGTGTCCAGGCCTTTTGGGCGAGGGTTACACTGCTTGTAACCTTGACAACTCCTCATCTCCATCAGCTGGGCATGGAGAGAGTTCAGTACATCCCGATCCACTGTGTACACCGCGTTGGTCAGCTGCACGGGTACAACACACACAGAAATTTAACAATCGCACAAAATAATGTTGCTTTAGTGTCACAGTGCTACATTTGCATGTTTAGCCATCTCCAACGAAGGGCAGCATGTTCCTTCTCCCACAACAAGAAACACAGTTTTTAAATGCAAGTGGCATCGAGAAAGAGAGTAAAAGAAGACAGAATGTAAGCAGCTGTTCACCCACCTGGTAGGGGTCACTGTTGAGGTCAAAGTACTCCAGGAAGCCGGTGGAGAACTCGCAGAACAGCGTGTTGTGGGTCTCGTTGATGGTTCTCAAGCACCAGTAGGTGTTGTTGTTGGAGCTGGTGCATGCGCAGAATCCACCCACTAGACAGCAATCAAGATTCATTGTAATTGTAGTCAATTCCACCGCAACTACTAACAACTATCTTAACAGACCTGACAAATAATTCATTTTTAAGTCATTCCACATACATGTCCAGAAAGGAGCGGTCTGCCAGTGGTCATTGTTATGTGTGAAGCAGGTGAGGCCGGGCAGGCTGCAGTCATCGCCCTTCCTCTGACGTTTCTTTTCCTTCCGTTCCTTCTTTCTTCTTCGGATCTCGTTGTACAACTGGGCCTTCCCATCTAGTTCGTGCGCTGGCTCCCTGTGGGGAGAAACGTGAGAGAATTACAAAACAGCGTTGATGCAAAGATGACATCAGCCCCTGCTCTCTCCAATGCCAGTAACCACAGTGGTGGAGGATCTGGAGGGGACTTCCAGAAGGCTTCGCCGATGCCAGAATATGACAGCCTGTTTACTTTCATGTTTAAGCTCTTACTAGGTCCAATTTTCTCTGGGATGACATTCTAGCCACTGTCCCCTTTTCCTCCCGGCCTGAACACAGAACAGGCACAGCAAAAAATACAGCTGCTTTGTATCGACCAAATCTGTTTTCAATGTTTCCTAGTGCAAGCTGATCACTGTGTTTGAGGGATCGACTGATTTCCCCTCTGTTGAGTCACTTTGAGTCATTCTGTCTTTCCATACACTCAATCACGTCCACACACACACACACACACACACACACACCCTTGGCCATGCATCTGCATTGTCATTTAAACTCAATTCAAGAAGCAAACACTAAATGAACAAACATTATCAACACATCACAGCACACATCTAAAACACACACATGCTTGGGCTGCTCATCTACAAAGTCATCTAAATGAATGTGAGCGTCATGTTTAAACTGACATGCAGTGACCATGCAATATATTCAGCAAAAAATGCACAAATAGAATCTTTTCAGACGTCATGGGTTGCAAATTATGCTCAGTATGAATTAACAAGGAAAGGGGTGAGACTAAATGCGGCAAACCCATTAGAGGGGAAGAGAAACTCACTTAAACGGATGGAGTTGATCATTCCTGCTCTTCAACCTCTCTGCCTTGTTTCTGTCTCCTTTGCTAAAATAGCTGTTTTTTATAAACAGAAAAAGAGACTAAGGACTCCAATAGGGTTTTGCATCAGGCCTCAAACAAGTTATTGATAACTTGCATTCTGTGTGGAAATAACATAAAAGAGAGAAATGTATTTTTGAGGTGAAATTTAAATGACCAACCTCTTCTTTCCACAGTCACACTCATCTGGTCGTGTCCTCTTGAGGTGGCCTCTCACTTCCCGGAGGTTTTTGATTTTGTCTTGAAGTGCTTCAATCTGGAATTAAATACGCAACAAATACTATCAATTATTTTTGAACTATTAAGACAAATCCTTGACCAGTGACAAAATGAGTAACCTGGAGAAAGTGTGTGTGTGTGTGTGTGTGTGTGTGTGTGTGTGTGTGTGTGTGTGTCAGACTTATGGTCTGTAATTCTGAGCTTCGTGCGCTCACCTCCTGGTCCACATAGCTCTTGTGATCTTTCCAGGCTCTTGAGGACTGGTAGATTTCTCTTTCACAATGAACACTGTCATTCATCAAGATATAACACCTGGAACAGATGCAGAGAAACCCGTCATACTTTGCTCTTTTGAGAGATATGCAGTACATCTGAATGTGAAGTCATTCCTGAGATTCTTAAGGGAGGCTGCCTTCTTACTTGTGGGTAACTTTCACAGAGTTTGGGTAACCCACAGCATTGGTGTCATCTGCCAGCATCTCCTCTGAACCGTCATCTGACCCCAAATGAAACTCGGGGTCTTCCGGGTTGTAGTGACGCTTTGAGATGACACGCCGGCGGACAGCAGACTGATCATCTGCTTGGAGGTCAATGTCATATATCTGACCTTCAAACTCCACAGACAGGGACCTGGTCTGCCGGGTGTGGACAAAACGTGGACGATAACCTATGAAAGGACAAAAACAAATGGTCAAGCAAGGCTTTTATTATACTTAATTCAGCTTTTGGGCCCTTTCTAGAGTGTGTTCACACATCAGTTGCACCTTTCCTAAACAACACTAGAGGGCAACACACCATTCAAAACCACAATCCCAACAGCAAACACACTCAAGGCAACGTCCACAGAACAATTGCAGGACTTGTTGCAGGATGTTTGCATATTTCTCCCCTTAAGAGCATAAATAATCAGTACCAGGAAGTCAAGGCTTGAGCCTTTGCAGATTTATTTTTCTCCAAATTGTTTTGATAGACAGACATCATACAATGTTGTAAGTACAACAAAAAAAAGATGCATGTATACTCACGATGACCCGATGACTGGCGGTGGGAACGGCGGTCCGATCTGGAGGGGTTGAGGAGTTTGTCACTACAATCACAGCCCCGTTCTCTGTGGTCATAACTGCTGCGGGGCTTCAGGCTTCGGGCCCTCTTCCTGGAGCCTTCTTTCGAACCACCTTTGCACTTCTGAATCCTCCATTTCCCTGTGATCTCCTCCACACAATGCCATTTCTGCACAACGACAACCACAGCAGAAATAAACAGGGGGAAACAATAGTCTCTCCGCTAACTTCATTTCTATGTAGATTTGAAGCGATCAAGTGTCCTTGAGCTGTATCCCTTCAGGACATATCCATGTTACTTTAACAATGAACAGATTTTCACGCATCGCCAATTATAAGTGAAAAACTTAATCTCAGACAAAAGCCTCGGTTTCAATTTTAGAAACTCTTTGAGAAACACATACTTCTGAAAGATCAGGCAAATCGCAGCCTGTGGGAAAGAATGGCATCCAAAAGCAGCAGGAAAGATAAACCAAAACGACCACATGAGATGAATTGAGCCCGACTGGTGTCTCGAAAATAAATAGGAAACCCCTATCACTCTCACACGGGGTATGTCTGCGCCAAGTGTCTTTCTCAACATTTATTCCCACTCGGAAAAAAAGAAAGCTGAACTAATTGCTGTGAGTATAGTGTCGCTGGTTAGGTTTTGTATAAATGGATGAGACACATCTGTAGAGCGCAGTGCTGATGATCAGTGGTGAGTGTGGGAACAAAAGTCCAAACAAAGGGCCATGAAGCAGCTCAGGTTTCTTCTGGAAGGCTCATATAGTGACGAAGAGCTCGCGGGCTAAACAAAGCTGTGTTATATCAGCATTAGACAAGACGTGTGAGAAGGAGAGAGATGTATTGTCACTCAGGGATGAAAATACCCAAAGCATGTACCCCCAAAACTATACAGTTGCAGATATGTCTATCTGTTCCCCGTGAGTGAAGCTGGTGTACCACAACAAACCCATACCGTTATCACTCGATCGATTCCAAAGAGCCGCATACGCTTGGCGACAAAAACACAACAACTTTGCTCTTTGAAAAATCTGGTTTCTCTGAACCGAGTTCATGTGGTCGTCTTCAAGAGGCAGCGACTTCCAAGGCTTTTTAAAAAACAAAACTTCTCCCATGAGCCGAAATGGGGTTCAAGACTGAAGTTTAATGTCCTTGTTAAAGACCCCGACGCCTCAGTTTGAGCAAAACATTTTTTAGATGAGTTGTCATTTAAAGCCAAACCACAAACTGTAAAACAACTGTAAAAAACTGACGAGGTGGAAAAAAGAGATAAGAACAGAATGAAGATGAGCGATAAAGCCCTTGCCTGCTGTTCCTAAGTACCATCTCCCCTGTAATTTTGTAAGACAAACACCGCAGGCTTTCAGGCTGCTCACTGGGAGGTCATGTTAAATCATGCCAGACGGGCCACTTATGTCCAAACCTTATCCTGCATGCTATGCAGCAACATATTATGATGTCCACTGTAAATGGTTACAGATGCAAGAAGACAAATGTTTTGTGCACTATCACAGGTGCACACACATACATGCACTGTATTCACAGCCTCACATCCAATCACACAACACACCGCTGAGCTCAAATAGAACGGCTCCATCGCTGTCTTTAATAACTGATTGTTTCATACACACATTTATGTGACCGTAAACTGGATCTGGACTGCATTAGTCAGCCCCTCAGAAACCCTGCCTGTCATTTCACGCTACCTTAAACTTGTAACAATTTGTATTGTTCTGGTCTGTGTGCTCCAAGGCCACATACTGTACCACTTGGCTGTTGCTGCCAGAAAATTAATGGGCACAGATGAAAGGGAAGTACCAACAAATTAACTAAACAGTGCAAAAGGATCCAATTATGAACCAACTGATGCACTTTAAATGGCTATTTCACTTTTGGCTCTGTGGAATAGCTCAACAGGCTACATGGAGGCCACATCAGGAGTGGTACTCATTACAGTTAGAAAAGAACTGAAGAAACTTCCCCCAGTGGATATCAGGGGCTCATTTCATTTGCACATGGGTGTGTTTGTTTTACCTGTCCAGGCTGTTCGCAGGGTGTCTGGAATTCGGCCTGCTGGCAAGTCTCTTTGACCTTCTTGTACTTGGGAAGGCTGTTGGTGTGCTGAGTGTTCACTGAGTCTTCCTTCTTCCTCAGGATCTTTCTGCGCAACACAACAAGTAAACACAATTAAGAGGAAATCAGCATCAACAAACAGACTTATTCAGGGAGTCAATATATTAAAGTATTACTGAACTGAGCTGAAAGTTTAAAATCACGGTTTCCTGTTTTTTTTACGTTCTGTCACTGTCAGTCCTGTGTGCCTCTCATGGTCATGTCCAGTGAATGGATAAGTTATGAAGCATGTCTGTGTGCCAGCGGGTCTGGGCATGTAGTGCAGCCAGTCACACCAGTGCTCAGCTCCAGGCCAAGCTGTGTGACCTTGGCTTGGCACCACGTTCAACTGCACTGCCCCTTTCTCCTCTGCTACTACCACAAGGCCTGGCTGAGTCTCTGCTAAGGTCATGCCAACCTCCCTCCTATGCCCAACTATCTGCCAACATGGCCTGGCTGCCCGCGACCCACAGACAGACAGAATGACGGCGACTTCGACGCACAGAACAACCTGTGCCCTGCAAGACTAGGGCCGTTGTCTTGTGCGATCCTGTCTAGCGCTGTGTTCCAGGGGAAAACGGCCAATGTTCACACACTGGCTTGGCTGTAGTCTCGGCACTTTAGCCAAGGGTGATTAAAGAGCTAACAGTTGTTGTCGATGTCACTCCTTGATGGCTGAATTATGCAGATTATTTGATTCTCAAACAACAAAGTCAGCCCCAGCTGTCGGTCAGCAATTCACAGGTTCGGAATAAGGGTACTATGAGGCCATGCGAGGATATTGAATCATAGAGTATATCACATGAGCAGTGAAGAATTGTACAAGAACCATTAGCTCCTCTGTATGTGTGCTGCTACATCAGTGCTTGAGTAACAGAGCGAAAGGTCCGTGGAGGCTAATCTCAGTATTTAGAGACAGGCGCACAAGCTGGCAGTCTTTATAAACAGTGTGGATTAATGGACGAATGGATTAAAAGAGCTAAAGCCCCAACATGTCAAAGGTTACACTCTTTTCATTTCGTGCACAGCAGTCCATAGACCAACTAGTTCTTCTGTCACAAAAACATGCGCCAGCAGGAGGCTGATCTGTATGCACAGCAGCACGGCTAACGAGTGCTTCTTTTGTACTCTTGGATGCGTGTCTGCAGATGTTGGCAAATGAGCAAATTAGGGGAAAAGAGATGACAGGGCCAAGCCAGCGATTTGGGGGGAAAAAAGGGATTGTGAGGAGGAGATGATAGTGGGGAAAAACAGCAGCTGTATGGGAGAACGTGACATGCCGTGATATACAGTATCATTACACATGCCGCCAGTAAAATCTGGCCTCAACCAGTGTTACTGTTCTCTCCCCCTTGTTTTCCTACCAATGCCGCTATGTCTTTCCTCTCACTATTATCTTTTTAATTTGAACTTTTTTTTCTTGGGCACCTGTATCATGCAAAGACTTGAAGGAAAGTCTTGATGGGACTCTCTCAGGTGTCTATCAGTGAACCCGTGGCATTACCACAGCTTAACATGTTAAGTGAACAAAAGTGGCCTGTCAGTTTTGAGCTATAATTTTCTGCAACATATATCAGGCAGCAGAGTAGAGGTTAAATAAAGAACTGACAGGGTTTGTGAGAGAGCATGTGCTGTATGCGATTGCGTGCACTACAAAGAAAACAGTCTTGGGGAAACAGTGGAGAGCTGGCTGTAGCGTGGCTGCTGCATTCCTCACTGGGGGAGCTGGTGACATGTCCTGTGAGTGGATTGAGTGTGAGCCTTCCAGCCATTCCTCAGGTAACATCATCCTGAGCCTGGCGAGTCTTTGTTTATTTTGCGTTTGTCTCGCTATCTTCCGTCGCTCTCTGCCAGTGCACAAACAGCAGGCTAAGTCAGATTTGGGGCCCCGATCAGATCATGTGCTTAAAACATGCAAGGCCCCTTTAAAAAAGATGGATTTTTTTTTGGTAAACGGTCAAATGACCTGGTTACACATGTGTCAGCGCCTCTTGCGTGAACTGTCATAATTTGCCAGCTGCTTAAAGCTTTACCGAACAACTTATTTTTAATATTTCAACCTCATCCACCACCGCTGCCTTCCAAGCCAACTGTGGTCAGGAAATATCTGTCAGATGACAAGTATCTGGGAAAAATGGATGTGTTGCTGGAATAGGGGACGTCGTTGAGTCTTGCACATTTCGGGTTCATTGAAAATGTTTTGTCAGGTTTTGTGTGACACGCAATGCTCTGCAATGACATGGATGTGCCTGTGGTGTGGGAAGGGAATAAAGAACCCCAGTTTACCCTCGCTCCACCAGGAATGTGTCCCTCCAGACTTTGGGTTTCCGGTTGGGTTTGAATCTGGGAAAACAAAACGCACAACGTTTATAAATTTCATATGGCCTATGCACTCACCATCAGTTACAGGATGTCAGACATGCAGTTCGCCAATATTATGGTTGATCATAGCGAGCTCAAGACCTTGTGGGTTCGAGGGAATAGTGTAAATGCTGTTTGAGCATTACATTGATTATCCCTGTTCTTGGTGGTTTGTCTATGGGACTTTTTTTCTTTAATAGTGCAGATGGATTAACAATAGATGTGTGTGCTTTTTTTATGCTGAGTAAAGTAGTTTGTGCATTGTGTTTGCTGGGGAAACAAATGATTCAACTTGCAAACAAATTCTACTTCAGAAGAATAACCCCAGCAAATCGGAGCCAAAGTCCTGCAGCCAAGGAAAATCCACCAAATTGCCCCGAACCCACTTTGTGCTCAGTTGGAGCAAAAGCAATTATTTTGGCTATGGAAATTTGCCTTTTCTCAATAATGGCAAATTAATACAACTGTTGCACATGTCATGCACACCGTGCAATTACTGTACATAATATATATTACAGCATGGCATGATGATCCATACAGACCTATTGCCAGTCTTTTCCTGTTCCAACAGCTTAAGGATGGACTTTCCATCCATGTCTGGAGGGGTGTCCAGCCCAGCAATGTGGAGAATTGTGGGAGCTAGGTCAATGTTCAGCACCATATGAGGGTTTCTGGAGAAATACATGCACATAACATTTAGTTCATCTTCTGAAACACATACAATGATGATAGATATAAAAAAACTGATACAACTTGACACACTGATAAAAAGATAAATCAAGATACACCCAGCACAGGTCATTCTTGACCTTAACAATGTAGAGACAATGTAATTTGCAAGCTAAGAAACTTTGATCATTTCAGCGGTTACTTGGACTTACACTGCTCCTGACTCGATGTTGGGTCCTCTCAGAAAGAACGGCACACGGATGTCAAAGTCATAAGGCATTGACTTGCCCTTGATTAATCCAAACTGACCAATGTGGTAGCCATGGTCTGCTGTATAGATGATGTAAGTGTTGTCCAGCTCTCCAGTTTCCTCTAGCATGTCAAACACCTAAGAAGTCAAATGAGTGATGATAAGAAGATAGCATACACAGACCTGAAAATCCTAAAAAAAAGTCCATCAGTAATGACCCTTACTTTCTGCACTGAGTCATCGACAGACATGAGTGTCTGCAGCCTTTTTCGATGAAGGAAGTTGGTGAATTCCATGTGGATGGGTCTCATGGGGCCCGTGTACTGCATGATCCAGTGTTTGTCCATATTTGGGGCATAGTTGTAGCTGGGGGTGCTAGTAGGAGGACACAAAGGAGGGAGACATGAGAACATGCATGTATACTGTGGACCTGATGAAGTCTCATGTAAGTAAGAAAATAATCATGGTGAGTTATCAGAGCACGTAAAATCTATGAAGACCCCATTTAAGATGCCAAAAAACACCTGTCTGGTACATTTCACAAACTACTGCTCAGTAACAGGTGCCGCAATTGTCCACTGTGTTTGGCACGCATCAATAGCTCCTCTGTTTGTTGAAGGAAATGTCTAAATACTCAGCAGCCAGCACCTTAGCTGTTTTTCCACACCTCTCTCCGACCATCTCTCCCCTCACACAGAGACGAGAGTCTCCCGGCTCCACTGCGCTCTTGGCACAGACAAGTCATTTGAGGGTTGGCACTTGCTTGAGAAAATAATAGGCCCCAAAGTCAAGTTTGCAACAACCTCTGGACCAAAAACTCAATAAGTCATGGTCATTTGAAATGGGGAATAACACGAGTTGATAAAGAGCAAGAGGGAGGGTGAGCCAGAAGCTGTTCACCTGTCTGCAGTACTAGCTGTAAAGTAAAGGAGAGAGATAAATGGTAGACTAATGTATGAAGTTGACTTTCTGTCTACAAGGTTTCTGCAGTTTAAAGCAAAATAGTATATGAACAATATACTAGTCTGTAGTGTTGGCATATAATGTGACAATAACACATAATTCCCCCTCTACTGTAGAAATTCACTACAAAATTAAACTACAAAAACTAACAGGTTCTACCGCTGAATCAGCAGCTGGACAAAGTATCAAGACTTAGATACTTAATGAAGACCTGCTGGGAGCTGCTTTGCTCTGATTGAGTGAGCTGCCTTCTGCCCTCGTCTCCTCAGGCCTGCTTTGTGGGAAGGGTGAACTCTTCACCCACCTAGCCAGGCGGTCTAATAAGCCCCACAAAGGGACCTGTCTCTGGGCAATGGGCCACCAAGGTATGGGGCCCTGGGCACAAGGGAACCAGGAATGCAGAGGTCAGTGGAACGAAGCCAGTCCATAGGGGAGGTCACACCTGCCACCTGTCACATATACGTAGGTCGGTGTTTTGTTGTATTAGCCATGGATTACAGCAGCCCAAGGCCTGCTGTTCACCCCAGAATGCCTCCTGACCTTACAGAACCTAACATAGACGCATCCCGCATGAGGATTAGTGCCATTCCCCCAAAACAACTAGCGACAACCAGAATAACTTTGATACACTCACCGCTATAAAGAGACATGCCATTGAGAGACCGCAAAATAAGCTTTAAAAGAGCTTGACTCACATCTCAGAGACAGGGTGAAAACACCTTCAGTGAGGAATGTTAATGACATTAACATCAACCCCTCCCCTGCTATTGTTGCTGTCAAAAGTACAGACGCTCATTTGATTTATGAGGCAGCTCCTCCTTTACTGCCACGCAGTCTCTTCACAACTCTATGCGTTGCGGTTTAGAGGTATATGGCATCGCATCTGCGGAAAAGATGGAAAGTGGCAGACCAGACAAATTTCATGTCACATCTTTCCATTAGCGGTTGACCTTACCAGGGAATTAATGGCTTTTGTAGAGAATTACCAAAGCTCATTGAACCAATTCAAACTGGAACAGGTTCAAAACAAAATCATATGTATAAAAGGAATTTGATCCCCAACATCCGCCAGTATAAAAGATTTTCCATATCTGTTATGTAGTCAACAAACATCAAAACGAACACCCACCCATACCGACTGTGTGTGCTGCCACAGTAACCTCACCACATATTCCGCACACAATCACTGGGGCAACCCCTTTAGTCACCCCTGGGCCCCAGTTCCACCCCTTTCACCCAGAGGCTTGAGCTAAAAATAAATTAATAATGTCACAAAGGGTGTTCCAAAGCACACAATGCATTCCTCTCATCCCAAGAGCCGCAGGGAGAAACTACTGATTGATATGGACAGGATCAGGAAGTGCTTTGCGAATTTCACAGGAGGAGAGGGAGGGGTGGGGAGAGCGGCAAGGGATGAGAAAACGAGAGAAGACAGAGGGAGAGACAGACAGACACAGAGATATAACAGATAGAGCGACTGAGAGGAAGAGCAAACGGACAGAGGACAATGTTAAGTGGTTTGAAAGTGAGAGGGAGGAAGTGGGGAAACACTGAAAGTGCTGGTGAACAGAAAGAAAGGGAAAATTGAGCAGAAATGGCAGTTTTGAAACTTAGATCTACTTCTCTACAACGACAACCTCCCCCCACCCAGTGGAGTAGTACATCCTGGGAGCCTTTTGGAGGGCCCACCAAGAGATGGCAGGGCATGTTGCCATGGAAAGACCCACAGTATTGCAACGCTGCCTCAACTCAGTAATGAGAGTTGTTGAAGGCCAATGTGGGCTTGGCATGCGTGCTGTGCTCCATGAAAAAAGCCATCCGTGATCTTCTTCATGGTATGTGTCCCAGCTATTCTCGGATGATAAATCATTTGGATTTCATGCTTGCCAAGTCGGCGTTCCTAGCAGCTTCTATGAAACCTGTCATCACTGGGGATTGAGGCGCATGAATACTGTAACGTTATATAGACCAAATTATGAAAATTCTAATTGGAGGTTACCGAGAAATAAATCCATAAATCAGCATGTGCATGTAGGAACCATGATGAGTGCATGTGTGATAAAGGGAGTCTGAATGTAACTTACATGTGCTGCGAAGCATTCGGGAAGTGCTCAGCATACTGTGGAGCCGAGTCTTCGGGGCCATGAGGAGCAGCGTGACTGATGACCATCATCACAGGGCGGTGAGGGTACATGCGCTTAGACGTGCGGAAAAAGTTAGTGCTGTCGTTGGTGATCAGATCAGTGAAATAGTCCTGGAAAACAGTGAATACATAGGATTCATTAGGTGCTGCAGGGCTAAAATCCCATCTCGAGAAGAAGGCTAAAAGAGAAGGTGGAAGAGGGAGAAAAATGCAAAACAACATGAGCTTTGATAAAACTCGTTCGCCGTCCAATCACCACGACATGTTGCTTTCCCTCATCCAGTCATTTTAAAATAAATGGACAAGGGCCAGTGGGGATATGAACTGGGGCCATTGACTACACTACCAATGTGTCTAGTCAACAGCTGGCAGCTTGCCTGTGTGCGTGTAAATGTGAGTGTGTGCTTGAGTCTGTGCATGTGTATACAGTATATGGGCTGTTGCCTCATCAGTGAATCTCTGCACTATTGAATGTGACACCACTTGATGGTGAGAGGACTCTGGCGCTCTCAAATGGTATGTTGTTATGACAGCTCCCATCCTCTAATCCTCTCTTGGCAATCTGTTCCCTTTCTCCTTTAGCTTCCTCCCCTCCTGTTGAGCTTAATTTTACTCCCTTTTACTAAACATGCGTTTTCTTGCTTCTTGTCACGGATTCACTCTGGGAGATAACGGAACACACAAATAAGACACAATACCTTCAACAGTTATAAGCCTCAAACTGAGGTTGACTTGTATACAGGAGATGGGAAAGACACAAAGTCCCTGAATGCTCTGTTTTTCAGATCTAGTGGCATGGGCAGAGAGGACGACTGAGTGAATGAAACTGTATCTTACTATAAGGGAGCATAGACTTGTGATATTGTCACATCAAACAACCCACTGGCCTGACATATCGAAACCTTTATTCCAGGCTGAATAAAAGGCCCTGGAGTCTGTCTTCTCAAATGTACAGTAGGTCACACCCTGAACTAAAATCACATTATCATTTGCCAAGTTTCCGACAGATTAACCATTCTACCTGCAGTTTTGGCTTGCCACAGTTGTTGTCTGGCATACCACACCGGGAAGGGAGTGCCAGGTTCAGAATGAAAGGGTAAAGGGTGATTTTCCTGAAATTTCAGAAGTGGGTTTGGCCGATTCATCCTGTCTCTATTAATAGGCTTTATGGCCGAGCTTGGCGGCTGCACATGCCCATGGAGGCTGGTGATTGCGTGCATATGACGAAGCATTGCCATACTTGTTTTCTATGTGTTGCCAGCTCCCCATAATCTGAGCCACTGCTGCTAAAGACTCTGGCAGGTCAGAAGGAAGCAAAAGTGTCATGGGGAATGACTGGCCAACAACTCTAAAATGGTCAGGGAGGTGAAGAGTATCACTTTTCCCATAACCTTTTGTAGATGATTAGTACTAAGTGTCACATAATACAAACTCATTCACACATGGTTTGATTTTCCCAATGACATTCACCGGTTAAAATTGATACTCTGACATTTTAGGTTGTATAACAACCTACATAGCTTGACTGTCAATGCAGCAGGGAGTTGAGGCTTTGAATCAATGAGAATTGTTCATGAGTTATCCTTTACAACCTTTCAAGCATTGCTGACACCAATATATAAATGAAACTGCATAGCTTTGTGTCTTTGGGACTGTCATCTGTCATGCAATTTGGAGAAAAAAAATTGTATGGATCATATAATTCAACTAAATCACAGGCAGGACTTTGACAAAGGCCTAATGGACTCATCCTTCTACAGATGGAAGATCAAATGGAACCTCATTGAGGCAAGTGCCTCATCTAATCACAATGACTTGGTGTGCCAGCTGCACTCTGTGTGGAATACCACGGCCTACTGACCCTGTGTGAATCTAAAACCAGGAGCTGTGGTTGTCCCAGTAGTAGCAGGTTCATGGTTTTTGACAGTAAATAGCAAATAGTGTGTCCATTTGGTTTGCAACCACTAACTGCTGACCAAGCCCATGTCATGTAAACACCTTGGCCTCAAGCTTGTGGGTAACTTTACACCTCAGTCCAAGTTGGCAGAGGAATAGCAGTCCAAACATTTGTTTGTCCATCTTTTGGGAAGGCAATCTTGAAACTTGACATATGCCCAAACTGTAAACCCTCCTCATGGATTCTTCATGTACCCAGGACTACGCTACCCGGGAAGATATTGGCATGCAGCTGCGAAAACAAACTGACAGCTCTTACAAAAACATTTGGGGATGATTGATGGCGGATGCCATCCAGAGCTACAAAAAGACATTGTAACCACAGTGTTCATTTCCAGAGTCTGGCAGTTGTAAAATTAAGTTTCCCCTCTTCTTTCATTGTGGTATTACAGCACAAAATAATTCTGTAAAACTTCACAGTGAAACAAAATGAGAGGAAAAGGCAGACGGAAAGTGAGACAAAAACAAATGCAGGGTGGCATTTATCACAGGCTTCTCATAAATGTGCTGTCTAAATGTTGAGGTAAGGTGCGTCATAATAAAGGGATGCTGCAGAAAAAGGAGATTCCAGCTCAAGTCATTCCCTTTAATTCTTGAATGAAAATTCCTGCCAGCCTAGATCACAACATCGTGATAAGTGAAGTGCTTCACTGTCTGTATTTATAAGTGGAGTGGAACCTGCAATTTGTCAGGCAAAGTCTTTACATCAGGCCATAAAGGGAAAATAAATGAGTGATTGAGTTAACGGTCCCTTTTTTGGAAATTATAGGAACACATACCTTGGCATATTCGGCACCATGTTTCTCCTTGTAACCATTCCGACAGACAGTGTAATTATAGAAGCGGGAATTTTTGATCAATCCAACCCATTCGCGCCACCCAGGTGGGATGTAGGTGCCATTGTACTCATTGAGGTATTTGCCGAAGAAGCCTGCAGAATAGAAGGAGAGTTAAAGGAAGGTTGCTTTTAACACCAAGTCTTAGGCCATATATAAGGTTTTCATTGTTCGCTTATGCCTGGACCTGTGAAAATTCCGTGTCTCTGTCTGACTTTATCGGTGTGTGTGTATGTGACGCATAACTTTTTCGCTTGTCTCCTTTTTCCTGGCTTCACTGAACAGCATTCTCGGATAGGCTGGGCAGGGAGCCAGCCTGTCCTAGAGAAGACTAATTGCAGACTAACGCATCAGCTCTAAAACCGCAAGCCGTGCAGGAGCCCACAGGACCCCACTGAGCTGCCCAGTCCAACGCCTGCCCATCAGTCACACAGACACTGTCCGATGAGAGATGACAGCGACCTGGCAAGCTCACCTTGCTTGCAGAGCAGTGGAGTCTAGCTTACTGTAAATATGTCCATTGACTAACACGTTGAATAAAGAGGGCCTAATAGGACATGTGAGCTGGTGGTGATTGACAGTGTGTTGGCAAAAAGTTAAATGGTCATGGTTCCCAATCAGAATCTGAGAAATGGGAAAACATCACAAAGGCCCCAAATGCCGATTATTGTATATAGGTAGGTGTCAATATGTGCAAGTGCATGTCCTGGTTCACCAACCTGTCCTGTAGCCGGTGTTGTTGAGGTAGACGGCGAATGAGCGTGGCTCGTGCTGAGCTTGCCAGGAAGGGGAGGAGCAGTTCTCATTGTTGGTGTAAGTGTTGTGGTTGTGGACGTACTTGCCCGTCAACATGGAGGACCGTGACGGGCAGCACATGGGTGTGGAGACAAAGGCATTGGTGAAAGCTGTGCCTCCATCTTCCATGAGCTTACGGGTTTTATTCATTACCTGGAGAGAACCTGGAGGACAGAGTATAGAGGTCAGTGCTGATTTACCGAAGTCTTAATTGTGTTCCATGCATTGTTAATACTTAGAAAAAAACAGCTTGTGACAATACACACAATGGCAAATGTTATTATTTTGTAAAATGACAATCACTTTTGTATATAACAAAGGTCAGTCCATTTAGATACTTGATCTTTTTTAACTGAATTCTCTGAGAGGCAAATCATTATTATTCAGCTGTTAATAGGCCAGATGGCCATTGTGCTCTGGCGTATGGCCTCTATTTAATATTTAATGTGTGAAGAAAGACCACATACGTCCTCATACAAATGCCCAAAAAGACAAAGAAATTGATTAAGGCAGCGTAGCGACAGGAACAACAACAGGAAAAATCATAGAAACAAAAAAGTTTTTTCTTTTAAAAGTAGGGTAATAATGGGGCCAAAATCCTTGAAAAGTTAATTGGGCACATAGAATTCCAGGAAGACCAGAAAGTGTGCCAACCTTACCTAACTCAACATCCTGGTCATCAGTAATGATGAGGATAATGTTTGGCCGGATGTTTCTGCGGTCTCTCTGTATGCGACCCCTCAGGCCCTGAGCCCTGGTGGTGGTGAAGGCCCAGCTGCCTGGAGCCCAGTCCAGAGACAGCAGGGCCAACCAAGCCAGCCACTGCATCAGCATGGTTCCCGAAACAACAAGAGACAGGGTGGGTAGAGGCTGAGGATTAATGAAGGCAGGGAGAAGAGGTCCAGCCAGGCCACTCACTTACACCCGTGCAGCTCTCGCAGCCGTGGTCAACTATGAAGAGAGAGAAGGAGAAAAACACATGGAGACATTACAACAAGGAACACATAGAAATAAAGTGGGTGGAATAACAAACAGCATTATATTCTAAGAGAGACAGTCAGTGAAAAGCATAGAATCATTCGAGGGTCATTTAATCATATTTACTTCCGAGACATTGTGTGCATCTCCTTACAAATCATACTGAAACACAACAGTTTATCCAAACACAGAGAAGCCAAAAACGATTCTTCCGTGCTTAAGCCCTTGATGGTCCACCAAGGAAAACTTACCCAACTGTTCCAACAAAGGTTGCGTGCTGACTGAAACCCCATCAATACTCTCCCCTGTAAACAAAGTCCCTCAACATCAACTCTACTGACCTTAACTGAAGAAGAAAAAAATGTGATCACAGAAAACGCAAGCGAAGCTCTAGAAACAAAGATCTCACCTCAGAGAATCCCATAAGTCTCATTGTGATTGGCCTTTTCTCATTTTATCCAAGTACTTTTTCTTGTGTTTTTTTCACTCTTTCCTTCTGTGTCAGATAACACACACTCACACACGGAAGCTCTCTATCTCTTCTGGAGAGCTGTTGTTCAGCCAACTGTGCTCAGACCGCACCATTGGCTGCTTGCACTCAAACACCCACAGCCACTCTCCTGCGTCGGCCAATCATGGCCCACCTTCCACCCGTCACTCAAAAGTCACCCCCTGGGGAGTCAAGCGTGACAGAGGGCCGATGGGGAGGATGGGACCACACTAGGGGGGAGGGGGTTAGGGGGCACGGGAGGCGGAGAGAGGGTTACGCTACATTAACCCCAATGCCACTGTCGCCAATCACAGATTACCACCGAGTCATCATAGCACTTTGCAGCCTCTTACTCACTTACAATGGCATGGTTGGTCATAAAAAGTCTACATGTCCTTTTCTTAAATGCCACGGACCAGCGTAAAACGTATACTAGCGCCAAGCCCGAGCTCTCGCCAACATCAGAAGCAGGTCGATATTATGCCGTCACTAAAAGAGACATCACACTTATTTAAATAAATTTCAAACGTTGATCAATAAATCCAATGTATCATTATGAGATCGACTGCACAGGTGACTGCAACAATGATTTAAAATGAGCAGGGGATTTTCAGTAACAATAATGTATATGAAAGATTGGCTTGTGAGAACACGGGATGAACCGTGAAAAAGTGCCTTATGGACAGCAATCCCACTGAGTGGCACCATACTGCTCGCTTCCCTGAGTTAATGGCCTGAAAACAAATGGCAGGTCTATGACACCTGAGCCTGGTTGAACCCTACTGAGTACCTCCACCCTCACTTCCACAAAGGGCCAGTCCTGAATGGCAAAGAGTAGAAACCATAACCTAAAATAAAGGATCATTTATGGTGTCTGACTCATAATGAAAGGCACCCTGCATAACTGTATCCACATTTTATAGGGTGAAATGCAAAGCATTTCTGTCATTAATGTACCGTGTTGACATGTGGCTTTAGTCATTTCACAAATGCACAGAAAATGCAGAGAAAGGCCGACATCTGCAAACACTTGCTCTCATGGATGTGCCAAACAGATGGCCCTACATAAGATAACACACCTACAAATTGTCTTCTCTTACCGACACATCAAATGAGTCAAGAGGTGAATCATGTGTATCCGTTTTTCCACTAGTCTGATGTTGCCTGTGATAAACAGGGGCTTCAGACGGAGCTTTAAGAGCACTTTGGTCTGTCCTGCGTTTCAGACGACCAGTGTCTGGGCCAGCCAGCCCAGTCATCGTGACAGGCCTGTGCAAACATTGGCGCCGTTTGGACAAACACCCCTCCAGCGCAGGGTGGCAGAGTGCACAGAACCTCACAGTGAATTACACACACAACACAAACTACTGTACAAACACATGGTGACATGCAGAGACTCACAAGACACTCGCACACAAGGCTCTCTCCCACAAAAACACATGTGCCTGCTGAGAGGGTCCAAGTCCTCCTACATGAATGGGAAAGGTTCCCAGAAACAAAAGATGCCGCCCAAATCTAGACAAAACTCAAGCCTCCATTTCGGTCAAGCTGCGGAAGACCTAAAATCATCTGTAAACCAGTCAGCCAACTAGTGTAATGTTAGCACCCAGCGCAAATTCAATTTTACATGCCAATGGTTCCCAGCAATAGCCTCTTCATGCGACTCAGAGAAGTAAGACTACAGACAAGAAGGCTCATTGTGGAATCTGATACAAACCTTGTGGTTAGCTGTAGTGGTATCAATAGCTACACTGTCTGAAACGACTGAGACGGCAGGGCAAAAAAAAGTGCCACACATAACGACCAATGGGATGTGGGCCGAAGCTACGCATGCAAAACGGCACTGCTGCAGAACAGGCGCAGACCTCCCCTTGTCCTTTGGGCTACCTCCCATCCTAACTCAATTTCACCTGATCCACTTTCCTCACGAGGTCATCTGAAGTTCACTTATGACCAGGAGGATTTCTTGCGGCTCAATGTCTGCCAGTTGTCAAATGGATCATTTGACAACTGTCCATCTCAAAGTCACCCCTAATCAAAGGGACACCACTATTATATATTGATGTGGCATCCCCAGTAACCTGACTTCTTCGTGCTAATATGACATATGGAACTTTAAACTGCCGCAGGAAAATGACCGGCTAAGTGACAAGACCAGTGTGCAGAGAGTAGCGGCTGCTGTTTGAGGACCGGAGGTAGATTGATGACAGTTGGCTGGTTGTATGAAGACCAATGACGCATGTGGGAAGTTTCCCGTTTACGTGGAGGGAAATAAAGAAAGTGACATTACTCACAATTATAAATCAAGATATTTAATGGACATGTCTTCCCGATACCTTTTGAGTCTAAAAAAAAAAAACTCTTAGTCTGAGTGAACTACAATTTCTGCTCCCCAATTTTTACAGTTTAAATACTCATTACTGGTTATCAGGATTAACTGCATATGATTAACTGTATTATAGCAGTGTGTTCAAAACACAATCACTTGAGTGTTTTGAACACACGCTTATATAAGTGTTATCCTGAGTTTTTGCCTCCAGGCACAGTGATGAGAGGCTGCAGGGAAGGTACCCAGTGCACCCAGCTCTAAACATTGCTGGATGTATTCAAGCCGAAGAGGCAGCTCAAACACTGTAAATACAAGGAACAATATGAGTAAATATGCTAAAATCTGAAAGTTATTATGTAGTTGGCTTCGGAACCTCTCCAGTGCCACTGCTTCTTACTTGCCTCCGACATCTGATCTAAAATGCATGTTGCCAATTTCATGAACCCTTTGAGAACCTTCTGTGAGAATTATGTTTCATGTAATTGTTATAAACCCTTCATTTTGAATGAGTCATATCTGTATGCCATCTAATGTGATATAAGTAGAACAGGCTTCTTCTATACATCTGTAGAACAGACAATAGGTCTTTATTCCTGGACAGTCAGAGGACGAGGGAGCACAATGTTTCTTCTTCCTCATTGTTTTGGAGGATTAGCACTAATGACCCTTTGAATGAGCCTTTACTGTACTCATCATGGTTAAGCTGGAGGAGGAATATTGGGGAGGGATGGGAGGAACGTAAAATGCCCAGGGGTTCAAAAGACTGGAACAAAAAGACCACTATGGAGTCTTCAGACACACAGCTGCCAGAGACATAAAAGATGTGCAATTTTCAGATTAATGGCCATCAACACTATGGACTTTAAGCACACCTCAACACCCTACCAATCTTTACTTTCATGACAGAAAAGTTTTTCCCCCAACTTTGCTTGCAGAAAACAGCTCTTTCACTTACTCTCCTTTGGCACAGGCAGCTTTGCTCAGTGATTTGGTATGGCTGCACAGACAGCTGTGCATTGTGCGCTGAGTAAAGCTGAACATAATAGAGTTGCTGCTTGTGTAACCATCCAGGGCAATACTATTTGGCTGGTTGGCAGCCGTGCCCTTCAGTTAGGGCCTCAAACCACACACCCTGCTGCACCCTGACCCTCCTCTGACCCAAGTGGTAATATGGCTTTGATGGTGGCTTGTTTAACCTAACCTCAGCAACCTGAGGCAACCCACACACAGGGGTTAAGAGGGGAAACTCTGAGGGAAGAAAAATTGACTGGAGGGGGCTCAGTATGGAGGTAACAAAAGTCTTGTAAAAGCCTGGTTGTGATTGGCCTGCATATTCTTTTCAGCAATGGCAAACAGGCTGCATCTGGCTTAGGTTCTGTTCAGTCCGCAGTGGCATCCTATGCATTTATCAGCTGAATAAAAAACAGCAGATGCACTGAGAAGACACATAAAGGAATTATTCTGGAAGAAACCATTGATTGACTGCAATGATCCATGTATCTCTTAAAGCAGGGTATTTGTCCACTGACGTGTGTCTTGAGTCTTGTTCAGTTGCAGAGGTAAAACAAGATGCAAGTCAAACCCAAACCAGATGCCCTTCCCCAGTAAAGTAAATCAGTCATTCATAAAAGGCCTATTTATTAAGGACAATGGCCATTTCAAAGCACCTCAAATCCCCTCTGATTCCTGTCCATTCTCTCTCTCTCTCTTGCTCGCTCCCTCCCTATATTTGCCCAGTCCATCTCTAAGGCAGCCAAGTCACAGAGGAACAATGGCAAAGAGAGGGGAATTAAAGTCTGATGGCATAGTTTGAATTCTGTAGGCTGTACTCGAACTATAGGCTCCATGACTAGCAATGACGACAAAGGCCTTTCTTCATACAGTTACTTTGTGCAGGAACTCCACTCAGATGTCTGCCATGACGGAAAGTGGACAATTTACATTTCTGAAACTAGAGAGAAATCATACATGTTTAGTTGCAAACTGATCTTAGAGACAAAGCAGTAGAGATACAAAAAATTGAGAACAACAATGTTAGATCTCTTGATTTTTGCTTCAGACCAGTGACATTTTTCAGTGCTGGCTGATTGCTACCTCTCCATTTCAGAGGGGAAAAAATAATTATTGCGAGGCCTTAGATTAAGGTCTGTCCAAATATTTCTGTAATCCAAGGGAATTCGGCTGGTCTGCTTCCATGAGGTCTGACGAGGGCCTTGTACACTGAGGAAGGCCTGTGTCGGGGCTCGCTGTGCCCGGCAGGCCAAGGGCAGCACATTGTACCAACCAAGACCCGCCCGTCTGCCACACTGAGCTGACTGAAGGAGACCTCTGTGCCGGTGCACTCACTTGGCTGTGGGTATGCACTGGGAAAATGCTCAGACCGTGGTGTTTTCAGACTCTTAACTCCACTGATTTGTTTGACCAAAATGCCCAAATTAGTGTAGGATCTATGACAAAATTCCAGTGAGAAAACCAAGTGCAAGGCATTGAGGAGAGATCACTGGCTTTTTGTTCCAACATGTTTACGGCTTCACAACTCTTAACCTTGACAGGCACATTCAGACTCTTTGTTACGTCCGTGTTACAACTACAAAACTTCAGACGTTAGAGCTAGAAATGATTCCCATCCACTGGTATGCGCCGTGTTTGGGGTACAACGCAGGCCACTTTAATGAGGAAGAATGGCCTCAATTCAGTGAAATGTGAACCTGGAGTGAGTGCGTTCACGGCTATTAGTTAAACCCCTCGTGTTTCTCTCGGACCTGGTAAGAGACCCTTTGTAGTGCCAAGGCTGCCAGGTCACCCCATCAATATTATGGATGCATCTTAATGTATAATTAAATGAATCCTGGTCCAAAAGACTTCAAAGTGGGAATGGCTTGCGGGCCACCAGGTGGTCTGTTGGAAATCATGAGGGGGTTTGAGAACCCTAAGAGGGAAATGATTAAAAGACACACAAGGTCATTTCAGAAATGGGGAAGGCTGCCTGTATTTATTTATGCATGTGTGTGTGTGCATGTGTGTGTTCCTGTCCTGAAGGTGGTGTGTATATTTAAGTATTCATATCCTTAACTATGGACACCCAGTTTGAGGTCTGTATATCCAAGCAAAGGCCTCATGCTGGTAACACTAACAAATGGGCCTTAGGGTGCTTTTTTTCACACATGTGGTTCAGTTAATTTGGTCCGGACAGAGGGAAAAATATTATTATTTTTTTTTTCATTTGGTATGTTCTAGTTGATATTGCCTTTTTTTTAAACAAACCAAGAGGAGTAATATCAGGACCCTCAAATTCCAGTGACTGACAGAAGTTTATGCAGCACATTAATGTTTCTGGTGTGTAAATGTATGCTCTTCGGCGTCACAAAGCCCGAACGAAGAAATAACAGAATAATAATAGATTATAACTGGTATTACTACACTGCAAAATGATCTTGAGACGTGACTGCAAAGGCCCTTTGCGCTCCCAGATGACTGGTGCAAATGTCGGGGAGTGTACAGTATGATTATTACTTACTTATTACTGTGGGACTGCTGTCAGACACTTTTCAATGGATTCAATGTACCTTTTTAAATCAGGGAAAATACCACGCTGGCATACATACATGTTGATTTGCATAAAACGGATATTAGTCTTAAACAGATCAAATATTAGATCACTTCCTGAACAGACCTTTCAAACAGCAGATGGATTTATCAGAAGTTAAAAAGCAAAAAATATTTACCATTCAAGAGGGTGAGAGAAATAGGTGGAGGGCGGGAGAAAAGAGGATGAAGGATGGGGGAGAGATTGAGCAAAGGGAAACCACTCCTGATTTATACTGTGATATGAAAACATGGAATTACAATGAAAGGATCAGCAGCCACTGTTATAGGATACGAGTCTCAAACAAGCATTTTCTTGTTAAATGTATTCTAAGCCATGAATGGAAACCATTAGCGATAGACGACCTCAGATGAATAAATTACAGCGCATTTATATTCATCCAGCCACTTTCTTGTCAAAACCCACACTCCCATCAGAAACACTCTATCAAGAAGCGAGCGCTGCAGAGAAAGTCAGAGCGAGAGGGAGTAGAATGTATTGCTCACTCACGGGTGGCTTTCTTGTCTCTCTGACTCGTCAAATATACCCCAGATAAATTATTCCTTTGACCACAAAAGAGAGCTATTGCAAATTGCTTCAATGGGTTTCCACTGAGGTAATTGTCAGGAATAAAGAGATTGACTTCTTTTCCATGAAATCAGCTGGTGGCACAGAGAAAGAACGAGAAAGAGAGAGAGATTTTTTTCTATGAAAGCTCAGCAGTTTACCGAGTTCAATGGCCATGTAAGGTTCACCGACTACTGACTTGAGTGTGACTTGAATATATATCGAGGACAAGGCAAATATGACCTGCGATGTTGAGTTTGAACACAACTAGTAACTGCAATATATGTCATGAGGAAGACGTGGGCTTTATGCAGTGATTACTAATTGACAAAATAATAGAAGGACTTTGGTGCAGGACCGGCTTTAAGAAATAGAGATCCATTTGGATCGCTGAGTGACTGATCCACCGTTTTCCTAAATAAGATGTTGACTTGATTTCGGCAGCAAAGGTAGTACAAGGTAGAGAAATGTTTTGCACAACAAATTGAGCATCACTTTTTCCACATATCTGTGTTTGTGTGGGTCTGTGATTAGAATACATATACAGTTATCTTTCCTCATGATGCAGACTGAAGAGTTATGTCAGTGTCAATACAGTATGAGCAGTCTTTAGCAATGACAAAAAGGAGGCAGGTATAGGTAAGGAGAATATACTGGGTTCAACTGGGTTCGCATTTATCAGATCAAGACAATCAGACCGCTGTATGCCTCTGATGTACACACAAATTCAAGAAAAAGCAGCTGTTTTGTATATGAAGATGATCTATGATTTGTATAAGATTCAACCAATAAACACATACCCAATTATCAGCTCAATCACCATCTAACTGCTGAGAAAAAGCTAAGTGAGCTATAAGTTAAAAATAGTAATAATACAAAGTATTATACTCTCTGGATGATATGCTTGCTACAAAGAACAGACAGACCCAGTAGCCAATGATGTATCTCTCTATTAATTGGGCAGTAGCCTTGTGATGTGCTAAATATCACATGGAACAGTGCTATCTGCTGACTGATAGAGCCAGCTCATGCAAGTGAGTGAAATATGAACAGGCATTTAGCGTTTAACAAGCTCCCCTAAATATGAGAAGAAAAAAACAAATCAATTCCGAGTAGCAATCAATAAAAAGAGAGCGAAGAGGGAGATTCCTCAGGGTGAGGTGGCAGCAGCTCAGTCAGCAAACCCCAGTTAAGTGTAGGGCTGCTGCCTGCGCATGAAACTAAACACCCCTAAAATGTGGAACATGTGTAGGCATATTCTCTGGGAACGGTAGACAAACATAGACCATGAGAACCAGCCTGCGTGACCCTGGATGCCATAAACAAACTTCTCCACGGCTGTGACACACCAACATGATACCGCTCATAAAAACGCATTTGTCTGATTGCACCTGTTCAGCACTCCCCTCTCTGCCCATCCCTGCATGCGTATATTTGGATGTCATGTACTCTTTGTGTGTGCATTAGTCATTTACTAAACCAGCCAGAGTAGGAATCAGTCCGACTTGAACACAGACAGACACGTAACCTGTAATTTGGACACAGGGGAGCGCTCCTTTCCATTGCCTCTGGCTCAGTGTGCGGCTTTCCAAAGCATGTAGTAACGTCATTTGTAATTTAATGAACTTTATCCTGCACGGCAAAAATTCCAGATCTTAGTGCATTGCAAAATATCGAAATTTCCATATCTACTGAACAACCAGTTTGCTGACAAAGCATAAAACAGGAAGCTTACCCCTGCAAATGCTTCCATTCCTTTACGTTTGAGCCAAAGTTGAAGGAATGCAGTCAATGCATCATCCCAACATGTTCAAGAGACACCAGCCAAACTCGGCTGAATTTGCCGCAGGCGATTCACGGAAAGCAAAGCAAGGACGATGTGTGTCATGCAATGCTGGACCCTCTCAGCACAAACAAAGTAGCTCAACCTTTAAAACTACAACTGTTCAAATCGTTCATTCTGCATCCACATGGCAAAGTCGGGCCGTAAGTAAGGGCAAACAAGACCAGAGGCTACCGGTAGCACATGGCCAAGTCCACACATATGAGTGTTTGTGCATGCACATGCACATGCGCGCGCACACACACACACACACACACACACACACACACCGGCAGAGGAGGGGAGTGCTGGCAGAGGCTGAATGTGTTTGCCCGCTCCAGGGGAGAAGGGAAAGAAAGGGAGCAGAAGAGCTGAAACAAACGCATGCTGGCTTCTATTAGTCGAGCTGTGGAGCGGGATGGAGGGGTGAGGAAATGTATTCATTCCTTCTGCCCCCCATCCATTCCTATCCCTCCAACCCTCCCACCCCATTATCTCCATTCTGGAAAAGCGGTGGATGAAAGGGACAACCCCCCAGTGGCAGCACTTCTCCCTCCAAACTTACGCCGACGCATTCTGACGGCTGCTTAATTGTACGTGATACAGGCAGGGCCCTTTCGCTTTCAAATCTAAAACAGATTGCTTCTCCCTGGGGAAGGGATTATTGGACAAGAGAGATGACAAAGCAGGGACAGTGCAGCACTCTGGGGGGTGGAGGACAGAGGGTGTAAGCCAGTGGATAGTGTGTGTGTGTGTGTGTGTGTGTGTGTGTGTGTGTGTGTGTGTGTGTGTGTGTGTGTGTGTGTGTGTGTGTGTGTGTACACGTTTTTTTATGTTTCTCTTTTGTACATGCCTCTGTCATAAGAAGATTATGTTTGTGTCCATGCGTTTCAAATGCGCGCACGTGTGAGTGACAACCAAGAACGTGTGCGCAAGATCCAGCCTCTGATCACGACTACACCATTGGAGCTCTCTGTCCACTTCGAACCGCCACTCTTTTATCACATGTTCACACCTCCCTTTCTCTTATCTTGGCCTCTTCTACTTTATCCATCTTCCCCCTCTGTGTCTCTCTTGACCCAGCTTTCTCTTTCTCCATCTTAAGCCCATGCTGCATCTGTGTGCACTGACAGTTTGAACAAAAGCAGCTCCGGACATCACAGAAAAAGCATTGAAATCCTCTTTCTCTCACTCGCTGGCTCAAAGTGCACATTAATGAATAAGGTCTAACACCAATCTCAACATTACAAGGACCTGGTCAGGGGTCATTCCTGGCGGTTGCATAGCTGAACCATCTATTGAGAATTTATTTTTCCATACAAACCACATCTCTTTCAAACTAGTCAGAGGCAGAGGGTTAAGACAATGACATGGGGAACAATACCAGACGACAAAAAAAAAAGAAAAAGTAAAGCATCAAATGTACGTCTGGTTTGCTGGTCTCTTTAACATGTGCAAGGACTAGATTGAAGGTTGGCGGGTCAGGCATTCCTACCAATGATGCGCTGAATATGATGTTTGCATGCCCTGACCTTTACCGCCCAAATGAGAGGCTGAACAAACACTTGGGGGTGCTATTGTGAGCTCCCGAATACCCCAAAATAGATATATGCAGTACATCTGTGTGGGCATCTCAATATGTGCATGGCATATATATATAGTCAAGGACATGTCTCGTGTTAAGGCTAGTTAAGGTTAGTGCATGGAAACTCCATGGAAATGTTTGATCCGTGAGGACAACAAAGGAGCTGAGAAAGTGGCTGACTCATCTAAAGATAGCCTGTCTAGATCACGCATAAATAAAAGAATGCCAAATGCTCACTGTTCAAATACTGGTCATTTGCAGTGATAGGACTGTGCAATCTACTCCAGCGCTACTATGCAATCAGGCTAGTATGAGGAACACTATGATTAAGCTGAAGAGATAAACAAGTGCCGGAGGAGAGGGTGGTTTAGGAAATCTTTTCTTAACATACTTGCACACAAGAGAACACACACAAACTATAGTTATATAGCATCTTTTTATGTATTTTCCAGAGAGATGAAAAATGCGAGAAACATGACATTTTAGTCTTCCAAAGCAAAGATGTTGAATAATTCAGTAAGTAAGTTATTAAATCGTCAGCCAGTTTAAAAGATTAGGTGCAATTTGGTGAAAAAGAAAATCTAGTTCTTTCTCCATTTTTCTAAAGTCCTTTTTTGCTGGCCCCATGCATCCATTTCTTACTGGAGAACAGAAAGTAGTCTGCAAGGCTTTTTAAGAAAGTGAAATGCGGCATGAGGACGGTCTGGCTCGGCTGAGATAAAATGATGGTGCTGATCTGGAGGTAATGTCAAAGAAAGAATAAGAAAGGTCAACTACCTGCTAAAGATTGCCTCCACTGCTCACACATTAGTTATATTCAGCAAATTTATTTGAAAACAAATGCATATATATTTAATGCCTTTTTAATTTCTTAGAATAATTAGTCTGCCACAAATGCCTTTGACCTTGTTCATCGGTTGGCATGCATGAAGTCACGCAATGTCTGGGAAGTCTCTGATTCACTGTGGCTGGCATTTAAAAGGGGACACACACACACACACGCACACACGCACACACGCACACCTCTCATTGGTACAAATAATGATAATCACAGATACTACCTCTGACTCTTCCCTTACACTCGCCATACTTATCAGAAGAATGAATTACTTAACTTATTGCTTTCACTCACAGTTTCTCTCACACACACACACCACAGTAAATTCGAGTGATGGCAGAGCCGCTACTAGAACAACGTTTGTCTTGGCAAGCGGCTACCCCCCAGAACCTAATTATTTTCAGCAGCTGCTGCTCTTGTTTGTAGCTCAGTGAAGCTAAACTGTTTAAAGGATCTCCCTTCTCTTCTGAGCTGGCAGTCAGCGCAGCCTTTTAAAACGCCCCAAAGCTGCTTCGCTGTGCTCCGGGTAGGGTAATCAGAAATTGAATCTAAACGCTTCCAGGTGAAACTGAAGTGAAGGGAAGATTTATGGATCAGTCTCGTCAACACTGAAAGTTTGACGTTAAGCTTCTTCATATTTCTCTAGCTTTTTCATTCACTAACGCATATTGGCAGTGGCATTATATTGAAATATAAGCCAGTCGGTTAAATTTTCCCCAATTGTGTCTGGCACAAGAGGTCGGCTTTGAACAGCACCGCAGCATAATTTTGCCAACACTAGTAAAACTTCTCAAGTTTTTGTGGACTGGTTGAGAAGTTGAACATATTGATCCAACAACACGCAATAAAAAATAAAGAGTCCCAAGTCACTCACTTGATCCCTAAAATAGAGGAAATGTAATAACATATCACACTTGGCTGAATCCGAGGTCACCAGAAGCATAAAAATATATTTAGAGACAAGTAAAAAATGATGTGTAACTACAGCATTTTAGATTTGCTAGCATTCAGATGCAATTTTATGTGTAAGTTTAATTCTCTCGTTAATACAGAAAAACATATCCATGCGTCAAACTCAGTATTTCTAACGAAAGTTCTATCCGTGTCTAAAATTTAAAAAAGACGATCAACTTACCAATGGGCTTCTCTCAAAAATCTTTCATGTGTTAATTGGTCATACACCCCAATGCTGTACGCACGTCTCCACTGGCCTTAAAGCAGCAGTCATCCCGACCTATTGGTGGTTGTGTTACATACTTCAAGTAACAAGCAGGACGTGTAGCTACGGCTGGTTCACCAAGGTAAACACAAATTCACACAACAGCAGCTTTCACCTATACAACCTCCTCTCAGCCCGGCTGCTGTCCACACAGCCTTTCACAGCTGCACAATCTCCATTTGCAAACACCTCACACACACACACACACACACACACACACACACACACACACACACACACACACACACACACACACACACACACACACACGCGCACACACACACACACAGTGCCTGAAGCTAGGTATAAATACTATACATCATATTGCCACTCCGCTGGCAAGTTTCTCTTCTCACTTGACTTGAGTTAAATAGCTGAAGTGAGGTGTACATTCTGAGTCTGACTCTCTGCTTAGCTCTGACAGTTTGTCCGGAAAGCGCTCTTCAGCAGCTCATCCATTTAGCGTATACTGACACGTTCTGCCAGAAGTGCACTCTGAATAAGATTTATGATTTTTTTTTAATCTGGGCTGAAGTGAGGGTATGCTAAATGCCACTCTGAGTTTTGGGAATGTAGAACAAAAAAGTGTTTTAATTTCCTATTATCAGACCTGACAAGGAAACCATTTATCTTCACTCAAGATTTTAGGATAAAAAAAAAAGAAAGAAGATGAAATACAGATATTTCAACCTTGTCCATATTATAATGCATAGGGTTCCCCCACTAACTTTTCCCCCAGGAGCTTTTGCAAATCTAAAGTAGTTTCCTTCACTTTCAAACATCCTGCATTCAGAAAACTAGACATTAACAGATGGGTGCTTATGATTGGGGAAAAAATGACATTAATGGAATGTGCTGCCTTCTAATCCCTTGAGACGGAGGAATTTGCGACGAAAGGGAATTCCTGTCATTCAGGGGGGAAACTATGAAGACCAGCACACACAGAGCTGCTGTACAGGCAACACAGATTCTCTGCACTTGTAGACTCACACTCCTGACTGCATGCTGCATCAGAAATGCACTGCCAACTGAGCAAACTAACAGACACATACCCTGTAAAAGCAGTGGAAAATACAAAATAGACAACAAAAAAAAAAAAAAGGGAAAAAGTTGCAAAGTACCTGAAAGGCAGGAGGAGAGCAGAGTGCTGGCCAAGTGAGAGAGGCAAGGTTTCCTCTCTTGAGTTTTCTTCTTGCGTTTCTTCACCGGGTCTCCCCTCGCTCATAGAGGGGTTTGTGTCTTGGGTTGAAGAGTAGAGGGGACCACACAGCTCCTGGAAGACAACCTCTCTCCTCTAATCCTCTCTCCGATGTGATGACACTCTCTAACCTCGACCATCTGTTGAAACACGTCCTGGAGCAGTCAGCACCGCGCTGTGTCAAGAACCCCACTCCCCTGCCCAATCACAGACCGGCTGCTGGGTGGCTCCTTGCTGCCAGGAGGCAGGGACAAGGACACAGCTCAGCGCTGAGGGAGACACACACACACCCACGCACACACACACACACACTCACTCGCCGACACTCTACGAGATGGAAGCAAGAAAACCCCCAGTCATCGTAACCCGAGAGGCAGAGTAGGAGGACGGGACAGGGAGAGGAGTGGAGAGAGAAGGAATGGGAGGGTAGAGAGAGCAAGAGTGGAGAGAGAGAGAGAGAGAGAGAGAGAGAGAGAGAGAGAGAGAGAGAGAGAGAGAGAGAGAGAGAGAGAGAGAGAGAGAGCATGTTTAAGTGGTAAAGGCAGGGTTAGATAAGAGGAAAATAGAGATAAACTATGCTCATGCTTTATATTACCTTGCTGGAAATGTTACAATTCTCACACAAATCTTAAGACTGAAAACCCATGCATGCACACACACGCACACCAACACACACTACGTGACCCTCTGTCCCTGACACCTTTCCTCCAATTCATCTCCCTGCAGCCACAAAGTATATGGTCTAAATTATCAAACTAAAAAAGCAATAAAATGCTGTATTGGCCCTGTGGTGGGAATGCTGTTGGCCCTAAACTGTTACATCTCCAGGCACAGGAGCACAGGCAGCAGCCCTCACACCTTTGTGTGATAAATCCTTACAGTCCCTCGGCTGCATTCCTGCCCTTCACCACCTATTGCCTTAAGTTAAAAAGGAGGGCAGAGGGGAAGACACTAAAATTACAAAGCTAAGGAAAGAGTAAGATAGTCAGAGAAAGAAAAGGAAGAGGAGTCAAGATAAGAGGTGGGGGGGATGGGTTTACGGCTAGATAACAGCAAACTGATAAAGCAATTTACCCTTTACTATCAACCTTTCCACATTAACACCATTACCGGTGCATTTCCTAAATTAATCAACCAATTTTCAACCCATTCATGCAAAACACAGGGAACATTAGGTGAGAAAGGCTGTCACATTAATCATTTTGTGGAACCACTGTCCTACTCACTGATCCATTAAAAAAGGATTACAAGACCCTGATGATATTCAGGAGCAACTTCAAAGGCAAACCCTAATGAGTTAATACCCATCTGATATCTGACAGCATCACAATGAGTTAATCAGAGGTGTGAAACACTAAAGAATGGCTTCTAAGTGGTTCATTTACATTCTTTAGGCAGCAGCAACATCCTGGTCTCTGTTTCAAGTTGCCCTTTGATAAATACTATTAAGTTCAAACAGGTCTATTAATGAGGACTTTGATCGTCTCTCCAACTGACCCTTTACCAATAGGTTCAATTTGTCCATATGAACATATTTATTTATGGTTACTTAAAAGCGTTTACTTATTTCACTTCTTTTTTAATTTGATTGCACCACACACAAACAGCAGAAAGAATCTCACACTTTTTTCAGTGGGTGCTCCCAGTTATATTCCCCTCAGGTTCACATATGAGGATATTGGATTAAACTAAACAAAGCCTTTTTTCACCAGGGAGACGTGAAACTTTCCCCAGCTTGGACTGATGTTTGAAACAGGGACAGCGGTGAGGGAGAGAAAGGGCCTTGGGGGGAAAGAGCTCAAATTAGATTAACTAAATTCACAAAGACTGTCCCCAGCCCCTCCTGCATGGCTACACACATCCCAACCCACACCTCCAACCCCAGCCCCCATTCTCACGGCCGAGAGGTTTCCAAAGGGCCTTCAGGCAGGCCAGGGGCGACCAAATCCCTGTGCTCTTTACTGGATTAAAGATGGCTGCCCCATTGGGGGAGAGGGGCTGTTTTTTCATAAACTGAGCACATCTGTAAACATCATAAACCCATGCAGACAGAAAAGGTTATCAGGCTGAGTTCCTGTCAGGGAAACATCTACAGCCTTTACACCAAGGGCCCATCAAGAAACCACACTTTTTAGCGTTAGAAACTGGTCATCCACCTTGTGTCAACACACATCATCCATTTTGCATGACCACTCTTAATCTCCATTTTCCATTTTTACTTCCGCTTATGGACACAACAGCAACAAAAGCAAGGGTCGGGGGAGGTCTATAAAATGGCCTCATCTTATGAATGACTGAATGACCTGCAGGGGGGCCAGAGGTTCTCTAACCTCCATTCATTCTCCTTCTCCCCATCCTCACTTTACAAAGAATTCACCAAGACCATCACTGTGGTTATCTAACACAAAGATAGCTTTAAGGTGACCAGTTTTCTCTTACTTTAGACTTCTCTGATTGGGTCCCCGTTACCGTATGAAGCCATTGTCTCTTGTCCAGGCATTACTCTTAAACTGGAGCCAAGCTTCCTCACATCTCAAACTCACTTCCCCCTTTTCCTTCCAACTTTCCAACCATCAGTTGGGCCTGCAGGTGCAGGCAGAGGCCAGTGTTGGGGGGCTACTCGGTTCACTAGCCCCATTCTCTATGCCTGAATGAGATACATAGGGGTGTCATAGCCGTGATCCTGCCTCTGTGCCAGTATAGAGTGCTAGGACTGAAGCTGGGGGATACGGCCATGATGTGGAGGAAGGCAAACCTAAGGATGTCATTGTGTTGTGCTTCACAGCATTTTAAGTGCCAAGCACATGGCTACTGCCATGCTAACCTCTCTCTGTAATGCAGTGCTGTAGGCTCGTGGCAGATGGGGGGTATCAAAGCTTTGAACGTGTCAGCTGCGATTCTTTGAGTCAGGATGTAAGACACAGGAGAAACTACATACATCCACTACCAACTAATTAAGTGCAAACTCTGGGAGCCGTGCTTATGGCCACATAAGACAAAACTGTTTTCCACTGCTATGCCCAGTTTTTAAAGCAAGGTACTCCACTGTGTTGTTGTTCCTCAGTACTACATTTTCTGTGGTCCTGCTGGCTCCCAGGACCCCTTACACTTCAGGGGGTTGAATCAGTGTCATCTCAAGTTCATGCCAGAGGGGCACAGCTGAGAGCTGGAGATGACTGGGTTACAGCAGGAAAGCAGGAGAGGACACGCACAGTTGGTCATGAATGTACAGGGCCAGGAGGCGAAATGAAAGGCAGGAGACGGGAGGACAGAGGGGAGATAGGAATACTTTAGGGACAGAGGGGCGGCAAGGTTAAAGGAAAAATAGAGAGGGAGAAAGCGGGGGATGAAGGAGGAGGAGGGGTCTCTGTGGTTCAGTGACAGCTGAACACGCAGCACATGCATGTGGAGGGAGCTCTCCTCACGCTTCTGCTGTGCCATGCATGTGCCCTTGTACTACATGTGATTTAACACACATGAAAACCACACAACCACGCAGACATGCAAGGCAGCATCTGTCACAATATGCAATGTCACAATATAACCAATTGGCAAATCCTTAAAAATTATTTTATACCCAGAGTAAACTAAAACTTAATAGCATTAAGGCACTGTGCTGTCTTGGATTCTTAGATTCAAGTGGAGGACTTGAAGGTTCTTCAGCTTTATTGAGCTACCAAAAGGTTACATGTTTTTAACTTACTCAGCTGCAAAAAAACAAAAAAAAGTTTGGTTACTAATTTGTAAATAGCTTAATTGAGCTATTACCCTTTTCCATTCACAATGATAGAGTTGTTTGTTCGGATGTAAACATGCTTTGTATGCGTGGAGCATTTAAATTCAAGGTAATACACCAAACACTGAATAACACAGTATATCATGAGACTTCTTTTGAGCTTAAAAAGGTTGCCAGTCATTGGTACAATAAACATCATGGCTGACACCTTTTCTTCAACAGCCACTATCAAGCAGCTAACAAGTAGTGCTGCAGACAAAGGGAAAACACTAACACATAATGAAGTCATTAACAGTAACCTGAGATCAAGCGTTAGGTAATGATGATAGGATTTAGAGGTCTCTTAATAATGACATCCACCAACATACTTAAGTCATATGACAGATGTGCTGTCATCTCTCTGACAGATGTTTACATAATTGTCAACCATGGCCAGTTTTAGCTTACAATGGAAGATAATGTTGAATGTTGATAACATCATCTAATTTTAGGGGTCTTTAGTAGTACTTAAAATTCTTCATTGAAAGCAATTGTTTCCACAAGCTTTTACAAGCTGGAAAGATTTGTCCAGCTTCCCCAAACTACAGTTAACTTAATTCTTCTGCAGATCATTTTGGACCTGAAGATTATAACTTTGATTTCCATAGAAAATATCAAACGACAGGTTGTAGCATTGGTAATGACAAACAGGTGCAAATACTTGCTAACCTCCAAATATCTAGTTCAAAAGGAATGTAGCCCATATTGGATAACTCTTGGCATAGAAAAAGGTAAGTAAGTGCATCCAGATTTCCAAATAACAACAACTGTCAGCACAGACTGATTCATAGACTCCTACTAGCTGCCAGAGGTACTTAAGAACACACAGACGCCCTTATTGATCAAGCCTTTAAAACACTGTGTGGCAAATAGGGGGCCCCATATCCTTTGAATCTATGGAAAGATTAATCAAAATCTTATAACTATTTGAATACCATGTTGCCTTCAATACAGTAACTAAAATCCAAAATCCAATGATAGTATAGTACAAACCCTGTAGGAATCTGATGGACCACCCAGGGAGCTATCTTAAAGCAGGATTAGGACGTTCTAAGAACCTCTACAAAAGTTAGGAAAAGATAGCGAGAGAAACCAGTCCTATCATCCCCCTGATCTGGTGAATCACAGAATGACGGAAATGATTTGGGGTAGCCTTAAGGTTGGGTAAATGGGTAAATGGCTGGGAACCAGTGCTGTAAGCCATGAAGATATGAGACAGATACAGCAGAGAGATACTGATCACTCTCCCTGGGTCCAAGTAAGAAGATGAAAGACATTCTGACAGCTAAGACAATGGTGGTCATGTAGCAACTAGGTTCAAAAAGCAAAGCCCCAGAGACCTTTAAGACTGCAATACAACTGAATCCCACTTTTACATTTATCAGTCTAGTCAGACAAAAGCAGTTCAAAAAAAGTGAACACAACTGGGAACATTAGTGAGACAACCTGCGGCACTTCTCATACTGGAACAGCAGAAGTGGTAAAAAAAATAGGTTCTTCTTGAAGTATTAAGACATCTTGATGTACACACAAGATTGAAAAATATATAACAGTGGTTTTCCACTTGGAGCAAACTATAAACCGCAGTGTGGGTCGGGTAACCTTCACTCAAGAAGAAATCTTGGTGCAAAACTCAACAATTGAAAATCTTTTCAGCCATGGCATTACAGGCAATTTCCCCCCAATTCTGATGCTCTTTTTCTGGGCTTAAGACAGTCACCACACACATGCCAGGCAGTCATGCCCTACTTCTGTTTCAGACATCATCATTTGGTACATGATGGTGCTGGATTTTGTACAAAAACTGTGTGTGTTTAAGACGTTAATTTCAGTATGAAATATGGTTAAGCCCCACCTGGATATGAACCCTTTTGCTGGACATATCAATAAGCCACGGATATAATTAAATCTCAACAAAGAATGTGTTTTTACCTCAAAAATATTTACAAGAGATGAAGGGAAACATGAATTAGTGTAGCATTTCCCTTCATGACCTTCATGAAAATCTGCTCCAACTGTGTTTGTTTACAATGATACTCTCAGCGAAAAATAAGGCCAACTCTTTGTTGACTTCTAAAAAATCCCCCCAAAAGACATTGAGAGAAGGCAGTAATTGTTGTAATAAAGCCAGTGTTCACCTCCTTCCCGTCACTGAGCTTTTGGGAGTCTCACTCTCACCGAATAGTGCTTCGTTTCCGGAGGCCTGACTTGCTAATCCTCTCAGGCGAGAAGGTGAAAGGCAGGAACAAGGAGAAAGGGGGAAAGCTGTACGTGGGAAGGAAGGCCTATGTATTCTACAACATTCAAAATGCCTGGTTGAAAATAATCCCATAAAGCATGCCGCCAGTAGCCTGTTGAGAGAGAGAATTAAGATTTGCGTAGGGCAGATAGGCCGTTCAATTATCCCCTCAGAGGCCTTAACTTCTAACTAATTTTCATTTGTCAGCAGAATGTGGCAAGAACAAGGGAGGTAGGGTTCGAGCATACAGAGCATGTTGAAATATACTGCAGTAGCTTAATGATACATTAGCAGCCACAATAGCACCATCAAAAAAGAAGAAATAAATTGGCACGCCAATAGACATCCACTGCAGCACTGGTATCCATATGGAAAACTTGGGTACACGCACTTCTCTAATTAGAATACAAACTATGTTTTCTGTTCAGTAAGATGAAAACACAGGGATGTGGCTGCGGCTTTTAACAGGGTGTTTGTTGGGTTCCCGAGCGAGGGGAAGCACTGTGGCTCTGTGTGATTTGTGATTCGCACGCGGGTGGCAAGAGAGGTCTTTTAATCTGTGTCCTGGCGTCCGTTTCCTCTCTCTGGGAGAAAATCAGTAACATGAACGGCTCACCACTACACAACTGCACAACCACTGGGATGTTTATGACCCACTGAAGGGCCACACAGCGCAAGAGATCATTTGTATGAGAATAGGTACAAGAGCAGTACCCTCCCCTTCTCTAAGCTCCCTCATTCAGCCTCCTTTTCACACTCAGGCCCTCTCATCGTCCACTCTGCCCTTTACCCAGTTCAACTCGCTCTGCCTTCTTTACCTCATTTAAGATTTTACCATTTCCTTTACGACCCTTCTCAGGTCTCGGGTCATGCCCTCGGTTATTAAAGAATGCCAAAAAAAAGACAGGAGGACACTTTTTGAGAGAAGACTACAGGAGCCAGGTTTCCAACAGGTGCAAATTCCAGTGATGCCTGTGTGCGTTTGGACACTATTGTGTGAGCCAACTAGCACGCTGAAGGTGATGGGCAGCAGAGATGTCTGACAGGTAGATCACTGTGTGTGTGTGTGTGTGTGTGTGTGTGTGTGTGTGTGTGTGTGTGAGAGAGAGTGTAGGACTGACAGAAAGTTAAAGCGAGTAAATATCATATTTATATTATGTGTTATATTAAAGCTAATATAAACAAACCCTCGCATCATCATGCATATTTAATTACATGTATTATACATGTATAAATTGCTTGGGCTTAATAGTATTTAACTGTAACACACTCCCAAATTCCCATTTCACGCTCACCCTGCAGGCTGTGGAGTCTGGAAACATGTACCAGACTCCACAGTCCCATCCCAGAGGAGAATTCAGAGTCTGGGCCTGTGTGGGTGGGTGGGTGAGCACTCATTTGAAGAAAACTCCCAATAATCCAATTAAGCACATAATTTCCTTTAGTACACAGGAGTTGAATCAACTATCAGAAAGCAGCCGAGTCAGAAAAAGTGAATGGCGAAAAGAGTGGACAGTGAAAAGAGTAAGAAAGGGCTTTTCTGTGTACTGTTCAGCTGCTGCAGTGAGCAAAATGCAAACAAAGCTTTAGAGAAAGAGGCTTTAGATCTCAGCAAACATGGCGGGGCCTCCCGTGCTCCACTTTGTCTGCTGTCCTGCTTGGCTGGCGCTCAGCTCTCTTGTCCAGGACCAGCCTTTAGTAGAGATCCCTTGACCAGGAGCCAAGCTGCCTTTCACGGTGTGCGAGTGTATGCGCACGCGTGCTTGAATATGCATGAGAAAAGATGGGGCTCCTCTACTGTTTTGTGTGCCGTTTTATAACTGGCATCATATTCACAAAGAAAGACAATGAAAAGAGGGACAGAAATAACTGGGAAAATAGCAATATAAATTAGCTACACTATGCGAAAGAGTGATATCTTGCATGTTGGTGAGGACATATAACGTAAATCCTCCATTTGTGTTTCTAAGTAGATTTCCTCCTTTCTTAAATTACACGCATACAAAGTTGTTTCAGTGAATATACCCCTGCAAAGAGAGGGACATTAGAGGGGAGAAAAACAGCACAGGAATTTAGAATATCCACATAGTAAGCGCTTATCTTCCCTCTTGAGGCATGGAATCTCAGCCACAATGACGAGTCCAAAAAGGGAAAAAATGGGCATCATCTTGTGAATATTTTTCTGTGCATGTTTATAGATCTTTGAGCTAATTTGCTGAAATGCACATCTTTATGAGCCACATATTTCAATTTCTCTTTTCAATTTGATATTAAATGGGTATCATAACATTTTGGAGATGTAAACAATGTGTGGTTTTCACAAAAGCTTACTAAAACATAACTTCAGATGAGGAGGTAAAGATAGAAATAACGTTAATAAAGCCCCGTGTTTTCTCTTCTCTCCGTCCCTCCCTTCATCCCTCCTGTGTTGGCGAGAACGTTGATCTCTTGAATTTCACCAAGACCACGGTAACTGCAGAGTGCTCACTGAATTATTGCCGGCAAAACTTGCACAATTTAAAGCTACAGGGGCAGATCAAATATTTGATCAAATTGAAGTAAGTCAAATTGAATTATGGCAATCATCACCACAAATAAAGATGTGGGAAAAAAATATTAAGAAAGTTAAAGCAAGGAAGAAACAGGAGAAGAAAGGCAAAAAATTATCACAGCATTAATTCATCATATAAGATCTGTGAACTACTTTTATTAGATAATATTGAATATTACAATTAATGAAATATCTCCCAGACCGGAAGATAGGAAAGAGGGAACGAACAAAGGAAAGATAGAAGAGAGGCAGCAAAGAAGGTATTCAAAAAACAAACAGAAATGCTTCAATTTGTTTAGCCCAGGCCTAAACTGTGAAAAGGGGTGCTCAGCATTTCATTTTCAAGCTTTCATATCCTAAAAAGAACCCCTCTTAACTCCTCATTCTTCATTTCCTGTTCGTGTCCGGGTCCAGATGGCCAAAGGATCCAGAGAACATCCGTAACGGAATAACTGAAGACTTTCATGACTGAGCCGGTGCCGAGCAGGATGAAGTAAGTGGGAGGTAGAAGGATTTGTATCATAACAGTACATGTCCAGCTTATTTTACCCATAAATCATCAGCTGTATTTTAGCAGGCAACCCGATAGCGGATTGGTTAGAGTGCATTCCACAACAGCAAGTCTCCGGTTCGATTCCCGGCTGGCCAGACCGTTTGCTGATAGTGATTCTGTTAGAAGAAAATTATTTTTACTATTGATTAATACTGTATTTCATGTTACCTTTAGAATCATTAGTAAGACTTCCCTAGTTAGTTATATTATTAATAATGCAGTGACTTCGTCTTGAACACTCACATCCGGTACATGCTTACAGACACATCCTTGGCTGATCATCTGATAGAGACAGGAGACTGAAATATCAGTATGTCTCTAGTTTAAGAAAGTTACGTCTTGAAGGCTTGTGACATTGGCCCTGACAAGCCAATCTAGCGAAAGACATGCAATGACTCATGATGGAGATATGAAGACGTCATGTGGCCTTCTGTCTATTGATATTTAAGAAGGTAGCCCTTCGCTTATTCTTCGAGCAGTCCAGGATACGCAATTGACACCATGTTGTGATTCTGACTCTGCTCCTCTTTGCAAAGAATAAATGTCCTGATTATGATTTTACCACCAGGTGTCGAGTAAATTTTTCTATCAGATTCCTTTACTCTTTTTCCCAAAATGTCCCATCTCTCCACGGCCACTGTCCAAAAAAGGCAAAATAAAAAAATCTGATTTATCTAATACAGCTGATTAACTCAACCATCCTGCAGCTGAACTCTGAGGGTTAAATCCCTGCCCCCCCCCAAAAAAAATAATGCCTCATTTTGTACAGTGATGAATGTGTTTAGCTTGGTGTCAGACATGCTGAAACCATACACGTAAAAGAAAGAAAGGGATAAAACATGTTGAAGGCTTTATGGACCCCTTGCCACATATTGTACACCACTTGAGCTGACGGTGAAATCATAAATCAGTCATAAATATAATAGCCTATAGCTTAGATAAACATGCTTTGAGAATGCCAAAACATTACATTGTTGAAGACTTTTCTGTACTTGACTAATCCCATCCAGGTATGTTAAGAGAATGACAGATATAAACGGACAGGTTTACAGTAAGCAATGAAGTCAAGTATTCTACTAAACTGACACTTTGATAAAAATGAGTGTACCAGCAACAAAAGTAAGGAATCTTTCTCATATTCTACTTTTATTAGTCATAATTGTATGAGCTTATTTTTCTTTTTATCATTCTAGATCTGTATTGCATCCTGTCAAAACATTTTACGGTTGTTACAGTTTCTGTTTCAAAGTGTCCATGTAATATGTTCTGTTGGGAATAACTGTCACGGAAAATGTGGATTAAAGAGGCGACAGCATCACACAGCTGATGTGTTCGGCTCCAGGTAAAATGGGATCATAGATGGCCAAAGAGATCAAAGCAGTTTATGCCTTTTTGCAAGCGAATGTATAATCCAGACACACACTGCAAACCTAGTGATATATATAGCAGGTCAAATCATTCCATTTTGCAAAGCTGTCTGAATCCCGTCTTGGGGAAGCAGTCACTCAGCGCAGCCACAAGTATGTAGAGTCAAAAGGTTTGACAGAAATTGCCTATAAAATGCGCTCTGTGCACTTTCCACATCACATCAAGTTTGCCATATGAACCCCATGCTCTTGGCATCTTCTTTAATGACATTAAACAATGGTGTTCCATGTCAAACAGCAAGTTGGTCCTCTCGCATCAGCGGCCAAATAGAAATCACAAGCTCAAGTTTATATCCAAGTCAAAGAAAACTAGGCTGCTGGCACCACACATGTAGAAATCTGGATCAGCTGGAAGTCAAGGGGCTTTCAATTCAATGTCTTCGCTACCACAATTAAGACTTCATAAATATATTCCAGAATATAAAACACTTAAAAAAGAGCCCTTTTGCACTGCATTTGACTGACAAGGCCACTACACTCAAAATTACTCACAGGCACACACAAGCAGGCAAACAGAGTGTTTGGCCGAGATGTGTGTGTGGTGCCAGTGTGCTGTACACAAGCCAAACCTTTGGAGTGAATCGTCAAGGGCATGCAAGTCCAAGCCATGAAATCCATCTGGAATGGAGCAGAAATGCCACTATTTACAGCTATAAATAGAACAAATAAGGCCCACAATCAGAGTGATAATCCCTCAACAATGTCGCGGCTTAGCGGCATTACTTAATGTTCCACAAGAAGACTTGGAGGAAACATCCTGATCCATCTAAGTATCACGTTGTTCCTCGCCGAAAAACTGACCCTGAACACATTGTAATGCGGTGAGAGCGGTGGGGAGGGCACATGACCCTTGACCTGGGTTGGAGGAGTCAGAGAGAACTGGGATTAGTAGTTTATGGCACTTTAGTCATGGACTTTCTCCAAATCCCCCTCGTCTCAGCGAGTCCTCTTCAGTACAAATGGAGTGGAAGAAAACGCTGCAGTCAGGGACACCACACTCTATTGTAGTGAAGATTGATGAGAGGGCAACCGGTCAAGTCATTTCTCTTAATCTGGCTGGATGATTAAAGATTTAAATGTAACAAGTGGTTTTCAATAATCTGTAACTGGTACAATGCATCCTGAAAATGCTCCTTTGAATGTGTTTTAAATGACACTCTACATACATCTTCTAGTCTTCATCTCTCCAGATGTCCCTTTGCTCTGTTAGTTCACAATAAAAGAAAAAGGTGGGGCCGAATGCCTAACTTGGCATCGCTACCGTCTCCCACATCTTGTCTGTATACAGAAATACTGGTGCATTTTAAGATGATTCTCATTACCCAATAGCTATTCCCCCCGTGGCATTGTGTTTGCTCCTTCTTGCTTGACATGGGGGAAATATATTAAAATGTATGAGCCTTTACCCCGTTCAAACGGAGCCAAGTTGTATTTGCCTAGACCACAAAACAAAAAACAGGAACACGTACACGCGCGCACACACACACACACACACACACACACACACACAAAGGAGAGTCACCCCTGCCATTGTTTATTAGTAAGAGGGCCAAATATCCATGCTGGCAGTATGTCTTTGATGAAATAGTGTACAGGAAGCTAAAACTGGCCATTACATTATTACATTTTAGCAGCAGGAAAGAAACCAAGCCTCCAATCCACAGAGACAACTATGCAAAATCCAAAGAACATTTAGTAAAGGCAACAGTCACAATCGTCTTTGCTACTGGTTTATGCTCTCCCCACCTTTTTCCTTCAGAATAATTTTCTCTCATTTCGCCTCGCGTCATCCTCTACATTTGGGCACTGCTTGAGTTGTTTAGAAAATATATCTTAATAAAAACAACCCATCACCCTGATTTGATTTGTTACCCTCCCCCCACACACAGTGAGGCCAAACTGGTCTGCAAAAAACCTGGTCTTGAGGAAAAATGTGCTATCTGCGAACACGTTTCAATCCCTGAGGGAGGCAAACATGCTCAGACTTAATGCAAAACATATTGAAGTATTAAAGCCCCACATCCTTGTAATGTTAGCAACAGAACAACACAGCAGCAATCCTCACAATGTTCCCCTTATCCCCGCAAAAATGGGCCTCATCAATGAAAAAAAAAAAAGATCCAGCTTTGAAATAAGAAGAGTATGAGAGAGTTCTAGCCTAAGGTTTGCAAATGTGGTGCAGGGACTATCTGGAGCATTTTTTTTGTCCGACATCAGCATCAGCTCTGGGCTCAGTCTTAAACACATACCAATCATTATTGGCAAGTTGGTTCTGGCCATCCATTGGATAGGAGAAGGTTATCAGATATCCGTCCTGAGTGTTGTGTTAACCAACCCCTACAGCAGTCCTTCGCTTCAAAAATGATAAGTATTGCTAAAGACTTATCTATTGCATATCACAGATCCATACACGTCGAAGACGGTTTGCTGATAAGACTGACAGTTGCAAAAGATTATGAAGTAGAAACAAAGAAAGGTTTGGAAAAATCCCAAACGAAAAATGGTTACATTGGGAATTTAAGAGCAAGGGATGAGAATCCTCATGTATTTCTCTTCAGCAGCATAACACATATGCAAATAAAACCTGTACTTCTATCACTGGCTGGTGTTTATTCACTGCACTAAATTCCAGCATAAAACTAAGAAAGAGGAGAATGTAGCGATCATCATGAATAGGTCTTCACACCAGAGCACTTGTGTCATTTTCACTAAAAGAGTTTGAGATTTTATGTTCCAGATATAACAGTTAAAGAGAAACTAACTCTCTAAAGTAACTTTTCCACATCAATCTGCAGAGCTAGCTTCTGTGTTGTGTGCCTGTCTCCCTGGGAGTTGAGAGGTCTGGAGGTAAAGGGGAAGCTCAGGCTAAGCTCAGACTGCAAATAAATCAACCTCTACCCATATCCTCTTCTAACTCCTTTCCTTTCCCCCAAGACCTCCCAGTTTCACTGGGCCCAGCAGGACCACAAGCTGCTATATCAAAACAAAACTAAATCATCTCCGCCACTGGTCTAGATAAACAACCTTGCCCAAAAACAACATTACAATATGCCAATCTATAGAACACACCAAAAATGCTTTCTACAGAGCACTGTAAATGATACTGTAATTAAAAACACATTCAATCATTGAAGGCTCATTGCTGCTTGTCAAAAGGTCTATAGCTGTAGTTTAGAATGGGAATAACAATACTAACTCTCAGGGGCTTGATACTGTACTCAGAGTTCACCAAGTTCACATGAATTGCAGCAAAATCCGATGCTTCATTTATTAACCTTAAGATTTTCTCAATGTTGCAAATTCAATGAAAATAGTTCATACGTGCCTGAGAAAGATCTCTTTGTCTCATTTCCTTCTCCAAAATATGTTTCAAATCAGTTTAGTATGTATCCAACTAGTTGCAAAGGAAAGTCCAATAGACACAGTTACAAAACAATATCTTATAATGTCATTGAACAAACAGTGGTATGAGAGTCTGGTCTCAGTCTTGGACTTGTGGGATCTATGACTCAGACTTTTAAACACGTACAGCCTCATTGAACATTGCAGGGGGAAACATGTTTCACAAAACAAAAACTATCTTAAAAGGGAGACTTGATGGTTATACTAAGCATATGCAACAGTACTATTAGCTGCTGTATGCGACTTATGACACGGCAGTATATTCATGGTTTGGGCCTTTTGGAGGTGGGACCACACATGGTATAATTTATGATATAGTTGAATTAATTAGATTTCTTATTTGGAACTTGGACAGACAAACTTAGGTCAATTTATCTCCTACACCATTTAAACATCTCGACAATAATTATCTTACAACACCACCACCAAGGAGACGGACCTACGAGACACACCGCAAACTGTGTGTATGTGTGATTGTGTGCACTGATAATATATTATATTGTGTGCACTGACTCTATAAGTAAAGGTGGTATCATCAGGTACTTCAGAACAGTTACTAATATGCACACGCACACACACACCTTTCTCTTGTGTGACATAGTGGAAGTGTTTGTTGTGCAAATAGTGAGACGGACAACTACCTGCCATTACTCTTTAACATTGTACAGATAATCCACAAAAGTCAGAAGATTGTATTCTGCTAAAATAATTAAATCCTTTTTCTATTTTACTTTTCTGGTTTTCAAATACATTGAATATTTCAACAAATACGTTTTCTTGTTCTGAGGTTGCATGCAAAAGCTGTTGTCGACTACTCCAAAAAATACATTAAAAGGTTGTTGGTTTGTGGTCAACTGGTTACCAGAACCTCCTGCACAAGTATTCACATGTGGGCCACACAAGGGGCCGGATTACACAATAAGTAAAATGGCTCAGGCTCATTAATAACACTTTTTTACAGCCGTAAACAAAATGTAGTTTTAGGTGTTCTGTAGTTCTCCTTTTATTTCCGTCTTTGTTTAGTTAACGTGTGTATATAGCATCTATGATCTTAGTAGGGTTGAGCGCCAATGTGGCATTGATTGTTTGCTGCTAAGTCCTCTCCCTCACCCAAGATCCCTTCCAATGAAAAGCAGACCTGACTCGGCATCAGTTGTGGTGTAACGGCTTTCAGTGATTTTGGTCTTAACCCCAGAGCTTGTTTTTGAAACCCTCCAGGGGGGCATTGAATAATGAAATGCAAGTGCTGTGAAAAACCTGGTGCTCCTCCCCTTCTTTGCCCTGGTTTAGCGACGACAGCACTGGGAGACAGGGAGGTGGATTCCTCGGTGGAGAAGCACATCTCACTTAGCTAAATTGCCCGTGTCTCATCCCTCAATACCCACTGTTCTCGTGGGGGAAATGAGCTCGACCAGGTGCTATGTAGGATCTTTAGAGTCTCAAGAATTTTTGGAACTTTTCCCACACCCTTCATTTCTTCTATAGGAGAAGAGATTGGTCAGACATGCCTGGACAGCCTTGGTCAACACCTCACCGGCATTACTCAGACTCTGGTCTGTCTTTCACACTCTCCGAGGTGTCCAGCAGTAAATTTCTGATGAGTCATATGATATACCTCTGGCACAAGTCTGCTCACAAGTGCAGCACACAATCTAAATCTCACTCTATTAAACATCACATTTTCAAGAATTTGGACAGAGGGCAAATTGTCCAGATGGCCCTAACTCAGCAGTAGCCATATTAGCTTTCAAAATGTCCCGGCTCAGTCCTGAGTTACCATTTACCTGGGGCGGCGGGGCACTTCCCTTTTGATTTCTGCACAGTTGCTCTGATCTGTCAAGCAGAAAAATAACCAGAGGCTACTTCAAAGGCCAGGTCTCCTCACAGCGGCTGAGTCCAAAATGCTGCTGCCTTCATGCGGGGAGCCAAAGCTAAAAGGCGTCTTTATATGAAAATTGGTTTCATTAGGATCACTGGAATCCTTTGAGGGTCAGTGGGAAAAAAGAAAACACATGTTGACAAGCACAAACGTCTGCACCTTCTTATAAACATCAACCTCAATGCTTTTCACAATGAGTTTATGGCAGGATTTTTTTCTCCCATTTTCCACCCAAAGGATAGAGCGCAGGTACTCAAAAAGAGACGGTATAAGTCTTTAAAATGTTGGGGTGTTGAAGTAGCTTTCTGAACAACAGGACCCTGTTCTCACATCAGTGGCCTGAATATGTAGTTTCTGTGACCGTGAAAGCAAACCCTATGCACTAACATTTTATCTCAAGAGGTGTTTTACAGTGTCCAGGGGGAGACTGAGTGTATTTATTTTTGCCAATGGCAAATGTACATACACTGCAGTAAAGAGGCAAACACACTAATTGCCCTGCTACTGGAATCATCAATAATGCTCTCTTTAACTTGCAGAGAAACTTGGAGCCTAAAATAGAAAAATGCGGGACTACCAAACCTAAATGAAGTTTAAATTGATGAAAAACAAACAAAGAAGGTACATTTTCAAAGAAACACAAGGAAAGCAAAGTTTAGCAAGAAGGTGGATATACAGTAAGATATGGAAGGAGCAAAGACACATTGAAAAGCCCTTCATTTCTAATTCATAAACACTTAAAGCTATGCGAAATTATGGATCAGCTGCTCATCGCACCCTTTAGGTTGGCCTGGAAAAGCTTTCCAGCAGTAACTTGGCTGCAATGTCACCCAACCCCTGTCAAGTCAACTGATATCAAAGCATGGACATTATTAGACATTAAACATCATAAGAGATTGGAGAACTCCAACAGGGAGGCATTTTATCACAGTCGAGGCTCAGGGCTTGCTGTGGTTGTTCACTTCCAAGACTAGGAGGGGGCTAACCCAATCTCATCAAGCAGTTCCTTATCTGGCCAGAGATCAAGCCCTCAGGAGGGTGCTGTAATGTCTTACCAGGGCTTTGACAAGCAGCACTTCGGTGCAGTTTGGTCCAGCGCTGAAAAATGGTCAACTCCTCCTATACTATGTGAAATGCCTATACACCATATAGCAGTGGTTCTCAACCTTTTTTCAGGGATGTACCCCCTGTGAAATAATTGTTCAGCCAAGTACCCCCTATCCAGCACAAAGCATTTTTGATTGAAAAAAAGATGTAATACACAGCGCTGTGCCATCAGTGTCTGATTTAATATAGCATATATTACATTATGAATGTATGAACTTACACTTATATTTTATTACAATATTAATTAAATAACTATTTTTAAAGGATGTTTTAATGGAATCTCCCATACCCCTATTTGAGAACCACTGCTATATGGGACAGAGCTATAGCGAGACGGAGCGAGTTGGAAATGATGAGGTGTTTTAACACCACATGAGGTGACGTCTTAGGTAACTTGATCACTATCATGTTCAAGCTCTTCTCCACGAGGTCGGGTTAGATGCTTTGTCATCAAAAAGGACACAATGAGAGGGGTTTAAGATCACAGCAGGAGGTCTTGTAGATAATAGGTTACAGTTAGGCTAGCCCTCTGTCATAGCTCACTGAGCTCCATGTGACTGGGTTTTCAGAGGAAGTGAAGACATTACCGTCATCCGTCTGGGTCTACAAGGATGCATTTTGGAGGATGGTGGGGTTATGAGTTTGGCTCGTGTTACCTGGCTCTGCTTGAACTGACCTGAGCGGGACCTACAGATTAAGGAACCATCTGGGAGCTGCAACCTGAGCTCAGGAGAGGAGGACCAGCAGGGCCTGTCCAGGACACCACTTTCACTTATCTACAATGACACGCAAACCCCCCCACACACACAAACCTACACTACTGTTTAAAAGTACCTTAACTTAAAGTGCTTTTTAAAAAGGAATGCCACTCAAAAGGAGAATTCAAATCTGCCATTTCTTTGGCACACAACGACTCAACCACACAAACCACTGAGCTGTGACTATAATGTCATCAGGGATTGGAACTGAGTGTGTCTATAGTTACAATAGGTTTAACAGAGTGATACCTCTTCTCTTTACCTGATCACTTCACATCAGTTTAAGGAGAATTACTGCATATAAATAATTAAAGCATATAAAGTTAATACTTTTAAACCAGGGCCTCTAGTAGTTGGATAAAGGAGCTCCTGAAGTAAGTACACAACAGCTGTTAATTCAATGTGTCAGCTACATATTCAATCAACATTTATCTGATCGGATTCTGTAATGGAAGATACCCAATATTCTGATTGGGGCTGAACAAAAAACCCAAATGGCATCAATGTGTCCAGCTCCAGTTGCAGAGACAAATAATGAATTAGCTTACAGATAATTTGACTTTGTAGAGCCAAATGGGGGTTCATATTATTGTATTTTTATATATTTGTTAATCATAAAATTACACGATTATTCTCCTTTTCTGCCCTTCAATTATTTAAATTGTATCTCACTAGACCTCTATATTGATATAAGCTCATAGATATGGTTAGTGTTATATTGTAAGTTGGGAGGACATCAGTCAACATTTACTGAACAAACCGAACTCTCTCAGGGCAAATACATTTCCCTTAAGCAGAGAAACTAGCTGATGTAGAAAATAAGAAGTTTTTTTTCCCAAAAGACAGTTTGGCTCTCACTGATGAATTTCCTATTTTAAAAAGGCCCAAATCATATATCATCCAAAAAAGGTGCTGACCTACGCCACTGTAAATGTTTCAGTGAAGCACTCAAATGATTGAGATTTCCCAACAGTACAATGAATATAGTACATGATCCACCCATGTTGCAATTCAAAGGTCAGCACAAGTACAAGACAAAAATCCTTAGATTTGTAAAACAATCCCAGTTTATGAAAAATAATGTGCCTTTAACCACATTAAATGCAACTCACAATAATAGTATGCCACTAATAAAAAAGACTAAATCATCCATATTATGACAAGTGGCCACATATGACTGATATCCCCAGCTCCAGATGTGGAATACAGTAGGCATGACGTTGCTATGCTTGTTTTCTGTCCCTTTGATCCCTAAAAATGGGAGTGCATCTGCTGGACATTTTGCCAAGATATTATCTCATACAGCCACAGGCAATGAGAACCAAACATTGTCTGAGTGTATAATGTAGGAGATTTAGGCAGTGCTTTCTTCACGTTTAATGAACCATGTCAGGACTTTTCTACTGCCTGCTGTTCTTTCACCTTCAATTTGACAGCCTTTACACAATCTCAGTTTGACTTTGCCAAGCTGATGTTCTTCAGAAGTTGTGGAGTTCACTTCCGCTGCAGTGGCGGCGCCCATTGAAAAGTTCCATGTGATTCTCAAAAGGCTCCTTTAGGTCCCTGTGGTGGCAGTCCTAATCAGCCAGCCAGAGGACCAGAGCAAGGCCTGGTTTTCATCTGAGAAAGAAATGATGACTTCTAATGCCATCCTCAGGACCTCCTGTCCTGTGAGACAACATACACTGATAAATCAATTCATAGAAATGACTAATTTTTAAAACAGGGCTTGTCATGTCTCTGTTATAGGCCCCTATACCCAACAGGAAATGTCAAAGCCAATGAGCAGTTGTTTAAAGATTATATACAGAAATGATAACTCTTATATGAAAGCATAAGACAAATGACAAAGAATGGCCGCAATGGGCCATGACCACACTAAAAGCATGAAAAAGAGTTCCTTATAAAAATCCCCATCATACTTTCCCCTTAGACAACTGCTGTTTCTCAAGCTACACGTGCCTAAGCTCTCATCAAGTATCTGCCCATCCATCTGCAGAATGCATAAGGCAGGAATAGCCATGGACTTGTCTTGAGGCACTCGGGAGTGATTGTTCTCTATCTCCCCAATAAAGTGCTAGTTCTAATGACACCCCCATGCTCCACACGTTGCTAAAAGCACAGGCCTCACCGCTGTTGCGCTCAAACAAGCTCACCAAAAAACACGAGATCAGCATACCATCTGCTAGTTGTGTCTCCTCTAGATCATTAATCAAACTCCCTATCGCCGCATTGATGCTGTAGAAGATAGTATTCCCACCACATCATTCGGAGCGCCGGTGCCCACATTGTTTCCTATATGACATCAGTGTGTAAAAGCAGTTGCACTTGAATGCGGTCTGATGCGGTGAGAAATATGTTGGGTTATTATCAATGATAGCATAAATCAAGGCTTTAAAAGTAATGACATTTACAGTAGTTTTACTATTCCTTCTTTACTTGAGGACTCAAATGCCATTGAATGGTTGTAAAACTGGTGAGCAGGACAATGAACACAATACTCCCAACGATAAAGATTATTCATATTATTGTATGAACAAACCAAGAAAACCCCTCAAACCACTACTATTTGGGGTTTGGTGGTATCCACTAAAAACGATGTGGCCGGCCCCAGACAGACCATCTTCACTGTTCCATGACAAAACCCAACATATCAATACCCCAAGCAATAGCTGTCACTTCCTGCACCCAAGCAGTGCCACCCCAAAACAGCACTAACCTCAGACCTCAAAAATGAGGTTGTGGAAGGAATTTAATTAAATGTTTTCTGCAATAAAATGTTTACCGTTCTAATATAATGCAACACGGCAGCTGGTTTGGTAGAGCAAGCTCCAGTGTTAAGATAGTAAAGTGTCTACATACCAATGGGAAATCTATCTCTCAAAAGATGGCATGTGAACAGAATGTAAAGCATGGATTGAGTAATTTTATCACATGCCCCAAAGATAGCTTTGAGGGGGGTTTAGTTATGGAACACCAAAATATAAATACAGGACATCATTTTCCTCACAAAAGGACCACTGGTCGTCAAAAGCAATAAATCAACAACAAACTTGGCATCCATCTGCTCCTTTGAACATATCATTTAGAGCAAATGGTACATGACCACCCAGCAACTACACTACGGTTGGCCTGAAAGTTAATGCAGAAACAAATAGTGTTGTAATTCTTAAGTCACTTTTTAAAGGTGTTTTCTGGGTTCAATACTGGCAAATGTTTAATGTGGCGGACCTTGCAATGCTTGTTTACCCTGGACATCTTGAATCTAGATATCTATAAAAACTGTTGCTGGTTTATAGTCTGATTCCAAGTCAAAGTTGCGTATTAATTTATGGCACTGAGATTCCAGGACAAGAAGCAACCTTGTTCTGCCAGCAGCTGAAAAAGAAGGGGCCTGTGAGCCTCAGCTGAGGGGCTAAATGTAAAAAAAAAAAAAAAAAAAAAACAGCTCTACCTCCCTCCCACCCATGTGAAAACCATCCCATGGGTTTGGAAGTGTCTATGTGAAAATGATGGTTGGGAAATGGAGAAAGACAGTATTGTTAAGAAAAACAAAACTTGCTTCTTTCGTCCTTGTCAGGGATTCCTGTGGGTGAATTACTATCTGGTCATTAATTGCCCATAACTGGAAATTTGTGAAAACTGTCAACCATTTCCTCTGCTAAATATCCACGTTGTCCAGGTGTTAAACAGCCTAAATGGTCCTCTTCACTAATGGCTCACATTTAGACAGCGTCTCTAGCTAGCATAGAACCATACCAGCTGGGATCCATACTATTGATTTATTTCTCATTTCTTATCAAAGATGCACTGGTATTAATCATATGAGGATATATTTGTGTTAGCTTATACAATTCCATGTCTGTACTAATAAATTGGTTGTTTCCTGTCACACAGCTCCTTGCTTTTTCAATTCCAACTTATTAACTCCACTTCATACTGAAATCTACACCTATAGGTGTGATCACATTGAGGAAATTGGATCATCAAATCATCCATAACAAGTTTGCACACAGATAGTCACCCCTGGGAGATTTTTCACAAATATAGTCTCCTACTTTTAGTTTTTGGAAGCCTCTCTGGGAACCTTTTCAACTGTGTTGAACAGCTAGTACTCTGTTAATTCCAAAAGTTAGCTCATGTTTCATTGTTTTTTTATTTTTATTCTTTGCAATAGGAGAACCACATATTTACACGATGCAACAAATGTCAGCTGCGTGACGAGAGCCTATTCTGTGCTGAGTGCTGCCCATTTGGTGTTTTTTTTCTGGTTGCCAAGAGTTGAAAAATGTTGGGATAAATGTTTACTGGGTAAAAAAAAATAATCATTGTAAAAAAATAATAATAATAAATGACTCACTGTTACTTTGTGTTCCTACGTGCCTGTACTAGTTTTTACTTCTGCGGATATTTTGTATCATAGCAACAAGACGCTACGCATCTCAGCTGAAAAAAACACTGCCTCACCAATAAACAAGTATTCAAGAAGTTTTAAAACTGTAATCTGTCATTCAAAAAGCATACCTAATAATACTTAGTTTAATTAATGCCTCACAATAAAACATTAATATAGCACTAAATTCAGCATAAATTAAATAATTTGCCAAAAAAAGGCAATGATATTGCATATTTCCATGTTGAGCCAAACATTATAACCAGTAACCACAGGGGAAAGTGTGTGTGTGTGTGTGTATATTATATATATATATATATATATATATATATATATATATATATATATATATATATATATATATATATATATATATATATATATATATATATATATATATAGGTGCTGTTTGAGTTCAGAAGCTGTCATGTACCATTCAATGAAACATCTGTGATGGGAGGTTCCCATTTGATAAACTCAATGACCCACTTGCCTTCATGTCCTCCAGCCCCAGAGATAGGCTGCTACAGTACAAAAGCCTAATGGTGCCTAAACTGAACGGAAATCCTCTGCGCCAATGAAAATTCAGCAAAAAAAACTGTACATTTCAACTTGCTTGAATTTTCAGGAAATAAGTACTTCTACATTACCAGAAAATTGTGTTGAGAACAAATACTATGTAATGTAAGGCTACCAAGTCAAGCCAGGCCAGATCACCGTGTACGAGTTTGAGTGAACTTTTGAGACCACTGTAGCAATGTCCTTGAGGGCTTTTGTGGCTGCCTTGCTTCATGCTGCTTTATGAGAGTGCATGCTGTTGTTTTTATGCGGCCTTCCAAACTTGTAACACCACTTTTGCTGTGATTCTCCAACTAAGCCTTTGAAAAGTGAGAGCCATCCTTGACATTAATCCTGGGAGTGAAAGTACATGGTGGACACAGACATCACTGAAAAGGTGTAGGAAGGTGGAACGGTGTGAAATCTTCTCTACCAGCTGCTGCCAGCTGTGATGAATTAATTATCAATGTTTCCTTGGGCTTAATCTCCCCCCAAAAAAATTGACATGCATTTTCCATGCAACATTTCTTTACGATTCAGAGACTAGTGAGATTTGGTTAAGCAAAAGGAGGACATAAACACATGAATCAAAACACACCCCATTTATCCTCTATTCTAAAAAAATATAAGACAACATACATGTGTTCTTCCATATAGAAAAAGTTGCTAAGTATAAGAGAGATTGGAGGCCCCAAATCCCAGGCAGTAAATCCGAGCAGGAGGATAGTAAGAGACAGGCGGTAAACTAAAAGACCGTGTTAAGAACAACATAAATGAAAAACACCTGTTATTCCAGGTTTAAAACAAGACTGCAACAGAAGAACAAAGTATAGTGTAAACTCAAAACTACCTCACTCTTGTCGTCTTTTCCTTTCTTCCTACTCTCAAATTTACTGCTTCTGTGACAATATGCTCACTGTTTAAATAAGCGCTGCAGAAACATCTGGATTCACTGACAGATGCATAGCTTGTCCATAAACGGCTGAGGACGCAGCCTTATTTGCCTTTGGATGGTGCAGTGTAGACCATTATCAGCAAACCTATGTACAAAAGACGACGTATTTCTCTCTTATAAATACTTCCCGGACAGGCTTTCAAAAACCAGCTGACTGCCAAGTCTCATTTATGAGATTAGTCCCTTAAGTGGATAACTTGCAGTGGTCACTTGATATACACACATTTTAAACACAGGAAAATGGAAAAAAAGCATTGTGAAAGCACAAAGCTTGGAGAAACCCGAGCAAGGCAAATAAATGGCCACATTAAACTGAACATACAATATTTATGTCACAGTACAATCACTGCTGCTGTGATCTCTCTGCATTATTTACACTGTGTAGTTATATGTCAATAAATTCACAGTGAAATGAGAACCACTTTGCTCAGTCACATAACTGCCGGTCACGAGAAGAGCTAACTCATCTTCATGTAATGATCACAACATTATTTAGTGACTCATATTCTCTATCATCTCATAAAAAGATAGTGTTTAACTTGAGGAGTAAAATTTGACTGACAGAGAAAGAAGATTTGCACCCTAATATCTACAGTATGTAATACTGGCTCACAGAACTGACCCGTGAAAATAACAAGAGGTGACTCTGTGGAAATGGCCATAATTCATCACAACTGGAGGTCATCAAAACCTGATGGCTTGACCTTGAGACCAGCCCGCCAACAATCAAACAAACATTGCAAACGTTTGGTGGAGTCCACCAATAAATTGCGTAAATTCAGAACAACCTAGTGGAGCAGTTCCTGCAGTTATTTGGGCCGCACGGCACCAAAATAACCATGACAATCTGACATCCAAATAATAAAAAGGGATGTATATTGAACCCACCTGTTAATAACCCTCCCTCCCCCCGACTGTTAATATGACTCAGCCTCAAATATCTCATGCATAATTCCTGTGTAAAAGAAAACAGACACTAGCGTTTGCACTTTGAAATGTGTATTTTAGTAGCCGGATACAAAAAGGCTGCAACTTAAGGGCTGCTTGGCTAAAGAGGCACAGATTTACAAGAGCAAGATGGATTTGGACAGACAATGAGAAAGCAGGGAGGCCTGAGGAGCAAGAGTCACCCTGCCACAAGAAAGAAGGAACGAAAGAAAGCTTTCATGTCTCTCTTTGAGTTAAAGTCAATAGCCTTCTTACACACATCAAAGTTGAAGGTCTCCTGCTTGACCAGGCTTCCCCCTTTGTCAATCTATTACACTGCAACAAGCTAGTTTTCTAAAACGGAGCTCTAGTAATGGGAGTCATTATTTCCTTGATGCTAGAAAAACAAAGCTCTAGCTTGGAATCGTCTGCGGCTATATAATCGCAGTAAAAAAATAAAAGAACATTGACCCCTAAAATGTAGTAATCTAATGAAAGGATTAACTTATTCTAGAGCAATGTAAGTAATATTGTTGAAGAGAAAGCCCCAAAGACCAGTTTATACAATTCTAAAAACACAAGTGCTATATTAACAGTTCATAGCTTCCTCTCATAGCGACCCTATTTTTGCTTTAATAGGTGGAAGGCGACCATGCCAATGTTGTCAAGTATTCTATACGGGGAGGATGTTTTATATATAGCGCAACGCCTCATACTCTGAAAACCACAATTGCCGCATATGCAACCAAGGGCTGAAAAGCACACAAAATGTCTGTCGCTATAGCTAAAAACATCAGATTTCAGCTAATCCAGGGTTGTGTTGGCAGTCTACTAGAGGTGCAGTTGATAACAAAAATTATAAATACACTCCACTTACAAAAAATTACGTTAGCCATGTTTTAGCAAGCTACTGTAGTGAGCTAAGGCACTTACGAACATAATAATGTGGAGCTTTCTGATGTAGTATTTCACTATAACACACGTTGCATACTGTCAAAATGCTTGACCTTGACTTTTAGACAAACTGCTTGCTGCACTTTTTCCTGTTAATATATATATATATATATATATACCGTGTCCTCAGTTTTTGGGTTCGGCAACTTAGAAACACTTTTAGGCATTTCTCTGTTGTTTGTAAGAAGACAGAATTGATGAAGGAGGCACCTTCAAGCAATATAACGTCAATGGAGAGCAATGAATAGTTATCCCCTCTGGTGTGGGCGTGACTTAATTGTGCTCAGTCTCTATATAGTGTCTTTTTTAGTCGTTAAGGGCATGTCTCTAGGGGTGGAAATGCCAATGTGCCCACTTTGGTCCAGACTAAAATATCTCACTTTGGTTAAGATTAAAAAGATACAAATGTGAGAAAGATTAAAGCAACTAAAAGTTGAATTTTTTTTGTAACTGTAGGCTATAAAACGTTATATTTTGGCTTCCATGGTTACATTGTGGAGTGAGTCCCATACATCCTACTATCTATGGATTTCCACCTTTGCTGCTCTGTATATCTAAACACCTTCCATCTTTTCCTCTCTCTCTCTCCCTCTCTCCCTCCCTCTCCGCCTTCTGTCTGCCTTCCCCTAATCCTTTACTCTCCCTTCTGCCATCATTCCAGATATTGACTGGTGACATAGGTGCTTCATAAATCCGGTTTCTCTCCTGTCAGACATCACTCCATCTCATTTTCTTCCATCTCCTTGAGCTATCCCTCCACACTCTCAGTAATCAAACCTTACTCAAACTGGCCCGTATCCTTAGATCAGGACTTGCTGAGGCGGCATGTTTTCTTTGGGAAATGACTCATAAATTAGGGAGCTCCCAGGCTGGCTGTGAAAGAGCCAGACACGCATATACAAGGGTCTCTGATTAGTGTGGCTGGGAGAAAGGCCAGACAGGCCAAGGCTGCAGGACCCATTTAGAACCATCACTGACTTGAAAGAGGAAAGAAAAACATATTGATCACAGGACACTGGCTGGGTCGTTCTTAATAGCTTGGCAACGAGAATGCCTGAGCTACTACTAGGTCAAGAGTCACTTTCAGATTTCCTTTGTTGAAAAGGAATGTTTAAAAAAGTGTAACTTTTGGATAAATACTTAATATGACAAGATCAATTATTTATATCTAGACTATTCCCCATACAATCCCATGTATCCTTTGGTTGCACAGCATTTCATAAAGCCAGAGGAAATGTGGCATGCACTGCTGAAACACTTGAGAAAAGAGAACCGCTTCAGCTTCAGTTGGAGCTTTTTAAAAAAAAAGGACATTTACAATTTGTAATTAAATTTGCTCAGGGAACATTTTACATATTTTTCTTTATGACATTTCACACACACACACACACACACACACACACACACACACACACACACACACACACACACACACACACACACACACACACACACACACACACACACACACACACACACTAAATGATTAAATGGAAGAATAAAATGAAAAAGTTAGGTGCGATGCTATTTGACCAGGTGGAGATGCAGTGTGAATACAAACTGCTCTAAACAGAGACAAAGGGAACATATATCTGCAAGACCATTCCTCTAACTGACATATTATTGCCATGAGCTTCTTTGTGCTCGGAGGCACGGTGTGGCTTTAAGAAGAGAGAGAAAGTGAGTGACCCCTTCCTTAACTGTACCCCTGAGTGACCCCTCAGATATACGTATACTGACAATGACAATTTAAAAAAAAGGTAGAGTCCAACTACTTTGAATCGTCAAACACAGGAAAACATGCCTAATGGGAAGAATCTGTGTCCAGGAGATGAATGCCAGAAACCTTTACATTTGCTAAAGTTATAAAAACAAAGTCTGTGGATGAGTTATGCTAGCACTCAGGTGCTGGACTTATTTCAGTGTTAAAAAAGGCTGTCCATTGAGTAAAACCAGGATGATCACCTTTAACATATATTTATTGAGTGATGATAGCATTAAATTCTGAAGACAGACATTGTGCATCAAAGACTGGCTACATTTCAAGGAATTTGCAGTTTGAAGATTCTCTAAACTTAAGGGCACATTTAAAAAAAAAAAAGACTGCAATGTGTACACGTACATTAGAGGCCAAATTGAACAGCTTCAATGTAGAGCACATGGAAGTACAGGACGTCTAGGCCGAGAAATAACAGGCTAATAAAGGTTATTCAATTGCGTCTTTAAACAGAGACACGTTAAAGAGGAAAGGACAGCCTGCAAAGAGGGAACAATAATTTCCGGAATCTCCTAATCTAATCAGCAGGTCTCAGCCACTCTACGTAGCCTGTGTCTTCAAGTCACACTGGTGTTACAACTAGGAAGTTATATTATTAAGAAAATATTGCTTTTAAAAAGCTCAGCAAAACTCGGAGGAGCGGCTTCTCACTAAAATGAGGATAGCCTGTCCACGTTCAAGATCATCCCACCTTGAGTGAAGCTGTGCCAAAGCTGACTCCAATTTTTGGACTAGAATTGGGTCTTGAGGAGTTTATTTATGCATGTATTTAATCAACAATTTGCCTAAACTGTGTATACATCACATCACACCAGTGATCACATCACACCAGTTCTGAGGTCTTTGCACTGGCTTCCTGTCAAACAAAGAATTGACTTTAAAATCCTGCTGCTGGTTTATAAAGCTATGAATGGTTTAGGGCCTAAGTATGTTTGTGATCTGCTGCTACCTTATGAACCATCGCGACCCCTCAGGTCGTCTGGGACGGGTCTACTTTCTGTTCCAAGAGTCAGAACTAAACATGGAGAAGCAGCGTTCAGCTTTTCTGCTCCACATATCTGGAACAAGGTCCCTGAAAGCTGCAGGTCTGCTGAGACCCTCAGCTCCTTTAAATCCAGATTGAAGACTTTTCTGTTTGCTGTTGCCTTTAATTGATCCAGATTCAATTGCTGCATCTCACTACTGCATTTTATTTCTTAAACTACTGCACTGCAACTTTTATTCAATTTTTATTTTTTATTTAGCTTTTTGACTGTTTTAATGTTTTCTTAACTGTTTTAAATCCTGTTTTCTACTGTGTTAATGTTTTCTTAACTGTTTTAAATCCTGTTTTCTCTGCATTATGTTTTGATGCTCTTAATGGTTTTATGTGAAGCACTTTGAATCGCCTTGTTGTTGAAATGTGCTATACAAATAAACTTGCCTTGCCTTGCCTATACAGACTGCACTGCTACATCCACAGCTATAAAGTATAACTTCATATTCACCGTCACATACACGGCGGGCACAGGGCTTGCAATATGAGAGTGCCAGGCAGCAGGAGGAGATGGATGTTTCTAATTGTACATGGTATGACATCAGATCATCTGTCCCTCCTTAAAATATAAAAAAATATAAATAAAATAGATGGCAAGCAGACACACAGCTGACCACCTCGCAGCTAAACTAATTGATGTGGTGGAGAGTTACTGGGAAAATGTGTCCACAACAATGCACACAACATCATGGCTGCTAACTCTTCCAGACAGGTGAACTGGAGACTCTGTTGCCCGTTTTGCGCCTACACAGCTACAAAATGATGGATTTAACCTGTTGGGGCATCAGGTTATTGTTTCAGCTGGGCGGCTTCCTCGACACTTCAACCACAGCAGCCCAGCAAGCAAGGCATTTAGCGCCCTCTCTTAAATATGAGAACAGCTTTGAGGATTATGAAAATTATGCCAATTCACAAAAATATGACGTTCTGGCAAATTTCCTTACAGTCTTTTGTACTTAACAACAGCACAAACAGCTGTTGTATGAACTTGTGGCTGCTTGGCGGATTAATAAGAACAATGCGGTATTTCCAGTCACCGTCACAGCCTTTTACCAGCTTTAATTCATTAAAAAAGTTCCATGGGGCTAAAGACACGCCAAATGCATTGGGTCCCGTAGCTGTGAATGGACGAATGTGAAGAAAGTAACACGCAGAAGGAACCTTTACAAAGAACTCAAACCAAATCATTATATGGACAGCTTGTAGTCTAGGTAAGTCAAGATGTATAAAGTCTCAACACCTCACAAAAATAACCCTTGAATGCTCAAGTAATGCCCTGTTTTTTTTCAATACACATCTACAAGGGGATTTCAGTTGTAGGAGGAATTTGGGTTTACACTTTATGGTTACTCCCTAAGGATCCATAGGGGTATAACAGTTTATTTTAGCACAATCTCTACTAAGTTCTAACTATACTGCTCAGACAGACATAAATCCAATTTGAGTACATACTGAAGTATCAAAAAACAAACAACACATTTAGCACAAGGTACATAGGTGCCACACATCAGTGGGTCAATCAGCCCAATCAGACCCCATCTTTATGCGCAAACTTTACAGAGAATAAAAGTGCACTCACTTAAACATTCCTAGCTGTTCAACAAGGTATTAAAAACTTCAAGTCAAGCATGTTTCTCACATTATTAAATGAAGTCTGTTTGTCTAAGAATGCCCTTCAGCGCAGACAGCAATAAAGAAAAATTCAGAAAAGTCTGACCCCTAAAACACAGAGCTATATTCAGAATGGCCAGTGACGTCGAGCTTTGGGGACAAACTCCCTCAAAGTAGACAACAGCAGAAGCTCTGTTGGTGCTGTGGTAGGGATACGAGTCTGAATGGTCCTGTGCCTCATTCCCAACAGGACAAAGCACAAGGGGAAGAGAACAGTAAAGCCCTGAGGCGTGTCCTGTGATGACCATTTTATCACACAATTGTTGAGCTGCAGAGCAGCTGTCCCTCACCTACCTAGACTGTCCCAGCCGGGTCAGCTCTGCCCTAAAAGACGAAACCCTGGTACAACTGACTAGCACATTAGCATGTTATGGTCTTAGTAAGGAAGGTACAGCAGAGAACAAGGAGGAAGGTGGAGAAGAGGGTGGGCGAGAGGAAGTGAGGGCTTTGACTTGAGATACAGCAATGGCAGTGATTGTCATTCATACTGTTGTAAAATCGTAGCGGAGTGCAGCGAATGTAAATGGATACTAAATGAGTCATTTATTCACAAAGGAAATTGTTGCTGATCATCCAAGGGCCAAATAAATGTTAGTTAAGGAAACTGAACAAATATGTAACATTGGCTAAAAACTATACAGCTGGAACGACTCAAGCTGATTTGCAGACCGCCAAGGAAACAATTCCTAACACATTAGAAACTCAATATTGGACAAAGCACCTGCCGAGTGAAGTCACCAGTATTAAAAAGACACATTTCAGCAGTAATCCATCAAAAGACTTTCTCGCAGTAAAGTGGGAAACAAAGAAATTCAGCAGAGTAATGTATAAATGTTGGAGCAGAAAAATAAAAAATGACATATTCTGAATCTAAAAGACACCAACCTGGTAGCTGCGAAATACACAGCTATTTCATTTCCTTTGTTAATAAGCATGTGCAGTTAAGAAAACAAAAACAATCATTGAGGATTACTCTCAAGAGAGGAAATAACATCCCAGTGTGTGAAGTCATCAAGTCCGATGTTATCATTTAACATCTTAACGTTAAATTGTTTTACAGGAGCATTGTCACCCTGATAAAACCAGAGCAGTCTTTGTATTATTACTTTTTAAAGAATTTACGGAAGACAATAGCTGGACTCTAAAATTAGCTGCATCCAGCTGTCATTTATATTTGTGTGATAGAAAATAAAAAAAATTTAAAAGTTTATATTCACTGAAAAAAAAACCCACATAAAAACACACATAGCTCAGATCAAGCAATCTGATTGGTACATAGCTGTGATATAATAATCACATACCAATGCTGTGTCGTCAATTCACTTTGCACTTTACAGTATCACTTCACCTTTTGCTTTTAGATGTTTTAATACAGAAAGTGTCTGAAACCAATGAGCAAAAATAGTTACACATTCTGTCATTGTGTTACTTATGGATGGAACTATAGTGAAAATAAATTATTCACCTTTTTGCTTGGCACCAAAGCATTTGGAGCCATATCCTCATGACACCATTCAACAAACCTCCACCTATTGAATAAAGGCCAGCCTACTACAAGCAGTTATCAAAGTCTGACACTGGACAGTATTTCAGTGGTTGCACAATAAATGGCAACGTACATATATTTAGATAAATAGCCAAAAAATGAAATCAACGTTAGCTGTTAGTGTACCTCCCTTGTCAACGGCCTCGGTATGTGCAGACAGCTAGCCTAGGTGGCCTATTTGATTGTGAACATTCATATTTATTAGTTAAAAAAACTATTAAATGGAATCTCTCTATAACTCCCATAATGTATTATTATATATATATATATATATATATATATATATATATATATATATATATATATACACACACACACACACACACACACACACACACACACACACACACACACACACTATGGGGCGTTGTTGGACCCGGTGTGGAGCTACTGCTGAATTATTCCTGTTGAAACGAGCAATTCAGTGCACAGTTTTGTAAGACAATATTTCTTCAGGTGCATCAAACTTGTCATTTATAGTTTTTATTTAAAAGTGTGGTCATAAAACCATGAATCTATTACATTCAAAATATTTTCGCTCTCAAAAGCCAAACACAAAGTCACTCATTTTATTTGAAGGCTTGTTCGCAGGAAATACAAAAACGGTTGTTAAAAGATACTTTATCAATACACGTGTTATACTTTTGACAAAACGTATCAAACCAAAACCAACAAAGAAGGCAGTTAAACTGGGACCTGACTTCCTTTTCCATTGCTACCACCTGTGCATACAGCTTAAAAATGTTGTACTCAATAAGACACACAAACACACACAGACAGAGCAAACTCTCAGCCGATCTGAGGAGGTGGTGTTTGTATAAATCTAGGAGGACAAGTCCCTGTTGATCCCACCACACCCACTGGTTTCCTCTGAAGGGCCTGGAAGGTAAATAACAGCAGGACAGAGATCATTCTTACTGCAGCGCTCCTTGGCCACAAGTATAAAGCCGGCAACTTGTGTACGGCCTATACCCGCTCTGCTTCCCATCCTCTGACATTCTCATCACCTTCCCCCGCACAATCTGACTTCCTCCATTTCACAACCTTTGTAAACAAAACACACCAAACGCTAACATTGCATAACCCAATCGGCAACCTCAGCCAAATGTCACCTCTACACACACACACTCATCCACAATGAGAGAGAAAAAAATAGGCAAGTGCTCCCAAAGCTCTGATTCAAGCATCCGCAAATTTGCTTATCATTCAATATATCTGTCACTGAATTTTTTTTCCCCTCTTCGCCCACATTCCCGTCTTCTTCTTCACTTTCTTGGCCAACAGGTCCTTCCATCTGTTAGCCAGCTGGAGGAGGAGGAGGGGAGGGAGAGAGTGGGAATAGAGGGAGAGGGGAGGGGGGGCTGCTCCACCCGGCGGTTTGTTACCCTCAACAGTCTAACTTTCTCCCACTGACTGTAATGACTCTTCTGTGGGTCTCATTAAGGCCTGACCCAGGGCTGGGTGCAGCTCCCTGCATGATGTCACATCCAGGCTACAGACATCCCAATGTTGAATTTAGAATCTGCCATAATGTTTATCCATGCAACATTACTTTTGTGGCACCGGACAAAAAAGGCCAACTACTGCATCTAAATAAATGAGCTGGACCATTTTCTGATTTTACTGCAGAAATACAAAAACATAGTTTTGTTTAAAAAAAAATCTCACTAGAATCAAGCTGTCCAAAGATGAAGAGAGCACACGCACATCTTGGTTAATGATAGTGTGACTTGAAATGGCTCAAATACAAGCATCAGACCTGATTAAGATCTCCTCCAACGCCAGAGTAAGCAACAGCGTCCGGGTGAATGGATGCCATTGAGCAAAGCTTGTGTGTCCTAATGTGTCAGTCATCAGTCTTTTCTTCCTCCTCCTTTTCACTCTCTCTCCTCTCTGCCTCTACCTCTCCTCTGACAGACAGGTTCAGGGCAGAACTGGGGGTCGACAACATGTAACCTGACCCTGTCCAGCGGTCGCTCTCGCCCTCTAATGATCTTGGCGTCACTCCCATTCCCACTGTTGGTTTAACCTGATGTTAATGTGCCCGTTCTAAACTTCTGAAACAAAGTTCTGTTCCACATGTACATCAAGCCCCTGACACCTCTGCTGTCAACAAGGTTTTTTTTTTAATCTTAAATGAATAAAAAAAAAAAAAAGATAAATCAACTACCAGTGTGCAATGAAAGGGATTTTTTCCCCCCGCAGTAACAGTAGGTGCGTTAAGATGCACCGATGAAATATATACTGTGTATAAAATTGCAAAAATTACCAAACAAATGCATAAATGTGATAAAAAAAAGAAAAGAAAAACAAGAGGTAAGAATTCTCAAAAGACAAAGACACCAACAACTAAAAACTCAATTCAGCAACATGGATGGTGAATTGTGCAAATCACACAACATAGTGCAGTGATAATGATAATGGGAGCGCTGTTGGTCCAACTTGCATTTTACCAAAAGCAGTTCCAGACCTGTATTACCATGGAAACTTCCTTGACCTTTCACCGCTGGCCGCGCTTCACCTGTCAGCAACTGTTCCCCTCCACCCAACCACCCACCCCCCGTAGTACGCTCACTCCTGAACAAGGTCGAGACGTACGTAAACTCCTTCACCTCGTGCAACAACTCACCCCCCAATGGGGAATGGGATTTTCTGTATAAATTCATTAAAGCCATCCTTGTCAACACCAACAGAATTAGTGATTTTAACTACAGTTGGTGCCTTTGGTAAACTACATATGAGGTTTAAATCAAAAGGAGAAATCCCATCCGTACATGACGCTGTGTCAATTGGCTTGGTGTAACTTGCACCAGACCACTGCTTCTTTGTATATGTGTGTCCTTTGAAAGCCAATCTTGAGAAATGGCTCACAACAATTCCACATGTTCTCCCTCCTGGACGACCCACCTTATCATGGAAAAGGGAACTGTGTGACCCTGGGAGCAATGCTGTCTGGGTCATTTAGCTTCTGGCAGGGTCTCAAATAGCAAATTGGTCCCAGGCATGAGGCCAGACGACGTGCGAATGACTAGCACCTACTGTATGGAGCACGCTACTTTGGTGGATTAGGACACTTCATTTTTGGAAACTTTTACCCATTTTGATGTTGAATACATTTATAGTTGATTTTAAAAGTAATGTAGATATATCATCATGTGGTGGGAAATATCAGGAGACCAGTCATGGAAAATCGGTTTCATCTCTCCCATTGCAGTATTGGTATTAACTTCAGATATACTGAGGTTGACTTCTGCATCAAGCCAAGAAATGTTTCTTGGATGCAGCTCTTGGAGATGCACTTCGTTTCCCTTTCAAAATGTGCTGCTGTTCGTGAATCCCCGCATGGTTCTCAAGAGAAAGGCAGAAGGACTCGGCATGGAGAGAAACAAACCAGATGATTTCTTTGGTCCAGGCTTTGAAGTTTTATGGTACTGCCGCTCTACAGAGCCTCAGAGAGCAAAGCGCGGACGAGTCGCATAAGACAACTACAGACCACCATTTCATATAAATCTACTTCATGCTCTGGACACACATGCTCATGGTAGGCTAATTTGTATCTAAAAAACATGTTTTCATTCTCAATGTCAAAGGGAGATCAGAATTTGTGACAGCATGGGCCATTCACATTATATTGACCTCATCTCAACAAACCCCCCCTCCCATCCCCACACACACAACTTTCGCTGCCGGTCTCCCACATCCTATTCAGATCCTGTTGGGTGATAGCCCTAAGTCTTCCCTCATTCAATAAGATGCCTGTCCATTCTAGCTGAGGTTTCCATGTCTCTCCAAACACAGAGAGGCTAGCTCAGAAGAAAAGTCCACCAGAGAGAAATCCCATCTGTGTCCTCATCTATTCTGCTGGTCTGGACATGAGCAAACAGCTTGCTTTCACCACCCTGGCAACCCTTTTTACTTCACACTGGCAAACCATTTGAATCTACACACACACACTGAATCAGAGTTCTTGACGGCAGACCCAACACCCTCATGAATTGAGAGAGAAAAACACTTTAGTCGCACACAGAACAAGACTTCCTGGCTCTTTGTGACGATGGTAGCAAAGCCGTCTGAGAAGCCAGGAGATACAGACAGCAGGAAACCCCATTTTCTGAGCAGTGGAGAGATCTATAGACTGGAAGACGCTATCTAAATGGCAAGCATTTAACTATGGCACAATGGGGATATATGCAATGTTTGCGTATGGTAATCATTGTCCATAAAGACTTGGCTTATTTTGAAAAAAGGTTAAAAACTCTTTAGTTTGGTGTATTAAAATAGCGTATTTAAGATCTACAGATAAACATTAATGCAAATAAATGTGGTCTAAAACCAATATCTTTTCATCTCCAGTATTCCTCTTGTAACTTTAAATATTTTGTTAAGAAGCAAAAGCAGCTTTGAAAACGCTGCCAATCCGTTGTTTAGTCTAAACTCGACTTCATCATCGTAAAACCTAAATATATGTGTATTTGTTGAATTTTAACAGAAGATATAAATGTAATGGAACAGATGCATAATTTGTCGGTGGTCATTACACTTCACGACTGTTTTTAAATGCAAAGGCTGCCTCCTTCTCAGTTCAAAGCATCATTCCTCTTTCAATTACATGTCACACAGGCACAGAGCAATGCGATGGGAAAGTTCAGTCCCCTATTGGGAAGTTTGCTTGGACAGATTGGACAAATATTTCTTTTGTGTGGTCGTCTCCTTGCCTCTGTTCGGCCCCGACAGCCACAGAAGAGGGAGTGAACAATCCAAACTGCACTACATTACGGGCCGGGCGGCTGTTCTGTCCAAGACACATGGCTTTCTCACCAGCTGCCTGTCTGTTTACACTTCACCACTTGCCTTAAGTATCAATTAGGTTTATGGGAAAAAGAGGCTAATAGTATAGCGTGGGCAGAATTCAGATTTCTAACTATACTACAGTGTAGATGTTAAGAGAGGTTGCCACCTCTCAAGAGAATTGCATGTCTAGATAAACTGAGGAGAGGCAATCATGCTACAATGAAAGAAAGCCAGGGATGAGAATGTTGTTTTATGTTATTTAAAAAGGACAAATAAATTCAAAGCACCAATTTCAGTTTGAACAATTATTGTTTTTGACGTCATACGGGTTTTAACAGCTAGTCAGTTAAAAGTTCCCATCCCTAGAACAAACCACTCCATTTGCTTTTCATTCCAAGAAAAACTCCTGACACAGTAAGACAAATTCAGATGTCTTTTGCACCATATGGTGCCATCTACAGAGTCGAAGGATCTGTAATAGCACACCAACTGCAAGGACAAACAGCAGCCCGCACCACATGTTCCTGTAAATCAAACCCTGACTGCTCTTCTGTGTCAGCGCCTGACATCCAGCACTAAAGGGCAGGTAATACCATTATGATCACTTCATAGTCTTGCTTCGCAACCTGCTCAGCAAAGTAGAGAACATTATTCTGATTCTAATTATTCTAACAAGTGATGGGGTGTGTTTAACAACCTCACAAAAACTAAAAACTAAATACCAAAACTCTATACCACTACTTAATAATAATAATACTAAAAAAGAGATGTTAGCCTACGTTGTGGGAAACTGCCTCCCAGCCTCACATCTAACCTTGGCATCCTGTTAAATCACTTATAGCCTTTACATTGTAGTTCCCTGAATTGATGGTACACCCTAAAAAAAAAAAAAACAGATCTGTGTATATATTTGATCCTGTAAACTTCCACGATTGTGTGTTTAAGTGGACATTGCGCTATCATTTCAGAACATTCTGTAGCCAGGGATTTTCCGTCTTTCAGCAGAAACTAGACATGGGATTTATAACAAGAGTAGATTAATGAGCCGAGCTAGGCCAGGGCTCAACATGAAGGCTCTTACCAACTAGGCATGTCATCAGAAACACTCCAGGGGGATACATAGTTAGCCTCCTTGAGCAACATCATCTGTGCCCTCTTGTGGAGGGCTGGCACAGTTCATCCTCACTCCCAGTATCTCCCCGTTTGATCTGAGGCAAAAACACCACAGCTGTTGGCAAGATACATTCATTCTAACCTCCTCTTTTCTCTCGTTGCTCTTCTTTCTTTTTCCCCTCACAACAATTGGCAAGTCACAAGCACCTCTCAGCTTCATGGAAACTAGCATCAGCCCCAAAACCCTCATTGTTTGGCCTATAGACTTGAAAGACTCTTAAACTAAGTCCAACCAAAACTGGCATCATGGAGGAACACTTACATTGCTTGGTTATCAATGATTTATCCTCATTCATTCACTAGGCCCCTCTTTGAGATGAGCCATGTGTGACATAAATATCAAAAGCAATTTAAAGTTGGATTTTGCAAGCAGATTCTACCCCACAGATGATGCAAGAGACAAAAGGAGATTCAAAGTGCTGATCTTGCAATACTAATCTATAGAATGAAGAGAGAAAACACAACAGTCACATAAGTCATCGGATATAGTGTTGAAATAATTTTCTTGTAATAAAAACAGTTTATGACTTATATTTAGTTTCAAGACTGAACAACTGCCTCTTTGGGCTGTTAATGTCAACAACGTATGAGGTCTCAACTGAACCGATCCTCAGTAGTTGAGAGAGAGATTTTTAAAGGCTGCAAGTGATAAAGTGAACCGACCTCTCAATAATTCTTACAGACTAGGACAGCAAGTGACATGGCCTGCAAGACTGGTGGAGCTATTGCTCTCCATCAAAACTCATAACCCATATACATTCCATAAAGTAGTGATGGTGTTTCTGCATATTCAGCACTAAGTTGCTTTGGATACCACAAACTGTTTCCCCCTATAAATCTGTTTTGTTTTCATGTTCGCTCTTGCGCTGACACCAATGAGATCATGTACTATAAACTTTGACTGCATGCCTATGCTACAGTACATATTGTATAAACTCACTTACAGGTTACATAATTTTACAAGACTTAACAATTTTTTCCACCCACTTCTCTGGATCTCTTTTTGGTTCCTACTTAAAAGAAGACAAAACGTAGTGTCGCTGCAAAAATGTGCCGATTGAGGTCGCCCACCTGCTGTGTAACCTTCTGACACAACATTTTCTTTTCTCCCATGGTTCAAACAACCTGCTGAGGTTTCAGAGGTACTCAATTTGGATAAACATTACATTTACAATTCTAGGATTTGAAATTACCCTAAATAAAAAAAAGAAGGTTTAAGCTGTCCTTTGGGTGAATGTGGTGGGGAAAATACAATCTGGGACAGCTGGTATAGACATCCAATCACGCTGTTCAAAATCATAAAATTGAAAGTGGAAAACATTTTTTTGCAGCCAGAGCAAAAACACTCCTGACTCACACACATAATTTCATCCTAGCTCTGCCATAAAAAAAAAGTACAGGGAATTCATCTTCTTTGTAATGTTGATACTACCAACACCTCAAATCATGACAAACTTCGTCACAACAACAAATCTGACTTGTTAATGTTCCGGTCCGTCCATTCAGCTTTCATTCAACCAAGCTGAAACTAATATATCGTGAAACCTGAATAATTCCACTTCACATTGCTGGGAGACTGAGATCAGACTTTTGGCAGCGTTAGTCTTGATGAGGGGAAACAGCGTAATCTTAGTGATTGGAGAGGAAGAGAACCAAACACTTCCAATGTTACTCACACTGCGACAATTAATCCGTCCTTTGGCATTCCCATGCCATGACGTACAAGGCAGTGGCCCTTAACCATCATCAACTGACTGAAGCTAAGATGACAAGTAGTGTATGAGTGGACTTTTGTTGCTTCTCTTTTTGCACTACCTGCTAACTAAGGGCTACGATACACTAGAGTAGAGAGAAATGAAAAGAAGCAGCAGGTGTGAAGCAGCTTAAAGCCGTCAAACGTCTTCTGGCCTTCGTGCAGACATTCTCTGGTCTCCTGTGGTCAGAGATCCATTTGAGGTTATTGAACAAAGCCGATCCTGCAGCTCCTCCCCTCCCGACTAGCCAGTAACACAATCATCATTCAATCCTACTCCACCCTTTTTCCTGCATGCTGTCCCTTGGAGCCCCGATGAAGTAACACGAACACTAACAAAAGAGCCTTTATTGCCAAATCAAATGATTTTATAGGGTTATTATTTCTACCGCTTACCCAGTTTTAGGAGGATAAGAGCAATGGGTTATCTGGAACTTGTAATTGCTAAAGAATTCAAAGCCGTAAGAAGGGAAGGAAAGGAGCCAGGGCAAACCATATTTTGCGAGAAACTCTTTAAATCAATAAAAGCTTTTTAAGATCAATTTGGAATGAATGTTTTTGTATTGGCAAAGGGCAATGTTTTCTTATGAAAAAAGTCATGCCACATGTGTTCGAAATGATCAGCAAAGGTTTAGCAACGAGATTCAACCCTCATTAAACACAAGGCCATGATTTAAATCACGTTTTGTAATCTGGCTAGCTAGACCTGACAATTTATTATCTTTTCATCTCTGAAATCTCTCCATCTAACATCACACAAATATTTTTCTCCAGACGGAGACATGACAACGATTTTACTGGAATATGAACCTAATTAGCATCTGGTGTGGATACTGTTGTTGAGGTATTCATACTGATCATATTTGATTGGTTATGGTGAATCACACAGATGAGTAGCATGTCCTAGTTAGCATCTGGATTGAGATACTATCACAAAAGAAATCTGCTATGAATGTGTTCTGCTTCATATTTGGCATGAAGAAAAAAGTTATTTGCTACAGACTAAATGAAGATGTATCTATAAAAGGTGAGTCAAAGGATTAAGGCTCCACAGATAAATCTTAGCCCACCATTCATTAGCAGCCTCTGGCAGAAGGCTGACAGTCAATTAGAATAAAGCTGCATGAGACTGTATAATGAATCAAAGCTTGAGTACAAAGCCATGTGCAGACTCAATAAATTCACTGCAACTTTATATGTAAATAAAAAAATAAAAGAGAGGGGATCCAGAGGGATCGTTGGAGCTTTTAGAGCACAGCACAGTGAAATCATCAGATCTGACTAAAACTAAATCAGTATAACTGCAGCAGTGGAGGTGTTCCACACTGAGGGAGCTTTAGTTGGATGTTAGAGACAAAGCAGTTTGACAATAGGAAGAAATATGATCAGGTTAACAGTGCCTGCCACAATATTGTTGTTTAAATCCCCTCCAGACAGAAATGAAACACATCCACACCATGATACTGCCCACCACCAAACCAAGATTGAATCCTCACAATTGAAACAATAATAAGGCTAATATGAGCACAAAGAGTCCCTGGAACCAGAGGCAAGCACTGAGTTTGGATGAGTCATCTGACCCAGGTCTAAGCCTCACCCACCACAGGGCCTGCCAATGTGTAACACACATACAGCCCAGTCTTTGAAAAGATCCCCAAGCGTCTGGAACACTGACCACATCATGGTCAGGGAGAGTAACCATAAATTAGTCTGAGAGAAAGAAAAGGGAGATACAGACAAGACAGCTCAGACTACCGTTCTCACACACTGAGGTCTCACCATTGAACCTTAAAGCGCAGAGTACTGTCAAGGCTGCCGAGCATGCTGTGACTTTTACAGAGATTTGACAGGAAAGCCTCACAATCAGCCAGAGATCACAAAAGGATTTCTGTCCATTCATCCACTATGTAATCCTTCTGGATTTGCTGAACAACTCTTTGGAACAACATTACATACATGATGTTCCAGAGGATCAAACAATCACTTGCTAATCCCAGTAGTGATCTTTTCCTCTCAAACGCAACACACCAAAAGGGGATGAGCCATTTCCAAGTCATTTATCATAAGAATTCAGACTGACACCTTGATTATCATGGAAAAAACATTAAATAAACGGATGTCTGTGTGACTATACCATGTGCAGTTGTAAAAGAGAAGGCCAATAAACTGCCACAGCAAACAGCTGAACATGTTAGGAAATATATTCAGCTAGAAACAGCATAACACTTGTTTGATACAGGCAGGTCCTTCAACGCATCACAAGTCCTGCCAAACCCAAGAGCCTGAGCTTTCCACCCAACAGTGATGGATATCTTCTGGTTTATAATGTTGGTAAGGATGGTCAAAGATCATTTTCATTCTGCTGCCTGAGGTTTAAAAAGGTCGAACTCAATACAAAATTGATTTAAGATGTGTTCCTCAAACTTAAATCCAAATATTCTGTATGCTATACAAATAAATAACGTTAAAATGATAGTAAAAAAAAACTCAAATATAAGTTTTGCTAATCCACATTTACAATTTACGTTTCTTCGTGAAATGGTATCAAAGTGAAGGCCAAAACCATCATGCAGCTGCAAAATCTATGCTTGTTAAGGTTAATTAGCTAAACGAGTACCATTAGTGTTACAGAATAACAAAGCCCCTGCAACACAGGCCAAGCCCAAGCTCTCCAAAACGTATACACCATGAGTGAAGGTTAAAAGTATATTCTTATTCGGATAAATTAACATGTAACAGACAAACAACAGAACATATCACCTAGCCAGCTTACCTCCACACTGTCCATGGTTGAACTTGAACGCGTCTCTTGAACACGTCTCTCTCCTGCAATCATATTGTCATTAAAGTGGCAGGGCTGGTCACGTGGTTCTTCCTACAAATAAGATTACACGACAAACTCTCACCTATGTTTCGTGGACATTCTTCGAAAAAATGAATTGCGATAGGTGAAGAGTTTCACGTCCGCCGCCCGATGAAGAAAATGACAAATGAAGATGACAACAGGAAGTGAAAGCTATTTCATATCGGCTGAAATTGACCCGTGAATAAAACGTCATCACTGCCTCGAGCCTGTCGACAAGAAGAAGAAGAAAGAGAGGAAGATGAGGAGGAGGCTTTATTTATGTATAGTTTGGTTTTAGAGACATAAATGTAACTTGTGATAATTGCTAATGTCTTTACTATGCAGCAGATGGAATAATTTAAACTTAAACTTAAAAAAAAATCACACATTGAACCAAAAGGATTGTAGCAAACACAATGAGACACTACACACTGAAAAGAAAATCAATAAATAAAATGAAAATACAGGTTTATTATTCAAAAGTGCAAGATCGGACATAGATCCCTAATTCTGCCCACTTTGCTACCGATGACTTGTGTGCTGTGGATGTGTTGCATGTCTTTTATCATTGCCTGAGACCCAGAAAGACGTTGTGCAATATATTGTAAAATAAACATCTGTAAAACAAACCACACTCAGGTTTTCAGAAATATTATTTGAATAAAGTCACAATTTTAATAGTTTGTTAATACACACATTGGGGCTCACTTTAACCACATAGTGACAGATTGTGAAGGATTATTTGTTTGTTATCAACAACAACAAATCCCATAGGCTTTGATAGGGTGCACATACATAAGAGGATGGCTATATCCTCTTATGTATAATGCTCACTGTCACCCAATGTTAGTTTTCAATCATTAGGCATTAGATATAGATCTGAATTCAACAGCCTTATTTCTTATTAATCATCAACTATCCAATTATATGTGGTTATCAAAATACGGACTTAAGATTGGAGTATACACCCACCGTTCCAGTGGTGCAGAACAGCTCAAGTGTCAGATTCCGCTCTGTAAACAGTGACATGTCAGACCTTGTGCTGCTTGTCTTGGCTTTCACTGATAATTCAGTACACATTTAGTAAAACAAACTGGGCTACTTTAGATCAGCAAAACTTCGACCTTGGCTTCAAATAACAGAAAACACTTTAACTTTCCTGTTGATGACAGACTTGTAAAAAGTTAATAGCTAAAGAACAGTGGAGGCTGATTTCATTCGCTTTGTGGGATCAGGCAGTTCACTTCCATGAACGCAGGAAGCAAAATCCGGATTGTTGATTTTCTCTCATAGTCAGAGAAATGTATGGAGAAAAAAAATTGTCTTGACAAGTTGGGTTTTTCATTTCAAGCAGGGAACGATACCAACTTCATATGCCTTCAAAGCATACCTCTCTTCCACCATAGATATATTTGTGCTGTACGTCAGGATAAATCCCAGTCTGTTCAGTTGTAAATTAAGACCTGGGTCAGCCTGCTGACCATTGATGGTGGTCTGGATCTCCCTGTAAGTACAGTGATGTCTGCCGCTGTTCCTGGGTGGCCCTTGCAGTTGCTTTGAATGGTTCTGGTGTATAAAGCCTGTACAGTAAACATACCTTCAGAAGATATCAGAGGTTTCATACTTCAGACTCCAGAGAAACGTTATGTAACGTGATCCCCCTTGATTCTCAACATGACATGTGTGTCTGATAAAGATTATGTATGAACAGCATGAAATTAATCTTCATCTTTGGACTAATCATTAAGAAGTCATCTGGCTCTGATCTGATGAGACCATGCCAGTTGTGGTGAGAGGAGGTATCAGTAGTGGTCCCACCATCTTGATAAGTTGTGACATATTGAGTATTCAAAGCTACACAGAGGGTGGTTGGGTTGGGGGGGGTTATGACATCTGTGGCAGTCATTCTAAGTCTTCATCTTCAACTGTCTCGCCTTATTGCAGAACTCCTCGTGCCGTGAAATTTAGCTGACATAACGTGACTGGAGGAGAAATATGAACTGATGGCATTCACACTCCTAACGCCAACAAAGTGAAAATGGAATATGAAATGTGAAAATAGTAATATGAAATGCAATATATGTGCCTTTCCTGGCAGGACAATATTGTGATATAAAGATTATATCAAGGCACCACTGCGACTCTGTTATGCCATGTCCTCAAATTCTTCCACAGATCTTTCAAACCCACATCCCGGTCCAAAGAGCACATGATGTGCTGAATACAACTTGTCATCATGTTTGCAGGCTGGGTGTTTTTAAGTGATTAGTTTTTTCACACATCCTTTTGACAGAAATCCCCCTCATTGAAATGGGACTGAGAGAGTCAAGTAGTTTGTTGACTACATCCCGAGAGACAGACTGAACCGTTGGGTTTACGATACAGAAATACTCGATGGGGTTCGAATGGATCAGACTGGGTCGGCGCCAGAGGGTGTGTCCATGATGTGTGTGTCTCTGGAAGCCGACGTCGCCTGTGAAACATTCAGACAACCACAGTTTAACTAACACATGCCAGCAAACACACAGAAGCAATGGAGTCACAAGCCAGAACCGATTTCTGCGTCTCTGTCAGCACCGCAGTACGTGTCAGAGACACAAAGTTAAACCAGAGTATGTGTTATGACATCTTTAGTCATTAAGACTTCAGTGCATTTTTTTTCATAAAATGGACGACAATCAACATTTTGCATTTTCACTTATCTTTAGTATTTGCATGTCAAAAATTCATAAGGATATGCCTGTAAAAAGAAGCACATAACATGAGAGTCAAAAGAATGGGGCCATGTGAACCAAATTATTTTTAATTAATATAACAGCATTCCTTGTGTTCCTGCACAACTTGCGTATTTGCTATTAAAAAAACACTACATCTTTGAACAGTGCATATCAATAAACGCCTTCTTAACATGGGTATCGTGCCTTCACAATGTGAAAATGCATGAGGCATACAAAAAGAATCTGTCAACAAAATAATACATCTGTTTCTGGATTCCACATGGAAGTGCAATAGCATGCTATAAAGCAAACTAAAATAAATGGTTCATACTCTGAAGTAATATTTTGACATGTTATCATACAATTACATTACAATGTCTATGAAATATCTGTGAAAAAAGTATATAATCTCCCCCCCCCCCCCCCCCCCCCCCCCCCCCCCCATTCATTTGAGTTATAAAAATAATTTTCTCTGCACACAAATTCAAAATGTCCAGTGGTTTGCATAATAGTTTGATTGGATCTCTGGTCTTCATCACTATAGGCCTGTAAAAAAGAAAAGACAAAAAACATCAGTCTCCTAGAAACTAAAATCAGGACACATTTAACCGCTAATGAGAAAAATAACTCGGGCAATTACTATGAAACATACATTTAATATTTGAACATGTCATAGACAAACATGAGGTGGAAAATGAAGCCTGGTGCTGCCCAGTGGAGGCTCCGACGACCTATTTCCCAATAAGTTGTGGGAGAGCTGTGATCGGAGTGACTTAAACAGCAAGCTTTGAGTTTGGGTTGCCTTGGCAATCCTCTCTGATAGCCCAAGCAGCAGCAGTCTGCTCTCAGATCTCCCTCCAGACTGGCACGCTGACACTGGGAACTGTGGGCACCCTCCCAGAGCCACAAGAAGGAGAACCGCAGACAACCTCAAAGTAGACAGACTTTCTCCTTCTCCCCAAATGTTGAGGCTGAGAGTTGACGCTGTCTGCTGCGTGTAAACTCAGAACCCGAGTGACTTAATGGAACTGGGCAACGGCAATCCTGTCTCCACACATGAGCGGCCTCCACCATCGCATCGCAGAGCCACTGTGCCCTCCATTTAGCCTGTGACTGTAAGATTGAATGGGCCATAAATGAAGGTGGAGGCTTCCACAGTAAGTCACCCATTGGTAGTTATGTTGTGGCTCTAAATGAGGTCATTGACAGACATTGAGGCTCTCTAAACTTAAGGCAACTGCTTACAATAGCAAAATTGGTTTCTGGTGACTCAAATGATACAGCACATTCTGAGGCGAGTCTGCTTCTCTGGGTTTCAAGCTGTGAAGTCTCTAACTGGTCAAATGCTCACCTGAAAACACAGATCTCTTATTGGCGTCGCGTGTACCACCTGTGAAAAAATAAAGACAGAAAATGTGTCATGTAAGGTAAAGGTGGCATGAGGACAATGGAATAACTCCATATTTGGGGAAAATTAGTTTTTTACCTGTCTGCTAAGAGTTACAGTATATGACAAAAGCAATACAACTACTGTATCTTTCCATTAAATATGAAGCCTGGCTCTTGCCAGCTGACAAGGTTAACCTGGGCACTGAGAAACTGGGATTACAACACATAGAGGGAGAGGGATTTTCATCCTCTGCTCAGGTCGACGTTACTGAACTATATCTTTACATAGCAAGTAGCTGTTTGCTGCCATATTAATGCTCTGAAACCCGTATAGAGAGAAATATCGACTACTCAGTTGCACAGATGTTTATTTATTCTTCTTCATAACTGAGGCTTATTCGTAGCATAACATTTCTCATAGTTTTTTTTTTTCAGCCTGGTGTATATGCTCAAACATGCACACCAGCTGCAACATCACTGATGCTTCTGCAATAAGTGATTGTGATTATCGGTAGATTAATAAGACAAACTATCTTTAAACACCGTAAATATTGAGTCCTATAAGCCATCTTGACAGGTCTATAAACGTAACATACTGACATAGCTGCTTCCACTGTCCAGTGAATGTCTATGTTGAACTGACTAATGTGATTATCCCACAGCTATAAAGGACAATGGGGTCAGGAGCGGGAAAAGGGACAGACTTCTTTCATCTCCATTGTGGTATGTGTGGTCGTACCATTGTGGAAGTTTATAGAATAACAGGAAATAGCGATGGATTTCTCCCCCATTATTCAGCTCTTACCATTACACTTGGCGCCAGCTCAGACACATCTGCTGTGACACTGGGAAGTCACTGCGCTAATGAAGTGAGCCCTACTCACACAGTGGGTACACAGACAGACTAAAATACCAGAGCAAACCACTTCATCGACAAACATGTTCACACTCTTGGCATTTTTTTTTCACCTTCCTGCCAGAAGAAATGAAGTAATTTTGATTTGATTGAGTCATTTGGAAAGCTCAGCCTTAAAATAGGTAGAAAGTAGGATATGTCTCTGATTGTTCTGCTGGTGGATTGTAGCGTTTTGGTGGTGGATTGTAGTGTTTGGTTGCCAGGATGCAATTCAAATGTATTATTTCATAGGTAAAAAGTACCCCTGAGAAGACTGAAAAATCTGATTAAGGGGGGAAAACAAGTTGAATATCTTACCTTGACTAATGCAATCCCTTACATGTTTAATACACACACTTTCACATGCACACACACACAAAGACAAAGCAGTTTTTAGCCAACAGTCCTCTGAGATCTCTCTCACGCCAGAAAGTGCTTTGTCACGTCTTGTGGCTGTTGGGTCTCTTTACTTTTTTCCCATCAGTCTCTCTCTTCCTGTGTCTGAGTCGCCTCTAATTCAATGTGTGGCTCATATCCGTTCTCAACATGCCATTACCAATGCCACGGCGTAGAGCAGGTCCCCAGGGGCTATTAGGAACATTTATCCATCTATTTCGCAAGATACACATTTGGCAATGACCCTCTGGAGGAACTTGTCAGAGGGGTTGTATTTCCATGTGACAACCATTTGCCCGCTTGTTCTTTTGTTTGACGGGAATTCTTGTGTAATGATGTCAATGAAAGTTGTCTTTTTGAGTCCAACACACACTTGATTTTCAGTTTGAGTAGCTGGTGCTGATGTTTTGTTTGCTGAGAAAACAGGACAGAGTTCATTTCTGATTTCATGGCATATAGAGTATCATTTTTGGACTTCAGAGCTGCCATTTTTTGATCAGTAGTGATGGGATCTAAATAAAGCAATGCCAGTACCATGAATTCATGAATTTTCAATAGAATTAAGTGTGGACTTTCATTGTCCCAAGAGGTTTAGTCATTATGGTTTTGGTTATTTTGTGACCTTTCACTCAGCCAAAGGTTATATTTGTATTACCACCTGTAATGTACAGTATGGGTAGATTGCCATTACGTTCACATGGGTACATTCATGTTCCCCAGAAGATGAACCTTTAGCATTGAGGACTGTCTTTCCACTTCCAAGCGTTCCTGGTTTGCCAACCCTAGGAAAAAATATCAACTTTTGCAGACCATATCTCATAATAATCAAATTAGAATTACTGCTAATTACTGCTCGTAGATGTATGCCTCCGCCAATCAGTCAAATTGGAGTCTATCCAAAATGCCACCACTTCATCATTTTATTCTATTAGATATCTATGTTAAATACCATAATTAGCATATGAATTCCTATTATGGACAAAAACGTGATTTGTGAGGCCACAGGGACCTTTCACCACAAAATTGGCCTACGGAGGCCTACAAATATATTAATAAGAATAGGCGTATGGGTTTCCTTGTAGCGTCACCGTAAGGAGAAATGTAACACTTCAATTCCCTCTATTAGTATGACAAAGAATAGCAAAATTATCAGAAAGTGGTTTGTTCTGTCCAACGTCTTCATCATAAATCTACCTGTTCGGCAGAAATATGTAATGTTTACATAAGTTAGTTTTATTTAGTCCAGCTACAGTATATATTCAGAGAAGAGGATCAGAGAAGTTTTACCATATGTTAACCAATGTTAAAAGAGCATAAATGTGATATTTTGTTAGTGAATTCAGTGAGACCTAAAAGCCTCCGACAATCAGACCATACTGTCATATACATTCATGTGATTTATGCTCCAGAACATTCAAGGAGGTCTGATCTAATTCTCTCCTGTTCAAAGCCAGAGTAATATCCCAGCCAGACCACTACTATGACTGGATTTATGACTTTAAAGAACTGTTCATGTCCATCAACTGGATCTTGATAGAGATATATCTCTTACATGATGCCAGGAAAGGACATTTTATTTGACAACGTTTCCCCCTACGGAACCAGGATTTCACCCAACTGTGAAATATGGAAAATATAATTTGTCAGCCTGTGTGCTCCATCTAAAATTTTTACAAGGAATACTAGCACATTAATCTTCACTTTTTAATAGATCTAGAGCCAGTTTAACGGATTAGCTAATCATTGTGGTGAAGTGACATTACAGTAATGAAATGTGCCTCACGTCTTACAAAGAAAAACAACTGTGAGAAGGTAAAAACATTAGCGGGGCAATTTGTCAAATTTCTGAACTGTGAATTGAACTGAGCGCTTTGAGAAACTCCCAGCAAACTCTCCGGTAAAGGGAACCTGAATGAGGAGATGATACACAATCAAATGTAGGGTTTAAAGTAGAGACAAAAGACAGGCGGATGAAAAAAAAAAGGCAGGTCACTCACTTTTATCCTGTTCAGGAGGCTCCAAGATGTCACTGTCTGTGTCACTGGGAATATGCCAAGGCTGTCTGATGGCCTGTAACTGCTGGTAAAACTCATCCTGATTTGGAAAAATAGAGCAGAACCGAAATGATGGAAGACTCTGATAACTCAAACTGAGTCCTAGGCCAAAACTTTAATATATAAATCGCCCCCATGCTACCAATGCAGAAACTCCAATCCTTTAAATGACTACATAAGTGGTCAAAAAAGACAAGATCACAAGCATAAACATCTTTTCTGCACGTCAGTATTTAAGAGGCTTCAGGATTCCTTAACTCTGTAAACAGGCCTCCTATCCATCTACATATGACCAGGTGGCTTCAATAAAAGCAGACTGGGTGCACGAGTGTTTTGGATAATCTCACAAGGTGTCAACTAGCATAACTGTCAAAGAGTATACTGAGGGACTGAAGAATTCCTGCCCACCATTAATAAAGCCTTCAAAAAGGTCTTGTATTTAACAGTGCCACTGTTAAGTTAATCATGAAAGGAATATAAGAAAGAAATCCCATTGAAAGTTCTCCTTTTATGCCAGACTCATTTTTCCCACAATGAAATGCCATCCTACTGTATGGACCTCCATGATTCTTCATGAAAACCCCACATAAAGCACGTGTGTGCGTGTGTTTGTGAGAGTATGCACATGTGTGATATTGTGTGTTCTCAGTCATGATCTTTCTGTGTAAAGGCTCTCATGTTTTACAGCAGCTTTACGTGGACATTGAGCCCATTTGACACTCAGCAAACACGGGTTCACTCTCATCATACAAAAAAATGTGTCCATGACCCAAAGTTTATGACAATTATACTCCATGTGTTATACACTGTGTGTGCACTTGATCTATTTAATTGCTCGATGAATGGGAAATAGCTCAAATGTAATATATAGAATTTGATGCCACACTATGGCCATGGAAGATACTGGCAATTAAAGGAATAAATCAAGCTTTTGTGAAATGTGCTTCTGCCAAAGGGGAGATGAGAATATCAGTACCACTCTACATGTCTGTCTATTAAATATGAAGCTACCGCCAGTAGACAGTTAGCTTAGCATAACGCCTAATCAGGGGAAAACACCAAGCCTGAATATGTCCAAAAGTAAAAAGAAATATTATTATCATATATATATATATATATATACACACACCCAAAAACCCAAGTAGAAAAAATGTGGTTTTATACGGGATTATGTGCTGGACTGTTTTTTTGTCAAGGTACAGTCATTTACTGGGGACTTGTTGTCACTGTGAAGCAAGAAGCAGGATATGACCCCCTGTGAAGCCACAAATTGTCATTTTAACAACATATAATGTGATAATTTGTCATAATTACCTCAGACAGATAGGCCCGTAGGCTGGCACCCGAGGCTGTCTGTAGTGCTTAGTCCAGGAGGGGTGAGCAGCGGTCGAAGATGTGTGGGCTGACATGTAGGTGTCACAGGGCGGCTCCGCGACCTCCTGAAGGTCACCTCTTTATGAGCTCCAGGGTTAAAGGTGGAGCGTGTCAGTAAACTATTTGGAGTTAGAGGCCTGCTGGGCGTTCTGGGGGTTTGAGTCCTGCTCCCAGGGTTGCTGGGAGATTGAGTCCGACCCATGACCAGGGAGGTGGGCTTGGGGCTGAGCAGAGGGAGGCCCACACCGCAGAGCTTGCCTGAGAAGCTGCCAGCAGGAGACTGGGGTCTAGAGAGCAGGCTGGTGAGAGGAAGTGTGTCGGGTAGGGTTCTGTGGCGCAGAGGGGTGTGGAGGAGACTACTGTGCGGATTATTGGAGCTCCGAGAGGTCATCTTCCCCACTTCCGCCAGCTTGGCCAGGTCCTTCTCAACCTCTGGAGGGAAAAGGGGGCGACAAATATGTATATATTATATTTAAGTTAGAGTTAACAGATGTAGTTATGATGGACTGAGTTAAATCTTCTTCTCCCCCCCCCACACACATTTAAATGACAATGACAGCATACAGTTTTATACTGTATGTATACAACGACTGCAACATAAGTCAGACTTATTATTTTTACACTTTCACAGGCTGTGCTATGAGTTTAGTATGTGTCCTACAAGACTGATGATTCACAAACTTTACTGAGCATTAAAGTGGGTGAGACCGCTTGGTTTAATCCTTCTTCTGGGCAATGATGACAATATTTATAGGCCCTGTAAATTGTGGTGAATCCAGCTTCCTCTGTTAGAAAAGGTTCCAAGTTGATATACAGTAAGCATCGCCTGCTAAAAAAAAAAAAAAAACTTTCTTCCTGACAAAAACTCAGTTGTTTGCCTCATTGGTAGTCTCAAAAACATGTCTGTTTATGAAAGAAGTGACGCTGCCAACTTCAGCGATCAACATCTGGGTCACTTTTTCCGTGTTTTATGCTTTTGTTAAAATTCTTGGCAATCAGGATTCAACAAACCAGTCTGGGAGTTATCATTTGAGGAGGATAATTTGAAGAATGACTCATAAGGAGCATGTTTTTCGAGAAAACGGAATATGTGTGACGTTAAATACATATCAAAAGGAAGCATGACAAGTATTTTCACAAACTTTGACTCCCTTGTTTTGGCGCAAATGGTGCTTTTCTCCTATACAAACAACATTTTCCACGCAAAAATGTGAAGCATATGCTCCTATTCACTGACAAATATCCATGCAAAGTTGAAAAGGTCTGTAATACTACTTTAAATTCAATTGAGACATTACTTCGTTGGTTGGAAATCTATTCCAGACGGTTATGTACACAATCCTTATGGGATAAAAAAAACAACCATGTAATTCTCTGACTAGTCTGATTGTATGAAGGTCAACCCTCATAGTGAGAAACAATGTGCTCAATGCTCTGCACGTGTCTGTGTTGCTTTAACCCTCTTGCATTCTCCACATGTTACTTCTCTAACTGTTAGAAGGAAAACTAAAGATACAGATTACAACTTGGCCTTTCCGATTGAAAGTTGGAAGATAATTCACTTTGTGGGGTATTCAGGGCATGACATGAGTATGTAACATTACAAAGCATAGAGAAGCTTTGTTATTTGGTTGATAGTCTGCATGAACAGCTATGTGTGACCATAAGACCTGTTGTGGGGGCAAGTGCCTCTGGATGATGATGATGATGATGATGATGATGATGATGATGATGATGATGATGAGTGAAATAACTATGCTATATGGAAGAAAAAAGGGAAAAAAGACAAATTCCCAGTTCGAGCCCATAGCCACCCACGCACACCAAGTCTTCCACGACTGTTATCGTTATATCGTAAACAGGATATGTTCATTCGTAATCTTTTCCCATAAAATATTTTTATCTCAAGCTATTTACCAGTATAATGATAAACACCACATGTTTTCGTTGTGAAAATCTTCCCCCTTCCGTAAATGGTTGCTCCACTCGTGATTTTCTTGTAAACCAGTTATTTCCCCTGACTTCCTGGCATTAATGAGTAGCCTATTACAAGCAGCTTTATTTTGAAATTCTGTCCAGTGTTTAACACAGAGATACTACAAGCCATCTCACAGACACTGATATAATATGACGGCTCCTAGAGATCAAAGAAGGAGCATCAAACTCCACATGGTATAAACCCATGATAAGTTTTGATTCAGGAAAAAAGACGAGGAGAAAATGAGACAAAGAGAGAAGTAGACAAGAAGAAATAGAAACAGATTTAATCTATTAAAGTCTTTGATCAAGCAGCAAAGAATACAGGGCCATAGCACGCTATTCAACTAGTCATGCAAACTTGATCATGTCCCTCCTCTGAAAATAAACTAAAGTGCTAATGACTTCTCCTTTGTCTGGACTTTATCTACAGGCTTAAAACAATACAATATACTGCCTGCCAGGATGAATTAAATATTAATCATCGTCCTTGGAAGGATAAATTAAGTAAAACTATCTAATATAGTGTCACTAAGACTGGCTACTGAACTTAAATACTTGATTGTTCGGCTTGTTTACTTTTACTTTAATCACATATTTCTGGCTCTAAATCAGGAAACTTTTCTAACTTCTGAGCAAAAGTCTTTCTTTAACACATTTCATAGTGTTAGTATGTTTAGTAAAATGGATAAAGTGGTTAAAATAATTTAATATTCCCAAAACTAATGCATCATATTAGTAATGATATACTGTAGAACATGTACAAACAATATCCGACCCTAGATGAAACTGCTATCAAATTAAACAAATTTAGTGAGCAGTAATTTGGATATTAGAAGAAAAGAAAAAGTGCACATGAGCTTCACCATATCCATACGGCAGACAAGGAGTGACCAAACCGCCACATAATTGGGGTGACAATATAAGATGAAAAGTGAGGGTCTGGCTCCAAACGTGGAAAGTATTAGCAGCTAATAAAGGCTTGAAAGAGCTGAATTAGCTTGTTGAACAGCTTCATTGAACTGCCTGGTGGGAGTCCACGACCTGAATATTCACGAACTCAGTGTAGAACAAACTAGAAATGAATGCCATCTGAGGACCTCTGGGGAAAAACGGAGTGTACTTCTAACACAAATAGTCCTTTAGTGCCCCCGAAGCACCAGCGTGTTGTTTTGTTCGGTCGGCACGGAGGCAACCAGTGAATTCAGCGCCGATGTGCGGATGAGCTGAGAGCGGCTGCTCCCACTGTTGGATGACAGTAATAGGTTCACTAAGTAGGATCAATATGCTTCAAATAAGTCTGGTATGTGAAGGCGCGTACAAAGTTTTTACACTCTGACTCTGTCAAACAGAGTGGGAGGACATGCATAAACAAACAAGTGGGCGACACATGATGGTAAATGGCGACATTCCCTTTGGCGTCCATTCCAGGCTTTCATCTGATTCACAAGTGAATACATACTTAATCATCGTGACAACAAAAGCGGTCTCTGAGTCACCCAGACGTCACATATGTCAAAGATGAGCCTTGATCTACATTAGGAATAATTATTTCCAAAACGCCACAGAAATTCCATTTGGTCTGAACCAATCAGTCTCCGGCACAGTTGAGCTTCGATCCCTTCCAAATGACTCAGCAGCGCTGAAGTTATTGATTGAACCCGTCAAAGCTGGAGTTGAGGTAAATTCCTGGCATGTGTAAATTGTGTTCATCATTTTTGCTCTATTTGATCTTGAGGAAGATCAGTTTTTAATTAGCCAAAAATAGTGCATTCTTTAGCCGGACTCTCATCCTCCCACTTCTCATAAGTGCTCTCTAAACCCCTTTCTATTTCATCTCAGTCTCTGCAGTTCAAAGTGTGCATGTGTGTGTGTGTAAATATTTGCACAGTGTAAACTATGTATTCCAAAATAAAGTATTTGATCCGACTTTTCCATACTATTCATCATTAAAGCCACTAATAAATACACAGACAGACTTACACAGGCATAACGGCACAGCACACAAACATGCGCACCACACAGAAGTGCCTACCAGCGAGCTGTTTGCCCATGTTCTCCAGCTCTTTAGAAAAGAGGGCGTCACCCAGTAGCGGCCCCGTCTGCCCGACAGAGCTCCCACCTCTCACAGCCTTCAGATCAGCCTCCCAGACAGCCTGACGCTAGTTAGTGAGGAAAACAGAAAAGAGAGAAAGTCACATTAGAAGAAAGAGCCTTCAATTAACTCTTTATATAATTTTCAGCTGTTGCTGGAAATATCTGAGCCATATCTGCTGGAAAAAAAAGGGGCAATTATTATTTTATAGGCTTTAGAAAAACACAAGAAACCACAGCAAGTGTAGATGAAAGTGTAGAGAGCATGCAGTGCTCTCTACACTAGACTGTCGCTAGACTGTCAGTAGTGGCTCAGGACATTTTTATATAAGTATTAGTCAATCTATAGGAGCTTGTATACACACTAGTATGTTTGGCAAAGAGTCTAACAGCAGCACATCTTGCACCAGCAGTTAAGGAACAATAAATCCGCCATTTTGGATGGTTCCCTGAGAGCACATGATATTCCTATTATATAAAAAAAAAGATCATATTCCAAAGCATATGAAAGAAAATAAATGGTATGAAAGCCAGATTGGATCACCTATAGGGGCTGCTTTGGCCTTCCTGGCTAAGTGCGTGATTTGACAGACTCAGGTTGCCAAGTCCTTGATGGGACACAAGTGGCCAGCTGAGCTGTTAAGCCAATGGACCAAGTGCACATGAGCTTCAAGCACAGGTGAGAAATATAATCTGTCAGCCATAGTTCTACCTCCTGTTGAGTTTGGTTTACACTAGATATAACAAAGTTATTTTACAGCCGATGCCAGCACTTACGTCATTCGATGTGCTAAGCACTTAATGAAAGACAGAGTTGACTTGACAAAGTGCTGACACAGAGCAAGGCTCTTGGAGATCTGGTGATATACAGAATACACAGTCTTCCAACAGCTTTTAAAGACAAACCTGGGATACAGCAGGCTACTCATTTTCTGATTTTCATGAGTCAACGTGGACCTTAAAGTCGATTTCCAGAGAGGAGGTAGCGTGGAAACAAGAGAAGTTGTGATCCTCTAATAAATGACAGAACATGATTCTCAGGGTCTATGGCATTGATCTTTGAGCCTGTCAGATATATGAGGCGTTCTGTGGCAGCAGAACCACAACACCACAAGCCAATCCTTAATTACAGCCCTCATAAAGAAGCAAGGCGGGTTCAACATTACAACTGAATCCCCTCCCCAACTTTATTCCTTTCTCTTTGGTGGTATCCCCCCAAATCCAACAGCATGACATCATCTTGTCCTTCTCTCTCTGGGTCTTCTCAGCTCTGGCAAACAAGGCCACCAACAGTTTTCTAGTTTAAGTTTCCCCAAGTTTATAATCGTTATTATACTGTAGGTCGTTATATTATAATATGTAACAGCTCAGATTACTTTGGTTCTTTTCACTATGTTTTTTTTTAAACGCTCTCTTAAGAAAGCCCAGTCTTCAGGAGACCAGTTGACATATGGAGATTTACTCTTATCAGCAATGTCCACAGTTTAACATTTTGCATTTCTCCTGCCCTAGAGCTCCTCTGTCCACCACAGGAAAGACTGTTCAGTAATCAGGACCATGTATCCCGGAGCCTACAGACCGAAGGCTACGTTTGGTGGTACTGTACAGTCCCGTGGCAGAGCACACAAACAGGATGTACCGAGTCTGCAAGCAATTCACCTCTCGAGATAACATCAGTAAATAAACAAACATTACAATCAAAACATGACTGTTGTTACCTCAAGTTTGGTGAAGGCATACATATTTACAAAGTCACCTGGACGACGTCAACATGTTCAGCTTACCAGAATAGTGCATATTAAAAAAGCATGTGGAAATCAGCAAGGCTCTACGAGACATGGATAGACCCAACAAACAAAACTAAAATGGACTTGATTACACGCTAAGGAGACACAATGGCGTGATGAAAAGTGATTTCCCGTCATCATACTTTAAAGCTGCTATTGTCCTTATCAGCAGCAATGTATGACATGAGCGCAAATGAGTCACATTTCTTTCCCCCTTTGTTTGGATGCCTCGGGTGGATGCTTTAATCTACACAGACAAAGAGCTGAGAAGAAATGCCGTTTCATCTCCAAAAAAAAGAGCAGCAATGACTTATGAGTATATTAATGTCAGTGGCGCTAAACCCAAAGCCTTGTATAATGTCCCTCCCAGTATGACAAAACTAAAAAGACCCAAAAGAGAAAAGGAAAAAACCCTCTGGTGATGCTGCTGCCCGCTAACAAACAAGGATCCTGTTTCTAGCTAAATTGATTCCATGTTGAGCGCAAACAAGACAGAAAGAAAGAGGATGGAAGTCTGGAGTTAAATATGTTATAGCCTGCATGTGTGCAGCTATACGTGTGTGGTCAGCAGTAATAATCACCACAATCTGGGGTTTGGTTCAACATTGCCCTCTGCACAACAAGAGCCGCTTGGGATGTGTGCATGCAGTCTCAGACCTCAAACATGATTTGAGCCTACTGCTGGCTTTGTATAGCACAATTGATGGTCTCTCTTGTTGTGGTCAGGCAGAGTATTTAGGGACCCACACACACACACACACACACACACACACACACACACACACACACACACACACACGCAGGGGCATATATACAACAAAATATAGACACGCAGGTGAGCAGCAGCAATAATTTCCGTTGCAGCAGACATCTTCCCGATAGCCTTTTCCTTTTAGAAGGGTGAGTTTTAACTTCTGGTAGTATGACTCTCCCAATGCTAAAGCACTTCCTCTAGCAGTGAAGTAGATCGAAACAGAATGAGTCGTACGCATGAAACTGTATTTTGAGGAATTCTGGAAGAATGCCACTTTAGATTTGCAAAGCCAGACTGTATATCTCATGAGCAGAGTTCACGCTCCACGATGAAGCCCAGAAAGTACTGCTTTTATCAAATAAGGTGTGCAATGAGTTGATGTCTGAGTGAAAAAGACAACATCCTGGCAGATCGTGTGAGCATAAGGATTGGATTTGCACATGTGTGAGATAGAGAACATTGGGTATTGAAGCACTGCTTTGCTTTTATCCGAACCAAAACAACACCGTTTTTGATTATACTGAATACCAACCCTTCCAACCTGCAGGGAGAGTTCATATTACTTAATAGCAAATGAGCCTGGTGTAAAGTCATTTGTTTCCGTTTAAAACATGCTTTTGGATATGGGGAGTAACAATCGACTCTTCATAAGTTCATGTTGTTTTGGCAACACAATCCCCGAATAGTTTATAGACAGGGCTCCCAGGCTCATCGGCCAATTACTGAGCTAGCACAGCCGAAAGCAAACAGGATATTGACAATAACACAGTTAGACTTTCATTCAAGCATTACAAAGACAGGTTATATGACATACTGTCTACTGTATATCTCAGTCCAAGAAGAAAAGCCAGAGGAAAATAAGTGTCAGGCCAATAAGAGTGCAGATGGGTGAAAAGTAGTGACGTGCAAATGACTGGATTCTTTGCAGGAACTCATAATGAAACTTTGAGTGTGTAATAACAGCTTGATTTGAACGACATAAGCATAAGCTATAAGCTATATAGTTTACAGTCTGAGACTGCATCAACAATCATGTTAAGGTACAATCTGCTGCCAGACAAAAGCCTTCAAACTAGTTGCTATATTTGGCAAAACCTACAAAATAAAGTATTAGAAAATCTAAATATGAGTGAACCATTAATACACTCATTGAGATGTAAATGGTATTTTGACAAACATTTGTAAATAAACTATTGCTCCATGCTTTTCCGATATTGCTTGGCCTCTGGAATACATGCTTTAGGCTTAGGTTTAGTTTCTTTTAGGTTGAAATGAAATTATAAAATTGTAGATTTTGAAGAAATCCAACACAACTCGAAATGCCTGAAGGTAATAAATGCATGAATAAATAAATAAAAAAAGGAATACTGAAAAGAAACCAGAACTCACGCGGCTCACTTTCTAACAATAACTTAGAACATAGAATTTGACAAATGGAGAAAAACCACCAATTAGGAAAATCTGGAAATCCTAAACAAACCTTTGTAGAAATAAAACTGCACTAGAGCTATGCTCTAAAATCACAGAGATTTGCACAGATGATAACCATGCATGCATAACTGTGGAGGTGTGGAGCGGAGACTGGTGCCAAGTATAAAAAGCCATACAGTCCATCGGCTGAAACTCTGCCAACATTCTGGTGGAAACAAAAATAAAGCATCACAATGGTTCTGCCTTGTATCACACACATGGCATTGCATTACACTAATTATCTTATTCCTACCATACAAATGAACAGTTTCCCCTGGCAGATTTTATGATGGTAACACCCATAGAACTCTACACGAGCTAAATTTGATTAAAACCTATCACTTAACACTTACAAAGGAAACTATAGAGGGATTGCTTGGAGAATTTGCTCTGGCGATTGCTTTAGGAAAGTATTTGTCTTTATGAGGCAATTATCACCTAAAGGAGCTGGCAGAGGCAGGGGGCCTGCGGACTAATAATGATAACCATTAACAGTGTTTACTTTCCAACATCACCAACCTTTAACTGCCCAAACCAGGGCAATGTCCAATGCAAGGCGTACTCCTTTTAACGACATGAAATGTGCTAAATAATAAATTTGACTTCCAAACTTCAATCCTAGAGAAAGTGATATGCATATTTTCTTTAAAATGTATAACCATGGCAACATGTGAAGTTACAATTGGACAAGTTTCTACCAATTCAAGGGACACATGCAGGGTTGTAATAAATAAGTTGATTAAGAAAAAATAAAACACAGCTACAGCTCGAATTATTCCTCAAACTGTATGACTTCAGCCATTGTGTTTTTTCCAAATAAGCTCATAAAAGCATGACTTTTTTTTCCATACTGTTTAGTGATTGTGGGCCACAAGCGCCCGAAGGGCCAGTTAAACTAACAAGCTATTACAAATTGCATTTGCCTTTCAAAGACAGCCAAACATAAGCAATTAAACACAAAACAGCCACATTAGCTACAGTAGATGACAGGAGACGTTTGCACTTGCGGTTTCCACATGGGATACATTAGTACCCTATTCTTAAGCGTGCCAGACAGGGCTTAACCTATGGAGATGTGGTGTTCGGTCCCTCGGAGTAGGCAGCTGCAAAATAGTGGCTCAATGTGGATCTGAAGGTCAGTGGTAGAGAGGACGTCACATTTAGCGTGAAGCTAAATTAATCAGCTGAAATCACTGAGCTCGACGTGTCGCGGTGATCAAATTGACACCGTCTATCATCTGGTCATGCCTTCCCTTTTAACTTGAGACAGTTGAGAAACTTAGTAGACGAACGGCAATTATAGGTCATAACGTGCACAGTTTCTCTATTTTCTGGATAGTGGCTCGTTTATTTGGCTTAATCCATCAGACTCTTGACTGCAGACTTTGATTCAGCAGGTCCTTCAGTCTCTAAAAGTCTGCTCCCAGTTAGTCTGGAGCCTCTCTGCATCTGCTCCACACACGGAGTAATGCCTCGGCTCCAAACCCTTTTCTTTAAAACATGCCGTAAAAAGCCTTGTCTAACACTTAGATTGGGCAATTATAAAAAATAAAAAAAGGTATCGGCTTTTTGGGGCGGGTAATTATACAAAAAGGTACTGGCGTCTTAGCTGACCGCTTTATTAACAGCATGTGAGAGTCTGCCTGTGTCTGAGTCTGGCGTGTACCACATTAGGCCTCTATAGATTTCTTCCCTGAAGCATGTGAGGTTATCATGCAAGCCTGCTATTGAACAAAACTGTGTGTACTCCTGTAACCCATAAATATTTAGGCCTATTGTATATAAAACCTCTAAATCAGCCTCAATTGTTGTCGCGTCACGAGATATTCTTTTCATTTATTCCTTTCAGATCGCACACAATTGTCCTGAGTGGGAAGCAAAGTGATATAGGGAGATTTCTATCACTTATTCAGCACTATCAACCGTTGTGTAAGCTGAAATGCCAGCCTATAGACGGATCCATTTTGTCCTATTAGCGAGAGGCGAGAGGTGTTTTTTTCGCTCGCTCTCGCACAATAGAAGCTGAGGAGGAGAGAGTGACGTGGTAATTGATGGCTGTAAAGTGATCTTAATTGTTTGGTGATGGATGTAGGGAGGACACTTACAGAGCCTGACACTTGAGACAAGGCCTCGCATTCCTGCAACCGTCCCGCCACTGTGTCCACCCCGGGCAATGGAGCTGCTCCAGACATCGCACACAAAACGGCAACAGGAAAAAAGAAAGGACAGAGCGTGAGAACACAAAAGTAAAAAAATACAAAATACTTTGGATTTGAACTGTGTTATGCAACTTACATGAGATGTCAGGTACGGCTTGTTCAGATATGCGAGACCTGTGCTCCTCTTCAGATCTGCCGTCTGATAGACTGTCACCCTGCAACCTGGAGACAATACGTTACACATTTACACTACTGTACTGGGCACATTGGCAGCCAAATGGGTCTACATCATCTGTGAAATCAGCATTCTTCAGCGACAACACTGCAAAACTGAACGTTAGATGACTTGCTTGTCACACAAAGACAAGCAAGTCTCTATCGGTCTGACGAGAGGAAATGTTTGGTGAATGAACTCTTCGTCTGCAAAATGTGTGATTCACCATGAAAAGAAGAACATGTGGGTCAGTTTGGGGGCACACAACTCTGCATCGCCAAAGAAATGCGTTCACAGACATGTGGTGCATGGATTAAACTATAGACAGCCCACTTGTTTCACAACTTACTTACTGACAAAGCATAACTGAAAAACTGGTTCCCCTTAAATCATTCAGTTACTGGTCATTATCATGATGTGTTCCAAGCCCCTATACTGCAGCTCCCCCCCCCCCCCCAAAGTTATCTGTTTGAACTGAAATGGAAGCGGGTCTGAGAGATTTGGCTGTACTAAAAGATTTAAGTTTCCCTGAGATAGGAAGGTTTACTGTGGGTGAAAGACAAACAATGATTAGAATACCGTCTCAGCAGGAAGATAAACATGCTACACGTGGCTTTCCACTGCTTTCATTATTCTAACACACTCGAACATCCGCAATGAATTCAACACAATATTCCATTCAAAGCATATTTTAACGACTGAAAAATATCAATCATGCTGTAATTACAAACTATTTTAGCTCAAATACTTTAACTGCATGCCTTTTCCATGTCATCAGCACCACCATTAGCTAAAGACAAAGGAACGCAATCCTCGTGCTTTAATGGCTGCATTCCGTCACAGCCGCAGGGCCTCTTGGTTTCTACGTCTTAGATGAGGGTAACAGCAGAGCTTTTTAAACTGTATTCTATTTCTTTATACATCCTTCGCCTTGTCTCTCCCTCTCTTTAATGGCCTTTATAAGACCATTAAAAAAGTACCCGAGATGACTATCACAAGGCATTCCCATTCTCTGATCAAAAGCTGCAAGTCCTTACTACCATTCCCTTAGTGCATTCCTGATATGAAAGCAATTCATTTAATGAGAACTACAAGCTCAAAGAAGGTTTGTGGAGATCTATCCATTTCCTTGGGCCGCAACACCAGCTCCGCCGGACTGTGCCCAAGATCTGGGATGTGTTTGCACACAGGGGGTTTTGTGGCAGGAGAACACAGCCATTAAAAGGACTGATCGGGCGCAGGGTGGGGGTGGATGAAATGCTGGTGTGACCACAGCTATAGCCAGAGGAACAGGGACATGGCCACAACACACAGGCCACACAGCACTTCACACTTTAGCAAAGGGGCCAGAGGAAGCAGCTTGTTTCCTGACCTGCCACACAGGCTGGCTGGACTGGTTGGTGGTGCAGACGTTGGCTGGACAGGAGCAAAGGAAAAAGACAATTACCGAGGAAAGTGTCTAAAGGGTGGGAAACATTTTAGCTTGAGGTAAGCAAGCTCAAAAAGAAAAGTGCTTATGTCAATATGTTTGTGTAATTTACTTCTTATGTCCTTGGCCCGTAACATTACAGGTGGATCTTGAACACAGTAACATACAGGAGTGCTGCTGAAACAGAGTTTTTGCCTTCACGCTGTGGGTGTGAAAGTAACCGTCACCTCCACTTGGTTTTGGGTGCTACATGAGGAAGCCAAGTGGCTCAGTCTCGTTTGACCGCTTAGACAACTAAAGGGAGCAAATACCCTGAAAATGCTTTTGAACCAAAGTGTAATGCACAGAATGTTGGACCTCACTGACCCATAAGAGTGGAATTCTAATTTGTTTGCCTGAGTGGTGACGGGTATGTGAGGAATGCTTGTCCAACTTGGACGAGTGTTGGTTCACAGATCCATACAGGGCCGAGCAACTCTCCACTATCATTGTGAGAGTTTTATAGTATCAGAAATAATCGACTAAATCTCCTCAAGCCTTAATTTTAGAAAGAAAAAAAAACACTTTAAGTTTAAAACTTCAGCAAGGTCACAGCTGTACAGTAGGCCTGTCTGCAGGTGTGAAACACAAGGGCACTAACTGTGTCACATCTGGTAGTGCTCTGAGGAGCCAGTTTAAAGGTTGACCCCATATTGAGCCACGTTCAAAAGGTGTTTCTGGTAATCCCATCAAGACAGCGTGCTAAGTCTTTGCTCGGACTGTCCTCCTTACTTTCCCTGACCGCTGCTTCCACTATCTGTTCACAGAGGCATCTTGTGTCTTTGTGTGCAAGGGCATGCATGCACATGCTTCATGTGTGGATTCATGAATACGTGCCATACTCCTGCAACACTCCTGATTTCAGAATTCCGTGCGCCTCCAGAATAGCACAAAAGTCAAACCATGCGTGCAACACTTTTCCAGCTTAGTGACCTGTTTATGGCCCTTACACTCACCAAATATGACTATGAAAGACCACGGCTCCTACGCCAATAAAACATGGGGAGTATTTTGCGGTCAGGTTATAGAGGACAAAGCAAGAATTTGGACTGAACCAAAGGAGGGAGAAAGACAGAGAAGGAGAACAGATGTCTGGAATCTCAGTCGTGAAAAAATGAGCGCACGGGCCAAGAACGACTCCAGATACAGATGCTGCTTTGCTCCGCCACTGATCCGACCCAGGGCCTCAATGATAAGCCAAAGATATAAACTGTTTGCTTAAAAATACCACGTTAATAAACTTCCAGCAAAAAAAAATCCACTGATAGCATTCATCCTCCTGCGGAGCCTCTGAGAACATCCTGACAACAGCCGGTGCGTGGAGCGAAACTGATAAGCAGCGTGAATGAAAAAAGAGCAGGAAACACACAAATTCCAAACCCCAAACAGAGGAGGCCGTGCAGGCAGATGTGTGCCTGGCGTCTCATCGAACAGATACCCGTTTATCTTTGACTGGAATCAAGGAAGACTCCTGCCCACACCTGCCTGTTGTATCGCACCCAACACTCAGAAATGTGAGCGCTGCACTGATGCTGTGGTTCAGGGGGAGCAGGAAATGTGTCAGAGGAGAGAAAACGGTGACAGAGACAGAAAGGGTGATAATGGAGACGATTATCAGCGCTCGGGCGGATTTGTGAAAACAAGAAACACCGGAATGCACTTCAGATATGATATTATTCTCTCTTTTGAATGTTGAGGTATGCTTCCTCTGATACAGATGCAGAGAGAGTGGGTGGGGGAGCGGAGGGTACGGCACAAGGAGGAGTCATGATCCGGAATAAGAACAAGTATAGATGAGGGAGAGAATCAAATCAATTAAACGTATAACCACAACCTTACTGTAGCTGAAATGTATTTGAATTCATATCATTTAGAGCCTTAGAGAGATAGTTTGACATTTTTGGAAACACATTGTTGAGTGTTAGATGAGAGATATAACTGTCATGTTTGTCCGGTATGATTAGATAAGCCTGCTGGTGTATATACTGGACTGAGATTAGAGTGGTATACATCTATTCATCTAACTCCTTGGCGAGAAAGAACATTCCAAAAATGTTGAACTATTCCTTTAAACCCCTTTAAGAACAGACGCTACAGAGCTGTGCTGTCTCCAAAAACACCATCTCCCTCCAGAGCACCAGATAAGAGAAGGTGGAAACATTTACCTGGCACACCTCGAGCAGATGTTGAGAGTAACTTTGGCCTGTGGTTCAGCCTGATAGGAGCTGCGTCCCTGGCTGAACTTACTGCCGGATGGAGCCAAGCCCGTCACACCCTCCATCCGCAGGTCATCCAGGTCCTCTGAGGGTGAGGGAGCCAAAGAGACACCAGGAGGGACAGAGGAAGGAGAAGGAAGAGAAAACAAGGGAGAGAAAGCACGGTCATTAATCATACTTTGGTCTCTCTCGTGTCAATATGATGCCCAGCGTTGACAGTCTGCTTCGAGTCAAAGGAGCAAGCAAGCACATAACAGTAAATAAACATACTGCTGCTGCGCTCGCTCACATGCTTTGCACACACATAAAAAAAAAAAATCCACATTATAAGAAGTGATGCGGAAGAGTCAATTACACACCACATCACGGCGTCAAAGAAACAGGAAGGGCACGTTAATAAGCTGAAGACGAAAAGGAGACAAAGAACAGTGAAGTCAGAGGGGAAAAATGAGCGGTAAGACGGAGATGGAGAGCTGGAAAGTTGGGTTTCGTCTGATCTATCCCTGTGTTCTCCAGAGAAACACACACACACACACACACCCCTGAGTCTCTAAAGCAGTCCATATGCATCAGACACCAGTATTGTTCATCCTAACCTCTCACTCTGTCTGTCTGCAGCCATTATACTCACATGTGACCTTATACGCTTACACAAACACACACAGATAACAGGTGCGGAGGCCCCTTTTCACTTTTCTTCTCATCTACATGTTGAATAAACTTTCTTTGTGTCTGCCTTCCCTCACTATTCGAAGATGTCTGCTTTATCTCAAAATGCAGCTGTTCCCTATGTGAAGAAATTATATCCACATGGAACAATTAAAAGTTGGAAGTTTGGATGCGACACAAGACTAAACAGGATCACCAGCCATTATATATATCGGAGTACAAAATGTCCAGCATCAAGACACAGACACACGTTTCTTCAATAGACACTGCTCTAGCACGATAGGGAAAGAAAGCAGAAATCGCGCCAATAACAAGACTTATGAAAAAACGGCACTGATGTAGAATAATACAAAGTTAACGGTTCATTAAATATAACAGAGGTTCAAAGGGGAGAGTCTGAGTCAGCCAGACCATTTTGGTTTTGAATGCATCCTCAAGAGATAACACATATTGCAGTACTTTCCGTGTTATGAGAATGAAAAGCGAGTGGGTGTCTGGACTCTTACTCGGTTAAGTTCCCTGGTCAAGATTTCTAAACACATGTTGAATCAGGCAGAACATTTTTTGACCGATCACCATAACAATATTTGTCCCGTTCTTCTCGTCAGACCAGAAGAATTTCAGAGCTTTGCCAATGGGGGCGGGGGTCGCCTTCAGGACAGTATATTCTCACCTTTTGCTGCCATTGTTTCTGCTCTCAGTACAATGTGGCTGTCCCAGTGAAAAGTATTAATGTTGGTTTCAAATCACCAGACACACACATACACATAGGGATCGCATTACCTGGCCCCTGTTTTTTTTTTTTGGGGGGGGGGGGGGGGGGGGGGGGGAATGGGCCTCACACCTTGAAAGAGGAGGACGCATAACTAATCACCTGGATTAGATTGGATGACACTTGCTCATGACGACTCTCTCCCTCCATCCATCAACGTGGCGCAGAGCCACAACATCTCACCTGTCTCCTTTGGAAATCATTCTGACCAGACACCGAAATGCACTGTTTGGTCTAATCCACCAACTCTACACAGAGACATGTGTTACTAATTCTTAGTTGTCTGGATGGTCCACAATGAAATATCTCAACAACTATTGGGAGAATTGCCATTAAGTTTTGTGCAGACATTTGTGGTTCCCAGAGAAATAATCTTACTGACTTCGGAGATCCCCGTCTTTACCTCTAACCCCACCATGAGGTTAACATTTGAGGCTTTGCAAATGTCAATATGCAGAATGATTCACATGGAGAGAGTTCACAAAGCATCTGAACAATAAGTAAGGACAGTTCAATCGCTAAATGCCAACAAACTGACAAAATGGTATCATGTTGTTGTAGTAGTTTGGACAACGTACAACATAACACCCAAAACTGTTGGCAAAAGATCTAAATCAATACTTCTATTCAAGACCTTTAACAAAGTCTGGGACTTTTCTTGCTGTTCTTACATTTTGATCACATCATCACATCACATCAGTCATGTCACTCACATCGTGTCCCGGCAGTCTGAGAACGAGTGTTGTTTTAGTGTTTTGAGGAGGACAGATTCATTCCAGTAAACCCCTTAAGCAGGGCGATATTAAATGTCCCATTCATCACGGTATGCATTGGAGGGGGTGGGGACAGAGAGCCACCAGCGATTTGCTCTATTTGCTGGTCGTGGGAACTGCTCAACTTTGGGCCTGCACCTTTTCCTCTTTTTTCTTCGTCAAATCCCACTTCTAAACATTTCCCTTCTTTTGGCGACTGACTAATGTGGCATGCCAGATTTTCTGTGGGTCATCGCCTGACATACAAATCATTACTTGGCGCTTGGAAACATTCACTTGCGAGGCTGCAGTTTGCATGAAATAGCAAAAAAGAACAACGGCAAGCGTCTCCGACCCTGAAGGAGAACATGACCTCTGTGTGCACAGCTGCTTGTCACCTCAACTCCCACTCTGTCTTTTGGACCCGTTTCCCTCTGGTCAATATAAAACGACACTTCACTGGAGAGAAAGACCTCCGTGTCTGAGGGAAGTGAAATTAATCTCAGATACTCACCGGTCACAGAGGTAAACAAAGACTTTGTTCTGGAGTGCATCCCATAGGAACACAAATCCGACGGTGTCTGAATGAAATACTGTCACAACATGTTGTGCTGAAGCAATTGGTTCTAGAGACGAGTAACTCCTGGTCAGCCTCACAGGTTTTTGCACGTTTACGCTTGTTCGTGGATACGGACGAGTTTAGGTTTCCAACTTCTGTAAAAGTGAATTTAGCCCCAAACTACTCTCCCTGTGTACTGGTGCTGCTCACTGTCCAAACATTTAAATCGTCCCGTCCCTCCGAGGAGCGCAGGCTTTTAGAGAAAGCGCAGCCCTTCATCTGTGCAACAGCAGGCTGAATCTCAGCCATGTCGGCCCTCGTTGAGGCTGAATCCACTTCTGAACTTTCTAAGGGGAGGAAGAGGTGACAGATCTGTGTTGTCACCACACTCTGAGGAGGTCCTTTGTATGTGGAGTGCTAAAGTACGAAACTATGCGTCTCCCGGGTTGGGGTTTGGTGTTAGCATTGTAAATTACTTCTTTTACACGCACATGAGTATTCTAACTCATATGCTCACACTGTATTACACTGATGTTTAGAGGCCTGACTATTACTGCAGAGATTTTTTGTGGTCTCGTACAAACAGAAACAGATATTTAGTAGAATGCACCATTTTATCGACTATATTCCAACGAGCAACAATCTACTGCTCTTTAAATGTAGCTATTGAACTAGACTTTAATAAACTACACATTATATAACCAAAAACGAACTTTATTACCACGACACCAAGCTGATTTTCATGTGCGAATCCCCAAACCCATGCTCACGCAGAAGATTTAATGTGTCTTAAGTATTCCTTTCTCTTCCGTGTCTGCTTAGTCAAACACATCCATGACTGAGTGCATTTTCTCCAGGTTCACAATAGAACCCACACTACCACCATGATAAGTTTACAGTGTGTCTCTCCCATGAGACCGGCTTACTCCGAGACCACGGCAGCCTCCCGAGCCTCAGTCTAGACACAACAAACGTCTGTCCACACTCGCCCGTTCGTCAGCCCGTCACATTTCCACTCCCTGGGCACCGGGGCAGCCATGCATGCTCCCCCTGTCTAACGATGAGACATGGCAGATAAATAAAACGGTTCTGCGCTGGGGGTAGGTGGCGGAAGGGAGGGAGAGGGGGCGGAAGAGAGAGAAATGGAAACTATTTGAGCGATGCGATCCCAACAAAAGGCCTGAACGATGAGGAATTCCGTGCCGCAATCACTCACTCACAGCGCAGTCAGAAAGGAGCGGTGTGCACAGATGTATAGAGTGTGCGTGTGCGCCTCTCTCCAAAGTTTCCATGTCATTTAATGTTGTTTAGATAGCGACGGGCTGACTGTCTCTCCACAGGGCTGAAAACACAGCTTAAGACATAATTAGCGCACCGACTTCAGAAATAACTTATTATACACCTTTCCCGAGCCGACACGTTGACAGATGGACGGGTTGGAATCATCTCTCACACAGCAGCCCACACGTGTAGCTGGTAGACACACACACACACACCCTCTGCACAAAATCCAAGTGCTGTGAGTTATCGTGTCTCTTCTACAGTGAAATAATTACATTTTCCATTCTTTCATGAGCAGTGAAGGCGTCCCACCACACTGGGCTGTAATTAATAGTCTTTAAGTGAAAGATGCCTTTTCCAGTCAAAGGCTCCACCAACTCACACACAGAGACCCACATGTGGGAGCAACACACTAGACGTAGATAAAAAAAATGCACAGCACATACTCAACCTGACACATACAGTGACACTTGCAGACCTCACACTTCAGCTGCCCTCACACGTTCAGGCAGCATTCGTTTTCCATTAAGCCGCCAGCACCAAAGCAATCCACTCTGCGGTTAGTCGTCACACAGACATCTTTGATGTGTGTCTCGGCAGGGACGCATTTGTTTGGCTTTGTAATAAAAACAATATTCCAACTTACATTTCATAATTATGTCTCGGCTTTCAAATCGCACCCTCCTCCCCTCCCAGCCTAAAAATATGCCTGTTAGGCTCCACGGCGCTTGAGCGCAGCAGTAAAAGCCCTGATCAGAATCAGATGGGGACACACATGAGCAGGGTAACTTCACAGCTCCGAGGCCTGTGTAAAGTCTTATCGCAGACTGGTGCAAACCTCCTTTCAACTCCCTTTCTAACCGCAAATATTACAGAGATTAGGACGTCACTGTAGGCACAGCGGAGCCTTGTGTATAGACGCACTTAAATGCCAATCATTGTAGTTGGGAAAGTGACTTCAGCTGCCTCGTGTTTTGGCAATTTCATGAAGAGTATATGTAGTTCAATTATACTTTGAGCTTTAAGAAGATGTAATGCATTTAAAACATATATTTTGTTTAAATGCATTACGCAATAGATTTATCAAAACAGCTGTCTGCCGGGATCAGTTTTTTACAGTTAAAAAATGATGATTTTAATCATCACTTATAAAAGCGTTAATGTGCCTGTACGAGAGGAGTCTAGACAGATGTCGATGACAGGAGAGCAACTCAATTTGATTTAATAAAACACACAAGTTCACATGAGTCGTCACCATATCCCTTAAGGGATATGGTGCGATCCTCTCCTTTGAGTAAAATATGTTGGAGATCCTGGTTTCTTTGCTTGTTTGTGATAATCACATAGAGCACCAGCATCACACACAGCTCGACACAAAAACACACTACTGATTACACACTACTGATTACACACCAATTACTGCGCAATGACATGAAGTCTATAACTCACTTGCCTATTTAGCTCTTAAATCTCAATTTTGCAGCAGAGCGGAGACACAGAACAGTGATGGAGCTATTTATTTGTTTTACTCTTTACTCTTTTTCGATAAAGCTGCACACATCACTGTTGCGGGCTCTTTGGCCGATTAACCCCTGATACACAATGCATCTATTCACATAGCGTAAGTCCTTTATCTGGCATTCTGGATAACAACCCTATAGATATCATCCTTGTGTGTCTATCTACCATCTTTTGCTTCTCCTCGGGCTACAGTAGCCACAATACGGCATCATTGTGTCCATTCAGCTCCCTTCCATTCAGATAATCAGCTCAGTTCAGTGACGGCGCTTACGCACACTGGAGATGCGGATGCTGGCCGTATGAGGCTGTGTGAGGCCGTGCTCTGTGTACTGACGGCTGTGATCATACCATAAATCTAGCAGTAGTCTACTAGCCTATTGGTAATTGCTTCCATTAATACCACCGTCATACTGTACCACAGCAATTTGCCACTCGATTAACGTGTCCATCGGCATGCGGAGACTTTTACAGGCGTCAATCGGGCGCAGTTAAGACTTTTACTGGCAACATTCCTCTCAGCATCGAGCCTGCGAAACTTTCAGAGGTGAGCCCACACCCTTTCAAGCTCCTACTTCAAGTGAAAGATTTAGTGCTGAAGCAACTTACACCACTGAGATATATGTTCTCATTCACCTCCTCTCCATGATGACACTGCTGTGTCGTGTCAGTGTACATTGTTTCCAGGGAAACTGTTGTGTCTCTAGTACGTCTGGGTAAGGATGAAGGGGGCAATGGGGGCGATAAGAGTGTGTCTGTGTGCTGGTGGTGGTGGGGGTGCGGCTGCTGGCGTCAGGAAGTGTGTGCCTTGTCTGCTAACTCTGGCAGTCTGAATGTTGGCCTAAGGCAGAGGACAAAGAGACAGCTCTTATAGCACAGCAATCAGCCCATTCAGTACTTCAGGTTACATTACAACACAAAGTTCAGTGATATTCACAATGTTCTCAACAGGGGTGCAAGTGACTATGAGCATTTGACTTTGTATTTTTTTGCTGCACCACATGTATTTATTTGACACTTTACTAGTTACTATGTTGTGATCATTAAGATTTAACATATAAAAACACAACGCGTCGTTTAATCTACCCAATAGAAAAACAGGTAAATTAGCTCCAAGTCTGCAGCCATGCAGTACAACTGAGGCTGTTGCAGTGTATTTAGTTTAGCAGGTTTTAGTCATAAAATCTAAATACTGGACACATTGAGTGGTGGATGCTGAGATATTTCCCAGGTTAAGTGAAACTTTGACCTGCAGGTGGCGCTAGAGGAAAGGTTGAGGGTTTATCAATGTCCGTGAGAACATTATCACAAAATATAGGCCTACATGTTCTTTTACTTTTGATGCTTCAAGTACATTTCAATGCAGGACTTTACTTGAAGTATACATTTTGATACATTTATTTCCTTTTAATAACCTGAATATTTCTTTCACCTCTGGTTTTCAACATATTAGAGGAATGCCAAACATATGGCCCATTTTTTAAGGGGTCCTTTTCTAATAATCGTCACAACACATATTTGTCATTCCTATCTGCCACAAAGCTAATAAGAGCTTTGCTCTTTCACCACAGAAAGTCATTTAGTGGGACTAAGTAAATGTTAAGGCCTCCGTAAGTTGAAAGGCTAAGACTTTAATCGCCCTCAGAGGCAAAGGGTCTATGTGCAGTAGATGACCTCTTAACACGGAGTATTTTTCACTTACATTTCAGGCTGGTAAAGATTGGCTCACTTCACAAAACCAAAAAAAAGAACTGCTATGGTATCGTACCGCATACCCTGCTTGATCGAGGCAGATATGACATCCTGGAACAAAAGAGCAACACACAGGCATTGTAACTCATCCAGCAGACGCTGCTTTATTCCGTGTGTATCAAAGATCAGACACGGCTTCATCGTGCCCTCATCTTGTACCCATCAAACCCTCACTGTCACTGGGAGGCAGTGAAAGTGGGTAACGCTACTCTCACGTCCTCCTCTCCTGTTTCAGGAAAACAAGCCAGTGGGTTGACATTCTAAAAGGGTCTGTGGACTCATGCGTGTGTGTGTGTGTGTGTGTGGGTGGGTGGTTGTGTGGGGGGGGATGTTTCACACTGAGAGAATCTTTGTTATTCTCTACTGCAACGAAACTATGTGTGCAGGTGAAATGGGTTGTCACAACCCTCCAACAGGATCTTTAAGTTGAAGGTGTCAACCAAACAAAAATCAATAAACAATTTCCTCACTGAGCAACATATCTGTGAGAAAGATTAAAGTTTAACATTCATATGATATGTGAATATATTTGACTCTCCATCACACCTTGAGAAAGTCTGAGTTTTTGTTGCTACAGAGAAAATAAATGGGGAAAATGGGGTACTTCCACCAAGGATGACGAGAGCAGTACATTTACAGCGGGGAGCTGGCTAACTCGTCTCATTAACTAACCATGAAATAACACTGCAAGGCCAAAAACAGGGTGTTTCTTCCCCACACACTGAACTCGGCATGTTTTTTATTTCAGATCAGTATAAAACTGCTCTTACCACCCAGCGTAAACTCGAATTCTGACATTTTCCGTGGCTTTACAAGAACACGTGAGTCACATTCATTTCCAATATGGCTTTAACTGTGGCAAATATTAAGCACGGCTCTAATTAAAACAACTGGGAAACCACAGTGCCAGCTAGAGAATCAATAAGACTCAGCCTTTTTATTTTATTTTCTCTTTTTGAAACAGTCTGAACACTTAAGCCATGTCTTTGTTTTTATTGTATTCAAATAGGACAATATTGACTAGAAGTACTGCAAACCATTCCAAGAAGATCTTTCATACGCTCCTTACCCAGGTTCTGGCCAAAAAGACATCCAGTCTGGAAAACCTTTCCTCTCAATATAGAAAAGAAGATTAGTTGTTAACTTTCTTTGCATCCTCTAAGCCTGTTTTTATTACACACCTCATTCTTTGGCGTCTTCTAGTCGTAACACAGCAGGACAAACTAGTGCTCCTTTCTTGCCTCCCAGTAGATATCATGCAATACACTTAGTGTTTACAGTGGCTCCGAACCCTCCTCTCCTGTTCCTCCAGAGGTGTGGACCTGTAGATATGACATCCACTCCATGTGACCTGTTTATTTCTCACAAATGTAATTGTTCTCATTTGGGTAGTGTGGATTTCTCTGCACATCAGCAAGCCGCACAACAAGGAGGCTCACAGCCAATTAGCAGGTGAGATAGCCAAAGCTCTGCTCAACTGAAAATACGACAACAGAGAAACTGGATCTTGAGTTATCCGTTTGTAGCGCTGGACACCGGCACCCAAAAGCTTATTTCAAAAGGTAAGGTTCAAATGCACTCAACATGAGGAAACTGTGTTAAAATCCTTTTTGATCTGGCTTTACGCTTCCAAACAGGTTTTAAACACTGCAGCTGTAATGCCATATTTGAGCCACTAGAGGTCATCCCAAGCAAACGCTTGAATAGCTAACACGCCTCCGACATTAACTTCACAGATTGCAATGCACCATATAGGCTATTGAACGTTATTATTACTTAACAATGAGTTATTCAAAGTTCAGAGAGGAGGAACAAGTAATAGGGTTAGGTATTATGATTATCATGAAATAAAGAAAAAACATCTATAGAAATTTCCCCAAAGATATCCGTACAAATTACAGCTACAGTACGTGTAGCCTTGGCTGTATCATAACATTCCACTGATTTACATGTTTATGAGCATGTCGGTGAATCCCGACCAGCTTCCCGGTGTGCTGCTGAGCAGCTGACCTTCATGTGGACAGCAGCAAGGAAAAAGATATCTCCTTCAGGGATCGATATACTATCACAGGATCACCGCGCCTGCCCAGGAGCATCAGTCATCTTTGGCATGCTTTTGGTCAGAGCCACAGACCGTCTTTCTAAATGAGGCCCACAGATCCTCCTGAGGATCATTCATTTCTCTCAACACTGTGACGGTGGTCCCTGTGGAGAGCACCATGATCAGGCCTCGACACAAAATCAGAAATGACCTCGCCGTATTATTTCCTTTGAGTTACTGCCCTGGACCATAGTGAAAACGTCACTGGGGGAATGTGTCTAGAGCTATTATTAAGGTGGGCCATCACAGACCGTCAACATCCTGCTTTATGGCTATATTTATCACCATTATATACTGCCATCCTGGGTCCCAACTGTGTTCAGCTGATATAAAGGAAAATAAAGCTCTGTGATAATAATAAGAAATGTTGAGAAAACAGTACGTAAACACAAAGGAGGAAAGGGATGTAGAACGGTATAAATAAAAACAAATAGAGTTAATGTTAAAAGGTGTGAATGTTCGCAATTCGATTCCCTTATAATTCACCTGTCGACACAATGTATTGCATTCTCAATTTTCTATATAACTGCACATGGCTTCTTTTTCATCAATTAATACAAGCAATCAGACAAATCTGAACTCTATTTTTTATTTAGAAAGTGCTTTAAAAATTATAATAAAGAAAGCTGCATTTTGAATCAAATGTAGGATTTAAAATCAATACATTATTAAATGTTGAACTATTTCACAGCAACAACTTCTGGACCTCCTATAAAAATCAAATGAAACAGACGTGATAAGTACATAATTTGTCTTGGTGACACTGGAGCAGCAACTGCAGTCCATCTTAGCTAATTTGCTGTCAGTGCTCAGACTCAAACAATTTGTGAATTAATTGATTAGGCAATTGACAAAGAAAAACAATCACAGTTTTCTAAGGAATTTTAAGAAATCTTTTTTTGGCTTCGGTAACTTGTCATTAAATAGGATTTTGATGTTTCATTCACTTTACAAGCAATTAATAAAACAAAATCTGTCGCTTTGAGAATGAGAACAATCATCTGTTGCAGATCCAGTGTTTTAGGTCAATCTGCCACACATCAATAAAGGAAGGTGACCTTTTGAATGACCCCAATGAAAAGGTCCTGCTAACAAGCACAAGAGTCTCAGTGCTGTGACAGCGTTGCCTGTGTGCCACCACAGAGCAGCAGCTCTGAGGAGCGAGGAGAGGCACTGAAACACTATAATTGGGGCCCATGTTGGAGACACACAGGGAAATAAAAAAGGAGTAGGTTACGTGTTGTTATTCCTCAAAGACGTACTGAATGTCGGACATTTGTGAGCCAACGTAGAAGGAAGTACGTGACTTTGAATTGAGTTCTATTTGTAGAAAAGTTTACTTCTCCCAGTATTTGACACGGCTTTCAAAAATGTAAACTGTGAAGGATTCTACAAAAGCTGCTGGTGCAACAAATCTTGTGATGAAAGCTTTGCTGTATACATTTGTGGAAGCAGGTGTGTGTGTATGACCTCCATGTATTGTAGTTTTACAATGTAGGCAGAAACTACTTTACCACACAAAATATTTCAGGCAACCAATTCAATTTGGCATGAGGCCTCACATCTCGTGTCTGCACAGACGGGGTGACACGTGTGCAGACCCTCTACTCAATTAAGTCAAAACAAGGCCTTACATCAGATGCTCTTTCCACCCACTCTGTCACTGACTCATCCATCTTAAGCCGGCACATGATGGCATGACGTGCATTAAGGAATGTGAAAACACACACACACACACACACACACTTTGTGATTCTTCAGTCAGCGTATCTAGACTCACTGGCTGAGAGCATCTGGCCAAACTATGTAAACAGGAAGCATAGTTTCCTCTAACAGCTACTACTAAAGTGCTCTTTAGTACAGCACAAACTGACTGCTGCTTTGCTCATCCAGCGATCAATCCACTACATACAGTATGCGTCTACAAGTCAACTTATATGCAATAATTCCTTCCCTTTTAAGCCGTCCCGTACGTTCAATTTCCTCGACTTAATAAGAATAAAATGTAAAATAATTAACATTTCCTCAAACGCAGCTTCTACTTCACCCCCAGTAAGTGCATTTGAGTTTATGCATGCAGACAAAGGAATTAATTGCACTAATAATAGCACAGTAAAAGCAGCAGTTTTCGTTGTTCCAGCTGAGCCCCAAAGTCAACTCAACACACCTCATGCTTTCAAGTCAGTGGGGACATTTTTATCTATATGTCTCTCTGAGTCAGTTATCGCAGTTCCAATGTTGCATTGTATCAACATGAAACATTGTTGATACAGTGCTTCCATCTTCTTGATCTCAAGTCAATGAAATGCATTTGGACTTCTGAATATCAGAAAAAAAGTACTTGATCAAAGAGTTCATGAAAAATTGTGAAAACTAATGTGCTTTGCAAAGAGACTCATTAAACGTAAATTATTACAGCTATATATTTTTTCTGTTTCACACACACTTTCACTCACACACACACACACACACACACACACACACACACACACACACACACACACACACACACACACACACACACACACACAAACACTCACACAGAGTTCACAATGAATGTGTGATGGTAAGAAAACAGGTGTGAGTGTATGTAGATAGATAGATAGATAGATAGATAGATAGATAGATAGATAGATAGATAGATAGATAGATAGATAGATAGATAGATAGATAGATAATTACTTTGTTGATTCCCGAAGGGAAATTCAGGGTCCAAATACAACAACATAGTATATGTATACACACACTATTAAATAAAAAGATAAAAAGGTTTGTCCAGTAAAAAAATATACACATTTGAATCCAGGCATGCTGGCTAACATAGCCAGTAGCCAGTGGGGGCGTTGTGCAGGGGGTTAAGTAGATAGTGACAGATTGTGCAGGTGTATGGCTCTAGGGATGAATGATCTACCCAGCCTATCAGTTCTACATGGCAGCGCACGCAGTCTGAGGCTGATCAGACTCTTCTGTTGTATGATGGTATTGTATAGTGGATGGTTTTTATTGTCCATGATGGGGAGCAGTTTAGTGAGGGTCCTTTTGTTGGCGACTGAAGTGATACACTCCAGCTTAGCACCAACCACAGAGCCAGCTTTCTTCACCAGCCTATCCAGTCGCCCTGCATCCTTCTTCTTCGTGCTTCCTCCCCAGCACACCACCGCATAGAAGAGGACGCTGGCGACAACAGACTGGTAAAACATCTCGAGGAGTTTGCTGCAAACATTGAATGACCGCAGCCGGCTCTGCCCTTTCTTGTAGATTGCGTCCGAGTTGGCAGACCAGTCCAGTTTACTGTCCAGAATTACCCCGAGGTACTTGTATGTGCCAACCACCTCCACATTGACCCCCTCAATGGAGACTGGTACCATAGTGGGTTTAGACCTACGGAAATCCACCACCATTTCCTTGGTCTTAGCGATGTTGAGTACTAAGTGGTTGTGTTTGCACCATTGCACGAAGTCCTCCACCAGGCTCCCGTACTCCCCCCCCTGGTCATCCCTGATACACCCCACAATTGCAGTGTCATCCGAAAACTTCTGCATGTGGCAAGACTCCGTATTGTAACAGAAGTCAGAAGTGTACAGGGAGAACAGAGCAGGAGAGAGCACAGTTCCCTGTGGTGCTCCGGTGCTGCAGACCACAGTGTCTGACAAGCAGTCCATCAGTCTGACAAACTGTGGCCGCCCTGTCAGGTAGTTGGTTATCCATGATACGAGGCGATCATCCACACCCATCTGCAGGAGCTTGTCTCCCAGTCTGAGGGGTTGGATGGTATTAAAAGCACTAGAGAAATCAAAAACTTTTCCCCTTATCCAGGTGAGTATGCATCCTATGCAGCAGGTATGTGATTGCATCGTCCACTCCTACCTTCTCCTGGTATGCAAACTGTAGTGGGTCCAGTGCGTGTCGTACCTGAGGTCTGAGTATATGCAGTAGCAGTCTCTCCATGGTTTTCATTATGTGTGATGTGAGTGCTACCGGGCGGAAATCGTTGAGTTCAGTTGGGTGGGGCTTCTTGGGGACCGGGACAAGGCATGATGTCTTCCAGAGTGTAGGAGCCCTTCCAAGACGGAGACTAAGGGTTGGAGGGGGTGGAGGTGCAAGATGGCCATGCACTACAGAGGCAGCTCCTGGAGAGGGGTGGGTGGACATCGCCGTGGGACAGTCAAATCTGTTGTAGAATTGGTTTAACTGGTTGGCCCTGTCCAGGCCTCCCTCCACACTACGGCCGCTCTTCTTCATGCCAGTCATCGTCCTCATCCCCTCCCACACTTCTCGCACACCGTTCTGTTGCAGCTTCCGCTCTACTTTCTTTCTGTATTCCTCCCTTGCCTCCTTCAGTTTGATTTTGAGCTCCCCCTGTACGTGCCTCAGCTTTGTCTGGTCCCCATCCTTGAATGCCCACTTTTTCCTATTGAGGAGGGCCTTGACGTCGCTGGTTATCCATGGCTTGTTGTTAGGAAAGCAACGCACAGTTTTGGTGGGAACAACAATATCCTCACAGAAGTTTAAGTAGTCGGAATAACAGTGTGCAAGCCCATCAATATCCTCACCAAATGATTGTTGGAAAACATTCCAGTCTGTTGTGCCTAAGCAGTCTCTCAAGGCTTCATCAGCCTCGGGGGAGGGCTTTTTAACAGTGCGTGTTGTGATTGGTTCTCTCCGGACACATGGAATGTACAGTGGTTGTAGGGAGACCAGGTTGTGATCTGATTTCCCCAGTGGTGGTAATGGCGTGGCTGTGTAGGCATCCTTTATATTGGCATAGAGGAGGTCTATTGTTCTGTTCTGTCTTGTGGGGCAGTTGACAAACTGATAAAAAGCAGGCAGAGTCGAGTCCAGTGTGGTGTGGTTGAAGTCGCCTGATATTGCCATGAATGCCGCTGGATGTTTGGTTTGCAGTCTCGCGATAACCGAGTGAATGACGTCACACGCGACTTCAGCCAAGCCCCTCGGCGGGATGTAAACAATGAGAAAGATCACTTGAGAGAACTCCCTTGGTATGTAATACGGTCTGAGACTAACAGCTAGCAGCTCAATGTCTGGGCAGCAGGTTACTTCTTTCACAGTCACATGTCCTGGGTTACACCACTTGTTGTTAATGTACAGCGCCAGGCCCTCCTTTTTTCTTACCGCTCAGCTTTGTGTCCCGGTCCGCTCGGACCGGGACACAAACAGGACGTGGTGAGGAGTCAACCCCTGAGGAGTCAACCCCTGTCTGCCAGTGTGGCTCAGAAGTCTTGTTTTATGATTAATGGTATCTGATTAGCAGAATTCAAAGGAATGCAATGACATAGGAAAGCACATCAAAGTTGATTCATTGCGCTGCACAACAAAGTTTACACATGCACAATTGGTGCTTTTGTACAAAAAAAAAGAGGTGTGCATATGGAGTATGAGGCATTACCCAGTAGCTCCATGGCATCGTCCTCGTCCTCTATGTCTTCCTCTGCGACCGAGGGGGCCGGGCTATGGACCGAATCAAAGGAGTCCTGGGACAACATGGCTGCCAGGAGCTTCTTGTGATGTTGCTGCTGCTCCTTTAGCCCTTTGCTCTTGGTTTCCATCTTCAGGCTAAAGAGAAAAGCAGAGGAGGAGTCAGGGGTTAAGAGCTAACAAGATTATAAATATTTATTGACAAATATTAACATGATGACTTAAAATACATCAGTTGTTGCCAATTATTTCCCACACACAGCCCCTAGCCATCATTAAGTACTTGAAAGTTGAATGTGAATCATCATCAAAATAACATGCTTTCTGCTACAGAGAAATGTATCGACAAAATTAGCGTGTTTTATAATAACTATGTTCCTATGGTAATTACATCCGCTGTCCATCTTATAACATGCAATCATTTTAAGTGCCATGCAGGTGCAGAGCACCTTTCTATACATGGTTAGCAGGGAAAAGATGAGATGGGAGAAATAGCTGTAGCACTAAGCACAAAGCATTATTTAGAGGATGTGGAATAAATAAATTAAAAAAGAGGGCGTGCTGCTGAGAAGGTTTCACAAGCACGTAGAGATATGAGGTGTTGAAAGTGTCCCTTCAGCTTTTAGTTAAGAGGAGAGCCAATAATCAAATCCAAAAGTATTAAACAAAGATAGAGCCAGAGGGGGAGAAATGTTGTTTTTATTTAATTGTTTTATCCCTGAAGTAAAGCAAAGGGAAAAGCAGACATTCAAGACTGTATTTTTTTTAAAATAAAAGTCATAACATTTTTTTACAAATATGATACATTATACATGATATAAGAATACAGCTATTTTGTAGGTGTTCTTTTTGCATTTGATTTACACTTATTTTCATACGCCACTTTATTTTATCATGAAGGCTCATGCCAACGTTTGCCATACATACTGTACTCTGGCCATTTATAAACATACGCAACAGGGTGCAGCAATGGAAAATACATGTTTGTCTGCAGTATCCATTTGCGTCACAGCTTACTGCAGCACCATAACTGATCAGGTGTACGGCACCATATAGCTTAACAGCTCTCAGTCCGTCTCCCGGGCTGTTTTTAATTGAAAAAACAACACACGAAGAAACTAAATGGTTATCTTCACATTTCTTTTCCCATAAGCTTTATTTAATTCATCAGGTGAAATTGTGTTACTGGAATTTGGAGAACGACTGAGAAACTATATCTCCTTCCAATATAGTCAAAACCACAGACTTCAGCATTACCTCTATATTGGAGAAATTAATTACCACATGCCACAGGCTAAGGGCTTGGATTAGTCGGGCAGAAGAGTATTAATTTGATGCTAATCTCAGTTTAATGACTTCTATTCACAGATAATGGGGAAGGGTCATAAGATGACAGATTTTTCTTCTTACTCTCTGTGTGGTATTTCGGGGATAATTAGATCTGCTAATATGGGTGGTTGGGTGCAAAACAGTTTTCTGTATGTAGCCAAACTCTTGGGGGAAAAGTGTGGTTGCAAGTAATAATTGTAGACTGGATGGGTGAACTTGTACACAGTGCTGCAGAGGGAGTAAGTGAAGGACAACACATATTAAAAGCAGGAGTATATGAAGGAAACACGCGGTGCACCTTATTATGGGCTCATCTCTCCGATGAAAATCTCTCACTACACCTGCTTGCAACTTCAACAGTGTCAGCTTGTATTCCCCGCACAAGCATCAACCTCAGATCGTCAGATGGTACAACCCAGTCATTAAAGACAAAAAATATAACCACAAAATCAAAGTGGCTGTTGCTGGATTTCCCTCCATTCATGTCTATTAGGATCTTTCTCTGTTATTATATACACAAAGGCATCAGCATCTGTTGGTGTTAAGAGAAAGTGCATAAGATAAATATATATTAGAAATATATATTAGAAATAAATATATATTATTAATAAGAACATGAGGCTAAGGAGAGAAGTAGTTTATGGCACTGACAGACATGGGATAAGGAAGTCCCTTTCCACTGGACAGACTCTGTCAAAATAAGCCATTTGAATAAGCCTTGAGTTCCATCTGATTTCCCATGTGCCACTTGCACTTATCCATCCTAGACTTTCCAGACAATCATCCGGAGAGCCTCCACCACCTGTCAGCTCTCCGTATGGTCCTCGTGACAGGTGGGCTGGAATGAGGGACAGAAGCAAGTAATGTATCAAAATGACAACAAGTAAACTTACCAAAGTCGGAGGCGGAAGATGGACTTGCTTGACAAATAAGGTCACGCACACAAAAACATGCGGGGACTCCTGTCTGAAAGTGTATAAGCGCCACAGGAGATGGCTTACTGAGGCTCAGTTACGGCAGTGCTACTCTGCCAGTGTTCAGAGCGGTCATTTTGATCTCATCTGACACATATTGAAACTAGTGCTGTCATATTAGCGCGTTATTAACGGCGTTAACGCAAACCAATTTTAACGCCGTCAATTTTATTAACGGCGTTAACGCATTTTAATTTTTCAATTTTTTTTTTTCCCGCGAGCACCATGCCGGATGTAGCTCAACCGGAAGCAAAACAATAGGCACGCCGTTTGGCCTTGGAAGCTAGGCTAACGTTACGGTTTGAAATGAATGAACGGTGAGCGCGATACGGCAAAATGAATGATATTCAGTGAACTGCGAACAGGTGCGCGTGCCAGAAGGGAGCGCGAGTGAACACATTGAACACAGCAGGAGAGAACGCAACGTTAGCCAGCTAGCTAAAGCTCCGGTGGGAAATTATTAGCTTATGCCGTGTTCAGTCCGGTGTGAACACGGCATAACGCTACCGTTTTTGAGGAGGTAGATTTTGAGGTGAGGGGACTGACAAGGCAGAAGGTAAAGTGGTCCACCGTTCTATCAATAAGCAGACCTGCCAACCTGTACGCAATTTGCGTAGAGGATACGCATTTTGACGTCAAAGTACGCTGGTAAAAATTAGTCTAAAATTAATTTTAGACTAATTGACCAGCACACATTATATGCAATGCAATATAATGCATGACGAGTATTTAATGACTTATCAATATATAGGTTATATATCAAGGTTGGCAGGTCTGAATAAGGCTAAACTAGAAGTTAACACCAATACAAACATTATTTTTGCAGAATGAGTGTGTTAGGGGAGAAGGATGCAGCCATTGTTAAACAGCTGGATTGAAATGCAGCTGGAACTGGTCATGGCTAAAACTGGAAGGCAAGGTCTCAATAAAAGGACAAGAGGTGTCCTTTCATCTAGGAGATGTATTCTCCAAAATCAACAGGCAGGGATTCGCCAGATGCATTCTCTGCATCAAAGATATAAATGATGCTAACAAAGGCAGCCATGCTCTCCCTTACCACATTGTGCCTCATATACTGTAAATGTTAGACCCAGTGACAGGCTGGCATGAAATGGCTTGCATAATACTTAGTAAGGAGGCCATAATCATTTTTGACTCATGGCTGAAGTTAAGTTTCTCCAGCTCTCCCCAGGTTGGCAAAAAAAGCATCTCAAAATGCATCAGATTGATGCTTTAAAATATGGAATATTTAAATTTTTCTTACGGGGGAGCATGCCCCCGGACCCCCTAGAGGGGTAATATCCTTCTCACCTTTTTCACTCCTGACCCGTTTTCATGCCTGGTGCACTCTATAATTTTATTTTGTAAACCCTTGTTTACCTGAAATGTGCAGTGATTTTATTTTGTACCGCCCTGTTTGGCAGTTGTTTTTCAATAAAATAAAGCAAGCCAATCCACTTTTTCATGTTGATAAGAGCATTAAAATGCCCCAAAAAAAATTGCGATTAATCGCGAGTTAACTATGACATAAATGCGATTAATCGCGATTAAATATTTTAATCGCTTGACAGCACTAATTAAAACATAACCAAACCTTATCTGGAGCGCTGGATCATAAATTCATTGGTTATATACAGAAAAACCCACGACATCAGCCATTATCATTCATCGTGTATTGTCTCAATGTAAGTAATCTACTAGGGAAGTTTTATGATGATATCTATAAGTACGTGTTTCCCTTTTCTCCCGTAGGTGATGAGTATGAGTTTTATTTTTGACAATGAGCCAGAACACCACACTTTGCAATTTAATTCCGATCAATATTTTGAAGGTTTTTAAAAAGAGGGCTTGTTCATAAATCATTCATAGCCTGATTTATAGAACGTTTTAGTGCTAAAAACATGTTTTTTAATGGCTGTTGACAGTATTTGTGAACAGCTTGTGAATGGCTTTATCCATTGTTCAGATTTCTGTTCTGCAAATGTATTTGTTAATTTACACATATTCAATACAACAATGCCTCATTTGTATATTTAACATTAGATTTTGGAAAACTTGTAATACAAAAAGTGATTGCCTTAATGGAAGTAATGAACTTGGGAAGTTTATTGGTGATATCTATTAGTTAAAATGTTGTACCCTATTCCCCTGGGGTGTCTCCCATTCCCTCTTTTAGTTAAACCAACCAGATTTTGCAATGATCTCCATGAGCCAATCATATCATTGCTGTCTTTTAAACTGTTCTTCTGCTGTCAGTTGCTATTTCTGTGTGAAATTGACACAACCCTCCTCTGCCACCCTCACCTCCAGGTCTCATCACATCCTGCGCCCCAGGGTTCCTTCCTTCATCAGAAGCCCCGCTCCACATCACAACCATCCAGAACCTCAGGCATTTCCCTTCACAGCTTCCCCTGTACCGATACCACATATATTTGTGTAGTATTCATGGCATCTCTAGCCCCTAAAAGATTGATGACATTGTGATGAGGTCTGATCGCCAAAGACTCTTTTAAGAGTTGATATAAATGATCTAATAGATGAGCCAAATACTCCTCCAGTTGATAAGAGAAGGGGGCTGGGATTATTTTGGTATGCTATACCATCCCAAACACACAGCTGAACCAGTTTCTCACACCCTTCATTAGGTAAACATAAAACCATCTCATTCACACACACACAGGGAGCAGGGCTCATCAGTGAGCCCACACACAGCCCCATCTCCCAGCTCAGACTTCTAACTAAGTGATTTCTGCCTATAATCCACCCATACAGTAACCTAATGAGATTAACACCGTGTGTGTATGTCAGCTCAGGACCGCGCGTGATTTATGGTTTTATATCCAATCGTCCTCTAATTAGTCACATCAGAAGCTGCAGTCCATGTGACACACGTACAGCGGTAGCAACATCTGGCAGAGAAGTCCAGGAGGTAAAAGACTATTTAGAACTTGATAGTTTTGCAAGCGCATGAATCCCCCCCCCCCAAAAGAAAAGTTGAAAAAAAGCTTCCCGAGAGGGCACCAAAACACTCAGACAGTTCAGCGTGTGACGCAATTACATTGTCAAAAAACGGGTCATTTTTAAAATAACATGCACAAAATTCTTTTGGGCCTTGAGCGCAAAGAAATGAGGTTAGCTTTAATTTGAAATTGGGTTGAAGCAGTATCATGGCACGCCGTTTAATCACGCCTTTGAAATGGGATTATCAAACCCATTCAGATGGGCATTCCTCAGGCTGCAGCAGCCACAGTTAGACGTCTACCTCCTCATGTTTAAAGAGCCAACAAAAGCTTTGTGAACTTTCTTGAAGTTTTAAACTTTTTTTTCCCGTTCAATTTATTCACACATGCACATATCTATGACTAATCATACTCATAAAGCCAATCACCAACCTCCCAGCAGGGCTGCTGTCTCCACTCCAGCACACTTGGGTTTTAGCCCGAGGGACGGGTGGTTGCAGCATCTCAGAAGCCAGAGGGTCCGCGTCCTCTTCCTCCCGTCCAGCCCACTCCCCCACCACCCGAGGGCGCACCACTGAGGTATAGCCTCCCAAGTTCTACAAGAGCAACAGAGATATAATAAGAAGCAGAACAACAGACTGAAGAGGGCAGACAGAGAGACAGGGATACAACGTTATCTTAACAGTATACACTTTAAATCTAGTATGATTAAAATCATAACCAAGACTATGTTCTTCACCATAAAAAGTGTCTGTTCTGAGTTTTCAAAAGCACCGTAGTTCCCGTTCTGCTCCCGAAGCCAGACAGCAGAGATTTACAACCTCGCTCTAAGATATGCCTGCTTGTCTTTGACTGAATCCAGGATAGCATCAAAAGCTATTGTCTCTGCATGATCAGAGCAGGTGTTTAGTATTCATTACCTGTCCCGTCCCACAGAGAAAGAAGGAAAATCTCTGGGCTGGGAGCCAAAGATGTTGGACATGTACTGCTGCACTGAGCAAAAAGTGAAGTCCCTGTCAAAACATATGCTGCGTCTATCATGAAGAAACATCAAATCCAAATCCCTCTGTGTCTCTACAGCCTGGGCAGCCGCTGCACTATTGTGTTTTGGAGAGAATCGGGGGGCCAGGCGAGGACAAAGACGGAGCTAAGATGCACACTGAAGCAGCAAGGGGAGCGGGAGACGTGCTCACTGAAGTTATCACTCTGGCACATCACTCCCGTGAGATAGCAGTTCATCATCAGAAAAAGAGCCGGCCTGCTCTGTCAGACAAGTGAAAGTTATTAAACATGGCTTTCATTCGATGTCCCATGAGCGATGCTCATGGGACAGAACTCTATTTCCACGTCAATGCAATGCCAGTGTACTGTATATATGAGTTAATAGAGACTCCCGTCTCGTTGTTATCTACCTGGTCGAGATCGTCAGAGATGGCGATGCCTGCAGAGAGAGGAAAACGCTTTAAAGCACAGAGAAGCAACGAATACAGTTCAAAATCCCAGCTTAGGCTTCTTCTAAGCTTAGTGGCGGTCTTGTAAGATTAGCCGCTCGATCCGGTTCCCTCCCAGGAGTTACAGTGACATTTACACAAAGGTCTACGCTTTATTTCTGTATGTTAAGATCTGTTAAACCTGCTCAGCACGGTGCGAGCGTGCACTCTGCCGAGCTACGGCCACTCACTGCGTGACAGACTCTCCAGGGCCTTGCCCAGCTTCTTGCTCTCCTGCAGAATGTGGCTGAGCTCGTCAAAGTCACGGCTCTCCCTCCAGTCCCAGGACGGGCACTCGATCGACCGCGGCACTGGACGTCACAAACAGAAACAAAGAATTGTTTTTGTCACATCTTCTGAAAGCATACATGTTGGATAAGTCTGACCAAACATTATAGAAAAAATAAATAAAACAACCACACTGTAATTTGATCTTTAACTGCCACTGTGTCCACACAGGACTTTGTGAATTACAACTGCAGTTAATGCGTCTCTTCCAGAAGCACCGAGCTCACTGGACGGAGGCCAGGGGACAGTGGCTGTCAGTCTCTTTGATTAACATTTAAAACAACTCAAAACAGGAGCAGGAAATGACCCACATCCTGTACTTACACCCTGCACATGTCCCCCAGCAGCGTCCCGCGGCTTCTATATGATGGTTAATTCATGAACTGTTGAATTCAGACATTATTTATAAAAGGAAAGAGGGATTTTCTTTTATAGGGAGAGGGATTACTTGTAGTTCATCCATATCTAACGTTCTTAGGCTCCAATGCGAGCGGATTTGAATTGAACACCAGTGGGTTATGAAGAGCTGCCAAACTAATGCATAGGTCCACTCGCCACTGTTCACTGCCTGCACATACATATTAACTAGGATATGATGGAAAGGGATTTTAGAATAAATGTAATGCATGTTGGAGTGAAACACATACAAGATGACAGATGCACAGAGTGAGCGTCACCCTTCTGCTTGACAGCACTGCTGCTACAATCTTCTCCTCTACCCTTGCTTACTCGGACTAAGCTGCTTGGCACTGTAACAACCATAAACACAAAGCAAGTGTCTCTGCCAATACAGACCGGAGAGAGGAGAAAAATGATTTCATTACTTATGGCAAAGAGTGCCTTTCTGTCCTCCCTCTGCTCGCCTCTGTGTGTTGAGCTGCTGCCACAAAGGGCCGTGCTGTATTAACAGCATAGATTAAGGGTTAAGGATTCAATTCCCACTATGGCCGATACAGTAGAAGTGAGGCCAAAGCACATTGACCCTTTGTGCCAAACTGTGGACAGAAAGGAAGGCCGAGCATAAATGGAAAATCTTTGGCTGTTGTGTTATTGCTACAATTTACAATAATAATAAGCGGCAGTTCTTTTTATTTCAATTGTGCATGAGCTCTGCACACAAAACACCTATGCATGTATTTTTTTATGTGATTGGACTTTAAATGCAGCTTTGAAGGCTTCTTTCTCTCATAACACGCATCATTTCAGTCCACCTCAATGTGCTGAGTGTTGCTTACTTTATTCTGACCTCTCCCCTTCACTCGTTTCCATTTTTCCCCTCATGCACTCATCCCGACACCCGTTTCCTCTTGATTGTAAGAAATGCTCAGACCGCAGCCTAAAATAGATCTGGTCTGGCAGTGACAGAGCACAATGCTAAATTATTGACGTAGTCTGAAGTAGTGCTTCATATTTGACCGAGCCTCATTGTCTCGAGCGTCATACTTCATTCCAACATCATAGCTGTGTTAATTTATTACAGAACAAAAAAAAGGTTAACGCCAGACGGATCTTCTCATCGACATTAATGCAAGAACTTTGTGAACCATTCATCTTCAGAGTGTGTAGCTGTGCAGGAGCAAATGTGTAAAAAGTGGCACTTTGTGATGAACTCATCTGCAGGGCTGTGGGATGCTGGACTAGACACTGTGATTAACTTTAATGAGATATAATTACATCAAATTAAAAATGGAGATTAAAGTCAATGGAGTGTGTAATTGGGATACAACTGATACAACAGGTACAGTATCAAAACTGTGCAGCTTCATAAGTGTGTGTGTGGTGTGTGTGTTTCTGTGCAATCAACGTAATCATAAAAGAAAGAAGTAAAAAACTTTGCTTATAGAACAAAAAAAGAAACTTACAAGACTTGGATTCTGGTGAGGGAGGAGAGATACTTGAAACAGCCAGGTCACTCTTGGACTTTTTCGGTTTCTTTGGGTGAATTTGCCATGGCTTCTCATAGTTGCTGTTCTCCCTTCGAGGGTTTTTGCTTTCTGTTGGAAGAGATAGTCACAATTTCTGCTTAGAATGCCCCGTTATGCAAATCCTAGAAAGCATAAATGCAGGCCGAGTTTACTCCGCAAGCTCTGTTGCGTCTCATTTAGCTGATAGTTATCACATAATGTGTGTATGTACGAAGACAAATTCCTCGTCCTGCATGTGTGTGTGTGCAGTATTAAGCGTGCTTGCGTTCTGTGTTTACTGACCTGGGGAGCTCTGCGCCCACAGTGCTGCGGAGCCAGAGAGAGCTCTGTGCAGCTTGCCTGGGCTGTCTTGCTTGGTCTGCAGGTGATCAATGAGAAAAGGGATTGGATGGTCGGGAGTCTCAGTTATCAATTTGGTCATCAACTCCTACAGGAGCAGAGTAAAGCAGAGAGCAGTTAGATGAAAGTGGAACAACAATAAGGAGTGAGAGAGTACGGCCAGTGGAGTATCCACCATCCTGAAGTGGACAAACACAGTAAATCCCAAAACGCATTACAAGTCTGTAGTTGCCTTCACTATCAAGGGAAGGATAAGCCTCTGATCTTTGCTGTAATTTCAGGAATTTGCTACACCATATGTCAATATCCTGAAAAAAAAAATAGAACGTCAAGACAAACAAGGCAACAGTATGTCCCCAAAGTGTGGGGCACTTAGTGACAAGCATGTAAGCAAGCTCTATTAAAATCAGATCACTCTGTACACAAGGACAAACGGGAAGAAAAAAGAAAAAAAACACTGCAGCCTTTGGTCAATCGGTGACTTTTTTTATTAAATGGTCATGAAGCAAAAAGACAGACCACTTCATAATGTTTTAGGAAATCCAAAGAACAGCACTCGGCTTGAGGACAGAGGACAAATATAAAGACGACTGAATTATGTCATTTTTGAGAATAACTATGATTAACTATTGGTAAACATGAATTACTTGAAGACGTGAAAGGTAAAGTTGTGATAAAGTGAATTATATTGTAAAGAGATGAATCACTGAAGAACAGGGAGGAAATGCAAACAAGAAATGAAAACATTCATATGACCAACTCACAAATAGGACCGATGAAGAAAAGTACTGCAGAAGGTAAAAAAAAGAAGGAGAGCACAAAGGGAGCCACAGTAAACGTGTGCTGAGGGTCGAACCCACAGCTGACTGCATGCTAATTTAAAATCTGTCAAACGCACAATGGGAATTCTGCATCAAGCGTGCCTTATGTCATAATTATTCAGTTATATCCTATCTCTGTGCTTTGCCCACACATAATAGGCACATATTCATACAAATGAACAAACACCACAAACTAGGTAAAACACAAATGTAGTATAATTCTTTTGCAGACGGAATACACGAAAATCTACTTTTGGCACCAAAGCAAAACTGTTATTTCCTTCCAGATGTAGCGAATAACCGTGTGAAGTGTGAAGGGAGATGAGCATATGTCCCGTGTATGCAAATGTGTTTTGTGCGCTGGCATGATATGGTACAGACTCTATTTGACCAGTTTAAGCCGGCCAGAGCAGCAGCAGAGGCTGACTTCAGGACGACTACTGCAGAGAAGCACAGGAAGGCATTAGTGGACTGCAGTGAATTGGCACTAATGTATGGATGAAACAAGCGTGTGTGTGCCAGCATAATACTATGTGTCTGTGTGACAAGCATGTTACTCTATAGAAGTTTATGTGCAACTGAACTGACTCATGTAGCCGCATGCTTTGGTGGCTGCTACGTCTTTGCCCTTGTGGACATGCTCATGTGTTCAGGAGGCGGGTAGATACAGTGAGGCAGCCTCTGTGTGTATTAAAGCTGGCAAGCCTTGGCTGCGCTGCGTGTGCTCAGAAAGCTAATCAGGTAATTGGTCAGGGGGACATTCCTGCCCGGCCCCAGTGTCTACAGCAGTGAACAGCATGTGAATGGACAAACGGCGAGTGTGCTGGAATGTCACTCTGAAGACTGCAGGTCAAAAGGACTGGAGAACCTCACGTCTTGGCCTGAAAGAGATAAAGTCTAAGTGATCTACAAGCTCTTCAGAAAGAGCAAAAATGCCATTTTCTGAGAAACAGCCATATGAGAGAGTCCTGGAAGAGAATATATAGCATTGGAACCGTGTGTGTTTCTTCATTGGAGTGTAGGCTAACCGTTAGTCCACCACAGTCATCAAATACAACGCAAAGACTGTTATAAAAACTGTGCATAAAAGAGTTTTAACAGAGCCGTTATCAACTGATAGTCAAGAGAATGAGAGAAAGGAGCCCCGTTACTGAGAGTTTACCAAAGCCTCTCTCATCACAACTGCAATCGATTTCTGTGGCCTGTGTCTAACAATTATAAACCACTAAGATGTACAAGTTGTAATTACTGCTTAGTAGCGCCTGTGGGTAATTTAACTAACCCACCACCAGGAGGTCTAGAAATGAAGGTTGTAATTTGGTCGATTATACAGGAAGCCAAAACAGCAGAACTTTGTTAAGTACCGCAGGGTTTACGAATACTTTTTTACGGGGACGGGGTAAAGGAAAGGATGTGCAGTTCTTTTTATGGATGACTGCAGAGAGGTGATTTTCATGATTGTGTTTCCCAATGGCAATCACACAGATGTGTAGAGAGATATTCTAGAGATTGTCAGAGAAATGGCAGCACATTTGGGTACATCTGCATTCTGCTCACGTTTGAACTGCAAACACTTGTGTGCCAACATATATACACATACATATACACATATATATATATATATATATATATATATACATACACACACACACACACACACACACACACACACACACACACACACACACACACACACACACACACACACATCCTGTATTTTGCATGAGCTGATGAGTTTTTGCTGAATGAGCTCTTGCACCCATGTACCTTTGTGTCCTTTCACATCTCCAATAACATCATAAACACAAACATCATAAGGCAAAGAGACATGTGTATAAGTAACAGGTTCCATCATATATGCACGGCGGATACGCCTATATTACACAGTATAATTCACATATTCAGCAAACCAAGGTAACCGTATCTGACACCTTCACTTTCTATGATAATGAGTTGCATTAAATAACACAAGTCCTGTTTGATAAACCGATACTGGTTGACGGGTAATCATATTTTCTTTGACAGCAAAATAAGATGTAGGTTCACATTTGGGTCAACAATTATATATACAAGCAGACTTTAATGCTATTTGGCTTAAAGTGACCTGCATCAGCAAAAGAGTCACATATGTGTGTATGTGAGAAAAATACAGTGAGGCAGAGGGTCTACAGCTTCTGCATCAGAGCACGATAAGCAGGCCAACAGGTGGCGTTAGTAACGGAGACATGCAGTCCATATCTGTGCAGATCTGTTGTCGGGGCGGGATATCTCTGTGCCCCAGTGCAGCTTGGTTTGGTGGCGGTAATTGACAAGCTGTCAACCAGCCAAGAGACACCCGAGTCCTTGGAAGCTCTCAAGGACTCCCTGCGAAAACAATGACAATGATACTCTCTCTGACGCTCCCTGCATCCCTGCAACTTAAACAAACCCAAATTGAAAGTGGAAAGGAGTTGAAACAGGAGCGGAAAGTATGTAAGGTCGGTCGCCCATGGGTGGTATGTTCAAGGACACACTGACGAGGACACTTGTTTTGGACACACTCTGTTGGTTTCTCCCTCTAACAAATCTGCTCGACCTCACGGGGTGATTCTCTACCTACCAATCTGTGAAGGCTGAAAAGGAGACATTTCTCTTCACATAGATATTGACAGAGTTGACACAGCTACATAAGCTCTGCGATGTAAGAGACTTGGCCTGAGATCTGCTCTGGCGCTTTCTTGTTAACCCACGAGCTGCAGAATTTCCACCCCAGCTGTAGCAGACTCCTTGAGAGCTGTTTGAGCTCTGGATGTCTGCAGGAGCCGGCTTTCCATGATGTCGGCATTCCTGGATTGAAGTGGATCCATTACGATCTATGTATGAGACGACTGTATCCGTGTACTATGTGTGTGTGAGGGAAGATACAGGAATAGTTCACTAATATAGTGCATGCATTTTCAATATTCAGGTTTGCCAGGTTTAAAATCATTATTGGCTGCAGAATCAACTAAGACGCCGTTTCTCTGATCAGCTACAACATCTGACATCTTTTCTTCAGATTTGTCCTTGTGTAAAAAATAAATAAATTGAAATGCAGCAACAGCTCTTCAAAGCCTCCCAAGAGGGCTCCCTGTCCCCGCCGCCCCTACTAGAGGCCACAGACTACCATTGATTTGCCTCCTGTTTGTCGATGACGTGGGAATGAAAAGTCATATCACGGTGCCCAATGAGCTTCATACGCAGAAGGAGCTCATCATTGAAAAAAAGAGAATGATATGATGAGTCAATTTAGGTGAATTTGAGAGAGAGAGAGAGAGAGAGAGAGAGAGAGAGAGAGAGAGAGAGAAAACTGGAAGAGATCCAGACCTTGAATAAGCAGGCAGACAAAAGCAGAAGAGATCATGTGGAAGAGGAGACTGTGGGAGAGGCGATGTCACCTGACCAGGCTGGCACTAGCAGATAATACTTATCAGAAGATATGCTTTTATCTGTCCCACTGATACGCACACGAAATAGATGCCCTAACTGCTCACTCGCTCAATCCTGCAGCACTGCCTCAAGTCTATTTCCATGACCACCTTTATGTTTTTCAGCTGTAGATATACAGCCCGTTTCTTTTCTCGGGTGGTATTTTGAGCATGAGTAGTGGGGGTTTGGCTCAGTATTAGTACATTAATTAACTAATTAGGTGACCGAAAGTATATTGACCACAAAAAAATGCTTGTTGTTCTTAAATGTGTAAATGTCTTGGATTGTTGGTCGGTCTCAGGCTCCAACCTCCGGTTCTGAAAAGTGAAGCCAATGCAGAAGTGTGTTAAACTTGCATTCTTTCAAATGGCCAGCAGGTTGCAAAAAGAAAAGACTTGCTGTTTCAAAACCGCAATCCACAAACAAATGGGTGACGTCACTGTGTTTACGTCCACTTCTTTAATACAGCCTATGGTTTACAGCCTATAAGCTTACTTGGATGATATTGTTTAAATCTATTCTGCCACTTCCATAACACCACCATGACCTTTAGGATGTTCCAGGAGACTCTATAGAGAGTGTCCATCATGTACCTGCCGCTGTACTCAACAGCGTCCGCGGTACATCTGATCCTTTCCTATCATCCGTCTTCATAAGTGCCGATGCTTGTTGTTGCTTCACATCGATGCGGCCTTAACACTCATCTTTCCAAACCTCAATGAATATCATTATAATCTTCTATTTATGTTTGTCTCATCTTATTGAACAATGTTCTCACATTGTAAGGACAAAATGATTATAAAAAAATAATGCAAATAACCATTAGTTGCAGCCCTATAAACTCAGTTACAGCTCACCTGGTCAGTGAATTATGAAGTACTGTATTACTTAATATGATAATAGTAATAATTGTATGCATGCCAGACAAGAATAGGAGACCAAACAAGAGGAATAATTCAGACTCTATAAAGTAAAAATTACAGCTGAAGCAATTCATTGATTTAGGCACCACTGCAAAGGTTAACCCAATACAACTAGGCTTTGAAGAATGGGTTCACCTCCTAAAACAATACCCACATGTCCATGTGTACATGGTAAACATTGTAATTCTCCTAAAGCGATTTCAATGGTTGTTGTTCTGTGTAAAAATGGAAACTCTGCACAGAGAAGCAAAAAGAGGAGATTTCATGAAATAAGATGGTCACTTTGGAACATACCTGTTTGATTTGTCTAAGTCTCCAATTAGCTGCAACTACAGTTTAGAAAGCACAGAGCGAGGACTGTGGATTCTGCCTCCCATCACTTACATTCAAACTGGGTTAGGGAGGGACCTCTGGTAATACACATATGCATAGATATGAATCCCTCGATGGACAAACATACACACACAGACAGTTATTAGTCACCCGCTGAACAAACTGTCAAGGCTCAGCTCTCCCACACCACCAGCATGACTATCAATTACACACAGCATTCAGACATCAGCATCCCCAGGCTGTAAGTGGACATGATAACTTTATTAGCATGCACCACGTCCATGATACTCTCTCTATTTCTGTTTCCCATACACACTCCCTGCCCCCATCTTACGTATCCTTTGTCTTCCCTCTTCACCCCGTCCTGTACCCCCCTGGGACCGACCTGGTAGTAATTACTCTATCTGTGCCTGAAGAGGAGCGGTATTAACCCATGCACGACCAGACGTCTGCCATATCAAGTCATATCAACCTTGAGGAGGCCATCAAAACAAAAAGTTAAACCAAAACATGGCGTGATTGATTTGATAAAGACTGTGGCTTTTTTTGTCTGACACTTTATGTGTTAACCAATCTCAAACTGTTTCTCTCCTCGGAATTTTGATGGTGTTGATTTCTAAGTATAAATTATACTGTCTTCCCCGTCCTCTAGAGATAACAAAAAGGGAAAGGCCTCTTTTCAATTTCCACGCGGTGCCGTAACGCAGCGCCATGGGAAATTGAAAATCATTTATCTCTAAATTGATTGTATTGACATTTAGCATGCCGTCACAGAGTTTTAATAGGGTTTTAAAATTCAAATTTGAGTGAGCATCTGTTCTTAGATGTAAATACATTACATACTATAATAACCCACCAGCATATACATTGATGAATAACTTGGCTAAAAACCTGCCTTCATACTACTGACCTCTAGCATCAAAAAAAGCACCTCACTTCTCGTACTGGATTGTAATCAGAGCCAATCATCAAATGATCACTATATTTCTGTAATAACTGATCTAGTTTTTGCAGATACTTTGCTTTGAATAGTTGAGTGAGGTGAACAAATAAACAAAGAAGTTAAATTAAAAACATGACCTAAACCTGAGATGAAATTACTTAGGTATTATTACCCGATGTGTGGGAGGTATGCCAATGACAAAGTAACCCTGTCAGACTGAAATGTTTCCAGGTGTGTTTGCAGATGCAATAAGACTTGTTGATGGATTATTCTTTATTTATAACTGAACCTCTCTCCTTGTGTGTTTCTGTTAATAGGTCTCAAAATGTCAAGAATAACAAACATTTCAAAGCCAGGCTATGACTGGTATTCGTGACACATTCCTCACATTTCCTTCTTTTTTTTTCTGTACAGAAACTGTAGCGAGGGCCAGTGGAATTATCATATAAGCCATATAGTCAATCACTATGGCAAATCAAATGTTTAAAAATATATAAAAACAAGTGACACGCACACAGAAATGCACACAGTTTCACTGAAACAAAAAGACAGAGCACACTGTGTCTACAGTGAGTGGAAATAGTTCAAAACCAATCACACCAGGTCCAATAAATTACCTCTTAATGGAATAAATCAATAGGTCAGGCAGTATGTGTGTGTGTGTGTGTGTGTGTGTGTGTGTGTGTGTGTGTGTGTGTGTGTGTGGTCCAAGTCCTGCCTGCCTGCCTGACTGACCTCTTTACAGTACTGCAGGGCTGCACGAGACCCTGAGCACAGCAGATTGGAAACACTACACAGCTGAGCAGGTTGAAGCGGAGCCTTTCCTCTTGGCTGGAAGACAAATCTATAGGGAGCAGGAAAGTCATTTAACTGTACTATAAGTAGCAGCACCAACCGTAGGAACAGAGCAGCTTTACTGGTTCTAATTCAAGGCGTTAGCTCAAACTGAATGCAGATTTAACACCAGTGCTTCTTTTTACTCTATCTAATCAAATTCTCACTGGACAGAACTGATTATTTTATGTGAAAGTAAATGTGAGGGTGGAACACGTCTTAATTATAAACGAGAAAGTAAAATATATATACATGAAATAAAAAGGTATGAGCTTAAGGCAATTAAATTGATTATTTATACAGTATATTAATGTTTTATGACCATCTCTGTATTTTACATTATCATTTGATCCATTTTAATTAATAAATTAGATCCAGTGTATCCCTCATCAGTACTTCATTAATATCAGCAAGGAATCACAAGAACCAAGCTGAGACCACTTAATAATAATATATATATATATTGATTTCTATAAACAGATTGCTGCATTTTAATGTAGAATCGATACGAACAGGACAATATTTTAGTATTGGAACCGTCCGGTTTCCGTATGCAGGCCAAGTAGTATTGACCAATCACGTTTGAGCGGGCTTTGGTTGCAAAAGAGGTGCAATGCATTGGCCAAAATGTAATCTCTGAACCCATCGGTTATCGCCTGACATTGATTTTTCTTTTTCTTTTTCTTAGTTTAGTTTTTTTATATATTTATCTGCATAGATATGCAGATATCTGTTTTTAGGTGTAATAATGTATTCTTGTAAAGCGCTTTGTGAATGATGTTTTCTGAAAGGTGCTAAATAGTATTATTGTTATTACACTGGAACCCGTTGCCTTAAGAAGCTAAATGGTCATCAGACAGATCGCCGATGGGTTGAGATCGGATATTATCAGACCTATATTCAAGCTACTGAAGTCTCTAAAGAAGAAAGTCAGACTTTGCCATGAACAATGACAGCGATTCTTGCACAAAACAGTGTAATTATTCAACATTTGACTGTTACACCAATTACGGTTCAATGCGGTGACATTTTTGGCTTATATGATTTCTTTGTTCCAACAGAACAATTATATCGCCTAAGGTATGCTTGACACAACAGCAGGGAGGAACATGAGAGCAGGTTTTACACCGTCTGCTGGTGAAGACCTCCTGGTCCTGTTACGTGTTACAATTGAAGTGATCCTGTTACCATGAGAGATGGCCAATGAGGAGAACCTTTATCCTTAGCATGTGCAAAAGCTGACACAAATATTCTTGCTCTATCGTTTTACTATGTGTATCATATAGAGTGTAAGAAAAGGACCCTGGACATGTGGCCTTCAAATCGCTTTAATGCCTTTACTGACTATAACTCTCAAAAATGTGAAAGGTCCCGCTGCACTGCAACTGTTAAGTGATTGAAAAAGACGAGCTGTTTGAAAAGAATATCAATTTATCAAAAGGGGCAAGTGGCTGACAATAATCTGGAGTGCAATTACTTCAATTATTATGAAAGGCCGCTTCACTTTTTGGAGAATATTCGATGTTGACTCAGCTTGCTATCTCTGCAAGAGCAACCATTTCATTAGCGAGGGAGAAAAAAAAATCAATTTGATGGCAAATCATAAGCTGTGTCTCATCAGAGTGAGTAAATGAACCCCTGCTCGCTGTCACACAGAACGTTTAATGCTGCTGCTGTGTGTTTGGTGTGAGGAGGAAGTGGTGGGGCTTTGCAGATGAGCGTTGAAGTGAGGAGGAAGACGAGTTTGGGTTAAGACACTGATAAAGACAGTGACAGGAAGTAGGAAACCCAGGGTAGAGATTAGAGATCTCAGGGAGGAAACACTTCGACATTCATCTCATATCTCGCATGATACTTGTATGCAGTTGTTTCTAAAGGCGCCACAACAAATGAAATGTATTTAGTAGTTATTGTAAAAATTAAGTAAGATGGCCTTTAAAATTAACATAACTGTGAAATGACCGGATCAGTGGGAGGAAATCCCTGTAGTCATTTATTGTAATACATGCGGTCCAATTATATTCTTTAATCATTGAAATTATCAGTTTTCGTTCTGTTTCACACTGTTACAATGTTGTTGCGTTTTTTATGTATTGCACTTTGTAACCACTGCTAATTGAAACATATTATAGTTTAACATGAATTTGAAAATTGTTTTGCGTCATTTTAACAGACACATGTTCCCTTTAAGGGTCATGATTGAATGACAATCAAACTCTCAGCCAGCTCCTCTTTGGTAGCGTAGAAGAACAGCTGTAGTTCACTATATAAGATCAAAAAGACAATTACCAAGAGTATTCCAGCTTCTCTTTCTGGACGCTTTATTCTTCACAACTGAATGCATGACCAAGGCTTTTCAAGCGCAACACCAAGGTAGCAGCTACATCCTTTTCTAGAGAATAGAGTGGCAGAACAAGGAGGGTTTTCAAATATTCTCCTCTTACTATGCCTCTTTCTCACTCTCACAGTGTTCCAGAAAAATCGACACTACACAATGCAGCCCCACAATATACTATTCACAGTATAAATAATGTTAACAACTCAGCAATTATCTGTGTTTGTGTTGGTCTGAATATAACCTGCGTTTGGTATCTTAAGGAGGCACTTCAGAATAAAATACATAGTAAAAACATCACCATAAGATTAAAAAAAAGCACTTTACATTAATCAATTTTCAATTGTCACACAAAGGAGACACAATGGAGCCAAAAAAAGAGAGAGAAAAAAAATAACTGAGGCAGGTGAAAGAGAAAGACGGAGGGAGGAAAAACAAACAGAGAGAGCACACAGAGCACTATTGTGCAGTTGAGCCTCAATGACTGCTGTGGCCTCACAATTAAATCTGGTGTCTCCATCACTGGTTAAACGCATGTAAGGCCGGAATCTCTGTCCATGGTGCTGAAACATGCCTCACTACTGCTCTTACATGCAGACTCGCTCTCTCTGTGTGTGTGTGTGTGTGTGTGTGTGTGTGTGTGTGTGTGTGTGTGTGTGTGTGTGTGTGTGTGTGTGTGTGTGTGTGTGTGTGTGTGCTGCTAATGCGTAGCCAGCCAGGTCACAGAAGTGAAACATCAGCACTGATATACATCATGTGCATGTGAATACGGCTTTGTCATGAATACAGTATAGAGCAGCTTGCACTTCATGGGGATAATACAGGAGCCTTCAGTCTTGTTTAGCGAGCCTCACAGATCTTCTGCATCTCATGCAGAAGCCAGTTCAGATGCATCTTCTGTCCCTCTTTCCATCTTTACTCTGATCATGCCTCACACCTGTGCGGTCCTGCTTTAAGCAAGACATCCAATAGCAAACAAAGGATGAAGTCATGCTCTCCCCTGGGTTGCTGAGATGCCACACTGAGAATACCCCGGGATGAGCACACAGATCCCCTGACTGGCAGACGGACAGAGAAGCAGGTAGTTAGTTTTCTGTGTCCACTGTAGCAGAACGCACAGTAAAGCCAACCCGGTAAAGCTAACCCTGCGGTGCAAAGATGAATAACAACTGGCTTCTCCTTGTGTCCTTAACTTTAACGAACTGTAACAATGTCGAGTGAGGCAGTGACTGGTATAGCAGCATCGTTTAAAATGCAAATCACTGATGGAAAGGCTGAGCATGGAAACATGGAGCGCAGTGGGACGTTTCAGCAAGACAGTCAGACACCAAAGTGCAACAAAACAGAAACAAGGTTTTACCAGCCGATTGTTTTAACATCTATAAAATGAAGTGTAGTGAGTAATACTCCACTTCAGTGTATCCTCAGTAAGCTCCAGTGTGACAGCTCGCATTGCAGATGTGGGCTCACCATTAAGCACAACCAAAAGCGAGAATGATACGAAATGGTCCTTTACATTGGCAGCCAACAACTTCAGAGTTCTTGGGTACATTCGTGCACTCACCTCAAACAAGCGTCCGATTTTATTCTTCTCCAGATATGACTGAATTCTTGACTGTTGTGGAGACGCCATGAAGAAACTGTTGTGCCTCGCAGGCGCTTTTTTAGCAGGATGAAATCATGAGGTGAGCCGGTCTGTCTCGGCGACTCAAATGTGCAAAAAGAACGTGTCACCAGGTTGTGGCTGCAGCGCAGCCGCGTTAAGTTCAGACGGTTAAGTGCGGAGCAGGCTGCTCGGAGCCCGGCTCGTTGTGGAGACTCAGCCCGGGACCATCCGCAGTTTGTCGCCTCACTGACTCTCTGGCGGCGGCAGCGTCCCCGCAGAAGCCAATGAATGGCACCGCAGCTCCGTGACAGAGATTACAAATCTTCCGCCCACTGGCTGCCAGCAGTGTTACCGATGCCAGCGCCACTCCCATTTATTCTCCGGGCTTCTATCTTTATATATATATATATATATATGAGGTTTATTCTAATCTGTCTCCTTGACCGCTCATGAAACAGTACAACGACACGTGCTAACTACCGGAAGCAAAGTTGAAAGTTCAACAAGTCTTAAAACAATAAATAAAAAAGAAGCTGTAATCAATGTTTACTGCCAATTAAGCAGCAAAACGGTGTGTGAAGGAGAGGTACCGCAAATCCTTCCTTCCTGCTGCTGTCAGGCTGCAGCTGAGCTCCCAGTAGACCACAAAAACACTTCAAACACGAACTGTGCAATATAAATACATGTTATTCTGTCTATATATATATATATATATATATATATATATATATATATAATATTGTTATTGTGGATTATTCATGTTTTTTTATAGCTTTTTATTTATGTTACTTGTTCTTTTTTATTTTATACTATGTCTCTTGTGTGCACTTTACCCGTCTGCTGTTTTAATCCTGCAAATCTCCCCACTGCGGGACTAAAAAAGGAATATCTTATCGTATCCTATCTTATCTAAAACAGTTAGTGAGCAACAATGGGTCACTTAAGTAGGATACTAGTATACATGGTTATCACATTATTTACTGGTGGCCTGTTACATTGTGATCCATTTTATTATATTGTTATATAGTGTATGTATGAGAGTATTTTTCATAGTGTTTTGAAGAAATCTGCAGCAAAAAATCAACCATAGGAAACACTCCTGGAGCTTATTGATGCTGTTTATTACCACTTGTTTGTTTGCATAGTAGTGAGCTAGACATCCATCTACAATGATTCATCCAATAATAAGTAACAGAGGGACACTTTAATCCTGAGTACTGTCAATATAAAATAATAGAATATATTTCATAACTCTACTTCCACAAACCTAGTGTATGTTAATACTGATAAACCGATGAAAATCTTCATATGCATGCATGTAACAGTCATAGCAATCCAAACACAATGGGAATCAATGGCATGACTCTTTTCGCACATTCACACACCACATATGTATATTTACAAGTGAATAAACATGTTGAGGAAGGTAACGAAACACACATTCATATGGTTTTCCAATACTGAGATATAATCGATAAAGCATAGAAGTCAGATCTGGAGAGAAGCAGGCAATTATTGGCTAATTTTACCACAAAACACAGCCAAATATCCTTTAATCAATATTATCTTGCTTACTTCATTTGCAAATTAAAATAAAATCATGAAATGAAATGAAAATGTCCCTCATGAAAGAAAACATAGTTTTCAGCCCAAATACAGAAGACAGTGACTTGATGGGATCATCCCATTGCATTGGGCTAATTTAACAGAATTCTCAGGTATAAATCTTTTGTTTTCTCACTCTGAGTCCTTGTCTTGTCAGATGCAGATTATGGAAAAAACAACTGAAAATATGTATAAAGTACAACAATGGAAAATATAAAGTATTAAAAATACTATTTACGGTTTTTAAATTCTATTTACACTTTAGGCAGCTACTCTGGACATATAAAAATGGACCCAATGACTGTCCTTTATTAGGTTGATCCTTCATGGGTGGAGGGAGGACGCAAAGCTCCTCAAGACTTCAGCATTCCCTGGATGCAATGCATTATGGGTCACCATCCGGGGGTGGAGGCTGGCACAGCTTGTACAACCTGATCAGAGAAACAAGGACAAAAAGTGGCATTTAATCACATTCTAGGATATAATGTGTGAACACAAAGCAGTGATCTGAGAACCAGATCTTTAAGCTGCAGACTCAGGAAGAAATGTCATCATGGAAAAATAATTATCCATTAACGATTAAACATTAAGCTTTGTGCTACAAAGGCAAACAACATTAACAATGTTCAAAAAGTTAAAAAAAAAGACCTTTACAGGTGTTGTTGCTACAATTCAACTTTATAAAGTAATTGATAACATTTATTAGGCATTTTAAAAACAAATTACTTTTAAAATATAGAGTAGCCATATGCTTGATATTTTAAATACCACATGAATTATGCATCAGTCGGTTGTTTGAATTTTTAAAGAATAGGACACACTGCATATTGTTTTACTGAATTATCTTTTACTATTACCATTATATGGTCTATAAAAAAATCATACCAGTGCACTTCACAGTAAAGTATTAAATGGTCTGTTCTGCTGCCTTAATGAACAAAAAACTTTACTTTAATAACAGTTTGTTTAGTTTTATCCATGATTGATGGATGGATTTATTTTTTAATCTCAGTATAATTGTTTGTACAATCAGCTGTATTTCCTGACTCCTAATACAGCACTGCTGTCTTCTGTAGTTTAAATAATTGATCCAACTACTCACATATTTTAGTCTGGGTGAGAAATGGCCGCAGGGCAAACTCACACTAAAATGGTACTGTTCCTTTCATCTACAGAACCGTGAACAACCAGCCAACGTCTTATGATACACAAAACACACTTCCATATTCTGCAGCAGTCACTCACATTCTGACATAATCCCACTGAGAGTGCAGCAATTTTGCTCTCCAACCACAATGTCTCAACACTAATCATCCCGCTACTTAATTGTATTTGTCAATTTCACTAAAAGGTTCAAAAGGGCTGCCTGTCACAAGAAAGCCTATATGTCACAGCCAAATGGCTGAGGCAGTCCTTGTCCTCATCTTGGGGCTACTGAGTGCAGGGAGCTCCCTTCTAATGAAACCATTTGGCCCCAGTCCTGCTCAAAACGCCCATACACAGGCCTAACAGTACTGTAATAATGCATGCCCTGCTGAAAAGCTGAATTACACTAACTATGGAGAGATGGACATTATAGGAGAAAGTATTCAAACAAGTGTAGTGTTCTATGTTTTGGAAGATATCTATACATAACTGCTGAACATTGGCAAAAGTAACCGATAAGTGTTTAGACTGATTTTAAAACACTTAGACCGCTTTATTTATTTACTCATTTGTCATTTTTTTATGTTTATGCATTCCCACATACCAGAGGCTGTTGAAGTTAATTACCTAGAACATGCTAGTCTTGCTAAGATACTTTAATGATCCCGTCCAGGAGGTTATGTATTTGGAAGTTTACGTGTTAGAGTGTGTGAATCTGTTTGTCTGTGTGTCCGTCTGTACACGGCTAATCTTGCATACTGCTGATCCCATCAGTTTAATATTTGTTGTGCTTATTTATGACTGCATGCTCAAGGACCTCTCGTGGTTTCATTGATTCACTCATATTTTGTTGACAACATATTCTATTGACTGTTTTATAACCGACATTGATCGCTGACTCTTAACCGGCCGGTAGATCACCGACTGCTTCATTTATGAATCCTGTTCGCGCTACAGATTATGAATGGTTCCTCTCTTGATTTTCACCCCTAGGTAAGGCAAGTGCATGTACTGTATGCATTTCAAACTATCCCTGTGCAAATGACAAACTGCACCGAGCTGGTGTGGATGGCTGCTTACATTAAAATGAGAGCATATCTGTTGCGTGAGGCGTGAAAGTGAAAAAGGTGTCTGATACCTTGCGAGCTACATTGTGGGAAATAGTGGTTTGTATTTATTCAATCAAACATGGCAGCAGTTGTCGTTGCAGAAACACCTGGTGAAGACCTGCACTCTACTGAGTGCTCTTTTCTGGTTCACTGTGCTGATGTTGGCCTACATAAACAGGATGTGGCTGCAGTTTTTACCGTGGGACTGATGACGGCGTGCGATCCCTCACTCCCAGATTCTTGGCAGAATTTTGAACTCTCGCACCCTAAAAGACAAACAGGCATCAGAAGTTGATGACATCATGGACCAGGTTGAAATGCAAAAGCCTCAAATAGGAGCTGAGAAAAACAACACAGAGAGAAGACACAAGAAGCACATGTTTCAAAAGACGGCTGATGAGCTATACGAGTGGACACCATCACATCACTTATGAGGATTTCCCTCAAGTAAGATTGCTTCCTGTCAGGCCATAACTGACTGGTGAGTCACCTGTGAGAGGAAAAATAATAATTTCTAGAACAACTGCTCCTCTAAGTTTTATAAAGTAGATCTCATATGATGCATGTTTAGACCCTAATATTTAAACTGCAGTGACTGTATCTGTAGTATGTGTACTCTTTCACCTCTGCTAAAGCAAAATAGTCTTTGTAAGGAAGTAAAAGTAAGTAGTAAGGGATTTGGAAGATGAATGGTTCCTGTATGCGAGTGTGTGTGACAGTTTGATTATACCCAGTCTGCTCTTTGCAAATGTTCCTGTAGTCTGCTGGAGTCGGCAGATACTAAAACATAGAAGCAACTCAGCCTCTCAGTTTAAAGACACAAACACCTGCCCTCACAAATGCACCCTCTCTCCCTCTGTGAAGCACGCACACAAGACACAAATACACAATCAAATCATTATCCGAAGATGTCAGCAAAGTCTACGCTTTGAGCAGAGAGGGAGCAACTGGCCAAAAGTGCATTAGCTGACCTCTCGGTTACAACTCTGCTGTTTTCCATCTTCCTGCCTGCCCAGAGATACGTCCAGATAGTGGGATAGCATCTGCAATTACTCTATGCCTATCACAGCCATCCATTCTGATGCCTCCAGACAAGATGCCCCCAAATGTCCCTAAAGGACACGGCGCCCAGAGTAGATCAGATGAATTAGAGACTAAGCTTTTTTTTTTAAAGTTATTTTAACAAGTTGAACTTGATTTAAATACCTAAGATCTCCAAAAAGAAAATGTCATGATGCATTTAAAAAATTCAAGAACATTTAAAGTCATTCGCTGCTGGTTTTTAATGAACACCAATTCACTCACTCATTCAAAATGCTGCATGTATTTTGTATAATCTTCTTCATTTTTCATTTCTGCATTATATAATAACTAAAACCGTGTATCTGATTTTTGCATGATTGATGTCTCTGCACCTAAAACTGAAACTAAATATTCTGCAGAGGCGTTAATGGTTGAAACATCAATGAGAAAATCAAATAAATATCACCAGGGAGAACATTTTGAATATATTTTTTCAATTTGATCTGTCTCGATCAGCCGTAAGAAGTTTTCTCTAGATTTCCAAGGCGACTAAAATGTGCAAAATATATTCAATATATTACATTTCCTGGCATTTATAAAATAGTTACTTGTTCCTTTCATATTCTGAAACAGGAAGAAAAAAAAAGGTCTAGAAGGATAACATTATGATTTGTCTTCATAAGTTAGTTTTGAGAGTCATTATACTCTTCCTATACATACCAATATAAAAATTGCTATGCAGATGATTTTTGCAAATCCAGCTGTGATTGGACCCATTTTTCCCAAATCACTCATGCAACCTCATTCTGAATGATGTTGTCTGGGCTTGATGGGCGGTACCTGCAGGGACTGGATACTGTGCAGATAACATTTTTGTCAGTGAGTATAACTATTCAGCGAGGATGAGGAGGCGTCATCCAAACCTTGTGATACATTTATATTCATCAGATTCATCAGATGATGTCTAAAAGCAAGGACACACACACACACACACACACACACACACACACACACACACACACACACACACACACACACACACACACACACACACACACACACACACACACACACAGTTGAGCAATGCGGTGCAAGCGCTCTCTATGTGGACTGAACCATCTGTTCTTGGTGGTCTTTATGTTAATAAAGATGCAAGAAAACAGAAAATGTCTACTAAGAATTAGACGTATAACAATGACACGATTAAAGCAAAAAGTTCTGATGCTTTTTTTCCATAGTCCATTACAAGCATCTCACACCACACAAGATGGATTCCCCCCCAGCCACATACAGTAGTACTCAAGGTCACACAATGCACAGCGTTGCATCCTCCTGGCCCGCAGCCCAGTGCAGAAATTAAATGCCTCTCCTCCCGAAGGATATCAGGCTCTGGACTAACCGCCTTCTCTCACTGCGAACAGCAATATACCACTCGAAACCTTCTAATGACTACGGGCCAAGATCTGGTCATGGCCGGAGCCTTTTGTGGGGTGAAAATGTTTACGCACATGAAAAAAGTAATGGGAATTTCTTCCCTTGACCCCATATAGACATGCTGACTAACAACCAAGCTCCAGACCCCCAACCAATCTGTTCAGTTTCTCATTACTCTTTTTTTTACTCCCTCATTTGGTCGTTGGGAAATCAAACTGTGACCAAGGAAGTTAAAAAGGCATAGCTGCTCCTCTATACTGTTGGCAGCCACATTTGACTCGATGAAGCATACGGTTTTATGTAATGGTTTTGGATGCAGAGATTGCTCTGTGGATTGAAACACAAATTCACTCCAAGAGCGGGGACTGTAGCGGCAAAAGACTGTCTTTATTCCTACTCAGCCTTCTGTTATCACTGCCCCAGAGCTTTGTGCACATGTAGTGCTGTGCATGTGTGTGAAACATACCTGTTTCCTCATGACATCAGTGGCCTGCATGATGCAGCGAGGAGGCAGCCCGTGGTTTCGGGCCAGCAGGATGGCCTGCTCCAGTGTCACACTCAGGGTGCAGCTGTTGGACAGAGAGGACGAAACATAAGGTCAAGCTCAAACATGCGCTCTCTGTCTGAATATTTATCAGATCTTGCGGATTTATGAGGAATATTGATATGTAAATTCAGTTATGTTGTGCCAAAAAACATTATTCATCTTCATATTTCTTCCATACTGAACAATCAAAGCATACAGTTTGCGCTTGACACAATAACATCATCTATAGTGACAATGAAACACCTTCTCTCACTCAACAGCAGAACATGCTTTCATGGCAATTAAAGTAGTATTTGCAACAGATGGAGAATGAAAGCAGGACTGAAGCGAACATCAACAGAAAACAAAAGCATGCCAAAGTCAAACTCTGGGCTTCTTCCAGATATGATGAATCTCTGGCAGAATTCAGTTTGACTACATCAAATCTGGCGGTGCGCATCCTGCTCCTCTTGGCACCTTGTCATTGCCTTCAAATTCCTTCTGCTTCACCTTCGCCCGTCTCCCCGCCAATTAATAATTTCATTTGCCACTGAAATGTCACTCACAGCGAGCAAGCACGTAGCATCAAGAGAGTAACGAAACCTCCTGATCTTTGCTTTAGACCGAGCAGAAAGAGAGAGAGTAAAAACTCAAGGATTGATCCATCATTGCAGCAGAGAGTAAAAGGTCCAAGTACGAGTCAGCGCCTCTCCTGTGCCAGAGACGTTATACTCTCGCCACCATGAGGGTGTGATGTGCGTAAAATGAGTCTTGACGTGAGTCTGTGATTCATTAGGTACAGCAAACTCTGTCTCACCTTCTCTCTCACACACACACACACACACACACACACACACACACACACACACACACACACACACACACACACACACACACACACACACACACACAGAGGCAGAAGGCAGAAGGCAGAAGGCAGCATGTGGATACATCCTTGGAGAGCCTGTGACAGGTGTCAAGGCTGCTGTTGACCTTTCAGTGATAACAAGCCGTACTAGTCTATCGATCCAGGGCCGTTTCACTGCAAATTGAACTCTCTAAAGTTCCAAAGCTGCCATGCTCGGTTTCATTGAGTAACATTGCCATGGGGCTGCAAAGAAATATGAGCTGCTCCCTCTCTTGTGGCAAGATTTCACACCAACTGAGAAAACATTTTCTTTTGTCTTTAAAAGAGCAACGATAAGGAAACTCATTGCTGCCAGAAGATATTACTTTGTGTCAATCAGATCAAGATGAAAAACTCCCCTTGAGTTCCATGACGGCATAACATGATGTGATAAAAATAATGAACTCAACAATCATCTCCAGTATGTGCCAAGAGATATCCTAGTAAAGAATTGCAAAAGATTGTTCTATGGAGGCCACCCCAGAATATTTTAAGCACCCATTTTGAGCTTCCTACAGCAATAAAGGAATTCACCCACAGAGGATCTTTAAATATCTCTTCAGCTGGAGCTGGATGAAGGAACTGTGTGTGTGTGTGTGTGTGTGTGTGTGTGTGTGTGTGTGTGTGTGTGTGTGTGTGTGTGTGTGTGTGTGTGTGTGTGTGTGTGTGTGTGTGTGTGTGAGACAGACAGGCTGCACGGCTTCCCTTTTCATTAGAGCTGGTGAGATAGTACGAGGTGATTCATACCCATCTGTTTTATGTTGTTCCAGCCCATATCCCATTTACACTCTGTGCTCAATCCAGATCTAAGTCCATTCTGATAAATGAGATGAAACAAGAGAGCGACAAACACAAAGAAAGGCAAAGAGGAGGCGAAAAGTGTATAGAGTCCAAACATTTATAACTACTTGAATACTGTGAAATTTGACTCTAATGAATGAAAAGCATCTAAGTACCTAGGAATGTGGATTAGGCTTTCTGCCTGTGATACTTTCTCCCCCCTCTGATATCGTCTTTTGTTCTGCTGTCAGACAATGAACTCTCCTTTTCCCTCTCTACTGGTTTTTGTGGGGGTGATGGATAAAAAAAGTCTGGGGAAGAAAGCGGCGCTGCATTTTGCGAAATGCTGATGCCCCCAAAATATCACGCTTTCACTGTTATTAAAACTCATCCATCAAGTCAACTAATCCAATCAATAGGGCCTGAGCAGGCTGCCACACTGATAATGCAATTTCCATGTCTACTGGCTTGGTTTCATAGGTTTTTCAATTATAGCAAAATTAGTTTGTTCACCATTTACATCAACAATAATGCATGGATTCCTTTTGAATATTTGAATGTTTCAAATTATATAAAGAATATATATATATATCGAGATGACATTAGTTTTGTGGATACTTGCATCAGGCAAAACCCTGATAACTCACATTCCAGTAAATCCAATACGTCCATCAGCCTGCAGCTTTGGAGGGTAAAACGGTGTTTAACGAGAAAGTTCACATATAATCCCAAAGATGGCAGGCCCCGTCACCTGCTGTGACACAGTACATTTAGCCTGCCTGTCTGGGTGAGTTGTAGATTGCGTGTATAATTGCAAAGACACACACACAGAGGTTGTGCGTTAATAAAGTAGTAGCAGTCATTGCACAGACAGGAACCTTCATTTAGAGCTCAGGCAACCAGGCGGCTCCATCCACAGCACTTTATCAAGCCATCGCTCACATCCGGCGAACGCATGAAAGCAAACGTGTGTGAGCCTGTGCACGAGGCTGAGACAAAAAGATATGGAAACTGTCGTGGGGTAAAAGAAGAGTTTGTCATAGAACAGGGTGGGCGGGTGGATGGAAAGAGTAGGTAAGAGATGAAAGCTGGGGATCAGTGGTGACAAACGACCAGGATATTTCTGTTCTCGTGCTCTGATAGATGGTGCCCTCACCAGCAGGTGAATTATGCTGCCATATATAGAATTCAATGAGAATGGAAGTAATTGACCTGCCACCTTCCTGTGCAAAGTGCTATGCCTACTTGAAAGTCCCTCATCTGGCCTGAGAAACAATCGGCCCTATTAACTAGAATATGCTGCTGGTAATTAATTCAGATAAATGTGTATTTATAGAAAATCCCAATGGTGAGGAGTGCAGGGTTCTCATGAAATTGAGAGGTCAGCAGAGGATAAAAGAAGGTGCAGAGAAACAGGGACAAGCTGCGGTAGAAATGTTTTAAAAGGTGAGAAAAGTGTTAATGCAAGAGAGATGAAAGGGAATGGAAAGCTGCAAGAGAGCCGTCAAAAGCAGGAAAACGATAAGCAGGACTGTATAATTTAAGTGGAGGTGGTTCCTACAGTGCTGGAAGAAATGTACAGCATTTGTGCCCACACACTCACCGGTGAACACCGCTGTTGCACATGACGATGTGTGTGGCTCCCAGACGTGAGCAGAGCTCTGAGGCCACAGAGAGCAGCCCCACTCCAGACGCCCCGCAGGCGGTGTACTGACAGGCAGCAGTGCGGCGACAACTGATAAAACTCTCCATCAGACGGTACAGCTCCTCCAGAGCATTAAAGGGGCGCATCAACTGGGCAGACACAGAGGGAGAGGGGTTAGTGGGGTCCAAGAAGAGAAACACTGCCAAGCTGTATAATGAGCAAAATGCTGACTATGAGGTGCTTACGGTCCTCAAGTAGACTCAGATTGTGCTATAAATGCAGATGTACAATAAGACAGAGCTGCCCACTGGGAAAGTATGCTTACGTGAGCTTCCTATTGGCAACTACAGAATATATAAAGTGATATAAGGTAGGATTTTTGGAATATTTTAAAGGTTAACTATATATTATGTATGCAGTTCAAGTTTCTTTCAATGGTGGAATTATTCAGTCCAGATGGACATCACATACAACATCAGTGTAAACATAAAGGACATAAGTGCAGAAATAAAAAGGGATTACAGTACACACTCCACATACAATTAGGCCAACTTTTGTGTAGTTTACAACTGCACCGCCTTGGGGAAGAAGCTCAGGTTAAAGTGTTCTGTCCTCCGTCCGTGATCCTGACTGCACGTGAGCTGGTGAGTTGTGTGCATGTTGAGTCCAGTGTGAGGAGTTTGCAGCCTCACACTCTAATGCTCTGTTCATTTTCTTAGTGATGTGCTTAGATGTGTTTCCCTACTGTCATTGGTAATGACAGGGCGCTATGGATTATGGCTGTGTGAAATCAGATCCGTTTTTGAGTTGTCTCAGGAAATAAAGTATTTTTAGCATTTGATGGGCAATTGAGGTCTGTTGAGGTGTGCCAAGGAATTTGCTGCAGCTCTTCTTTGCTGGATTTTACACATCATTTGACTTTCCACACTTAAATAAAGATCTACTCGTGTTCTTCAGTTTGTCCCTGATGTCCTGAATGCAGCATGAGGTTGCGTAGGGTTGTTCTCACCTTGTCTACGAGGGCAGCTTTGGGTGCGGAGCTGGGCGGCATGTTGGACTGATCCAGGTAGAAAGCCCTAGGGGAAGAAACAACAGTTCTAACTTGATATTTGAAATGCAGTGGGATAAAGAAAACAATGTGCATTAAGTATTAACATACTGCAGCAGGCTAACAATCACTCTCACGTGTTCTTATCTAGTGGCTCCATTGCTTTAAAAACACCGTGGCCTTCTTTTTCTCTGCACCATGAGGTCATCAGGAGCACTGGGCGGGAAAAGTAGGCCACCTGCTCATTATGGAGCTCCACCATCTGACTATCAATCATGAGAGTAACTTGGACAAAGCTCAGCAGAAACACAAAATAAGCATCTCTTGTCCTGGGCATCGCTCCAAATGCCATTGCCTCATTCATTCATGGAGTACAGTGGATCTGGTGCTATTTTCCCATGTCGTCCACCGGAGGCAGCACCGGACTGGTGTCATTATGCAGACAGAGGAGATGTATGCCGCAATGAGTCCATCTGAGGTGGAGTGCTGCTGCTGCAAACTCAGCAGTCTATGACTCCATCAAATCTAAGTAATCCAGCAGTGTGCTAAAAATAGCTACACTACACCACATTAAATCCCTTGTAATAAAATTACATACTCCATTACTTCTTTGCAAGAAGCAATAGTAATGTACAACACACAGTCACACATAAAGCACACATTTCTGAAATCGCAAATAGAAAAAAACAGTTTTAAGAGATGCAGCAACTGCAGACGTTGAGGGAGGGAGATTATTTACAAGAATCAGCCAAGCAAGGCTCATTCCTCTGCATTCACTCTGCTATTTCAAAGCCCTCTGCTAAATCAATCCAAGGAGGCATTCATTAGGACTGTGGTATTTCTGCCTGACATAATATTAATGGAATTGATTCATCAGAGCAGAGTTAACACATCTCTGATTCAATATAGTGATTATAAACCCGCCTCGTTGAAGTTAAAAGTTCTTGAGAATAATGCACACAAAAAGATCAACTATATACTTCATCACAGTCGGAAACATACGTGCACCAACAGCGGCTTTCAATGCACATACAGTAGATACGACAAGGCCCTTAACCTCCATAGTAGACTGAGACTATGAGTCTGACATGTGAGCTGATGTTTTCTATTCACATGTCAAATCTACTAAACAGACACAGATGAGTAACCTGCACATATTGTATCCTCACTTAAGTTTTCCAGGAGTTTAATCCCTATCTGGCAAATGATCCTTAAACCTTATGGCGCGCTCTTCTAAATGGCTACAGGCCGAGTTTGCTACGGGTTCAGATGGAGCTAACGGCCCATGTAATTGGTTCAAGATGCCTTATCATTCAAAAGATCTCGGCATGGAGCAAACACCTTTTCAACTCCTATAAAGAGCATTTAATGGCATAATGGCCACAACAAACTACACGAGGGGTAGCAGGCTGATATATTGTTGGGTCGACTGTTTAGAGCTCTAAATGTTTGATTTCCTCATTAAAGTTTCTACAGTAAACCTGGCATCCATACTTCGTGAATGCTAGTCTGTGTGTGAGCGTGTGGCGTTTAAGGCCGGGTTGCTGTGGAAAAACAAAGCGACTGCAGTAAATGAAATAGATACGAGTGTTTCCTCACAAAACATAATTATTTTCAGAGGTCAAATGTAGAGAACGCCGAGATTGAGTGAAGCGATAAAACGCTACAGAGAACAGCAACACGGAAGAAAGTTTATTGGAAATCAAAACCTTGGCCTGCAATTGTTACTATTTAGTCTACTTCAATTTGTGTGTGAGTCCACTTGTCCCTGTCGCTTATCGGTCGGCGGCTCAGACCGTTATCTTAAATGTATTAAATAGATTCTCTCTGAGAGAAGTCATCTTCTGTAAAGCTCTTAAACTTCATCCGCACACATTTGTTTATTCGTTTCTGACAAAACAATTGTCAACTATTTTGCAGAAGCAAGGTCACAATACCCACTGATTAGCTCATCCTCTTGTTGTTAGAGTTGTTCTAGAAATACTGTCAGCCACAGCTTGAGGAACTTGAGGACTCTCCTGGAGGTCTTTAACGACAAAATAATAGAGTCAGACTACACGTGTGGTTTAAAGAGGACCTGCATTACATCTTCTAAACTGATGCCGTTTGGAAAACAAAGCACCTTAGAAACATTTATTATGGATGAAAAATTAAATGTAAATGTAAATGCAAACACAACAGTGTGAGGTTAGGAATATATTACAGACACGTTATATATGTAGTCTAAATCCACTGGACGTATGTTATTTATTCTCCTGTCTCTCAGGTTTCGGCCCCTGAACTCTAGGTGCCCCATTGTGATGGCAGGACATCGAGGCTTGTTATCATTTTTCTCCAGCTTCACATTTAAAACATAATGACGGCGACTATACAGAGGGGAGGAGTTTAACGCCAATCAGAACTTCAACAGATAATCAACAGATGGTGATCTGTCAGCCAGCGTTGAACAAAAACAAAGGTTACACAAACTGTGCAATCAGGCTCGTCATTCGGAGCATTTCCACTGTTCATATCAGCAGAAATCAGGAAAACCATACCTGTAGGTGCAGCTTGCTTGTACCTTATTCTGCAATAACAACCCCCCCCCCCCCCCACACACACACACACACACATTCTTTCCCCAAAAAACAGACACATTATCTTCCAGAAAACAGCAACAGAAAAGTAAAAAAATTAAAACAAATTAATAGACACATCACCACCTATAACCACTGATAAAAGAAGTTATCCGATCATATACTTATGTAAAAGTACTAACGCAGCCTTTATTGTGTGCCTCATTACTTCAATAGATAATCGTGGCCTCGCCGCCATATTTGTAGTTTTGCGTAGCGTAATCACGTACGCGACTACATCCGCCATGTCTCGCAATTTTTCTTTGGCTCTCACTTCGGCCCCCCACACATAGCCAATTGGTTTTTACATGAGACTCTGATAGAAGATCTGGCTGCAGGCAAGAGATGACCTGCTCTGCTTGTAGCTGGTTTTATTTTATTGGGCCCAGGAGGATACTTAATTCTCTTTGTTTCTGCTTCCGTCATGACAATAGCACACTCAAGGCCCTTTACAGCAAAGGAGCAATAGTAGTCAGCTGCAGCATCAAAGAAGAAGGATCTGAGGCACAGATGTTTTCAGAGGAGAAGCGTGGGAATGAGTACATTAGCATGACATCCTTCATTCAAAAAGTACAAAAGAAGCAGAAATGATCCCTAAAATACCTTGAGAGACATGAGAGAAGTGTTTTAACTGAGTGCTCTGTGTTTTTTTTCCACATGTGTTCACAAGTAAAGTGACTAAGATTTATAACATTAAATGTGACCGTGCAGAGGTGCATGCTGGTCCAGGCAAATCATTCACATCGCCATGATGAATGACACTCGCCGTTATTAAATCCCCCACAAACCACTGCAGTGGCAGAGCGGCCTAGGGGCTAATGAGGGCTTCCAGGAGCCACCGTGACGCTTCTGCACTGACGCAGATGAGATAGTGTGTGTCGAGTGTGCTAGAGGTCATTCTCTTATCCCACGCCTCCCTACTGTTTACACTTCCCGCTATATGTCAACTATAGCGTCATACAAGAGCACATGCCAGCAGAAGAAGCCTCCAAACCCACCTGAGATAAATGCTTTTACAGAACAGTGTTTCTCCAATTATTTTGTTCTGGGTCCCCACAAAAAATGACAAACCCAACTCACAACAGGCCACATCTATAGATTGTGAGAAGAGTTGCTGTGTTGCTGTGTCTACGGTGTATATATATTAAAAAAAAAGTAAGTCGCTTTAGATAAAAGCGTCAGCTAAATGTAATGTAAGAGCAAATTTGCCTGTAAATTAATGTTTCTGGCCCTTTTTACTGCATTTCCACACTTGTGTTACCTTGAATAGGTGAACCAGCCATTTTGAAAACATATACGTTTGATAAAGCAAAACTTTGTTTTATGCACGTGTTATTGAAAACATATACATATAAAGCCTATATAATGAATAGTAGTCTACAACCATCACAACAACACGAACATTCAGGCTCCCTCTTGTGGCTCAAAGATGTATTGCAGATATAAATGTTAAATTCAAGACTATGGTGGAAATTCTGTTAATTTATTCCGCAACAACCCAAACAAAATCTCCTCCATCCAACCTGTGGATCTCGAGAATAACTGATGTATTAAGCATATGTATAACAATGGCATGTTTTGTATTTCGAAAACTTAAGACAGACACAAGTGAAATAATTATTTAAATCAAAGACAAGGCAACCATTTTGAAACTAGTGTCAATGACACCCAGAGCAGATTAGTATTAATGGGGTCTCAGTGTCAGAAGACATATTATCACTAAATTACAGTCACCCATGCAGTTACTGTGCATTTTAAAAAACAAGGATAGCGATTGCCTTAAAATGGCGAACAAATGTACAACCCTGATGCTGCATATAAGTATTCTTGGCTCCTTACAAAGGTGATTTTTCATTTCAACTTAGAAACTGCTGAGGAGATGTTTTTTTTCACCGAGTGCGGAACTGTCATCGTTACGGCCGTTCAACGATAGAATCAAAGAGAAATGATAAATCAAACCGTGTCTGATGCTCAGCCTCACTAGGCTTTATGAACAGGGGTTCAGTGCACACTAGTTGGAGCAGAAAGAAGCCCCTTCCTCTGCGCTCCAGTGAATTGGGACTCCCTTTGCCGGTGCAAAGACTGGAGCATTTTCATCACTTCCAAAAAAGGGGGGGGACGCGGAGACAAGAAAGTTCAGTTTCTGTTTAGGAAAAATAAATGGCCAAATTTCCATTGCCTCCCTTCTGAAAATGGGATAATATCCATAATCAATCATGACTGCAAAATAAGACATGTTTTTTTTATTACGTGAAACAATGAAAATGACTTCTCAGGTTACAGATGAAGTCATCTGAGAAATCACATCTTTGCAAACTAGCTGCACTGCCGCATTACTGTTTGAGCAGTGTACAATACTAATGCATGTCACATGGAAGGAGTGGGTACTTGCTGCAGTAGCTATTGTTGTACTAATCATTACTGCATAGCCCGGCCCCAGGGAGGAAGGACCATCAATTACACGGAGCAAAATGCTGTTTGAGGAACAGATTTGTGCTGTTGTTTTGATGTTGAGGACAGTGGTGGGATTCATGTGTGCGTGCTGAACGACTTGAAGTTATGCAACGCCATCCCTCGTCTGGTTCTTTCAGCACATATTGTGGAGGTGTCCGTGTCGAACAAACAATGTGATTTACGCGAAGCCGGCTGTCAGGGAGACTCGTTTACATGGCTGTAGTTGCAAAAACACAGAATGGCTGTGTTTACATATATCAATGTATATACGACTAACAAAGCCTGAGTCAGCGGTCACAACGTGATCAGCTCGTCGCATTAATCATGTTGTTACGCATGCTGCACTTTAACGAGCATATCTGCACTCCCAACACAAGGTCACGTGTGAACAAGAGCAAGAAGATCGATCTCTGCTCCAGCCGCAGACCAACAGAGACAAAGGAAGGAGTGACTACTGTGTTGAAACAGACACTCTGACCTGCAATAAGCACCGAGTATTTCTTTCTTAATCAAGACAAACTGCACTGCAGTGGTGTGATTACTAATTCTGATGGGAGAGAAAACGTTGCCAGCACAAACGACTTGGAAGCTGTGCGGGGATGACTGATGGATGTTCAACTAACAAAGCATGAAATACAAGTCTGTAGTAATCATAATGTACCATTTGTTAGACAGCGATACACATCCAAGTTTATAGCTTATCTTTCAGCCACCATGCCGTCATTATACACCATTTGTCAGTCTGCGCAGAGTTTTAATATCCACATAAATCAAGCATTTTTATTTATTTTTTAATCGAAGGGACGTGCACCATGAGATGTGGAGATTTCACAACTGCCTTGTGATGCAATGCCAAGCATGTCACCACTACTGCCAAGTGCATTTCAATCAGGGAGAAACGCCTAATGCCTGCAGTGTCAGCGCCCTGTGACCCTCTGTGCTAGTTATTGATTTGAACACATCTGCTTATACTCACACCTGCGACAACAACATATGAATATGATACGCATATGATTTACCAGCAGACAGCATGCAGTACATGACGGACCTTCTCCTTTATTCTTTTACCATGCTCCACAAATCGATAGCAAAAGAGCGTGCGAGAGAGAAAAGAAAAAAATATTCCCTCCTGAAACGTCCTGTCAATAAGAGCAGAATGTGATGAAACCACAAGCCTGCAATAAGCTCTCCCTTTGAATAATACATTTGCAGATTCTGTTCTGGTTCTCCCCTCACCACTCTGCCCTGTTCGCCTCGCTTGCACCTCTGCTCCTCTACTCATCATCCTCATCCTCATCCCTCCCCTGAAATCCCTCCCAACTTTCCAACCTGCTCTGGCGATCCATATTCCCCATTCAATTTCCCCTCTTCCATTCTCACTACGTCGTTAAGGGACAGACGTTCTCTGTTCAAAGCATGCTATTTCCTCCCTTTCTCAGATGTTGCTTCCTTCTACTAGAGAGGAGGCACTTGTCTGCATTTGCAAAGTTATCTCACAATTTGGGACAGAAAAATTTGACAATTTATCCCCCTCCATTCGGCTCAACTACGTCTTCCTGCTCTTCCGTGATGAGAAACCTAAAGGAGAAACAGGACTAAGACTAAGAAAACTGTCAATTGGTGCATATCAGTGTTTCAAACCTATTCTATCTAAATGCACATGTCAGCTGAGATGGTTTGTGAAAGCTTGAAAACGTGGGTGCGTGTTCTGGCTCCGCATACTGCTGACTCCTGTGGCACCAGCCATGTGCTTGTGATTTAGCCCGTGAGTTTATGTTCTGCGGAGTGATTCATCAGGCACTATGGCTTTGCTCGGATCATACTGTATCTAGTGTGGCTACAGAAAGCGTACGCCGGCGACAGAGAGGCTGCTGGGAAATCTCACACAAACCCTTTCAGTGGTATCATTTACAACTCTGAAATTGGATAATGCCCACAATGCACGCTGGCAAAGGCGTCAGTGGAGGAGCAAGACAAAAACAAATAATTGTAGACTCTGCTTGCACTAAAACATGCACAAAAGAAAACTGTGTTGACAGAAAAGCATGTTTCGTCTTGACAGGGTTCCACATCATTATGAGTGACACAAATGCTAATTTTCAACGCCATCACTGTCATTAGTTAGAAAGATTCAACTTTTGCACATAAACAACACTATCTCAGGGCTCCCAAGTGGATATAGGGGCCTATGGTGTAACAGGAGTGTATTTTACGACACAAAAACATTGACGAATCTTGCCCTGCAGTTCATTCGGTTCAGTATTGCGTGTCTGTTTCTGTCTGTCAGTCAGCCTCTGGCTCTGGCCCACAGTGTGGGTTTAACCCAACACTGCCGTGGCCGGGCTCCAAGGATAACGAGGTGCCTGAGGTTTGAACGCTGCGATGGAGAGAGGAGTGACATCACGGGCTGGTCTGTGGTCATCCGAAAGACACATGGCAGCCGGCGAAAGAAAACTACTGGTAACATTACATAGAGAGAGACACTGTATTCACTAACTGCTGAAAGCCAGCTGGGAATGTTTACGTTACTATGATTAATACAAGGTAATACTACTGGGTCAGAGCGAAGAACATGTTTCTGGTGCCAGCTTTAGTGCTCCCTGTATTATTCCACATGCACACCAATGACTCAGCAGCAACGGTTATAAAGTAGTACCTGGAGAGTGGTGTGGATAACTCTGCAGATCGATGATCAACAAAAGATAATTAAAGCAACTATATCGGTAATTGTTTCATTAATTTGCTTTATTTGGAAAAAGGTGAACTTTTACTTGTATGAAGAATCATTCCTTATGTAGTGCACATATGTCAACTCAACACAAACAGATTCACCCACTGTACAGCAGAGTATACACTCTGATGAGATTTGGACTGAAAGTATCTGCAGTTTTGGCCTACGACTCGCTCCAGTTGGGCGTTAGAAGCACACTGCTTGTCCACTTCCCCACCCAGCACCCCTAATGCTCCCCACGTGCATACATACCAAAACACAGGCTATTCGGAATCATATGGCATCCTGCATGTACGATTTGAATCATATGACGACATAGGGCTGCACAATTCATAAACATTTTTATCGAAATCACAGTATGGGCAACTACAATGTCAAGGCAAATGTCAAAATACCATTACTAATCAATAATTGTGCTGCTGCAAAGATGTCTTTGATTACACATCATATTCTACAAACAAAGATGTTTGTAGAATATGATTATGTAAAATATATAATCTCTAATATTGCAAATCAATTGACAATTTCAATATCAGTCCAAAATAATTGCAATTAGATACTGTATGTTTTCAAAATATTCCCTCTAACCTCATATACATTTATTTAGATAATTCCATGTATGCTGCAGGATCCCAAACATTTTAGTGGACATAATAAATGCCTCTATGTACTATTTTAATTAGAATAGTAACATTTTAGAGACAGATCATGAAGTCCAATCCGCAGTCTGCAAACAATGACTCAATAAAATGAAAGACAAACCGCAGAGTACCAATACTCCTCCATGGAACTGGTGTAGAATCCCAAAGGCTCTGGCTGACAACATCATTACACAAAAAGATAGAAGGCCTGATGCACGAAAAAGATTAAATGACCCAGCACAATTTGGTATCCACAACCGTGCTTTGGGAAATCTGACACTCACAGAAATGAATGCTTAAAATTCTTTTCACTCATCACTCAAAACACGGCGAACAAATTAAAAACTCTCAGCGGAAAGCAATCCTAGTAAATTAATGTTTCGCTGTGGAGGATCGGTGCTGATGTGACACACGACTGCTCGAGCTGTAAATCATTCAGCCCCTCAAAGTAGATTGTCCCTAAATAACAAGATGGAGTTTTGCTGCGAGCTCTGCTCTGTTTAATTATCCACACAATCAGCAGCAGATGTTTAGTGGAAGCCGACGTGCTGACCAGTCGCCCCTCCTAGGTATTCAGAGAGGGATCACACTCTCGGCACAGACTTCAAACAGCTTTCCAAGAAAATTATTATTAACCAAGATGGCATCAGTCTCTAATGTTTAATCTTGATACTACAGTATCTCTCTCAGTAAACCCCCCCACACTCTCTACTTACACCAATATAAGCCATTTTTAAAACCCACCTGAGATAAATGCAGACTTTGAGATTTTCTCATTATCAAAATGTGTTTTGTGCATTCAAAGGCACTCGCAACATTTTAAACACAGCTGGTGTTCAGTCACTGAAATAAACAAAAGTGCCATCTAATATGAAATTGCATTGTTATTCAGACAGCATACTGTATAGCTCCTGACATTCACTTTGTCGGAGAGATTAAATAAAGCCAGACCCTTCTTTTTTTTCATCTCTCAGAAGTTTCTGTTTCTCCATGTCTGTTTTCACCTCATTAAATTACCCACGCCTGGCCAATCACAGAGGGTCTCGGGTGTGCAGCAAACCAATGGGCTGTGAGGTAACCGAGTGCAGCAGCTGTACAGAAGCACTTTATCAGAACTGGTGACACGCTGGGCACTCTCATCCAATCACTGCTGCTCCTGTTGTGTGTGTTTGCAACCAATCATAAAACACTCCCGCTGCGTTTCTCTCAGCCAATCACCTTGAGGCCCTGCTGACTGAATGGTAGGTCGTCTTGATTTATATTATATCTAAAAGAAACAAGATATGTAGTGAAAAAGTAATATCTGTGTGTTTAGGCTTGTATAACGTACCTCAGTCTCTTGTAGTACTGTTTGACCTTTTCCAATGAGGCAGCATTGATTTGGGCCTGGTATTCCTCCACTGACACATTGTCTCTGTAGTAGTAACCCTCCATACTCTCCAGCGCTACAAGGGTGAAACAAAAGAGTGAACGATAAAGTGATAAAACTGCATATACTGTGCATCTACCTGCCAGGGTTTTTGAATAATCTATGAAGCGGCCTTCATCTCTGCACTACTTGCTGATTTAAAGTTCCCAAACCAGACTCACTGTACCTTGTGTGAAGAGCACAGGGTAGATTTTGATGCCTCCTCCGTTTCTCAGCCTGTGAGGCAGCTGGGAGAAGTAGAACCTCTCAAGGTGGAAGGAAACTTTCAAGGCCTGACGGGTGCCCTCCACCTGGTATGACATGGGCATGTCTGCCATGAGAGGAGAGGAGAGGAGAGGAGAGGAGGGCAATCTTTAAAGCTGAGTCTCCTTTTACATCAAATGTAGTAGTAGCAATAATAAGACTATAACGATACAATGAAACAAGTCAAATGTCAGCTAAAAGTTGTAGTGTACGTACTGGCCACAAGTGGCTCCCCTTCAAATTGCTGGAAGTAGAATGTGACCTTCTCCAGGTCAATTAAAGCCACCTGAGTGTCCTCCAACATGGCCTGCTCATCAGTCTGAAGAGAGAAAGATAGCATACTAGTAAGAGTGTCGTGGTGGAGAAAGTACAACTGCATTAAAAGTAAACTAAAGCCTTTTTTGTCTACAGAGATATGTGAAGTCTAATTAATTTGTGTGTGTTAGTGTGTGTGTGTGTGTGTGTGTGTGTGTGTGTGTGTGTGTGTGTGTGTGTGTGTGTGTGTGTGTGTGTGTCTGCTTTTCTATGGTAAGAAAAAAAGGCCGTATTGAAGAAGAAACTATGCCGTTTTACTAACTATGTGAGAGGATGCTCTGAATGTGTGTGTATGTTTTTTTTCCAAACATGCACTCAGCATCCTCACACACAAACAAGCACATCTGCTCGTGGCCACAGCGATAGCGGCTCGAACAATTTGGATCATGCCACTGCACTCCTCTGTCATCTTCCTTCTATCTGAGAAGGAAGCAGAGGGATAAACAGAGCAGCGATGAAAGAGGATTAGGTCCTTTGCCTGCCGTGTGTGGGCAAGTTTATCTTAAAGTGCGTCATGTAAACCCCTACACACACACACACACACACACACACACACACACACACACACACACACACACACACACACACACACACACACACACACACACACACACACACACACAGCATCCCCAGTTTGTCTCATGGTGCCTTTCAAGTGGTGCCCTGAAAAAGAGCGTGTTGAGGTTTCACTGGAATCACCTGCAGGTACTGGGACCCCGGTTTTGTTCCACAGGGACACTTGAAAGGGAAATCTCTTGAGAAATAAAAGGAAAAGAGGCAGACAGAGAGCGGCATCAGTGCAGGAGGACTTGAAGTAAGCCGCACACCCGTCTAACCTCAATAAACGCGCATTCCAAAATACACTTTTAAAGCACTTCCTGTGTTTCTAATTCCCAGAGAAGGTGATCAAAATAGAAACCAAATCTAAATACCTCATGCCAATAAAATATATATATATATGTTTTTCTATGTGGTTGATGATGCAAATTGCAGAAAAGAAACACTGTGGAAATAACAGCTTTGAAAGAATATATTACAGCTCTTTAGCTACTCAAATTTGAGTTTCAGCTTCTCTAACATGGTTGAAGACAACTTTGAAATGATTACAAAGTTAATATGGATCTAGGTGAGGTCACAGTGCTTGCTTAGCTCATAATTAACTCCTCGCTAGATGGTCTTAAATTCATGCAGTACACCAAAGCCGAAGACTATTTGAGCCCGTTTCAAGTTTCAAGATGAATTACTCTCAGGAATATAAAGTATTCAACATTAAGGCAATTTCAAGGCTGCTTTACAACACAGATGAGCATTTGGGTGGCAAAAGCTTTCCAAAATTGAGAGATTGTGTTTTGCATTAACTAATTTAATTTGTAAAATGTTGTGTTAAATCCATGTGCATAGTTACAGCTTTGATTACTGTCGGTTGAATTTAAAATCTAAATGTCTTGTGTTTTTGGTTGTTATTTGGACAATATTCCCGGATCCAGATGATGGTGAAACTGTCTGTTTTCGGAGTACAACAAGTGGGATCTGGCTCTGTAGAATCAGCGCCACACCTCAACGATTCAGACCACATCCCTGCACAGTCACTGCGAGCAGACTGTGTATTAAGCACAGCACATTTTAGTGATTGTTTTAGTGTCCGCCATGCGGCCTGATTTTTTGGTAGATCCCATCTTAAATGCTTAGATATTCCTCACCATCATTTAATCAGAGAGCAGAACAAAAAACTTTGAATATTGCATAATTAATGTTTTTGTAACCCAGTGATTCATATTTTTTGATATACGATTGTGAAATATGTAATAAAAAAAGCCCAAATGTCTTTTTTATAATGCAAATATATGCATAGTTGTGGCCATCTATTTAACTTTGCACAACTACAGCGTAGTAGTATGGTTATGAATGTATACAGCCAGCAACTCCTGTTTCTAGAGTGTCTGTTAAAGCAGATTAACTGAGAGCTGAGGCTGGTCTGGTGCTCACCAGATTGGGGGAGAGGAGGGACTGGAAATGGAAGAGAAGCCCAGCGCTGGCGATCTGCTCCAGCCAACGGCGGCTGGCTTCCTGTGCCTCCTGAAGGTCCTGGGGGTCCGAGCTGTCCTGGTCTGACTCCCTGCCTACATTGTTGAACTGAGAGTGGACACAACATCACAAAAAGGTAGCGAGCCAAGACAAAGAATAATCTATCTGTATTTCTTAACAACTCAATAGTTCATATCTGTAAGTATGTTAATTTTTTCAGTTTATAATTCTGAACAAAACATATGTGTAATGTACCTGATTGAGGACAGCCAATAGGTGCTCTGAGAAGGCGCACACAGCCGCAACTAGAGACTGACAGAACACCATATCTCGACGCAACTGGATCTCAGAATCTAGAGGGAAAACAAAGAGGACGTGAGGTTGAGAGGACAGCCGTAACAAAAATCACAAACGGTAAAAGAAAGTGAGAGGAATAGTCAAAAAAGAAATGAAAGAAGTAAAAACTGAGTGGTATGGTTAAAGGAGTGATATCAATATGTGGCATGAGTTTGTTATGATAATCAAAAAGACCTTTTTGGTCAGACTCTATGCTGTGGCAAGCTTTCAGTAAGGTGACAAAGAGTCATGGCTGCTTTAAAAAAAAAAGATCTGCAGGGTATTAAATATTGTATCCGGGGGAAAAAATGAGATAAAATGACAGGTGTGGCCAAGGGGAAAATAATTGCTGCCATCATTTCCTGAGAAATAGGTCCCAGGAAAAAGTTCAGCAATCCACTGAGTTAAAAGTTCATGAACCCCTCAGATATTAATAATGTGTCATAAGGCATGACTGCTTACTTTTTGACATCATTAATCCATCCCACCATAACCTCAGAAAAAAGAATTTCCAGCCTTTTCTACTTTTTCTTATTATTCATATTTCTTAGAGGTTTGTAAAGGAACACCATTTAAATTAATACACATAATGTATATGATGGAGTTGGCATCTAAGTTAATCAGTGCTGTTAGCCAGTAAAATTATGAATATGGATGTTCAACCACAATAGCAATTAATGCTGTCTTTTGTTTTGTTGGTGCCATTCTTTTTCTTTCTTTTTTTACATTTCTTTGTATTGTTTTTATGTTTTGTTATTTAAAAGAACACATTTAAAAAAACAGCAGAAAGAAGGGTCAAAATGAGAGTGGATTCAGTGTAGGTCACGGGTTAGCCATTTTTCAGAGAAACTGCATCATTTGCAACCACATTATTAAGTCTTCACTGTCCTTCCTTGTTCATAAAATGTTCTATGTTTGACTTTGTGTTTCTATTTTCCATTCTTTGCTCGTTCTTTTCACATTTCTTTCCTTGTGTTGTTTCTTTGTTCACCATTATTTGACTTGAGCTCACAGTTGGGGTTGCTATGTCTTTCAAAGTATTTCTGTAGTGAAAGAAGAGAGTGAGACAAACCTGTATACTGTAGTAAGCCCAAAAGCAGCCGTGTCTTCACCTCTGAAAAAAACAAACAAATGAAAGCAATCCAGTGAGGCACTGAGCAACAATATTATATCAGCTCCTAGAGCCTTTCTCCTCGACTGCAATGGTATGACCTACACAATAAACTCAACCCCTTGAAGTCACGAGTAGGCCATTGCTGTATAACTCTTCTGCTCCACAGCTGTTTATCTTCACATATAAGAAAAAAACAGCCACAAGCAAAGATAATAACATAAATCCGCATTTGTTTATAGTCATATCAGAGCCGCGGGAAGCTTGGCAGGACGCTGCACTGCATGAAAAAGCCATCAAGGGGAGAGGTAGACAAAGTGGTGTACACAAGCCAAGCACATTAATATTAACTTATTTATAACTCTCTCGGTTGTGACCGCCAGCTCACCTTTCCCAGGAATGTCATGTGACCTTGGGTCTGGGCTGTTTGTAGTGTGTTTGCTGGGGTGTGTCTGTATGGACATATGTTCGTATGTACACATGTCTGTATGGACACATGTCTGTATAGTATGTTTGTATGTGTCTGGGTGTTCAATCTACCGCACATTAAATGAAGCTGAACTTCCTACGTGTCTCGATAAAAGACATCAAATAAAAGCAAGGGAATCTTACAGAGCTCTTTGATTGTTTAACTTGCTAGTTTTCAGCTCTAGCTATGTGGCCCCAATTTATGTATCCCATGATGGATTTAGGTTTAAAGAGAGCAGTAAGCGGTCTGGGACTGCCTGTACCCGAACTATTATTGCAACCAATAAATAAGATGAGGTGCACTGGAGAATTGGTCAATTTCACATTACCTCCCAAGCCTGGCATTCTTTTCCATGATAAATACTAGATGTGGCTGTGTGTGTGCACATAAGCTTTAGGCCCCTTTGTAAGAACAGTAATATGTGTTAACACTAGAACCGCCAAGAGGTCATTTTCCCCCTCAAGCGTTTTCTATTACACAATTACACATAACTCTGTGAAAGAAAAACCCCTCTCTCAGTTCATGACTTTTCCTAAATGGGTTTAATTATCATCTAGGGAATTATAAGGGGTGTGGGATAACAAGAAGAAAAAAGAAAGATAATTTATACCTTGAACCCAAGAGGGGTAATTTCTTAACCCTCATAGAAACCGCTGTATAATGTGTGCTTAACATTCTGACCATAGTGAGGAGAGAGAGAAACAATCTTATTATTTCATTCCTCCTCTGATGCATCTTCCTTAATGATCTTCATCTCCATCTAGGCAACCGCCTAGCAAGCCCATTGTTTAAAAGGCTTTTGATAAGCAGACTATCATATCACATGCTAGAATAAGCTAGATAGATTTTGGATTTGGAAATTTTAATTGGAGCTGAAGATGGTTGGATGTCCAAGAAGAGAGAGAGAGAGAGAGAGAGAGAGAGAGAGAGAGACAGAGACAATGAGAGACAGAAAGGAGAGAGAGAAAGAGACAAGAGAGAGAGGAGAGAAAGAGACAGAGAGAGACAGAGAGAGGAGAGAGATAGAGAGAGAGAGAAATGAAATGTTCTGATGCTGTTGCAGCAGAGAGGAGAGAAACGACCCTCCCGGTGGTTCAGGTGTTCACAATGTCTGGAAGGGTTCAGGTAAAACACTCACCCTCAACATATTTAGCGATGGTCTGTGTGAGGGTCTGAACGCTGCTGGGAAGGTTCCAGGGATCCTGCTTGACATGAAGACGCAGCTTTTTGGTGCAGTTCACCTTCGGCTCCATCTCCTGCTGAAACTCTGACATAAACACACACACAGAGAGAGTTAGCAAAGGCCGAGCGAAGTTATATCATGTATGTGTGTCAACTGGAAGGCAAAGTTTGCATCGGGAGGCAGTGCATGACAAACTGCCTTTGTCCATATCTTAGTGAGGAAAGAGAGAAATTATCCTATTATTTCATTCCTCCTCTGATGCATCTTCCTTAATGATCTTCATCTTCAAGATACATTCTCTGTCTTATCTCTTCTCTCCTAGTCTCAAGGCAGCTCGCTTTTCAGATGTTTATTGGAATCATAAAATTTCCATTACTTTGCAAAAGCAGTTCAAAAAGATAAAACTCTTTAGAAGTACACAGTCAATTATTTAGTAGATTGATTATTCAGAAGACAAATATTTCAGCAAAAATGCTAATAAAAAAGGAAGACATATTCTAATGAATGAATACACCCTTCTTTTGTTACCCCTGCTCACACCATCTTTCACTGTCCACCCTTTGTTTATGTTCTACAATCTAATCTTTCTTGTCTTTGCAGTGTAAAAGCAAATCAGTCAATTTGTTCTAACCCCTTTATAAATTGGATGGAAAGGCTTGAAATAAAGTTTACTTTGGAGATGAAAGAATAGATCTGAGTGTGTTAATAGTGTGTGTGTGTGTGTGTGTGTGTGTGTGTGTGTGTGTGTGTGTGTGTGTGTGTGTGTGTGTGTGTGTGTGTGTGTGTGTTTCCGACTATACCTTGAATAAAGAAAGTAGCACTTTAGTAGCAGTTTTGCTTTCTTGAAGAAATTGTACTTTCTTGATTCTTGTTGTTCTGACTTTGTACTCATTGAATGCACTTATTGTAAGTCGCTTTGGATAAAAGCGTCAGCTAAATGAAATGTAATGTAATGTGGGGGGCCGAAGTGAGAGCCAAAGAAAAATTGCGAGACATGGCGGATGTAGTCGCGTACGTGATTACGCTACGCAAAACTACAAATATGGCAGCGAGGCCACAATTATCTATTGAAGTAATGAGGCACACAATAAAGGCTGCGTTAGTACTTTTACATAAGTATATGATCAGATAACTTCTTTTATCAGTGGTTATAGGTGGTGATGTGTCTATTAATTTGTTTAAATTTTTTTACTTTTCTGTTGCTGTTTTCTGGAAGATAATGTGTCTGTTTTTTGGGGAAAGAATGTGTGTGTGTGTGTGTGTGTGTGTGTGTGTGTGTGTGTGTGTGTGTGTGTGTGTGTGTGTGTGTGTGTGTGTGTGTGCGTGCGTGTGTGTGCAGGAATGCTCCACTTGTTAGATAATCCTATTTGCTCTGTTATCAACCACACACATTACTGGAATGAAGATGGATCAACTCTGATCAAGGCCTTCACATCCCTCCTGAGGGCATTTATGCACACACACACACACACACACACACACACACACACACACACACACACACACAAGCAAACCTATTTTCAGTTCAAGCATATCTGCGCTCACTTGAAGACAGCCTGAGATGAGAAGGGAGCGTGTGTGTGCCAATTGGGTCGGGGTGTTTGGAAGCTTCACAAAACACAGAATAAATGTGTAATCTGCTCTTCTGCTTTTAGTGCTCACCACACTCTGTTAGTCACATTCAAGGACATAAAATAGCCAAATTTTTTTCATATGAGATTATTAAATCCTTAATTGTAGAATATAGACCACCAAGATACAACACATCAAGTAATTTTTTGGGGAAAATCTGGGAACCCTTTCCTCCACTATTTACAAAAAGAAGAAAGAAAACAATTGTTGCTTTCGAGCGTAGTGTTCTTGCTATCTAATCTTCAAAAAGGGCTGAGTCATGTTAGCAGAGTTCCGCGAATCATGAAAGGGCACCGTAAGTTTACATTTTTTTGTGAGAAACGATAAGGACAAATTTAGCCCCTTCCAGTAACATTTCCTCCATTTTCCTGTGAGAGATCAAATATAACAAAAGACAGCAGAGGTTAAACACACCGAGGCCAAAATAAGGTCAGGTGGCAAATAACACACGGTGAAAACAGAATGATCAGATAACAGTCAAGAACAAGAGTTGTTAAAGGGTCACATCTTTCTTTGGCTGTTAAGTAGCACTACAATAGCTGTGAAGTGGAGATGAGTACGCAACTAAGTGCTGCTGTTTCAACACTATGAAGTGCTTCAGAGTGAAGCGCACTGGGATAGCTGGAGGGGAAAAGACAGGAGGGAGGAATGAAGAGAGGGAAAAATTGATGGGATAATACTTTCCCCAAGTCTCTATTATGCCATCTGTGTATACACACACACACACACACACACACACACACATTACACAACAGGAAGTTGCAACCACTATGCGCAGGCGGCCGCGGCACATTCAGCATGCGTTCTGTTTTCTCAGTGTCGGTGCTGAGAAAACATATTATCTTTCTTCTCTCAGACCCACTGTGCAGCCCGGCAAGGTCCAGGAAGCACAGCTACACCATAAAAAAACATTCCTCACAGGAAACGCATACACTGCTATAGCAGAAAGTGAGACATTTTGCGAGGAAAATAAGACAGAAAGGCCCACTTTTACATGTCTTGCTCAAATGGTTTGACTACAGTGTAATGAGATGTGGTAAAAGATGCAGAGACATGAGGGTTTCAGAGCCAAAAGATCACCACAGTCCCGGTGCTTTACCTTGTAATCCTCTTCCAGGTGTGAAGCACTTTGTCTGCTCGAAGGCCCGAGCCACCACTGCTCCTCTCAGCATGCTGGTGATGGAGTCCACCTGAAAAGAGCACAAGTGTCAAGCAGGTGCACTTACACTTTCCCATGAAGCCAATATCAAAAGTATGTGCAATGAAGCACAAACTACTGCCCAAACATAACAACACCTGTGTCTCTTGCTCTCTCTGTAATACACACACACACACACACAAAATCCCACAGAGCCATGAATACAATTTGCTATGCAGTGTGTAAACAAAGATGGGGAAACTGCTCCACAATAAAACAAATGACAGGAAGCAGCACAAAAGTGCAGACACAGCAAAGCATTTCTTTTCAGATTTTCCACTGCCGATGGAGACGTCCTCATAAAACCTCTTGTGGATGGTGTATGCATAATTAGATATGGTCAACCTTTCCTTTCAAAGTTCTCAGAAAGGTCATGGGTCAGCTTAAGGCTGACAGGATTTTCACAAATCCTGTTCTTCATACATTAAAGTCTAACAAAGCATATGCCCTTTAAAAACATGAAGTTGCACATGAAATATGATAATTGTTTTTGGTTAGACAACACAATATTTTACCTTTCCCCTTAACAAGATAACAGAAAAGTTAAGTATTCATTTTGAGGATCAATGAAATATATTAAGATTTTAAATAATGTTTATCTGCAAGAGAGAACTGGATTTAAGGTTCAAGGACAAGAACTGCAGACAGTGAAAAAGGTTAGTTTCTTAGGCTTTCCACTTATAAGTCACATGTTTATCTGACCCACCTGGCTAAACAGATGTTCAAGGAAGCTGTGAAGTTTCTTCTGCTTATCGTGGGACAGCCACACACTGGAGGGCATCTCATCTCCTGCAGAGGGGTAGTTACAACTGGTCAGCATTAGTACACTAATGTGCCGTTTGAAACACACATTCTGTGTGTTGTCTTAATGCATCAACACTTATACGACGGCAAACGGCAAATCCGGCGTGTGTGTCTGTTTATTGTCTTTGTTTCAAATGTCAGCTTTCATGATGAAGAACAAGGGGTGATATCTGACATCCCCAATAGCTGTAACGTGTGTGTGTGTGTGTGTGTGTGTGGCAATGTGACAGAGACATTCTGAGACACAGAGGGGAAGGACACTTGACAGGATACACAGCTGTGGGAGATGGTAATGACATTTCCAGCTGAGATGTGTGGCCAAACGCCTGTCAAAGCCAATTAGAATCAACTTAAAGTGTTTTTGTTCATGTCTTCTAGAAGGTGTAATCATGCGGTTAGATTGTTGTCATGGCCTGTCATTGACTTGACTAATTTGCCACATTGTGGTTGATTAGGGTTATGGATTATGACGTTCAGATGGGAACTTTGATTCCGATTGAGTATGGGCATATAGATGTTATATGGTAAGTTAATTACAACTCTGTTTAATACTGAAAGTTGTATTATTTTGTTCCTGTTTACTACTGTGTGATGTAGAGTAACGCTCATGTCCGCTGGGTTGCATTTGTGTACCTGAGTCCATCTCGTCGCTGTGAACGTAGGAGCTACAGTGGCTGCTACAGATACTGGTGAAGGAGGCAATGGAGTTCCTGTTGCTATTACAGTCACTGAAAAAGAAACAGGATGTTAAACGTCAAGGAGAAGATATACAGTTGCGTCATTCTGGCGATTAGTTTCTACAATATGGTCGTCAATTCTATGGTATGGCCTTATATAGCATTGTATATGCGGCTTGGGCCCCCACATTTCACTTTGCTTTTACCTGTACGAGTCTCTATTGCTGATTGTGTCGTGTCCGGAGTCCTCCTGCTCGTCCCCTGCTACATTAAAACACACTTTCTTTCCGTTCCGCTCCCCTTTCTCCCCCTCACTCTCTGCCGATATGTAGCTCTCTGGGGTCCTCGCCTCTGATGCTGGAGGATGGGTGATGGAGGATAAGAGGCTGGTGGAGAGAAGAAAAAAGGAGGGAGAGGAAAACAGTGAGGAGGGATTACTTAAAACAGCTATGACATTTGACACAGCAGGATGGAAACAGCTTCCTTGATCACACAAACGCTACACAGGAAGCTCCTGAATGTGTCCCAGCACTGTGGCAAACACAGTATGTACAGTATGTGCGTACTGTACTGTACATGTGCGTGAGCTCCGACAGCTGACTGTGACAAACAAAATTCCAACCTGTTTGCGTTTGGCTTCCGCACAACAGCTTCAGATGGTGAGGGATCTACGTCGTATTAATAGGCTCAAACATGCAGCAGGGTACAGCTGTGTCAACACGCTGCAACTCCACTGCAAAGATCAGCTCCCCTCTCACTGCTACAGCTGGCCTGTATTCTATCAGACGGCTATCAGAAGAGCAGGAAGAGGCCGGCCAGGATATTTTCACAGTTGCAGCAACACATGTTCGCATTTAAAGCCATATTCCAATAAGTGCTTGGCTTGGACTTTTTGGGTTTTTTTAATCTCCCTCCACGCACTCACTCTGACACGCGATGTCTGTTTACATTTCGGCCTTATTTTAATTTGTGTCCGCTTACATTTTCCATTGTGTCATAACATCGGCCTGAAGGAAGTAGCAGAGTGGAGGCAGTGGCTCCTTGAAGCCACTCAGTGCTACATGAAATAAACAACCTGTCTTCCTCGTTCTTCACAAATGCATCTGAGGTTTTTATGCCTCTTCATGGTTTTTTTACACCTCTCCTTTCCCCTCATTCCTCTCTCTCCATTGACCCCCTTTCTACCCATTCACTGGGCTGACTGGGCCACAGAGATGCCCTCATTATGGTCCACTCCAGGAGCCGCCACAATGCCCCTCCAAAGCAGAGAGGCATTCCATCGCCATGGAGAAGCTCTCCAGGCTCTGTGATTGGCTATTGGTTAATAAAGAAGTGAGCGCCGTTTGGGGCCTTTGGGGCACAAACTATTGGAGGGAGCAAGGGAGAATAACAATGAATGGATCAGAGAGGGGACTTCAACCGAGAGAGGAAGAGGGGGAAAAAAACAGAACGCAAAAGAGAAGGCCAAAGTAAAACACTGCTTATCGCAAGCAATCAGAAAGATCTCTTAATCTCCCACAGAAAGCTCTTTAACCCACTTTGACACATTAAACCATTAGACATCAATTGCCTTCTTTCATGCCGCATCTATAAGTGCATCTGCGTTACAAAGCTCTGCATCAGGCAGTGTCTTCATATTTGCATGCTTTGATCCACACTGATCCATAAGTCATGAGACCCTATAGAAACTGCTGCCAATCAGGATGCTATTAATAATGTGCACAGAATAAGGAAAGTGTGTTAAAATGGAGGAGGAAATCCAGGAAGGGAGGAGGTCCTGATATAAAGCAAGCCCTTGTGCGAGGCACGTCCTCACACAGCTGTGACCCTTAATCTGTGGCCCCCGAGACAAAGGTTCACAGGTCGCTGCCTCAAAATGGATTCCTCCAGAACCAGCCAAGAATTTAAGTAACGTCATTATATGTCATGTTTTCTTTTCCTAAATTACTTGAGGATATTTCTAATCTCTGACGAGTGTACCTTAGACTTCCTCTCCTGATTTTGGGTTAAGAACGGAGGAGGTTGCGTTCGGCATCACCGAAAGAGCCCTCATAAATATGGCCACTTCAGTTCATTATTACATCATTAGGAAGCTGTGCTGTCAAAGTTAGGCACACCCAGTACAGAAAGAGAAAGAGACACAGAGAGTGAAGAACGTCTGCGTTTAAGTGTGCAGGCGGATGTGCAGAAAGCAAGTCATCGAGGAAATGAGACAGGACAAAGAGGCACAGAAATAAAGGAGCGCTATGAGAGGAATCACAGAGCATGTAGTAGTAGTGACCCCAAGCCAGTCGACGAACAGGTTAATATGCAAACTAACATAATGAAGTGCTCGGGGGTGTTGAACACACCCACAGAGGTCAGAGCAAAGCCCTCCAGACTGCAGAGACGAGCTACACAACCCATATTAGTTCCACTCCTGTGAAACACTCAAACCCACCACCACAGCTCACTCCTAACGAGCTCCTGAAGTGTGCATGTGTGTGTGTACGTCCGCATGTTTAAACAGATAGCGGATGGTAGAGGTCATTATCTCCTCACTAGCTGTGTCTCGGACCATTTGAAAGCTTGTGGATACGATTCCACTAATTGGCGCCGACAGGAGCATGACAAGATTTGTCCAGACTCCGGCATTAGAGCCCTGCTGTGGACTTTTAATTCACCGAATGCTGCCGCCGTGGCTGAGGAGACTTATGACTGAATCAATCTAATGATCATCTAAAGATTCATCACACAAAAGTCAGCTGTCCACCAATAATAACCAACTAGAGTGGAGGAAATCTGGAGTAAAGTTTTTTTTTTTAAAGAGGTGCTATGATAATTTTAGAGGTTTTACACACATAAGTAAGTGTGTGTGTTTGTGTTTGTGCTTTTCTGAGTACTGTGCATGCATATATCAGTGTTCCATTGTTGGTTAATGCCATTTCCAGAGGGCACCTGGCCTAATGACACACCCTTTACATTATAGAGATTGTATTTCCTGTTTGGGGGTTGGGGAAGTAGAACTGGAGCAGTGTTTCCCATTTCCTTTTCCATGACCTTGTGTGCCTCCTAACAATTAACCCGGCGACCGTGTTGAACACAGAGTCAAGCCAGGAAATACTGATCTAACACACACACACACACACACACACACACACACACACACACACACACACACACACACACACACACACACACACACATTCCATATCAGGTTTATAATCCAGAGCATAAATGAAGCGTGGGCATACCTTTATGCACAAATTGTGCAGACGCATAGTTGAGAAAACCACCAAAACTTGTTTCTGTTTTCTCCATTTCCCCCTGTTTCTCTCTCTCTCTCTCTCTCTCTCTCTCTCTCTCTCTCTCTCTCTCTCTAACAAACACACACACACACACACACACACACACACACACACACACACACACACACACACACACACACACACACACACAGGTGCTAGAGTAATGACCTAAGTGTATGCCCGCCAAGTGCCAGATGCAGTGCGTTGACCAAGCAAGCTGCTAAAGTTACAGAGTGTTATACGACGCAATCTGGTTTCAAAGGGAATTTCAAATCAAGTGGAACAGAATCGGCGGGAGGGTGTCTTGTGTCGTCATAAACAACAAGAGTTACCTCCTCGCGGCTGTGTGCCTCCTCCAAGAAGTCGAGTATTAGTTTAAATACATATCTGTCCAAAATATCATCACTTCATTGTTTTGCCCTATTACACATTTGTGTGAAATGTCCTTGCCTCGGGCCACGGCTTTCGCGGACGCATTAAAAGTCATTAAAAGGGTTTTAAAAAATATATCAATTTCACCATTTGTTTTGCAATTCGTGAGCAATCTGTTCGGATAGATAAATCTCAAGGAAATGTAACACTGTGACTCACATGGGAAGGATTTGCATGCGATGGTGCACATGAAAACGTAAACATGTGTTGCTTGGGGAGGTGGGGGTGTGTGTGTGTGTGTGTGTGTGTGTGTGTGTGTGTGTGTGTGTGTGTGTGTGTGTGTGTGTGTGTGTGTGTAATAGCTTGACCACTCTACATTCAGGTACAGATGTTGTATATACAGTAAGTACGTAAGTACAGTATGTACATAAACTCACTCATGAATATGGGCGCCGTGCGTCTCCATCTCCTTGACAGTCATGGTGAGTTTGTAGAGGAGTTTCTGGTACGAGTCCAGGGTGAGCAGGTCCTCCTCTCTTAACAGGAAGCGAAGGCCGTGACCCTCCGTCCTGCCCAGGCTATGACCTGATGGTGCGGCCATCGTGGTGATGGTATGCTGGACATTAACCATGGGGTTGAGCTTACCTAAGGCAACACAATAGTGTCAGAAAAGAAAGAGCAAAAGTGTAAATTCCGAACAGATTTGGATGTATTATACAGCATTATTCTACTACAGGTGTTCTTCATGAACCCGGTCCTCTCTCACCCTGCTCAGCACTGCTGCGTCCTCCCTTCTCCAGCGTGTTCTTCCTGTTGTCCAGCTGCACACCAAAGGCACTACCCAGAGAGGTGGTGGTCTTTGGGTAGGACACCTCCATCACATTGATATGGCAGTTTGTGGGGCAGAAGTCGCTGCTATGGAGGGGGGACACCTTGGCTTTAGCCTGCTTAAAGGTGGGCCACGCTCGGTTCTTCAGGACCCGCGCAAACTGTCATACAGTAGAAAAAGAGACATGCATATAGTTTAGAGATAGCACAGTAAAAAGATAATTTGATACAAATATTGGCAGAGATCTTGCACTATAATAGCATATACTGCAGATAATGCTATCCTATGATGTTGGCTGGTAGGTTTATAATAAATAGTAATCAAAGATGGGTAATAACGATTTAAATGAGAATTTTAGAAGATTCACGCTTCACACGTCTGAATCTTAGCATTACGTAGCTGACGTGTACTTCACCAGCACAAGAATAAAAAGGCTCTATGTGAACCACGCCAAAGAATGTCTGTGAACTAAATGCACCGTTTAGTTTCATACACATGACAGATGGCGCTATGAGAAAAGAACAAACTCACATAACTGTACATTTCCTACATTCCTCATCTTTTATGTGGCAGTTCAAATATTTAACCCAAAGGAAAGATTCAAGACAGGCACATAACATCGTCATTGCTCACATAAGTGAAGAACTCCAGGACTCCAACATGAACGGTTATTATTTAAATTTATGTCAATGTAATTAAACTCATATCCTCATGGTATGAGATTAGATTAGATTAATTTAATTTGGGTATGTTGTTTGTTGCGGAGGAACTGTTTATTTTCATCATTATTCTGTTCAGATAAGTTACCAGCACATGAATCCTCTGTACATTGTGAAATGAGAAATATCTTCCCAGGTGGCTTAATGCTAAAGCCATATTTAACTCCATGCAACCATGGTGTGCAAGGAAACTTCCTGAACGTTCCACAAGATAGCATCTCCATGCAAAACTCAAGAGAGCCCGACGGACTGCTTGGATCCAAAAGATCCGATACAGAATTTCACATTTTTCTATGCAACATTTGGTTGCACTTTCCTTGAACCCCCCCATCACAGGGCCTGCATCCTGTCTTGGATGTTACACGGCAGATGGTATAATCCACCGGATCGCTTTTTAGCAACTTGGGCTGTCAAGCAACATAATCATAACATAATGTGCATGTCAGCTAAGGAACTTAAACCAAACATGTCTTCCCGGATCTCTCAGATAGCTGGAGTAAGAAGCTTCTGCTCCGAGCGAGATGATATGCTCCAGATGGACCATGAGCTGACCTTCTCTTGAGTCTGAGGAGTCTCACCACATCTCTCGTCTCCAGAGGTTTGGGGACTCTTATTTCCAGGCCTCAGGTTAACATCTCTCTGTTCTGTCTTTCTGTCTCTGTGTCATCCCTCTTTCATCTGTCCTCTCTCTCATTTCTTCCTCCTTCTTTTATTCTTTCATTATTAACCCCCACCTCTTTTTCCCTCCTTGGGTCTGAGAAGGAATGCCCCAGTGCAGGAAAATGTTCTTACACAACAAAAGTCCTGACTGTGACTGTGCATGGCTATTTATAAGTGACTGGTAATTAATCCAAGGCCCACTCTAATGTTGAGGCAGATCTTTTCCTTTTTCCCTCTCACGCACTTTTGCACACAATGGGATGTTAGGCCTATACACACATGCTTACAGATGTGAATGAAAAGTGATGAAAATACTATGGCTCCATCAACAACCAGCTGCAACCTAATTACAAACACCAGATAATACGACATATTGCACACACATTCTCAAAGTTGACAGAAATGACAGACATCTTGGATAAGTATTTCTTCTTCAGTGACAACTGATTACATTTTAGTGGAGGAGCCTTCGCATGCTCGGTTTGATGCACTCTGACATGTTGATGCCTGTGCAGTGACAAAACAAGCATCCATCTATGTCTCTTGTGTAAATTCAGTGTGTTTTTCTCCCTTGCCCTTTTTAGATAGATAGATAGATAGATAGATAGATAGATAGATAGATAGATAGATAGATAGATAGATAGATAGATAGATAGATAGATAGATAGATAGATAGATAGATAGATAGATAGATAGATAGATAGATAGATAGATAGATAGATAGATAGATAGATAGATAGATAGATAGATAGATAGATAGATAGATAGATAGATACTTATTCATCCCCAGGGGGAAATTTGTTAAACACATGTAAAGGAGTTTTTTCAAATTTCACTCAGTGTGCGGTGGAGGTCATTATAAAACTTTTAACACAACGATCGTTGAATTAATTCAGCAGGATTTCTACTTTCTTTTAGGAAAAGAACCACATAGTGGAACCACAAAGCTAAAACTATGTAATAGTGGTGTTTCTACACCAGCTGCATCCTGTGTCTCTTGCAGACGACAGGGTACATTTTCATGGTTCCACGCTGCTTAAAACTATACATACGCAGTTCATGGTGGAGTCAAATATCACACAGAGCAGAGAGTGTGATGAAGAGCCTCTTCGTTACCTTTCTGTAGTTGGTGATACGCCGGTTGATGTGCTCCACCCTCTCACCACACATGGCAGTGAAGCGTACCTGCAGCTCCTCTGGGATCACATCACAGCTGGAACTCAACCTGCCACACATCTGCACCAGCGTGTCATCATTACGCGCCAGCGCCTCCAGGATCTAGTCAGAGAAAGGGCAAACAAAGGCAGCGATGATTAACTGATACGCAAATGCCTCTAAACATGCCTTTTGGAACCAATAGTGGGATGTAAATAAATTACCAGGCTTTTCTTTAAATTGGAAAAGAAAATTGAATTTGGCTGGAGAGTGGATTTTTCTACAGCATTTCATGAGCAGTTAAACCGGTATGTAAAATCCCCATGTGCTATTCATAAAGCCATGGAGATAAACCCAGATTGCGATACATATGCTGTACGTATGTCAACTCTAACTTTCCAGATCAGAGATTAGATATGAGGAGGAAGAGAGACACAAATCTCTGAGCCGTCTTAATGAGATGCCCAGTGGAGGAGAGAGAAAAGCAGGGGAGGAAATGTAACAGCAGGAAGAGACTGAAGCACAAGAAAACCCATGTGCCCCGACAGCGTTCCCAATATTAAAATTCAACATCACACAGATCTCAGAGGACATCTGGGGCAGATGGTTACAATAATGCTAAAATTACTTTCACTTTGGATGAATGGGAAACGACTTAAAGTCGGAGGAGATATGGCAAGTTTTATTTCTGTGCATGTCATTGGGTTTCATTTAGGATGCTTTTAAAGACGTTACAGCACGAGGGCTGTAAATCTAGAAACCAACTTGCAATCTCTGCTAATTTACCACGAATAAGAGATGTTGTTCATCGTGGTTTTAGGCAGAAAGCTGCTGCAAACTGCTCTTTATTTTCCACACCAGCATGTGTGCATCCATGTCGGAGTGAATCTTCTTTCCTCCGCGTATCTTAAATCGATAGAGATCATTCTGTGAACATCACTGCTGGGATGAAAAAAGCATGCACTTAACACAGCTGGGAACTAACAGGACTAAAATAAAGCTGTCAGTTTTAACAAGCATCAAGCCCCTAAATCCACACAGCAGGAGGGCTGTTAGCTGTATCCGTCTGTGCCAAAGTATTCCAAACACAAACAATTACATTATGACGTTTCAAACTTAGAGAAAAATGTCACGACAAAGTTCATCTGAATTAACAGTCGGAAATCTGATAGATTACAAATGCGACTGAGTATTCACTTTCATCCAAGCAGCACAAACAAAGAAAAACGAGGACTTGTCGTAATCATCTACTGTTACTCTGCAGCCTGGTGTGAGACAGAAGCCTGTCATGGTTTGTCTGCGTTGTTCTCCCTCATCAAGCGTGGCTCAGCTCTGAGGTGATAAACCCCAACAGCACTATAAAATCACTCAGAAGTTAATAAAACTTTCCCTCTCTTTCTCTCACTGCCATCCACAGCCAGTAAGGATTAAACAGTTAGAATGATAATAAAGGTAATTGCCATTAGTCGAACTAGACCTTCCACTTGGGCTGAACAGGGCACGATTACCCACTGGGACAAAAATTAGCTGTCAGCCTCGATCCCGCTTTCTGTGAGTATATTTTCTGTTGAGTATAAGTTCCCATCATATACGGTGCATACAGCACAAAGCCACTTTATTATATTTTGACCATAGCCCCAAAAACCAACTGGTACCCTTCATGTCACAATATATCATGATATAGATATTAGGTCGCATCATTCATCCTACTAACTGCAGCATAGAATACCTTCGCAGTGAGGCTGAAGAATCCCTTTGGTTCGACCATCTTTTCCAGTACGTGACACTTGATGCCGGCTGTGCTGTCATACTCGTACATCACTCCGTACTCCAGCTGGACGTTGTCTACGGTCAAACTGACGTGGTCCTTCTTACCGTCGATGATGGCTATGGTGTTGAATTTGTCCATCACCTCTGAGATTATAGAAACACAGGAGAATGAAGCGACGGTGATGAAACAGATCTCTGGCAGCACAAATCAGAAACATTATGGACTGTATCATGTTCTGTGATAAACACAAAAGATCTCTATCTTTACCACAAAAAAATGTGATCATAATCGCACTCTCTGCACTGTAGGAGGTCTCAGACCACCAAATCTGCAGCTCATTTTAGAGGAAGACCCTCCGCACATGGCTTCCCTCCACAACCCTCCTAAAATGATGCGCAATTCCAAGAGTATTAAGTTAACCAGCCCTTTGCTAACGCGATGACTTAATACGGCAATAAATCCTGCTCCATGGCTGTTTGCTACGAGGGGAATAGCTTTCCTGTTTAACTTTCTTATTGGGATCCATAAATCGTAGGAGGGAATTAACACTTGATGGGCCAGAGGGGGCGGCTGTTCACCGACTAACACACTCCAGATGAGCCTGTTAGGCGCTCCGTCTGACTTAACTAGAGAGGCCGATGGACTTGTGTTCCCGCGAACAAGCCTGTGTGACATCCACAAACACCTTCAGCTGAATTTATTTTTAACTGATTCCTGTTGCAGTTTATTGTGAGCGTGTGTGGTCACCTTCTACTTTACACTCGAAGCCGTCTCCATTCTCCTCAGGGGTCGGTTTCTGGTTTGTTGTCTGGTTGTCCTCCTGGGCGCTCTCACTGTTGTTGTACACCCACTTTATAGTGTCTTGCTGCAAAGGATTATTATGTTGGAATTAAGAAGTTTAATACAATGTTTTTGTACCGCAGCATAAAACATATAAAACAAGATGTTTAGTCCCTATCAGAAGATTTCTTTCTATTCATACTTTGAACTTCTATTAAACTGAATTAAGTTGTCTGGAAACATTACAGTCACTCATACACAAATCAGTGTATTGTAGCATCACTCGTGCTTAACAGGTGGCATTTCTATTGCTATAGAGGGGAGATGAGGAAAAATAAAACTCTGAATACACTGGTGTGTGTGTGCGTGTGTGTGTGCGTGAGCTGATTCTGCCCAGATATGGTGTACAGCGTTGCAGTTGGGTTGGCAGGGCATACAGCGAGAAGCCATCACAAACATATGGAAACACGGTGCTTGGTAAGACCGCAAACTCAAACTCATGCCAATATCATCAACCCACTCTCAGCCTGCAACGCAGCCTTGTGTTGCTGTCTGTTCTCTCGTCTACACAGCAAGCCCCCAGTGGGTTTTCTGCCAAGGCTACATGCTGTGCCTGCCTACTGGTCTGTGGTCTTCCGAGTGTACAACCACGAACGCGCAGGCGGGTGGGCGGACACGGACACACACACACACACACACACACACACACACACACACACACACACACACACACACACACACACACACCAAAGAGAAAGGGACAAAGAAAGAGAAAGAGGGCGGTTCCTCTACATCCATACTTGATGTAAACCAGATCTCCAGTCATGTTGGAACCCTGAAGTGCTTCATTAAGCCAGAAATCCCAGCGGGGCTCAATTATAGTGACACACTACACTAACTCACACCATTCACACACCCTTGGGTTTCTATTTTCACCCAATTTTCCCACCTTCCAACAGGTGGACTGCGCCTGCTCTCTCCCCCTACACTGCTGTCAGCCACTCTTTCAGGAAAAAGAAAAAAACCTGGCTGGCCTGCCCTCCATCTTTTACCTCCCTCTCACCCACACTGAGCTCCAGCCACCCCCAGATCCTTTCCCACCTCTCTGCAGCCTGCCAGTCTCCCACAGCAGGCCCACCGCTGTGAGCCAGAGGTCAGCGCTGGAGGAGCCAAAACTACTATTATTTCTGAGTAATGACCCAAGAGAAGGAAGGAGGGAGTCAGAGAGAGAGAAAGAGAGATATTAAGGTAACCGGGAGCTAAGAGGTCCGTCTGCTATGTTCTTTCTCACGGTCAACTCGTCATTGTTTCCCCTCTTTTTGTACCTTTTGTTGTTCTCATGATTACTCACACTTCTCTTTCTTCTAGTTGTATAAGATAACTATTACATAAATCAACATACAATGAAAAATAAATAATGTTCTACCAATTAAAATGAAATTAAAGTGTGCCCTCCAAATCAAACATAATTGCAGAAAATAAATAATCTTTTCTTCAGAGTTAACAGGTATTTTTTTTTATTTTCATAGTATACATGATTTATAACCTAAATATTGAGTCAACATTTCCCCCCTGAATTAAAACGGTTGGAAAACTGCAGTATCTAGTCAGGTTCCCTTCTTCCTGTCAATTCCTCTCACCCCGTCTCACCTGTGTGGGTCGACGGTACTTCCTGCACGCGGTGACATGAGCGATGACGCTGGCATGGCTCTCCTTGCTTACGTTGATGCCGTTCACCTTGATGATGCACTGGCCCGGGTGGAGGCCGGCGATGGCTGCCACCGTGCCTGGCATGAGACAAGCAAAGAGAAAGGAGAGTTGTCTATAGGGCAATTACTGCTGCACGTTATCATACAGGTAGGAGCTGCATCACAATGAAACAAATACCAGCACATCCCAAAACATCTTCCACATCCTGTGCACAAAATTGGGTTTGAACAACATTCCTTTTTCTTCTTTGTATTTACAACTGTGTTTCCTGTTTTGGCAGCTCAGGAGGAGTGTGAGAGAGAGCGTGGAGAGGAGGGAAGTTGTTTATCTAGAGTAGACGAGGATCCCTCTGAGGGATGTGATTCAGACCATACTGTAAGAGAACTTCAAGGTTTACAGCTATCAGAAGGACATGCATGGCTGACTAAATATTCCTCCCGTTTGTTTTCATAGCTCCTTAAGTACACACCATGCATACCTCACACTGCAATATACAGAATATGTACTCCTCTCGCTTGGTATTGTAAGGATGACTATATTGAGCTTTACTGCTTTAAGTGTTGTAAGAAAGTATGTCAACAGACAAGTCCACTGGATTTAATAATAGAACAGAAAAACAGGATACAGTCAATAAGATAGGGACAAGTGCGGTACAATATACCACATTCCAACGTTCATATTATTATAGTTGCATTGCTTTGACTGATATAATACAATAACCAATAGCTATTGGTTACTCTGGTAGGTTGCTCATTGGAAAAAAAAATCTGGTGAGCAGGATGTGTGTTTTGAAGTGTTAACATTTTCTTATTAGCACTATTGTGGACATGACTGGCCTTGGCTAGCCTGGCTAGAACTGGTACCACAAAGTTAAAATGTATTTCATCTAATTGTAATTGTCTCGCCTCTTCCTGTCTCTCAGTTTCTCTGCCTCTAATTGATATTACCTGCTCTCGTTGACCTCAGACACCAGCTGTTATGACAACCCAAGTGATCAGACACCTTCTACATCATCAGCTTTGTCTCGGGGATGAGTGCATCTAACACACAGCAGGCTCCCAGGCAACCACATCATTAAGCCAACCCATGCACACACAAACACAGGCAAGCATATTTATACCCTGCTATCCTACTTAGATTGCTTAACCTTCTCAATTGCCCTGAGAACAGCCAGACAAAGCCAGGGATTGTTTTTTGATTGCACCCTATCTTGTGCCAGCCCCGATAGCAGTGCTACTAAACACGCTGTGTTCGGAGAAAAGCAGGGACTCTGCATCTCCATCACAGGAATCTCAACCACTAAGAAAAATATATAAATAGGTACATGGAAATTATTTTGTAATGTGGAAAGAGACTGATAACCAGCTAATTCTCCGTTTTGGCAGCACCATTAAGCAACCAGCTGAGCCACATGGAGAGCCTGAGTGAGGAAAATTGGCCCCTTGTGGCCAAGGCACGCACACCCACAAATACTGGTGCGGCATCTGCTCGCCAGCTGTGCCCCAATAACACGATGAATCAAGACAGCTCAAGTGGTAGAAGTGGCGATCTCCTACCTCTCCCAACAGCATGGACCACAGAAGGGCCGAAGCCACGAATCTGGAAACCCAACCCATCCGCGGAGTCTGGGATCTTTATCGTCCTGGTGACAAGAGGAGGAAAATTAAGCTGATACAAATTATGCTGACAATATTTATTTGATCCTACCGTAACACGTATGCACACATTAATGCATGTGCATACAGTATGTAGAACTGACTTACTCTCTAGGCTTGGTGCTAACCAGCACCCTGAGGGGTCCCTTGCTGTTAAAGCACTGCCTAAGGAGAGATTCCACTTCAGAGAAAGGCCTGAGGAACACCAGGTCTCCATTTATGGCAAATAACTTCTTCCCCGCCTCCAGGCCAGCCATCTAAAAAAGAAGAGAAAAGAGCAGATGATCCAAAAATATTAAGTCAAGCATCAGTTTTTAATGTCATACAGAATCACAATAAAATGTTTGTCATTTTGAGCTTCAAGACAACTTTTTTGGGATAATATCCAATTTATATGTCAGAGATATATTTCATCAATAAGTATACAGCTGGATCCTGTTGTGGATTTAATTGACCCAGATTGAATTTTAAAAGCAACCGTGTATGCAATTCAGACCATACAGACTCATTTTGTGCTACTTCAGGGCTGGAGGGAATTATGGGTCATGAGCTCATATTGATCACATTTGCCTTCAAACTCCTCGGTCCCATATTCATCTAGCAGATCAAAGCTAAACACCAAAGGAGACCTCAAAAATATGGTGGCCTTTAATGCGATCCATTTCTGCACGATAATGCGTCTAAAGTTAGCATCCGTGCCGATCACCATAAAGCAGGTTAGAGATTTAGATTTTGTATGACTGATGATTGAACCACATTTTAACAAGAAAAGGCTTCTGCTCACGCCCATCTGCTATAAAGACATCTCAGCTTTGCAGAATATCTTTGAGGAAACAAAATCAAATGCAGCAGAATTATGTTAAATTACAGAGGGGATACACTGAACCACAGTCTGAAAACCATAAAGCCAAAAACACCCTTAGATTTAGGGCCCTACTTTGTTACAACAGACATTACATGGATTTATACAATAGGAAACTCCACTCAGAAAGGACCCAAAAGTATTAATACCGACATAATTTTGGAAATCATTCAATAAGCATGTATGTAGTGTGAGTGTGTGCGTGTGTGTGCGTGTGCGTGTGCATGTGCGTGTGCGCGCATTCTCACCTCAGCTGGGGAGCCCTTCTCTACAGATTTGATGATGGGGACTCTGTTTCTCTCTTCCAGTGTAAAGCCGTAGCCTCCATCACTGGGCCTTATCTGGAAAAAAACAACACGTCTCCCATCAGAAAAATCCCAAGCCAGCCGACCGAGACACTTTCACAGAGCACAAACACACAACAGAAGCAGATACTGCTACGGACAGATAGCAGCCATGGTCGTATTTGCTCGCGCCTTAGAAAAGAATGCTTACTGAGGTGTAAAATGGACTTTTGCAGTGTTATGACTTTTACTTCTCACAGCTGTGTGCTTCCTTATGATTTACCGTGCCTTTGGTTTGTTCCGAGTTGTGGCTACGTTATAGCAAAGTCATAGTATTTTAGACAGGATGGGGCTAATCAATCAATAAGCCACCAAGGAGGACAATAAGCAGGCACTCACCAGGAGAGACTTGGAGATGACGTTCTCAACTATCTTCAGGTCGTGCTTCATAGGTTTGTGTTTGGTGTTGGAACCCTCCATCTCCTCATCAGCGAAGAAACGAAACAACAAGGGCTCGTCCTTGAATTCACTCTTTTCCAACACTGAAGGAGGTAACAGCAAAGTCATAACAGAGTAAATGTCAGAAAACTGACAATACACTTGCTGAAAAATCATATTTCTGGCAACCAGTGCGTTTTAAAGTGCAAGGTCCAACATCAAATATGAACGGACGTTGAGAACTTGTCAGAAAAAGTTATTTTTGTCTGATCTTTCTCAGGGTAATGCATTTTTTAACTGCTTTTAACCTCAACGGTATTATGTACTTTTGACATGACTTTGACAACCAAATTCTAATGAAATGAATGGAAACCAATGGCCGTGCGGAAGGGCAGATAACTCTTTAACATTTTATAATCCAATCCAATTACAAATTGGATAATCATGTCATAGTATATGTGATTTTTTATTTTTTTTAAAGGGCTAAAACATAAAAAAAATCATTACAATTGTCCTACAAGACAACCAGATAAAATAAAAAAAATGGTCTAGTTCAGTGGCCCAGACTGCCTATTGATTTATTGAAAACTCTCTTGAGTATTCATTCTTTTTTGGGCACAGTCGGAATATGTGCAACTCTTTACACTTAGAGAAACAGCATAATTATGGTGCTGTGCATGATTAGAATATATTCAAATGATGAATCAAGCATTTGTCATGATGTTAAGACGTTTGAACGTTATTAGTCACATGCCAAATTCAGCAAACCAAAGCAGTTTAATACTATGTATCCCAATTTGCACAAACACACACTGTGAGAGAAAATGAGACCCCACTTTCATTGCATGAACCCAGTCTCCACAGCAACAAAATGCCTTCACATAGACTTGGTGAAGGAGTTTTGAAAAACAACCCTATTCTTCGTTCCACTTCAGATATAAGTTTAATAACCACATTGTCAGGCCAAATAACGCACTGGCAGGAATGGCGAAATTATCCTGAAGGATGTGCAAAAGTGAAAAGTGAAAAGTTTGATGGCTGGGACTGTTATGTTCCATGGATCTGCAGCTAATTTGTAGAGTGAGACTTGAACTGTGGGTAGTTTGGAGCAGTTACATCATGGAGGTACAAGGACACACTGTGACTGTACCGTAGTGTGTATGATGTGGACTTTGGCAAGAGGGAGGAGCAGAGTTAAAAAACGAGTCTGACTCGCATAAACAAACTGCAACCATGGCTACTGACCATTTTGCCCTTAAACTGAAAAACATCCATGTGTTAGCTGCCAAGTTCTCACAGCGAAGGCAAAACCTGCATGTGCCCGGTACTTTGTTACTTAAGTTCAGATGCACAAAAGTTAAGGATAGCATGCATACAGCCGTAGCCCGAACCACACATACGACTGACAAATGCATTCACTGGATTGGAAATATGTTCTATTCCTGTAGCGAGTCAAAGGGATTATAAGTAGAAATGGAAAGAGAACAAGAGTGGTTGTGTTCTAAAACAGGATGCTAAATGCCAGGCGCCCTCCGTGCGGTTTCTCCAAAGCATTCGACTCTTATTTAGTAAATGATGGAGAGAATTCCACTGTTTGTGAACAGCAAGATCAAGAACTTTTTGGGGTTTGTGAAAATCCTCTGCAGTGAAAGGTGCTGTACCGTGGTGCATGAAGCCATTGTCGCACAGCTCCACCCCCAAGATCAACGCTTCCTCCCTGGTTCTGCAGTCCCCCTGCACCAGAAGACACGGGAAAGAGAACGAGTGGGTGCAGAGGAGAGATGTTTAAGCATAAAGAGTGGAAAGAGTAAACAAGTCAAGGGGAAAAAAGAGAAAGACACAGAACAAAGGACATTGTATGTTTAGAGAGCAGACAAAATGTCACACTCAAACACATCCCACCCCCCCTCCTCCTTTGTTCCTGCATCCAAAATCCCTTAGGCCAGCAGAGCCACTCCACGCTCCATCTTGAACACAGCCAGAATCATGTCTAGACAGCAAAGTGTGACAGCTTTTGAAGTCCCACTGAAGAAGTCAGAGCTATTCCGCTGGCCTGGGTCAAACGCATTCATATTCATATGGACTACCACACATATACGCACTTCAATGCACACACAAACATGTGACGTCTGCCATTGATTCTGTGGTGGTGGCCGTACACATTTCATTTCTTTGTTGTCATCCTGGACAGGACTATCAATCTGTCAACCTCAAAGCTTCCTGTCAAAGTCAATAAAGCTCAGCTGTCGAATCAGTTCTGCTTTTCTCTCTTCGTTTCCTTTCGGCTCCGCTGAGAGCCTCAAGTCTGGTGGCAAGAAACGCTTTGTTGTCTCAGTTCCTTTCCTCTGTTGCACAGTTGAGGTGGCCCGCAAAACGACATATACAACAATCAAATTGACATGTTTGAAGTTGTGCATTATTTCAGGAAAAGCTTTTCACACATGTAAAACAAATCTAATTATTTATCCCTTTTTGATTCACAATTTTGCCTGGAATCATTTATTTGAACAAACACTTGGTTGACTGTTCACTATTTGATCATATCGTGATCAGACACCCAATGATATTTGATAAAAGATACGGTTGGTCATATTTTAAAGTGTAGGAAGCTAAACCAGGGTTTACCTGTGCAATAAGCCAGTCTATGAGCTTGTTGGCCATCACCACTGATTTGTAGGTCCGCAAATGGTAGTCCTTATCCCTGGATTGGTAAGAAAAACAGAAAATTTAATGAGAAGGATGAGGAAAACAAAATTCTACTTTCAAACTTAAACTGTGCCATGTTACTTTTCAATTCAGTGACTCACTTTCCCCGTAATAAATCCAGATGGTGAACATGTGAAGTAGTAATTTCTTGGTCCATTTAAACACAAATAGCAATGAAGCCTAAAAGAGGGCTAATAATTCCAACTGTCAGAAAGGCGTGGTCACTTTTCAAGCTCTGGCAGTTGCGTCATAAATCTGTGTGAGTTTCTGGGAGTCGGTGACGGGAAAACACCATTGAGCATGGCTGGTAATGGCCCCTGCTGTGTTTGGCCCTAGGGTGCTCCATGTCAGTCTGGTGTTGATGTTCCCAGTGTTACCCACACTGCCGCACAGGCCCCGAGAATGCCGTCTGAAATGGAGCTGTGACTTTTCCCATGAACACAGGGGGCTCCCCGGGGACTCGCAGGGGCCGAGCTGCAGGCCGGGAAAGTCCAGAACCACCGTGACTTACACCGCTCCACCACTTGCACCACATGCCAACACTCACTCAGACACACACACACACACACACACACACACACACACACACACACACACACACAAACCGCACATACACATGCCTGTCTTGCACACAAGCAGTTCAGAGAAGTAAAAAATGACGTGTGCCAAACTGAAGTCCAATATCAGCTGTCTGGAGCTGTTCAAAATGTGAAGCATGAGAAGCCAAATGCTGCCCTGTTTCCTCCACAATGGGGCATTCTGTTGCGTAACTGTGTTTGACAGCCTGAGTTGGTCTCTGATGATGACGATGGTGTTGGTATTAGCCGGTGAGGCACGCTGCCCTGCCGTCCCATGCATAAACCACTTGGACCAGAAGAGAAAAAGAGAAACCCTGTTTTGTCCCTAAATGGGATACTGGCGAAAGGGAGACTGGAGCTAGAGCGGCTGGTGCACAGTGAGGCTGTCAGAGTGAAAAATGGGGGTAAACAGCGGTCCAGTGGGCAGCCATATGTCCGGCATGAGGAAACAGCAGTTTGAGGAGTAACAGAAGGAAAGGTCAGGGAGGTGGTTTTTAACTTGCCGTCCAAAGAGGAAAGTTTGCTTTGACATTTTGTTCGCAGTAAATGGATGACGAAGGCAAACGTTGCATTTTCAAAGCATTCTTTGAAATATATTATGCAGGGGATGCTGAAAGTTCAAGATTTAATTAACTGTTTCAGTCTTGATGGATTACTCAAGTACAGTGCACCATATCATTAGTTATTTTAAAAAAATCCTACACATCCATCTGTGAATAGTGAGTTTCTGGAGGTCTTATCAGCACAATGAAGAAAACGTGTCGATGTTTATCGACACTGAACTGAAATGTTGTTTTTTCCCTTCTGTGTGAAGATAATTTATGATTAACCTTTTCTGCATTGTGTGGGTTTGAAGCCTCTATGTGTGCATTTTGAAAAATGTCTTCTTATTACATTAATACACAAACAACTGTGTGTACACAGTATTCGCCTATAGTGGACTTTTCTAACGCATAATCAGATTCCCTGGAGCTTTCTTGTGAGGAAAGCTCAGTGTGAGGGGGGGAACAGAAGTTATGTGGGGGTGTAGGTGTATGGGGGTGTGGGGGTTGGGGGGGTGTACGTCCCCCCCCCCCCTTTGTTTCATCTATCTCGCCCTGCCAGGAAATTATACCTAATTAGGCAGGGGCTGGTTGCTCCAATTAAACTCTGGCATTCCCAGGGCCAGTGATGCATTGTACTGCTCTCAGTGAGAACACACTGCACAGATACGCTGGATTACAACACACACACCTCTCGAGCAGCAAGAAGAGTTTTTACTTCAAGAGATTTGGCTTGAATGCTGACACACACACACACACACACACACACACACACACACACACACACACACACACACACACACACACACACACACACACACACACACAATCACCCGTTAGGCCTTTTGGTAGCTGGATCAAACAGAAATAAGGAGAAGATACGATGCAGGAATACATGCAGGATCAGCGTGTCCCTTCCAGCTATGGCACAGTTTTGTTGGTGTGAAATTAAAGCTTTTCTGCGGGCCATTTGGAAACTAGCATAAACAGGCAACCTTGATGCGGTACTTTGTGGCAAAACACATTAGCAGCCTGCTCCTCAAACACTGTTCAAATGGAGATTTTAAAAAACAACACAGAAAACCAAAACACGCCAGCAAATCACTCCTAAGAAATGAGATTGCTCCACTTCAAACCCTGTTCAGCAAAGGGATGTTTCATCATATGTGCCAGAATTGCTCAAAAACACCTGTTTCACATTTTGTTCAGTGACTATTTCATGGGCATGCATCGCATGTTTACACTAATTATCCCCTCTAAGATAAATTAATGGAAGCTTACTTTTATTATTCCAAGTGTTTATCTGAATGACATAATGGCACACAGAACTCATTCAGATTTCAGTACTGAAACTCTGAAAACAAGTTTTGAACTTCAGATTCCCAAATGGCTATTTTGATCATGTTGTACGTTGAGGAATTGGAATCGATGTTTGTCTCCTGCAGCATGACTTTGTGTCAGGCCTTTGAAAGCACAAGATCAATAAACTGTCGGTCACGCTCAGTGAAATGTGAATGACCTGCCCATTGTAACTGTGGCCACTTTAAAATGCTTTATAACAGGTATCAGGGTATTTGTATCCGTGATCCACTTACTAGCTTTTTCTGAGCCTTCAACCGTATTACACGATTTCATCCAAAAATAAAGTTGACTTAGTTTTCATGGCAATGTATTTGTCATGCAGGGCCAGCAGCTGTTGAAATTTCGCACATTGCACTTTTGGAACTTCTCATCCATGTTGGCTTCAAGTTAACGCTTGACCAAGAATAATGCTGATGCTGACCATCTGGTAGGTTGAAAGCTCCCTGAAAAGCCAGTAAGAGGGCTAGCAAGAGCAAGTGATTTGGAATTGCTTACTACAACTACTACAACAAATATTTCAAGAGGAGACCTTGCCTCTGTCACTTTTCACGTTGTACCATATCAACATTTTCCCGAAAAGCTATTACATGCTGAAAATGAACTCTCAAAAGCACTAAGAGAGATTCATCCCGATGTTGGCCATTTATCCGTGTCCCAAATTACCCAGACGACTTCTAACATGATAGACTCAATCTTACTTACTGCCTCATCACTGATACCGGGCAGATAAAACCTGCCAAGCTGGATCACCCACACGCCCTGCCGCACTCCATCAAAATTTGTCAACTCCTCCCAAGTCAGTCCCTCTTTATTTTTAAACTGAGCTTTTTAGAAGTAAAAGCCAGGTGCTACGCTATTGGGGCCCCACCTGGCTGTGTTGCAACAGAGTGGAAAAGAAAATGGCTGCCTACCTGATGACAGGAGTGAAGAGGCTGTGAAGACGGCAGAAGAGTCGAACGCCCTAAGAAAAATAAGCAAGGCGCTTTTGATTAGGTGAATGGCAAGTGTGTCAAATGTGATTAATATTAAATTAAGCTCCGCTGTTACCTTAGATATGACGTCATGCATGTCACTTCTGGGGTGGTAGGTGCCATCGTCGTAGCGAAAGCGGTACAGTACAGGCTCAGGTTTGAACTGGTGTTTGTCCGTGACTAAAAATGCAATTCAAAACATAAGCAGGTTTCTGAAAGGAGAAGTGCCCAGGATGAAAGATGGAAGAAAAAAAAAGTTTCAAAACTTAAGGGGGCGTTATTCATATTGCGTTAAATTTGAAAGTATAAGAGGTTTAAAAACATATTCAAGCCAAGCAAGGCTTCATGGTGAAACAAGCTTTCCAGACGAGAGGAAGACTCAAACCTCATACAGAGTGGTCACAGATAACACAGCTGCTCAGAGCTCTCTGCTCCTCTTGCTTTAGGGACTTTGTCGAAGGCCCTCCAAAACAGTAATAACAGTTGGCTCTGTATTCTTGGCTGCAGCCATGAGAGTTTCATTAAAGGTTTTTATGAAAAGATATTCTCTCATTTTTCACATGGGCATTTCTAACAGCACTGTGAGAGAGCTCCGAGGGGCTCCGAGTTATTCCTCTCTGTCAGTAACAGCTCTAAAGCCCAATCTCATTTCTCTGTGAGGAAGCAATAAAGTACCCCTGAGTGATTTAAGATACAACTTGGCTTGGGGCCCTACTCTTTTGAGGAAGAAAAAAAAAAACGTGCAGAGCAGTGTGCGCCATTTAGGGTGAATGCAAAACCCTTAGCCAGCTTAAGGCTCATGCACCAAATACACTTGTTACCCAAAGCCACGGAACAGACACTGAGCACATATTTCACAAACATTACGCCAAGAGGAGATTAACATTCATAATCCCTTACCTAAACATTGTGTCAAGGGAGTGGGACACCTGCTAAGACATACGTAAATAAAACATCTGCACTGTAGGCTGAAGCCAGGGAGTGAAAATATTGTGAAACTGCTTGCTGAATGAGAAACATTCACTAGTGGCAATAGGTTAGGTCAGGCAATGACAGGCATTTGCATGCACTATACTGTGTATTATAATACGGGTAGATCAAATCAAGCATTCTGATTGGTTGAGAGTGAGTCACGGGGTGTATTTTATTCAGCCATAAAGTACTGTACAGCCTGTTTACATTTAGACCGTTCCATATCAGTGCGCACTTAAAATAACAGGTAGATTTAAATTGTGCGACCGTTAGTTGTCATTTCAAGCTTGACAGTTACCAAACATGTTTTGTGTAAACTTTAATATTGTAACGTCTGCAGTAACGACTCGCAGACGTTGGTTTCCTTAACTTGCAGGTTTATTGCTTCAGTGTTCACAGGATTGCAACGGGGCTCTTCGCTAGCAGTAGCTCAAACGGAACAGCTAACAAGATCACGTAGCATCCCCCACACTAGCATAACGAACGACAACACACACGTCACTTCCTCCCTAACCTAGCTGCGCGTCGGGCCTAACAACTCCCTTGAACAGTACATTATTGCACGACACAGTACTGCCTCTCGTACCTTATTGCTTAAGCACAAAGTAACTTAGACTGTGGTATATTTGGTTATAGATATGGAACAGCAAAGGATGATAAAGAAAGTCTTAGTGGGAAAAAAGGAAAGGAGAAAATTGAGAGAACTAACCATGGTGGATGATTCCATTCTCCAGCAGAGCTTGACCCAAGTGAACCCCTTCCTCTGGGTTGTCTGTCTCACCAATTTCCATTAGCCAAGACACAAACTCACTGGGGAAACACAAAAGGCAACACTGATATAATAGCGCACATACTCACTCAGGGATAACACAACAAACGTACACAAAACCCCCATGGGGAAATCCCATCACTCTTGAAAAGAGAGAGTGTGTTCAGTGGAGAGCGCTTTGAATTAACCCTCAATAATCTGTAAATTGGAAAAAGTGGTGGCCTTTGTGGAGACTAAGGCAACAAACACTATCTTGGCGAAGAGGGATGATATATTTACTGCTGGGGGCCACATCTGTCCAGCAGGTTTTAGTTTGTGTTTGGTCGAGTTCAACTTAATTTATTTTAGACACACGATGAAACACGATGAAATCCAAACTATTTAATTGAATCTCGGGAAGTTCATGATGGAAAATAAATGATCATTTTTCATTTACAACTGGAAAGAGGAAACAGACCAACTCCCAGAAAAACAAACATGGCATCCGATTTTCTGAGGGGCCCAAATGACCTAAACGGAATAATTCTCCATAATTTAGTGACCGGGAGAGAGAGTAAAAGGAGAAAATAAGGAAGGACTTAGAGGGTTGAGGGCAAAGTGGCAGTAGCCTATCCGATTAAATCCCAGAAGTCCCGTCTCCCTATAACAGACAAACAAACACGGCCAGCAGCACCACCGGATTTCTGTGGAATTCACTTGCAGGCCATGACGGTGGTGGTCGGGTTTCCGCGTCGAGCCAACTGGGGCAATTACAAATGTTTTCAGAGAAACAACTGCCCAAACACCCCACCTCCGTCACTCTTTAACCACTCATCCGTGGCGTCTTTTCTCTACGCAACAGACCACAGGGGGAAAACACAAGTCTACAACAACGTCAATTTGTCAACCTCTGCACCTTAGCCATGGAAGGAAAAACACCATGAAAGTTTGGACTGTGAAGTTCTCATGGCCTCCAGCAGATTAGGGTCACATATGCAATAGACAGTTTCACGCAATTAAAATCTACATGTGGAACGGGGCAAAATGTACCAAATCAAAACATCCCAATATTTAAGACGTATGAGAGTACGACTAATGGTGTTTGGTGATACGTGTTTCACTTTTCACTCAGCTTTTATTAATGGGCCTCAAGTTAACTTATTGCTACAAGCAATGGCTCACTTTACGAATGCCAAAGTTAGAAATGTTTTGGTTATTGAGAGTTAGATAAGAAGATCAATACCACTCGCATACGTCTGCTCAAGATGAAGCTACTGCCAGTAGCCAGTTAGCTTAGCTTAGCAGCTAGCCTGGTTCCGTTGGTAACAGGTAACAAAATATGCTTAGCAGCATCTCTAAAGCTTATTAATTATTACATCCTGTTTGTCTAATTTACACAAAAGTGTGAACTTGACAAGTGGTCTTACTCTGTATTTGTACAGACTAAATAAATAATATAACATGTAAACTAGTGAACTATGGAGGTGCTGGTAGGTGGAATGTATTCCTCTGAGAGAGAGCCAATAAGCGTATTTCCCTAAAATGGCAAACTATTGCTTTAAGTTTCTCTACACCACTACATTAAGATAATCAAATCCCAGACAGTATCTACATTCGTACCATACTGTGTAAGGGGCTGAGGGGCCGGGTTATTCGAGGCATCTCCATTGCAGCTAGAGGGCTCCACCCACTCCTTCAGGAGAGCATTGGGATCAGGTGTGGGAAGAGACACACCTGGAGCTCATCTCCTCGTCAGGGAGGGGAACAAACGTCAAGCAGGGAAGCTGATCAGGAGACATGCTGAGAGAGAGAGGTGTAGAGTGGCTGCTCCCTGAGAGCGCCAGGGTTGGGGAGTTGAGGTCTGTAAGTCAGCTAGCGACCCGGCTGAAAGAGTTACATTTTGTGGTTTCCAGTTTTTTTTGTGTTACTTGGAGTTTTGTTCGATGAAAGACTGCGGAACTGACTCCCACTGACTGCCACTTTTTTCAGTGTCCTCCGTACCGTCCTGTTACAATTGGTACTGTATATTAACTGATGTATGAATATACCTCCCTGTTCTATGTCTGAAATGCTGTCTACATCCACATGCAGAAGCAGCATTTCTTTTTTTTTTTTTTTTCACCTTCTGCTTAAATTTAACATTCGTGTGAGCAGATGGCGCAAAAGGTGAATGCCAAGTAACGTCAAAAAGAGAACAGAGGCTGACAAAGACAAAGAGCATTTCTTGCAGGGTGTCTAACCTTTTCGTTGAGCTTTTAAAGGGCTTTTCTTCAACGTATCACAACAAGCAGACACGTTATGTGCAGAAAGGACGCTTTGAATCGCTTTTGTTTTTCCGTCTATTCCAGGTTTAAAATTGGATGATATAACTGCAAGCTAGGTGGCTGTCGCACACATTTTCTTTGATGAATTACACTGTCACAGGAACCAAACCAGAAATGTGATTGTACAACTTAAAGGGGAGGAGCTCGGGACCCAAAAATAGCCTTTGGCTTTAAAAAAACAAACAAAAAGAGAGAGGTGTCGAAAAAGAATAAAGGCAAAGTATTTCACAATGGTGGGGGGGAGCGGGTTGAGTTAAAGCCATAGGCAATGTGGCTTTCATCAGAGACATCCCATGCTGGTTCCAATTCACCAATTACGCACACATGTGATCATCTCATGATCGTCTCAGACAGGGGAAGTGGCCAAGTTGTGGATAGAGGTGCCCATACATGACCAACGTTTGATCCTTTTAATCTTTTTAGCCGACAGATCCATTCCTCCTCCAGACCTCAAGGGATCTGGTGTTGTCTGCATGGACCAAAGGAGAAATTAATTCCTCATTCCCGACCACCGTCCTATGTAACATGGCCACAACTATGCCCAATTGGAATTTTTTTCTTTTTTTTTCTTTCTCTTTCCATGCTTTTAAAAATAACAGGGATTTTGAACTGACTATTTAAGCTTTGGTGATTACCAGTCACAAAACATCTCTGTAGCACATTTTAACGAATGGAAAGCATGGCTCATTCTGAAAAGTAGTGTGGCGTTTACAAGGCAAATTTGTTATGGGATTTTTAAGAGTCAAGATAGGGTCACGGTTTATATAACATCCAACCAACACTGTCTCATGAAACTATTTTATTCCCAACCCCTTTTAAATTGCATAGTGTCATCACAGCTGTCCCATTAGAATTTTTATTTTCAAGCACGGAGAGCTCTTCTGCTGCAGCCAGCTGGTTGTAGATTTTATTATACTGATTCAGCTTTGTCACCTTTTTTAAATGTCACAGTGTGCTTCCCACAAAGGCCTGCAATGTGGCAGGAATGGACTGAGGTTGGGATTGAGGTTACAGGTTTGTGCGTTTATTCAATTCAGGAGTGAAAGAGGTGCGACATCCCATCAAGATTTCCTGTAAAAAGCTGCAGCATTTCCAGCAGATAGTTTGGTGAGCACATGTTTCTGTTTCTGGTTCTGATGAACATCAATGATGGGAGTTACAGTCCGTGCCCGCTACATATTTACATTTTTATTCTAAATGTAAAGAGCGTTTCTGGACCCGAAACCGCAATTTCAAACCCACTTTAGTACTCATTTACTGCGCGAGAACCTGGCAAGACGATATGACAGCAAGACGTCTACATCTTACATGATGAAAGCAAAATACCGAAATGGGGGCATCAACTCATGCATGCTTAAAATAGCTCAAGGATGGGATTTGGAGTTAAGCTTTACAGTAAATATTCTCAACTATCAACAAACAGAGGATAGATGGACATATTTAGACTCATAACAAGTAAACATGGAAGGACAGTATGTTGGCATGGTTAGGCTGAGGAAATGATGAACATGTTACAAAGACACACACACAGCTGCGTTATGGTATAATGGGCCCTTTACTGCAGTTACCTCATGGATTCCTCAGCAGTAAGCTGATTGTAATCTAACATGGGCAATGGAGAAAGTGGGCAGTCAGCTGAGCGGCACAGGGATATCTCCCTGTGATTTACGACTGGCATTCAATGGCCGATCCGTCCCCAGACACCACACCAATAATCCTTTTAAGATTCATGGGCTAAATCTGGCTGGATTTGATTTTCCCATGACTGAGACTACAGACATACATAACACAGAGCCGCCTGAACAAAAAGCACTGACGCTTTCATTTTCCCAGCTGCTGTCTTTAGAAATGCTTGGCCATTTAAGAATTTAAATCAGGGATGGATTCATTGATCTATGTTGCAATAGTGTAATCTGTATAATCTACCAGATGATGTAGGTGCTAATAGTATTGATTTCATACTGTACAAAGACTCTCTGTCTACTTCTCAAATATATAAAGACCTGTATATCTGCAATTACAAAGAATTAGATATTCATTCTGGTTTATCTTACGGCACAGTCATCCACTCTGACTCTCCCTCACAGCTACACAGCTCACACTGATGTGACACAGAGGAACCCAATACCCAGCAGCTTCCTCACTGGACAAATCAATGTGGCGAGGTTAGCGGCAAGAATCTTACCTTCCCAGGAAGCACTTGGGGAAGGTGGTGAGCTTGCGTTTACGGTCCTTAATAAGGTTACCCTTGGCCATGAGGTGGTAAAGTTTCTCTCCCTTCTCTGACACCATCACCCACGTATCCTGCTCCATGCCGAGCGTCAGACCTATGCAGCAGGGGAGGAAAGAAGGGAGGGTGCAAAAAAGCCTGTCAATATCTTGGCATTAACAATCTTTGCACTCAGCTCCTAGACTAGAGGTGACACTGATTACTAGCTGGAGAAGGTTAATGTCTCCTAATTTGACAAGATAATTAGCAATGTCTTTCAGTGTCTGTGCTAATATTCTTGAAAACATTAATGACTGACACCATGAAGAGATGACCGTGTACACAATCTCAAAATGGGTACGATAAGACACAGAAATGTATACTTTTCCTTGTCAGAATGACAACCTGCTAATCTGTTTTAACACCCTTAATTGTGTTAGCAATGACACACACAATATCACCGCATCCCTCGCTTTTTTTCTTCTTTCACTCTTGGATGCAGATCCCACAACTAAATGGTTGGTATTCCCCCCCAACCCCCCCCCCCCCCCTTTATATGAATACTCTGTATTAATTTATCCAAATACATCATATATTCACAGCTATTTGATTCAAGACAGATGTTGAGAAGAAACAATAAAAGGGGAAATGAGTTTCCCTAACTGACCACTGCCCCCCACCCTGATACTGATACAGTAAAGCGCCTTCTTACTTTTCCTCCGCTCCCTCTCTTTCATGATGGCCTCCAGCCACTCCTGCTTCTCCTCCGGGGTCTTGGCCATGCAGACGAACCACTTGTTTTTGGCCGTGTTGTGGATCTTCCAGCCGTTGTTTACTATGTTCCCGCTGCTGTGGTAGTCAGCTGTAACGCAGACATGAGATTGGCTTCACTGCTGTTATAAAGTCCTTTACTTGCAAGGGGTGGATCGCCGCAAATCAAATTTTTATTTAACTAATTTAGGCTCAGAGTAATTTTACATGTTTGAAGGGGCGGGCAATCAATCAGCAGTTCAAAACACATCAATAACATGAGACACAACTCCAGTGACTTGCTTCAGAGAAAACAAAGTAAAATAGCGTTGTGATAGCAACACGAAGGCAACAGGAAAGAAAAGGAAACAGACCAGAACAGACGAGACATATAGAGCTTTCTTATACAGTAGTGTGCAGCCTCTTTTCCCCAAACATTCATCATGAAACTATTGAGAGTAAAGTACTCTAGTTCAGTGCAAACACTCAATGTGGGCTCATTTTTCACAGCTCTAGTGCTGGCCCTACCTTCTCTATTGAGTGCTTCATTGATTATCGCTCTTCTCCTTTAATGAGATAGACGAGAGTACACACAATCAGAAGAAGAACCATCCATCAGCATTATTTAATGCTGAGTGTTCAGAATAGTCCACAGAGATGGAGACTACTTGTGATTCACCTCCTACGCTCAAATATAGAAGCTAAGAATGTTAAAAACCCAAAGCAAATGGACATGAACTCTTGACCGTAAATTGAATCGCTGACATTATTTCCCTTTCTTCGGAAACATTTCAAATGCTTCACTGCCTGACCTCTGATTTTCTCCCTCCACGGGTGTAACAGAAAGCAAACCATTACAATCATCAATTACAATCAATCTAAAAGCATCTACACTGTGGTGTCCTTTTTATGGTACGCCTCAAGGGCGTATTTCAACCTTCGGCAGCAAGTGTGTGCCTGGGAAAAAAAAGTCAGGGCGCTTTCATTTTGTAAGAATCCAAGTTAAAATACTCCTGTCGACCCAGATTTCAGATTGAGATCTCCCGCCTGTGGTGCAGAACACCCAAGAGTTACTGCACCGCTGCCTGCCTCACGTGTTTATTCTCCCTCTCCGGACCCAAACCCATCCACCTCTCGCCAAAAGCACCCAATATTATGGCCCATCTAGGTCTGTTCGAGAGGAAATGATGGCGTCTACAAATATAAATGATAATCAGTGGCTATGTGAGGCCAAGAGACACAAGAGCTCAAGTTCACCAAGTACCAGCAGCAGCACAGTCCCAAGAACATGTAACTATAGAAAATAATGTTTATAGGTAAATCTTGTTTTTCCATCGGTAAACCAAGTATAAAATCACATGTTGTAAAGGTTCCTGTGAGGGTTATTATGGCATATCTTTAAACCGCAGCAATGCTGAAATAAAAAATGAGCGTCCGAAAGCCAGAAAGAGAAAATATAGGACCACTCACCCGTGCCATCATCCACATTTTCCACCTCCATCACCTCTGTGTTGATTCTCCCTCTGAACAGGTAGCGCGGACCCTCTGTGGCCGTCTTGCTGTTTTTTAAACGCCTGGGATGGAGAGAAGCAAACAAATCATGTCATGGTATTGCTTACTGAGTAATTTGTATCACTCACAGTTCATTCAAGAGGCTAATTATAAACATCTGATGTTTGTCTATGTGTACTAACCACATTAAGAGAGGACAATGCATTTAGATTAGTAAAGGTCAGGGCAAAACACTTTTGACTTTATTTGTCTTTATTTAGTAAATTAATGGATCTGTTTAATGCACTCCCTGCATGCATTACACTTTATACAGCACATGCAGTAAAAAAAAGAAAAGAAAAGAAAAGCTAAAACAGATGGCAACTTGGTTCGTGCCAAAAAGCACATACAATGGATGTAGCATTATTGTTAGCAACTGCATTTGTAGCTTAGTGCCTGCAGAAGCACAACAATGGTCAGCAATCAGCAAGAGTTTCCTGACTCAACTTGCACGGATCATAATAAATGTCATATCATTTAGTATACTTCCTTACAAACTACCTAAAAGATAAATCTACCAGGAAAAAGGAGTCCACAGTTGGTGGTTCGTATTCCCACCTAGACTAATCACGTGTCGCCATTTCCCTAAATTAAAAAAATAAATTCCAAATCCTTCTGTCACGGGTCTCCTCTACTGCATGACTTCTTTCAACTCCCTCACAAAAAAGTGAAATGCTTCTCACAGTGCAATGCTCTCTTTTCTTTAGCAATGTAAAGGAACTTGCACAAGGACTTATTCATAAAGTTATAATGTTATGTAGGAGTACACATGATGGAGGGGACATTTTAATTAGTATAAACAATATTTGCATTCGGTCTCTTAAAAAAATACACACTGTAATAAGAATTGAAATGTATCTTCTGATTTGTGGATTTTGCCAGTAGAGTAATGAATAAAAGAGGGTCAAGACACCTGTTTTTCTTCTTGCAGTAGACCAGAAGCTTGTCAAACAGGAAGAAAATCCTCTCTTGTATGTTTCCAGCGGAAATCTTCAAGAGGACGCCGTGCATGAGCATCTCCGTGCATGTGTCTGTGATATTGGAGCCCTGCAAACAGACATGTGGGCAAAAGGTCAAACAGGAAGAAAAAAAAAAGAGTGAAACAGATGCTTGGACATAGATTGACACACAGGAATGCAGGAAACAAGGTATTCAAACTAGCAAATCATTTGAATGTGAATTTTTTTTATCTGAAAGAGAAAGTTTCTACAAATTAATTCTATACCATTCAATGTTCACACGTAGTGACTGAACAGGAGGAGGGATTACAAAGCCCAGCCTTTCCTGTTCCCTCTCTCAGGGGTCTGTAAAAACACTCCCTGCTTCCTCGGAGCCGATTGCTGTGGGACTTTAAAATGCACGGCCGTTAATAGCTTCTATAGAATAACATCCCGTCCAGTCAAACCATGTGTTGCATTGTCGCGCCTGGCCACCACATTGGTTGGGGTTCCTGCTGCAAGTGATAAAGTGTGCTGTCTTTCCCCTTACCTTGCCTGCTCTGGGAATTTATGTACCACGTTTGATCGGCCCTTCAGAGCTAAAAATAACTCCCTTGCGCACAGAGCCGGAAAATGTGCTAAGCATTTCCTCCTGCTGGAGACATCAGTGGGCCAAAACTTATCCCGCTTTTTCCTTCTTTCGCTCCTCGCCCTTTTTATCCTCCTCCCTTCCCTTGTGCCAATCATCCCTCACTCTCTTCCTCTCCCATTGATTCCTCTGTCTATTCTCTTTCATTCCTTCCTCCACACTTATTTTTTTTTGGGGTCTCCCACTCTTTCAGCAGCCTTTTAACTCCTCAGTTCATGACCAGATGTTAAACTAATTTGCAGCCAGTGAATGTGTGCACACCAAACATGGAAACTTGTCCTGGTCACTTGAATGGGCCAATTGCAACATCACAGTAGTCCAGACTATACGCTGCATTTCCCAAATAGAAGTACTAACACTTCCCATTTGTGTTTCGAGCGTTTTTCACAGAACCCTCTGCCCATTTCCTTTTTTTGTTGCAGCCTTCTTTAGATTTTTCTATTTCTCTGCAGCATTTTTCTATCACTCAACACTATTCTTGTTACAAGCCAAAGCTCCACAGAGGGAGTACTCAGAAACTTGAGCAACACTTTAAACCCTCAGTCATCTGTTTCATCTAAATTTCAACCCTCTATTTTTATAGCCAGACAACAGCCAGACATAACAACTGCAGAAATGGATAAAAAAAAATTAGGAAGCACAAAGCAGAATATTCCAGTAATCAAGGGAAAAGTGTGGTGAAAAAATGTATATTAAACTCTAAAGTGGTATTTGTCAATTGGTAATTAAAGTAAGTTTTAAGAACTCTAATTAAACTCAAACGAGAACAGAATGTGAAGTCAAACACAACTGGAAACTACTACCCACTGCTCTAAAATTAACATATTTCTATGGCACAGAGTGACAAAACACAGACACTTGCAAACACAAACCAACTGGTAATCACCGCCCTGACAAATGCTGGCAGTCGTCACCATGGTGACCACTGCGGGCCCTCGCCCTGTCTCTCCCACGCGAGGTGAACCTGCCAGGGTGCCCCAGGGCAGCCAGCTGTGGAGCAGGTCAGCGCTAACAAGCAATCAGCCCGGGCGTAGCAGCAGGAACGGAAAAACTGCATCTCACACAAACACTCCTCATCCCTCCATCATTCCTCAGACACCCACACAGAAATGCAAGATGCAACCATCCCTCAGCCAGCGCTCCTTTTTCCACTTTTCTTTCTACATCTCGCCTCTCTTCTTAGTTCCATGTCATTTAGCCTGGCGTGCAGCTGTCAGAGGATCCAGCTCCAGAGTGAGCTAATGTTTACGATTAATAAAAAAGTGCTGAGGGGAAACCGCAGAGTAGCTACAGCCAGGACCATGTCGAGTGCAAGATATGTCACCGCACCCAACAGTAAGACTCATTCGGATCACAATGTTCTGAAGACTTTTTGTGTGTGTGTTTGTATGTATACAGGACTAGGACTTTTTTTGTCATAAACATTAGCCAACTATTTTTGTAAAAAATAGCAAAAACAACATACTCAACATACTAAAAACCTTTCTAAAATGCCCTGCTAATACTAAAACAACACATTCATAGAAACCTGACCACTGATTTCTCTTTCCAACCACCACGAGGCCAACTGGCCCCTTATTAAGGCATCCAAGAATGCAGGCAGAAAACTAATCTAAAGGCAACCCTCCAGACCAAGAAGTTCGGTCTACCTGATGATGATTGAATCGGTGACCCTTAAGCGTGACGGCTTTAATCACAGGCTCATCCAGGAGGAAAGAATTTGACCATTGTGAAAACAAGTCATTGTTCCCAGGGAGAACAAGAAAGCTTAAAAGGCTGACAAACGTCACGCCACTTGGAATGCATTGCTGGCATCGGACTAAGTGGCTTTAAATATGTCATGACTTTGAGCTTTGACAGGGGGAAAGCTCAGCTGTGTTTCAAAAAATTAATAACCTACAAGCCAAATCTGACTGCATAGCAGGACAGTCACTGCAGCAATTTAAATGGAATTTACTGGGTGAGATTAAATCATTCAACACAGTGTACACAGTTCATTTGAGACCCACCTCCCAGCCCTCGATATGGGACTGCCATTCCTCCAAAATCTCCAACTTCTCCATCTGTCTCTTGGCCTCATTGATGCTGGAGCACACAGCCTTCATCACCTGCAGAGACTCCTGCACCAGGACGTAGTCATTGTGCTTCTTAGGGGTCCTTTTCAGCAGCTCCTGCAGATGCAAATGCCACAGAAAGTTTCATATGAAAAACTAGTTACGTGACAATAGAGACACACACACTCCCATTATTGCACCTAAACTACTTTAAAATCAAATGTGTGGCAAATACAACTCTTAAAACATATTTACACATGCAAACAATGATAGAAAAATATGTTCACACTCCACAAGTGCTTACCTTCCAGTGGTTCCTGAGTTAAGTGGTTAAAACCCTGCTACTGTATGCCACGGTCTAGCAAAAGCAATCTCTGGGTCTATAGTCTAAACACTGTCTTTCAATATGTCAGCTACTATAGGGCAGACGTACACTGTTCCGGATATATCTGCAGCCAGTGGTGGCTATCTGTGTCATTTCAGAGCGGGAGCCTCTGGCAGCTGGGAGACTTCAAATGGCAGAGCATCAGATTACCGCCTTATTATTATTACTACTACATCTCTGTGCCCGCGCTGGTGACTGTTTAGAGAACGCCTGGGTGAATTAATAGATCATAACAAGACGAATGAGATGGGACAGCTCAGATCACAGACTCAAACGAGACTTTGAAAGTGTATTTAATTTCACACACGTTTCACGCTGGGAAAGGGAATATTTCAGAACTAACAACTGAGAGTGCCGGTATGAATGAGCCCAGTCAAAGTGTCCGAATGCACAGCTGGCTAGGGAAGGTGATGTTAGGTCTTGTGTTATTTCTACGATGTGGCTGTGCTGGGGAACTAAAACAAAGAGCAGACGTGTCAGAATATGAGACCGGTGTTTCATTAGCGAGGGAGAGGTTGATGTGAATAGGACCAGACAGCCCTAACTAATGACTAGGTGGTGGTGAGTGAAACGAGGAGTAGAAGGTGCACTACAGAGGTGGAACAAGGGTGCGGTATCTCTATAATACATGGTTATCGTGCACAAGACCATACTCACTCGGAGCAGCAATGGGTACTTGCAGATCCTCTGTATCGGAGCTACCAGGTAACCCTCCAGCGGGACCTCCGTGTTTTTCCTGCCTCCCAGCAACATGCAGTTCTGCAGGAGAGGAGAGGAGCTTTAACAAGGCTGAGGCTAGCAGCTCTGTGAGGCTGTAATGCTCATTGGAAAGAATACCCACTTTTCTTCTTGATTTTAGAAATCGTAAGGAATGAAATGTAATAATTTAACAGAGTGAAAGAATAAAGTATGAAAAAAATATGAAATGGGTTTATCAGTAGCATCAGCAGTTTTGCTCGACGGTAAGGGTTGCCAGGTTGTCATTGGCAAACATTTTGAGGAATTAGCAACCAATTATTGGCCTTTGGTTGCCATCAGTGGCAACCACTTTTTAACTTGTGAAAAATATGGACAGCACACAGGTAAACGTTTGTGTCTCTTCAGTTGTATGTAAGAAATTGGCTGTCTCAGTAGACTCAAGCTTTTATTCTTCAAATGGTTTTTTTTTTCATTATTAAGCTGTCATATAACTGCATAGTTTCAAAGTGACTAAAAACCGCAACCATAATTTAAGTTTCGGCAAGCACATTTGAAAGTTAGTGTTGAGCCCTGGTGAGGACTGTGTAAACAGAAAGGTGGTCGAAGTGGTTGTGATGTACAGATTACACATCAGTGTTTTCGGCAATGTTTATCACCATTACCACCAGCTTAGTTTAGTATGCGAGCATTACTAAAATGTGCTAATTAGCACAGTTTAGTATGTGAGCATTACTAAAATGTGCTAATTAGCACAGGTACAGCTGAGGCTAATGTGAATATCATTGGATTTGGTCATAAACCATACTCTTGAGCAAATAGACAGTTTGACCGGCTAGTTGCACAATGGTACAGTCAGGGGAATGTCGAAGTCTGTAGGATTCATCCTCAGGGGACTATGAACGTCTGTACACAAATTCATGGCAATCCAACCAATAGTTGTTCAAATATATCTGGACATAAGTGGTGGACCGACCCACAGACCAACATCGCCATCCCGAAATTTAGATTTACCATAAACTAAGAGAGCATCTTTGCCTTCAGTCAATCAAAATGACCCTTACCTTCATGTGGTACGATAAAGGTTATAAGGTCAACTGCTTCTATTCACTCTCACCTGAAATATCAACGAGGTGCCGGATTACAGAGTAAACAATAAACCAGGCTTTATGGCAGCCAGTTGGCCAAAGGTTTAGTGGAGGTTAGCAGATATCCTCACCCTCGTCATTGCAAGGCTGAGGAGGTGACCTGAGGTATAGTAGGCCATAGCTAATTGTAGGTTGGTAGGTAACACGAGACCCATATAGCCCGTATGGAAGGTTAGGTCACCAAAAGGTTAAGGCTATAAAGGCGCCATTAAATCAAAGTCAAGTCATATCTTTACCTCCTCTGGCTTCCTAGATTAAAGGCACGCATGAACAGTAAATCAGAACAGAGCTCTTGCAGTCTCTTTGATGGTTTGTTTAGTGTGTTCATTTTCTTACTCCATCAATGACCAGAAGATCATATGCTTCTCCAATGAACAGGCCAATCAATACACCATATACTGTGGTTCTTCTGGTTGTGTTACTCTGCTATAGATTTTAATTTCAAAGTGATCTATACAAAATATTAAACAGCATCAAGTGAAGAGCTGTGAAAGGCAATTGAAAAAGGAAAAAATAGCAAGCTAGTTTGTGACCGGCAGGGGGGATGTAGTCATCTTTTGTTCTAGCAACATGATGCTCCCCTGTGGAAGTGAAATTCTCTCAGTGTCGGGAGAGAGGGAGTCCGCCCACACATGGGGCAGAGTCACATCAACTGTCAGACACACTGGAACATTAAGTACAGGGTTTAACACTGTCAACAATGTGTGGGTGACTGTGTGTTTGTTTGTCTAAGAGAGTGAGGCTGTGTGTTTTCATATGTGAGCAGTTCTCAAGTGCAGGTTTGTTCACGCATGACCCCTCTTGGACTTCAATATTGACGCCAAGAAATCCACTATATTTTTGGAATTACCCTAAATATTTAACGCGTCATATGGATGTTTAACTATATAGCTATAGAAGGAGACGTAGGCTAAAGAAAATAGCTGTTAACCTCCAATAGAGGAACAAAGAAACACACTGCAGTCCATCACAAAGAGTGACTATTGTAACTAATAAACTGCCAGTTAATAACTAATGTGTATTAGCATGAATTGAAAACAGTAACTCTGACTTGTGCATGAGTTGGTTGCATGCATGTGCATCTTGTTAGACCCTACTCACCAGTAAACATGTCCGAACGCTCCTGATCTTGTTGAGCTCCAGCAGCAGCCTCTGAGCCTTCTCATGATTCCCACAGTATTCATCATAAATCTGGAAACGACTCCTCTGCAAGAGATAGAGAACGACAAGGACGCATTAGTAAAAGGAACAAATTGCAGACAGGCAGAAAGAAAGAGAAAAAGGTTCAAAGTCAAGACAAAAATGGGAAAAAAATGAGAAATAATTTAGACCAGAATGGGCAATACAGAAGAGAAAACAAGGCAAAAACAGACCACAGAGCAGACGTGTGAATTTTAGGATTCATTGTAGGTAAGAATTCTTCCCCATACTCTCGTCTCCGTCATGAAATAAATAATGTATATCGTGTGTGTGTGTGTGTGTGTGTGTGTGTGTGTGTGCGCATGTGTGTTTGTGTGTGTGTGCGTTCCAATAGTATCCATCTGCCTTGCAGCCATATTACTGACAACTTTCCACCACAGCAGTTCTCATGACATTCATACTCCATTGTCTTTGAAAGGCACAGTGGGCCCAGACCGCACAGCCTTTAAATCACTCACTACAAAGTCACTACAGAGCTGCAAAAATAGTACACAGTCTTCAGTCATGCGGTTTTGCCTCAGAAGATATGATATAAAGAGACAGAGCTCTCTTAACAACAACTGCAACAACTTGCAAATACACATATGTTTCATTATCTGTGGAATATGCTATTCTTGTTTTCTAATATTGTATTTTTGGTCCCTGGGAACTAATTTAACCGTAGTTCTAAAGGGAGGAGTGGAGTCTTAAGTCCGCGAGAACCAATTTGCAGGCCTGAGGGATTTTGATTTTTGCAGCCCACTATCCAGCTGGCTTACTTACCTATTTGTGTTTCTGTAGTAAAGTTACATTGTGTAATTCTTTCCTGGAACTTTTAGCACATCAACATATCCCTACTGAGAAATACATTGAGGGAAAAAAAACGTCATGATAACAGAAAGAAACTGTCCAAGTCTAATCTCAATGGACTCACATGGCCACTCATGACTGAATTATGGTCATGAGTTTTCAGTTATGCTGTGAATTATATCCCATTTTCTCAATGAGGTCATCTCTCTCTCTCTCTCTCTCTCTCTCTCTCTCTCTCTCTCTCTCTCTCTCTCTCTCTCTCTCTCTCCCCCTATCTCTCCCCCTTTCACCTGTTTCATCAGGGCCCGACTGGCAGTGGAGTCGCCGTCAGCCCAACAGAAGGATGGTGAGATTTATTAGACTTTGAAACCTATTATATGCCAGTTTGCCTCCTGGCTCAGCATCAAAGAAATGTGATATATAGCAGGGGTGAGCAGTATATCAGAACCATATCAAGCATATCTCATATGTGCAATCTCTCATCATGGGTAATCCAGAAAGATGAATCCACAACATGTGGTGTATCTTATCATTTGCAACAGTACTCCAAGGCAAAACTGCATTTGAGCTCTGATAGTAAAGCAGGAGATAAATTATGTAGATGAACAAAAGAGTACTGCAAAGAAAGCTTGAACTATAGGAGCTTGGACAAGATGGTCAAAGTAGAATTTAAAAAAGGTGGCAAGATAACTATCAATTTGCATTAATTAAGTAATGGCGGTCGCATGTGTTACTTACAAAGTGCAAGAAGCAGCGCCCAATTTCATGGTGAGCATGAGGGTCAGGCTGCAGCAGCTCTTCCACCATGGAGAGAAAGTCCTTGTGAACGGCCAGGATCTCCTCGATGTTGGAGAATAAAACCTGAAAGAGGTAAAAGGACATACAGTGTCTGTTCTTAGCATATTTGCCAGCTGTTTTTTCCTCCAGCGGTGTTCCTAACATTGCCCGAATCAATACTTTGGAGTGCATTTCTTTTTTTGTGGCCATGTGGCACTGGGCGAATTTCTGAGGCCACACAATAAAGAGTGAGGTTTCTTCGAAATGGGCATTTTGGCTTTAGATGTCTTTCATATGGGGGTTCAAACATTATTATTATTAGATATATTTTTTTGTTAAAGGAGCAAAAAAATCTCTTTTTAAAAGATGGTAATGTTGCCTTCATGTGGTGTCGACTTCTACCCCCTTTTATGTCCTTTTTATGGTGATGTTAAAGGACAAAACAATGCTGACTCTGGATGGAGGAAGAAGCTAGTGAAATTAAATCAAGGCATGGAAACCAGAGAAGCCTTTTACGGGTGAGGAAAAACTAATCTTCAGTGGCGCGAAGGACAGCAAAGAAATCTTGTAAGTGAATTTCATGAATGCAACTTTGCTCCAAGAAGACTGAATGTCATTCAGCTGCTCGGTGACAACACTGACCCATTATCCAAATCCCTCTCGGTACAGCATGTTCCCAAACAAAAAATAGCAGGGATGGACATATTCCAAAACATGGGACGTGCAGTAAATATCCACTGAATGTCTATTTTACCTTCAAGAGTAAGCAAGCTCACTGAAACAGTCACTCTCCCACCGGAGAGAGCATCCCTTATTATCCTCCAGCCGGAATCGCTTATAATAGATTATATTTACAGCTGCTTCCTGGATCGCCCACTACTTCTTGCTCCATTCAGAACTTGGCTAATTTAGGTTGAAAGAGCACTCCAAACAAGGGAGTCACTTTATTCAGGTTCCAATGTAATTTCCGGACTTTTCTCGGATCAGGTTACTGTCTGAAAAAAAGATGTGTGTGTGCAGTGTAAAAGTAAATCTTAATTATGCCGTCTCACACCCTTACAGATTGACCCTCACCTTAACAGTCTCCTCTGTGATATTCTTGTCAATTTTGGTGGCTGCATACTGGTTGAGACGATGTAGAAACACCTGAAGCAGAGCAGGAAAGAAAAGAAACGGTTAACACTTTTGAAATGGATTAAATTACGTTTTGGCGTCTGATCTTTTTCACCTTTAACGAGACACATAGAAGACGAGATTTGATGCTTTGTGTACATCTGCAACACTTGGGCTGCCACAGCAAATTGGTCAACATCACAATGAACACCTGATACACACAAAACACAATCTTTGCACTCGGAGAAAAAGATAAAAAACGTAATAATTGCAGCGCATGGTATTTCAGAGGCGATGTTAAGTGGCTGGAGATGGGAGTCTGAGAGGCCAAACAGTGTGTGAATTGAGATGGATGGGAAGTGCTCTTTCTTCCTTCGGTCCCTGAGGATGCTGGTTCTCAGGCTGCAGCACTGCACAAGCCCTCAACAACCCATTTAATGCTTCAGGGCACTTTCTGAGAATGGCACATTAAGGTGTGCCTCCAATGTATTCTTAAAATGTGAGTAAGGAGGAATTAGTCATTTTCTGAACCCCGCCTGAGGGAGGGCTTTTAGAAAAGAAGACATCCATCAACAAGTACCAGACAATAATCTCTATCTTATGTGTGCAATGCTTGGAATACAGTTTGGCAGAGAGGAATCCATCTTCAGTGGAAAGATCTGGGGAAAAAGAAATGCCTGCACCACACTTTGATTTTGATCGATGCCTGTAATGCACTTTACTTTGGGGAAAAGCTATGATGAAATCCAAAGCAAGGCTTAAAGATCTTTCGTGAAATACAAAGAAATTGCATTCAATCGTTCTGAATTTTAGTCAAATCAAACTGGATGTCGAGCAACAACAAGAACGTCCCTCATGCTCATATTTCTTTCCAATTTGAACGAGAGCAAGTCGAGCAGCAGCAAAGAGACGTCCTTGGCACAACATCATAAAATATCTTGTGTGAGTTGGGTTTTATTTTACTGACACTTTGTTTTCATTTCTCATGTCACACTAATAACTTTGTTTATCCTCCAAATAGCATAAAGGTCAGTAACTCAGGGGAGATAAAAGCGGAGATGAGATCTCAAAGTAGAATAAGGAGTGTACTGGAACTTTGCCAAAGTTGTCTGCTAATACACTGCGAGAAGACTCACGACTCAGAAGATAAATTAACCCAATTAAAGAAAACAAACTGTGTTCAACAACATTTAGGAAAACCAGAGCTCAAAGGGAATGCAGCAGTGCTGTCAAAACCCACATTCTGACTTAATCAATGGCTTGTCAGTGATCCCACCAATCCTCTCACAAAGCCACGGCAACATGACAGACAGCATAATAGGCACAGAAGACAGCGCAACAACACAACATATTCTGACACAGAAAAACACTTCAGCGCCACAAAGCTTCATTTCATGGTACAGCGTGACACAAACCATCAGCAGCTCCATGAACACACAACCAAGCTGAACGGCAGTGGGATGCATAGTCACTGCGAGTGCAGTAGGAAGTTACATCTGTCCCTTTACCGCCCCACCGAGGGCCATAATGCCATCTGTCGTCCAGTGCAGCCACACAGCAGGCGGCCTGACCTGAGCGAGCTCACATATTACAACCACAAAGCATGTAAACAGCTTACTTTAATGAGCAGACAAGGCAAGAGTTATTCCTTAACTCCAAGATCTAAGTGAGTGGTTGGGACAGATCGAGAGGTGGCGGTGCTAAATCAATGGTAGAATCTCCATTTCTAGCTAATTACATAGCTAACGTTCTGTTCGAAAAAATAATTGACATGAAGAGATTACAGAAATCATCTGAATCGCATTGTATTGACGTCAAGCAACACTTTAAAAGTAACTGGATAAGTGTTTGAATCCGGGCTTGTGTTTAAAAAAAAAAAAAAGGAGCTCAAATAATCACCCTCTTTGTTGCCGGCCAACTCTACGCTGATTACCATTCCGTAGCTGCCTTGCCTCGCAACTCTGCCACTCACAAGCATTAGCATCTGATTAGCAAGTCTAATATGTACAAACACGGAGCAGACTTCGACAGGCATGACGGTGCTTACAGTACAGGACCTTAGCTGAGCAGAAGTAGTGCTAATTTGCATCAAAACCAGCTTCCTATCGTTGGTGCGTGACATCAAACGTGGGCTCATTATGGAGTCTATCACTTCAGTTGTAATAATGAAGATTCTATTCAACAGGAGATAATCACTAGATCTGCAAAGCACTAATTATACAGCATTTCTACAGATGTGGGGGGGGGGCTCTGCAGCAAAACATAAGGAGCCACACTGCAGATGCTTATCAGAAGTAAACAACTCAAGAAAGACGTCATTATGGAGTGCAGGAACTCTAAATCTGATTGGATGGAGATAATGAATTGCCTTATCATCCAGAAGATAAGTGTTTGTGCGTTGCTGCACAGAAATTGAGAACATCTTTCATGTAGTTTGCGAGACGAGAACAGCACACAGGAAACCGACTCGGCCACAAAAAAAGTCTGAACAATTAATTTGAGACACTTTGTTATTTCTAGAATTGTGGACAGTTCAGACTGGCTTTTATTTGTGGAAACTAACATGTCTCTTCCGAGGAGACAGCCAAAGACTGCCTTGTTGAAGTCGTTAAGAGACTGATCCTGGAAAAGCTCGGCAGACAGAGAACGGGAAGCTGACTGACTGATTGGATTTATGGACACAGTAACAGTACCCAGGGTGACTGTGAATATAAGCCCATTTCCAGGTTTGTATAGTACCTGACAGAGCTGCACTACATAAATGCACGGCTCATTTGCAAAAGCCTCGTATTGTCTCTCAGTGTCAGTGGGGAACGTCCGGGATTTGTCTCTTGATTGCATCAAACAACAGAGCAACTGTTTCTTGGTTTAAAGCTGCAAGAGAGTCTGCGATGACAACAATTACAAACTAGAAACTAATCAAATTAAAAGGGATGAATTTTACAGCAGCTGAAGAACTGTTGAAGAATCATGACATTTCCACCACGGTTGCTTTGTCGCAACACTCAGTAATGACCAATATATTTTAGGAGGGACACATGTTGTTCCCAAGGACGGGATGTACTTTCAAGCAGGAATCCACCATGCCTGGGCACTGGCAACCACTGAATCCCTAGCAGACTTCATTGCATTTAACGTTTAAAAGGAGAGTTCGTGATCCATGTCACGCTTTCCGTGATCAGACATTATGAACTGAGCAGAAAACGCTGAACGACTAGTCATAGTTGTCTCTTCACAATGTGAGTTCATGATATTTTTTATCAGTGGCATATTTCTAAAGATACTCTGGGAAAATGATGAGGTGAAGTGATGAGCTCAGAAGACGAAGAGGGTAATAAAAAAAAAAGTTGGACAACGGCAGGAATTTTCTTTCAGTGTTCTTTCCATTGGCCATTTTAGGAAAGTTAGACTGGCATCCACTGACCCTCACAAACACACCAAGACACTCACCCACATCACTCATTGTGAATAGCCACAGGCTGTAACACCCTGTGTATTCTGTGTGTGTCTTTCCAGTGTTTCCTGATTGTGTATTCCCTTCACCTGTTCTCCCTCCTGATGTGCCTTCCCTGGTGTGTGTGTGTGTGTGTGTGTGTGTGTGTGTGTGTGTGTGTGTGTGTGTGTGTGTGTGTGTGTGTGTGTGTGTGTGTGTGTGTGCGTGTGTGTGTGCGTGTGTGTGCATCGCCTTCGAGCTGTAGTTGTGTTAATTTCCAGGATCAGTTTTATCCCTTGTTTTGCAACTTTGACTAGTTAAGTACTTTTTGATTTTGCCTCACCGTGATTCCTATCGTTTCCTCCTCACCTGAGTCTCTGCCCCGCCACACCCGGTCGTGACACAGGCACACTTTTTTTCAGGAAGGCGATTAGGCAGTGGCTGTTCTTTTCTGCATCAGACATTTTTCCTTTTTCTATTTGTCTGACATGCAGTACATGCATTTTATATCCTTAATCATGTGTCAACAGCACTCAACAAGGGGCGGAAAAATCTGTCAAAGTAATTTTGTTCCCTGGAGCCCAGGTGTAATCATCTGGATTGTCACTCTAATGGTTGAGGGGGGACTACACATTAAAACCTCATTAAAGTGTTCATTGTTCCACAGAGCAGATGGGTGTGATGAATAGATTGGTCCAATCCCTGCGTGTGGCCCTACCTGCCATTAATCAACACAAGCTCACATGCTGTAGGCAACAAAGCCGCCGGAGTGGAAATCATGGCCGTGCCGTCTGATGCAGTAATGCCCCCACGTGATAACGACCTGACTTTTACTGTCACGCTGAAACTGAGATCGGGTTCACTCGCAGGCCACCTTTCCATCACCTACATACTATGATTGGACAACTGCCTCAATCTTTGAGACAACTCACTCAATAACTGCAGTTTGCTAACATGTGTTTTTTGCTCAGGGTATTTGAAATGACGCCTGGATTGTAGTGTCATGCAGGAAAGGAAAGGCAGAGGGCTGTTTCCATGCTGAAAGATTGTGCGCTGAGCCAACCTAGTTCAGGACATTTTGTGAATGGACTTTATGCAACGTCGGTTGACCCCCCCTCCCGACCAGCATCTCTCCACCAGATCGGAAAAGATACAATCAGCGGAAGGCTAGCCACTCCTCCTGCATATGCTGATCTCTGTGTCAATGAAACATGTGAATCACACCAGAGGAGTTTGGCAAAAACAGCTCACTGGCTTACTCAAACATGTAAACCAACAACGACATAAGAGACAATGATGGACATTCTTGTGCTTCAAAATAAAGTGTGTACAGTATAGTTGCCAAACCGGAGAATGTGCTTGGGTCAAAAAAAGGAAATACAAGAGTGAATGTGAAGTGAGTGGAAAAGAAAATGAACAAAGTGCATGTCATTCATCACCTTACACAGCCAGCAGAGTGGGCTGTGATGGGAATACAAATGCAACTCAGGGAGGAAAAGAGCACTAAACAGATCCAAAAGTACACTAAACAGATCCAAAAGAGCAAAATGATGCAGCAAATTGCTTTGATAAAAAAGCTATCTCGCTGCTCCCATGCTACAGAAATGAGTTTGAATAAAGTACAAAGCGAGCCTCAAACATCTGCTAATGCATTCAAGTTAAAACTATTGGAAGAGTAGGCAGGAACAAGGGGCCTGTTTGATGAATTACATGCAAAACAACCACTCCAGGTCCCTGTGGCCCCTCGAACACAACGCTCTCTCCTTGAAATTAAAAGAACTGAAGCAGCTATATTAAAAAGGGTAAAACAATTTTACAACTTCTTCTTCTGCTACCAAATTTCAATTGCTTTTGCGGTGATGTCAGATCTATTGCTAGCAACTGAAATAGCTCCAATCGGAGTTCATTGGCACTGGCCACCAGTAAACTCTGGAAGAATGAATAGGCCCTCAGAGTCTATTGGACAAACTGCCTCTTTTGTCTGCTGATGATTCACTGATGGGCTTTGTTGTCCTGATTGGAGAACTGGCAAACAGACACACACACACACACACACACACACAGAAACATCCTGTTTCTCCACTATGATTAAAATGTAGTCGAGACATTACAACACACATCTATAGGAGTTTTCTAATCCAAACTCTGTGAAAGAATCCTCTCTCGTTAACAAATAAAAAAAGATGAGACAGAGATGACCACTCGACCCCAGAGATGGAGACACACACAACAGCTTCCCCACGAAAAGCCCACTGTAGTAAATCACTAGACTGTGAAGGTATGCTCATTAACGATACAGTCTCTTTGGGTATGTGTGTGTTTCTCTGTCATACATCTGTCCCCTGGGATGGCAGACTACAAATATATAACACACTGTTATGATAACCGTTAAAGTAAAGCAGGTAACAGGTGCGCAAGCAGCTCGACACCCTCAGGCAAAGCTCTCGAAACACCCGCGTCTCTAGATCCTGTGTGTGTGTGTGTGTGTGTGTGTGTTAGGAAATGAGAGTGCAGCAGAGATAGAAAGAGACAATGCAGACGTAAAAACGGATAGAGAGAAGGAAAAAAGAGAGCCTTGTTTGGCCTTCTCCTTGCACAAATGAGCTGCTTTTAAACCAAAGTTCAACAACACAGGGTTAAATCGCCCAGCCACACACACACACACACACACACACACACACACACCAAATTCCTGGCAAGCAAAAACTGAATTTTCGCCAAAAAGTCCTGACCAGAGACAGAGCCCGTCTCCGATGCAGAGAGCACACAGGGGAACATCCGAAAAGAGAGAAAAGGCTCTTTGTGGTGAGTCCCTCCCATAAGCCAGGCCCCTCCTGTCTTCAACAGGTCCTGATGACACCTAAAGGAGTCATCCCGGGCTTCCCATCTCATTAGTCCTCTGGCTAGTTTTTCCAGACAGGCCCGTTTCTCTCCACTGGGAATGTATACAGGAAACAGACACTCTTAATGTAGCGGGGAATGTTAATTTGTCTATCTTGGGAGTGGCTATTAGGGCTCATCTGCACAGCTCAATGTAGGCTCTCTGGTTTTAATTAACAACGGAGAACATAGTGCAAATTCATTTTACTGGTTCCTCGAGTGAACAAAAGCCCATTTGTCTTCGGAAGCCTTTCATTTTAAATCCAGGCAGTCTGTATGAACACCACATGACTTTCAGAAATAAATCAAATACTGGTGAAGAACACAAAAGTACATAGTTATTAGCTTGTAAAAGGAAAAGTGAAGATCAAATAGTTGCTTTGAGGCATCTCCAAGAACTCAATATTGTTTGGGTAGGGTATAGAAAATGTCTTCTCTGACATGTTATTCTTCTCCAGTGTCCCTGAAGCATTTTATCTAATGAATATGTCTGTGTCCAGTGTCTCCGCCTGACTCCTGGTGAGCGACTTTGAAATGAACACGAGCATTAAACGATGCTTGAGGTCATGTCCGTTTAACTGCTGAATACCCGACAGGCTGTGGGTCTGTTCAATTTCACCGCTCGCGGCCCTATAAATGGTGGGAATCTTCCGCATATTAGGAAGATCTTTTGACTTGACTGAAATTGGGTACGAAGCAGTGAGACCAGCCTCTAGTAGATGAGTTATTCCTTACCTGCCAATCTCCATGTGCAGCCAGGCAAAACATTATCAACTGATAGATGGCAATTCCCATCCGAGCCACACACCAGCACCCTGTATTGATGAGCAAGATGACTAAGCAGAATCAATCTGTGGCGCACTCCCAAGCATGACTGTCACACATAGAGATTGTTCATTTGATTACCGCTCCAGGCCCCACACGCCATCCATCTCAGCAGGACTGGCAGGGGGAAAGGAAAGCTGCAGAGTCAGCCTCTCTCACACTTCGGACCAGACGCTGTCAATAGAGGACTGAACAACTGCCATGCCAGTTTCTCCACGCTCTCCCTCTCCCCGAGCACAACTGTTCAGAGCATGCCCACTCGTACAAATACCCCCTTCTGCTAGGGTTCGGCTTACCGTGCCTTCTTTTTGTCTGTGAATGGACAGAGCAGGAGGCACCGGGCCAACATGGCTGCATCGCAACAGACACCACTGAGATAAGATAATGCTTTATTAGTCCCCCTGCGGGGACATTTGCAATCAAGGTACAGTAACTCCTTTTATTGTAATTGAGTATTTTTTTTTCTGCTGACGTAGTGATTATGAGTTTAATTAGTAACTGCTACCCCAAAGTTTTTAGGAAATCTACCCAACAACACGCCAAACGTCATACTTTCTCCTCACAGCTTACTGTGATATGGTGGCAGCTTTCCCTCTAAGTATATTGCATTCAAAGGCTCACGCTATTCTATTAGGGTCTGATGTCGGACGTCAGCCTTTAGGCCTCACATTCAAGGCTAATTTTCAGTTATCAAGTTATCGTCTTTTGTGTGAAACTAAATTGACTGCACACATGTTGTGACTTGAGATGAGAAAGAATGTTAAAGGGACAACTTAAGATTTAAAAGTGGAAAGTAGAGGCTTACTCTGTGTCTAGGGATAACTTGTTTCTGGTCAGGGGCTGAAAATGAATTGGAAAGAGAAAGAAAGAAGACAGACAGACAGACAGACAGACAGACAGACAGACAGACAGACAGACTGCATGCTTTGAGACAGAGAGACACTTTTAGAGCTACTATAGCAAATCCCATTCAAGAGCTTAATTCAATAATTTAGTGAAGTGGAATTTCCCATCATGCCTGGCTGGACAGCTCTTGTTGTTCATGGATTCAGACATGCTGGATGACAGAGGCATGAATGGCATGGAAATTGTGAGTTTAAACCACAGAGAGAACATGAAAACTAGTCTCAACATATTCTGGGTACAATTCATTTATTTGTTTACAATTGTCAAAAAAAAGTCCAATTTGAAAATGTCGAGACATCTGCACACGTGTTTGTGGGGAAATTCATGATATCAAACCACATGGTTGGTCATTTGTTTTACAAACAATATAACCTTAATCCGACTAGCAACGGACAAGCGTTTCATTCATTTGTAAACACATTGTCATCTTTATCATTGTCTGCAGAATCATGGAAAAGCTAAAGAAGGATGGAGCGTGCTAAGCAGGCACTGCAGGCATACTGATCTGAGCAAGTGTGTATGCATGTCTGTCTGTCTATCTGTCTGTGAGTGTGTGTGTGTGTGTGTGTGTGTGTGTGTGTGTGTGTGTGTGTGTGTGTGTGTGTGTGTGTGTGTGTGTGTGTGCTGGCATGCGTGCGTGTGTGTGTGTGTGTTCCCTGCGGAAGAGCATGCCAGCTAAAACACAGCCCCCCTTGTGATGATGACCCCTTCAACTCCATGAACGTCCTGACAAGTGTCAACCGAAGTCCCGCCACTCTTCTACTTGTTGCACGTAAGCACCATGTGACCGGGCAGCTGGCACTGTCCAAATCAAAGGCCGCCTTCTCCTCCTTGGCAGCAGGAAAGCACCACCTCTGCCTCCTGAGGGAAATCCACTCTGCGGATTCAGCGCAGGGGTCTTTGCAGCCCTATATCGCCTATGCATCGAAGCTTCGCGTTGCCAAGTGGGCACCTGTGGCAAAACTCTCCTTTCCCTAGCGCAGTGGAGACAGTGGGGGAAGTGTGCAAGTGTGTGCGTGCAAAGCAGGAAACATGCAGCACAATGTAAAGACAGGGAGGGCCAGGAAGGAAGGAAATCCTGCTTGAAAATTGGCCTCTGAGACAAAAGCAAGAGAAGTCTCTATAGTGCAACAACCTTTTTAAGGGGACTAATATGTGGGGGGGTTTTACACTGACAGTAATAGGGTGTAAATGACTGTCATCAGTTAAGTCATAGGCAAGACGAGACAATAACAAAAGCCAATAGTGATTTCTAGCTGCTAAGCGGAGCTAACCAGCTGTCGGGTCAGATTTACTGTACAGACGTGAGTGTGGTGTCGCTCTTCTCATCTCACTCTCTCCAAGACAGTGAATTTGTGTATTTCCCAAAATGTTGAACTATTCCTTTAACGAAAGGAGCCAAAATGATTATGGTGAAATGTTGTTTCAACAACAGCAGCACTGCAGGAACTTTTCCCATAATAAAAGTTCATTTAGAAATTCCGCTGTCACATTTTGGGCACCCTACTCGATTGAGTTTCAACACCTTGCACTACACACAGGTCAAGAACATTTGCAGCAACAACCATTGAACTCACATTACATTAACTTTCCCTCATTTAACATTACAATTCAACATTTCTAGTAATTCCACAACCTGGCCTAAAGTAGGTAACGCATTTTACGAAATATTTCCCCAACAGTAAATACTACTGCTACGTCTAGGAAATTGTCAAATCATTTTTTTCTATAAAAATGAATGTATAAAATATTAAAAGGCATGCAAAACACAGAGGATCCTAGAGCAGGATTGTGTCCCAGTGTCTTCATAGATATGGGACTCAAGGTTGATGCAAAACTCTCAGCAGGAGAGGGCTCTGCTGTCGCTAATCTAATCTACACTGTGATTTATCTTCAGGCCGGTTAAAGTTACTGATACTGCACATGCAAAGTTAAAAGGGCACAAAATAAATACACAGTTATGACCAAACAGAGAGAGAATGCATTTACACTTAGAAATCAGGCAGGTCACTTCTGTAATGGCTGTGGTGTGAAATTGAAATGCGAGTACGGTAAACCACATCATCCATGCAGGGGCCTCACACAGGGGACAGACAGCAGAAAAAACAGTCTGCATTCTCAGAGAGCAGAGACTCACCAAATTCAATTTAAAAGAGTCAAGGAGAAACAGTCTCACCCCTGTCTATGCTTTCTTTCTTTTTTGCTTCTCAAAAAAAAAAAAAACACAGATATAAAAGATAGTTGTGTCTATGCACATACAAGCTAAATCTAAACAAAAATTCACCATCCATAAGATTTAAGATTCTGGTAAACACTCTGCTCTGGCCTAGTATAGGGATCACAATAAACCTTCACATGGAAAGAAAGTTTCAAAATATATATATATATATATCAGTACAGTATCCAAAATCATGGATGGCCCATATGCAATCGCTGCTCCCTCCGGGACACAGTGGTGAAAAACAAGAAAGAAAGAGCACCATAAAGAGAGATTTGAGGAATATGAAAGGGTACAGCGCATTAAGACTGGTGTGGAATTAGTAACAGTACGATAGGACGTTCGTAAATGAATTAAGGAATAATGAAGATAGCAATTAGGGCAGAAACATCAGCGTGTGTGATTGCACACTGCTTTCTGAGGAATCTCTTATCAGTAAATGCAGCCCATTATGGACTCTGACGAATGTAAGCAACTGTAAATGGCCACAAGCGGACTCGAAGCACTCGCCCTCAGCCTCAAAACCACCCAATTCAAACACACCAACATCATGTGAGCACACATGTTCAATCTTATCTGATGTGTCACTTAAAAAAGCTATTTAAACAGCTTAGTGGAATCTGCACAAGGGGCTATATCACGTGGCGTCAGTCTCGTTACACCAACATATACAACTTCTGCCCCCTTTAACCCAGAATCTGCTCCTACGCCTCCAACAGATCCAGACAACAGCTCCCAACATTTCTGGCTTCTGTCCCCCAAAACATTTACAATTAGGCTTTTTTTCTGTGTGATAAATATACCTCGTAAATGTTTATAGTTCAATCCATCTCAGTTAATGTAGTACTTATTGAAAACAAAAAAAGCACAATAGCTTATTTGGGCTTCCAACATAAATACAACATGCCTCCAGACAGCTTTCTGCGAACACATTTTCGCTTGTGTGTTTTCATCCAATCAGGACGCACTGGCCATCAGCATCTTCTGTTCCTGTTTCCATCAGAACACAGGAGGGAGCTCGATATTGGCATGAAGCCTACAGATTAGCAGACAGGAAGAGGATAGGAACAAGGGGCCGTGAGTGACCTTTGGGGTCGTCGGTTGTCCGTTCGGTGCATATGAACCTTCTCGCCGTGGCCCTTAGAGCTAGCCTCCTTCAGGACTGCCCACTAGTTATATGATACAAGCAAAGAAAACTTCTTGGCCGCTCAAGACGTAAACAAATCTAAAGCCTGCAAGAGAGATGTGGAACTTCTACATACAAATATACACACACACACACACACACACAAAGATAATCGTGTGCAACTGTATTAAAACACATGCTTCATTTCTTCAACTTCATCCCCTGATTATCCATAGAGTTTGCACCGCATTATAATGTCTCAAACCACATTTATTCATTTAGATTTATGCAAGGGATTAAAACAGTTTTTTTAACATCACACTCAGTTCAACAGGCTTTTTTTGTGGGAGAGGAAGGCAGCAGCTGAGGGACCACTTAATACACTGCGAAGCTCTTTGGAATATATTAAGTTAACTTGTGGCTCAGATCTCCCTCCAGAATTAGGACATGAAAGATTTTCTCCTTTGTCCCTTCTTGCATTCTTCCTGCAAAGCGCTTATCTTGCAAGCAACTGGCTTTCAAAGTCTCTCAATCAAGAGCGAACAATGTCAGAGACTATGTAAAGTATTTCATTTGACACTGTGAAGACAAAAAAACAGAAAGGCAAAGACCTCATTAAAATGACTGTTTACATTATGTCTTGATTTGTTCCAGTCATTTAGACGATTTCTAAGAATGACTGTCATTTTATTGGCTCGTAGCTGTCCAAGATAAACACCAGTGTCCACCGCCGCCCACTATATCTAGCTATAATTGTTCATTACGTAAGAAGGGCCTGAGATATTTCAAACAGCTTCACTAGAGCCTTCTTCTCACTGCCCGACTACTGTGCAAGTGTAGTGCATGCAATTTAAAAAGTGTTGCTTTAATCCACAGAAAGTCAAATTTAGACTTTTCAATAATGAAACCTACAAGATGTAATCAGCATACTTTCCCACGGGAGGTTAGGTACGGTCACACAATAGGCTCAGACTGTCCTGGGACAAATTGCCCTAATCATCCATGTTGTTTTCCACTACCTTAATGGTAAGGTATGTGTGAGGTGCATTGTGTTTGGGTCCCACGGATCAGCAGCAAGGATCTCTGCTCTACAGTTCAACTTTGGCTACTGACCGGAGCCTCATTGTTCCCCAGCATTTCCTAACCTCGGAGGAATTCCTCCTCCAGGAAATATGGCTTACAAGAGAAGGCACCGAGCCCAGCCACTTGCAGAACCCCCCCTTCACCCTCCTGGCAATATCTACTGCATGATCAGCTCTATCCTTTTCCCTTCTCCCCTCGAGCAATATCCCCTTCAACCTTCTCCCTGCTGGTACTCGGAGTCTCCTGGATTATCCCACCGGGGAGTCGCACAGAGGGGGGCCAGCTTGTCCTCCATTCGGACCTCTAGACACACAGAAACTTGTGTGGTTCCTAACTGGTTCTAGTGTGGCAATAGAGGAAGGCTGGGAGGCAACCAGTGTGCTTGTGTCTGATCAGATGAAAGTCTTCCTTATGACCCCTCTCTCCCCCGTGAGGCTGTCTTTGATCATCCTGAGTGTCTTCCACAACTACTCCTGTCGACCGCCCAGATGATAAGACAGTAGATAACAGTGACTCTTTGTCTTTTCCTCTCACTTTCTAGCTTCTTTATTATCATCATCCAGCTCCATGAGCTCCAATGCGCAGCTAAACCAACAATTGTAATCTCTTTCGCAGTCAGATCTCAATCTGATGCATCCATGCTGACATTCCCGGGCAAGAACAGAGTTGCCTTGTAAGGATCAGTCACTCCTGAAATGAATCCCAGTTCCAGCACCACAGGGGTTGATAAAGGAGGGTTGGCTGCATTCCCCAAACCCCCACCGCCACGGACAGAGGACACATTCCCTCATGTAATCGCCTCCTCCATTTCTCCAGTGATGCCACTTCTAAGAAAAGGCCAGAGAGAGCTCCATCCCCTCCCTGGTCCCTCTGTCCTCCATTAGAAACATCTGGGCAGTGGGAGGGAGGTCAGGGTGTTCACATTCATGCATGTGGTCTGGGAAATAGCACTCTTAATGACACACAACACCCTTTCGACCTGACATCCTTGCAAAGTTCCCATCGCAGTAAGAAGCTTAAACTGTTGAGAGAATGTGGAGGAAGCCATCCAAACATACAGTCCAGATCACATGGTTATCACATGGTGTTTTAAGGTCCGGAACATCCACAGCTTTCTTTCTCATTAAGACTTGATTCCCAACTGTACACAGTGTTCTAGTTTGAACAGGGGGCCTTTCCAATGTTTCCTTTCCCTCCTTTCTTTATTTATGTGTAATTATTGCCTGTAACATCATTAAGCTGACAGCCCATCAGGCCTGTGTTGCTGCAACCGAGCGTTGAGCTCAGTGTGCAGCCGGAGCCGGTGGTTTTCATTTGAGTCCACCTGTGCCGTCCTTGGCAGAACTCGCCACACTTCTGGATTTGATCAAAAGTTGGCATAGGAAGCAGCAAGCTGCACTCATACTGTATTTTCTACGCTGATTGAGAAGTGAGGCAATCATGTGGATGGAATAGCAACGCTGTACAGCACAAGTTACAAAGACAGGGTGAGCAGGAACACAGAAGTCCTTAAGGAAGTGAATTTCAGCTATTTCTCATTCAGATACACAGCTTATTTCTAATGTATAATGATTGTAAAGATGGATGCAATAACCTGAACTGATGCACTGCATCTTCAAAGTGTACGCTACAGTAAACACCGCCTAATTAGTACAAATTATATGAGAATGTGTTCATTTAAATAAGACATTAGATTTTGTCGTGCTTTGAGGTTTATTCATCTTAAATGATGTAGTGACTTAAAGTAGTTTCTGATCAGACAAACCACTATGAGCCTCCAACAGCCTGAGAGGAGGATTAAACATCACACTGGCTGTGCAGGAACTAAAGCTGTGCCATGCCTCTTTGTACCTGCTTTTCTAGTTTCACACTTGCCATCTGAGAAGTTCATATTCCCATCTGAAAGCGGGGATGGGTTGAGAGAGTATCGCAGGTAAAAGTGTATTTTTATGTTGGACAGCCTGCTCACGTTATTAACAGCAGCATCATGCAGGCATGAGTGCACCGATTATTAACATGTAACACTTAGTGCACGAGCCCTGCTGCACCGCGCATACCAAACAGGCTGCTGCTGTTTTGTTTGCTGACTTTGCTTTTTTTAATTTATTTTCTTAAGTGATTTATTCGGGAAATACCGACTCTCACTACTTACCGAGAGGAACTCGAGCGTCCCGACGTAATCCCGCTCCGTCTTCAGAAGTTCATTTAGGACGCACACTCGCAAACGGAGCTGTTTCTCCAAGTCCTTCCCGCTTTCAGCTCTGTGCTCGCTTCTGCTCTCCTCGGTCATATTGAGTGAAGGGATGCAACAACAACAACAAAATAACTTGTTTCCTTCGTCACGAAACAGGTTTCAGTTGCGAAAGTGTAACGTGCGCAGCATGGTCAAACGCTGAGGAGGGTGCAACCGGTGTCTGCACTGGAAGTCCAGGAAAAGTAGGCAAACAATTAAAAAAAAATTAAAAAGCGTGAAAATAAAGTTTCTAAAAAATTAAATTACAACAAAGATGGAAACGACACGACAGCGCGAGGCTGCTTCCCACAGAGCGTGACTGGAGAGTGTGCAACAAGTGGACACCAGTTTGGAAAGTTGAGTCCCAGTGACTCCAAAAAGCTTCATCCTGATCCAGCCTCCCAGCAAAGTCGTCAATGCGGAGACGAGGACCAGTGTCACCGTAGCGCTCGTGCTCGAGACGGCTTCCGGTTTCTGTTTTCAGTATAAAACTGCAGCGAAAGGTTTTGAGAAGAAGAAAAACACAGATGAAGACATATGAATGGATTATTTTCATGATCATACAGATTATATATAAACAGCTGAAATTGCAGGTGATAACTGTTGAAAAGGACATGCAGGTGATTAAAGGTACGCTGCCTGAATGGATGTCTTATAATACATATTTTAGATGTATCCTTTTAATTTGAAGGGGCAATTTCTGTACTTCTGGGATAATTGTCGTTATCTCCATTTGGCTTTACACTCCTGAATACTGGACACGGCAGGGAGATGTTTTCAACCTGTCACATTAGATCATAAACTCGGGAGAAAATTCAACAGTTTAATTCTATCAAGATAAAAAGAAAAAAAAAGACAGCATGAAATGGGGAAAATAAAGTTCTCCTCATTTGTTTGAGGACTCCTTTGTTCTGCCAAGACTGAAACTAGTGTCACTGCAAAAGTTAACCATGCCGGATAATTGTGTTGAATTATGAGAATTACTTTAATTGCTTTCGTTCTCTTCGTAATAAAGCACAGCAGTCAGTTAATGAAGTAATACAATTCAGTCGTAAAATCTCTGCCTAGATCATTAAGTTGCAAATTAGGGTATCACTGATATCTTTGTGTAGAGAAGACATTTTTACATTTCAGTATCCATCAGTTCTTAAGATAAAAAACTAAACAAACACAGAATAAGTTGACTTAAAGGAGAGAGGGAGTCACAGATGGGCCTGCACTGGATCAGACAGCTCCTCTCTCAATGACAACCTCTGTCAACAAACTCACTGCTTTTCTCACTGAGTGAGCTAAAAATCCCTTTTATTACCAGCAGAAACAAGACATTGTGGACTGTGAGGGTCTGGGACTCTGCACCAGCCAGAGCTTCAATATTAGCGGCCTAAACGATGTTCTCTTCTCCTTAATGCAATTCATGAGAAACGGTGCATTTTGAAACACATTCAGACCTTTTTCTTCCTCAGCATCATCACATTTAGGCTGTATTTATTTGTAACTATTATTTGACAGGCAAAATTAGTAACAACACATGCTTGTGCTAATTAATTGTAATTGACACAGTTTGGCCATTCTAACAGACTTACTGCAAACTAAACCACAGAATGTATCCTGTCTGCCTCTGCCCTTTTATATTATTAGATTTGGTTTAAGATCTTTCTCTTAACTTAGCAAGCAGATGTTGTTGTGCTACAGCAAATGTCCCCCTGGATCCCGTGTCAACAGTATCCAATTATCATTCTGCAGTCAATGGCTGCTTGGAATTTGGGTAAAAAATGTTACGTGAAAAAATGCAGGAAAAAAAACAACGATAAAGGCATGGAGACACAAAGATGCAAAAACAACACACACAAAGATGTGCAAACAGTGATGGACACTTTCATTTTGAGGTGAGAGCTGTGACACAAGCCCCTACTTGCTCCCGGCTCACACTGCAGTGCAGGAAGAGCTATTGAGAAGCTGGTTAAGTGTTTGTATACTGAATTAGACACCGTCAGAGTCATGTAGCGCTGAGTTAAATAGCAGCACAATCCACACTAGAACCAGCTTTAATTTCACCAGCCTTGGAAGTCTTTTGAGGGGATTTTAGGGAAGCCATTTGCAGCCCACAATAATGATTTAAGGATTAACATTTTCAACAGGTTGGGGATTCAGTGAACGCCATTCTTCAGTAAATTGTTCCGTATCATTCTTTTTTTATGCATCTCAGCATATTCTAAAGAGTGGTCTGTCTGCAAAAACGCATTCACCAAAAGAGAAAAGGGATCTGACTGAGAACTGCTGCCCTAATTTATCAGCACCAGAGGGAGTCTTTATTTTATGGAGCTATTTTATGTCTCAATTACAGGTTAGTGTCTGTTTTGTGGGAAGTGAGGAGGACATGGGCCTCTTGAGTAAATGTTGGCATGCAGTATACTCTGGTGGTTACATTTAGTACTGCATGTTTTGGCTTTATATCCTGATGATTAAGTTGTGTCTTGTACTGTTTCTTTTCTGCCACCAGATAGCGGTGTTGTTTTAGACTAAAATACTGACCCTCCTCTGAATGAAAGGTTTTCCATCAAACAGCTTTAGTCTCATGATGAGTCTATTTATTGACAAAGCACTTGGAATACTGAGTGGGCCTCGATCCCAGTCTGACACTTCATGTACTAAATTTCGGTTCTAATTTGACAAAAAGTTGAGAAACCTCTTCAACATTTGCGGTATACCAACTTGATTATGGCCTCTATATTAGCCATTCCAGTGCAGGTAAATTTCCAAACCTTCATCTTTTATTGCCCATGACTTTGGTCTGTGGAATTAACTTCTATTCGAGGTTTCGTGCTGCCGGTTCCTTGACTGCCAGGAAGTGTTCTGTTCTTCCCATTGGAAAAGGAATGTCAGACTGATATGAGCTGCCTTTACTGATTTGCTCTTAAAATCAAACATGAGTGGTGATAACAGTGTTCATTTACACTGATATGGACACATTAGCCTTTATTTCCACCCATGAGCCTTTCAGGGAATCAGTTTATGGCAGCCAAAACCAACATTCCTTCATCACATATCTACAGTGGTGTCAGTCAAACGAGGCGGTTTTGTCTTTTGTTCTGATTTATTCCTGAACAGGGTGATACAGTATGTAGTTTCACCTTCTCCAACTATAACAGCCTGTTAGACCAGGCCTTAGTGAAGGAAAACATATATCGTTATTCTTATCGATCAGATAAAAACTTTTCCTGGCAGATTTGTAATGCCTGTACAACAGCTATAACAGTTACGTAAAGGAAAACAAGATATTTGCTTAAAATTTTTATTCAGAGAGTAATTTGATGGCAGAACTACAGCCTTGAGTGGGCAAATGTGTAATACAAAAAGGGCATTCATAGCCAGCTCCAGGTTGTAGTAAATATCCATCTCTGCACAGTGGCAATTTGCAATAGTTCATATTTCAGTGGTGTATAACTCTAATGAAATCCTGGTGTGTTGCTAAAGTTCATATTATTCTTAAAATTTCGTAGATCACCCGTTTTTTTCTCCTTTTCTGACCAACTTTCTGTTTCCTGAGTGACTGATAAGAATACAAAGTAATACAATGCATCTTGTATCACTTAGTCCTGCAGCTATTAATCAAAATCCAGTAATTCATATTATATGGTTCCCATCATGAGAGAAGTAACACAATATATGGTCAATTTATATCAGGTTAAGGGGTTTCAGTGTTATAAGAAACAAATTATAATTATCAATGATTTACTGCAAGAAAATAGATGAATATCCTTTAATTTAATTTAAATTGAATGTGAACTATATGAAATATGTCATCTAATTTGTCTGCTCTTCTTTAATTAAATCCAGTTTCCAAAATAGAGCTACATTTCTCTGCAATGAGGAAGAATGTTTGTTATATCATGTTATAAAATGTTAATAAATGATCTCATCACAAAACCCACTGGAAGGATGAAATCCTTTTGGAAGAGAGACTTGGCAATCAAACTGAATTTGGAGAATTAAAGTAAATTCAATTAAGTCTGTATTTATTTGAAATTAGCCAGAAACTTTTTTTCACACGTTTTCATCAATTTTTATTGACTCTTATTACACCTTCAATATTAAGCTGATGCAATTTGGTCTCTGCAATGTGCATTAAATCTAAGTTGCACACTGCCTCCTTTGTACCTCGTGTTTGGTTTCTGTCCTGTAATTAAATCTTTTAGGAGGGTATTTCAGCAAAAATTAATTACATTTTCCAGCCCTCTATAAATGTATAACCCACATTTTTCACTGTAATATAAAAAAAAAAATACTACGCAGAATTACATTATTTATTTTCCAATATTTCAGTTTTTTCCTTGTGAGTTACTCTATAGATTTACTTTCCCCATCCTCTAAAAATAATTAATTTTGCTCATTGAAAGATGCCAAAAAGCCGGAAAGGTTGGGAAACACATGTAATTCCTTGACACTCTTTCTCCAACCATATGCTCTGCTGCTCTTCATTTTGCCTCAGTCCCAACTTCCCTCATTTCTACAAGTCTTTGTGCTTTGAACTCCAGCAGATGGAAGTCTGTGGGCTGCAGATGTCTGTGCAGAGGATACTGTAACTCATGTTGCATCTTTTGTCTCACAATGCAAACATAAATTCATGTTATTAAGATTATCTTCCCATAAATTATCCATTCATGGAGAGAGTGACACATGTTTCTGGCTGCCTCATGGTCCAGACTGTGCACCATCTTTAAGCCCCTCTATTCCTTTTCTTTACTTCTACCCTCAGGGTCAAAAGGTCGTAGATGTGCACTCACAGCCCTGCTCCAGGTCAGCTGTGATCTCTCTGATCCTGCAGAAGCCCTTAAAGCGTCACAAAGAGCTGCAGTTAGGCCCACAACTTGACCAAAGCCCCCCACCCCCTCCTCATCACCACAAGCAGGGCAAGCCGTGCCCTCAGCCTGCATGCTTATCAAAGAGCTCATTCACACCCCTCAGCACAGTTTGAGCCTCGCCGAGGAACATGGTGATTTATTGGACCCCTGTGCCATTCTAAGATGGTGCAGCATTAGACTCTAAGAAAGATGCTTGGTTCTTCACCTTCCCGCAGACCACAGCCCAAAGCAGGGCCACACGCCCAGATCTGCGTTCCTGTGTGTTAAAAACAACACCGAGACCATCCCACCGACTCCCGCCGTTGCCTTCAGCCTACGTCTATGTGCCCAGAGAGTCACGCTTAAATGACCAGCCAACCTTTTCACTCTCCCCACAAATCCCTGAACATGATACACATGGAACGCAAAGCAAGCATTTTATGAATATGCTTCTGTGTGCAGCTGTGTCGCAGTGCTCAAAGACACTTTCTGAGTTTATGTTATGTTTGAAAAACAGCTCAGTCAGAAAACCCCTCTTTAAACCGTGGTGCATTTAATTTAAGTTTTAACTTACATTCTCCAATTAAGAGGTGGATTATTATGATGTTTTAACCAGAGATGTATTCTATTCTTCGAAATCGCTCCTCACATATGGAGAGTAAAATAGGAAACAGAAATAACTTCAATCCTCGAGTTTGTCGACTTGTTAGTTTTCCTTCCTCATTGTTTGGGGTCCAACAGACTTATATATGTACATATAATATTGCTAATAATTGCAAAGTTTACCAGGGTTTGTGCTTTTGTTTTTGTATAATCTTTCTCATTGGGTTGCACATGTATTGAAGGTGATGGAATACAGAAATTAAAGCATTGTTGCTACACCAAATAAGGACATACCTGATGTTGTATTTGTTACATGGGCTATGCATGAACAAATAGTCATTTTGTCTGTCAAAAAGACGAAGAAATGTAAAGTATGTTACTCCACATAGTCATGTGGTAGTAATGTTGGACAACCCATAACATTCTTATTCCCTCTTAAACTCTTAGTTAGAGATCAAAATAGACTTATTTTAGATTTGGGCTGAGCTGCATATAATAAAGTACTGTCAACACCCAATTTAACCACGTTTTTAAGGCCAATTAAAAATAATGGGTAATTTTCTGTTGTGGACTTCTAACACATGTCATCAATTAAAAATCATGTTTAATTATCATTGAAGTATAGGAAAGGTTGTGAAGTATTCAGCAATAAAACAATCTTAGTCAGTTTTTTAAATCCCTAAAATATTGACTCTATGTCAGTGCGACAGAAGACTCACAGTGGATTGATATAGTATATCTACTGCGATGTCTTACATCACTAAATAAAAATAATTTTCATCGTGGCCATTAGTCTCAAGTTTGTCACATCAATAAAACGTTCAGAGTTTAAAACTAAAGCCCTGCGACTTAAACTCCATCCTCAAGTCATCAAGCTATTTATCGCTGCTCATTTGGGCACCTGTGTTTAGTAAAAACCAATATCGCTACTGTATGATTAAGACACTAATTCCACTTTTCGACAACTCTTGTGGATTGAAGTGGGTGTTGTCAAAACAGCATTGCCGTGTTGTCTACTGTGATGTCTATGTGTGTTTGGAGGGGAGGTTTTTGGAGGGAGCAGGCCGTGTTTGGGATCTGTCGTACAGTAATTGGGTGTACAACAGGTGGCACACTGTTGACACTGGAGAGAAGCATGTGAAAAATGTGCTGCTGCCATGCAATCACAAAAGGAAAAGGCTGGCAGTTGACTTAGGCATTTAATCACTGTGTTGGGTGATAAGCAGAGGATCAAACGGAGGCACAGAAAGCGTAGAATAACAGGGAGAGCCACCTAAAGCTCAACAGAGGGATTCCTAGTGGAGCCAGGCCAAGGCACTGACAGAGCTGCTAGCTGGTTATTACTCTGGCTTTGAGGTATAGAGGCATAAGCGACAGGAAGCTGAGGATTCAGGGGCTCAATATATGCTCCTAATGTCTGGATGAACAATCCTCCCTTATTGTTTTGTTCTTCCTCTCCACGTGGGACATACATTACTAATAATAATATATAGAATTAAAACAAGTTGGACAACATGCTCATTGGGACATCCTGCTGGTCTTATAGAGTCAATGTATTAGAAAAACACATCAGATACATTACCAGTGTGAACTCAGTGTGCATTCAAGTGTATATGCAGATGGCCCAGAAGACATTTGACAGTTTATCAAAAGAAGAAAAGAGCTGAGAGTCTTCTTCAAAGGACCTGATCTGAGCACACCTAAAGAATACGCCTGTTGTTCTGGAGAGATAAAGATGAGTTACTTGATACAGTGCATGTCTCCACATAAAACTTCACGCATTACTTAAAATCTAAAGAGACACGTAATTTGCCATTTCAAAAAAAATAAAAAATCCCATTTCGTGAATGTGTTCTCGGCTCACTATATATTATCCCTTGAGCACACAGTGCGCACCAGTGATCAGGGATCCAGTTACCAACTTCGCCGACACCGGGCCACGTGACTCAGGTCCTCCTCATTTAAAAGAAGAAGAAGAAAAAAAGAGCTGCTCCCCTGCAATTCCCTCCAGAGCTTCAAAGAGGTGGTAAATGTTCCCCCTGTGCCAGATGATCGACTTTAGCACCTTTTGCAGCTCATGTGTCAGAGGGACAACTGCAGAGTGCGACGCGACAGAAGAGTGACTTCGCTGATGGTGCGCAGGACCGACTCACTCACATTTCTTCTCTGAGAAGTTGGCGTGCATCCTTTAAAGTATACAGCCTATATCTTCCCGGCTTTGATCCACTCTGCCAAGGATGGCACTGGACCGGAGGAGCGCATTTCGCGTCTCCGTTTTGCTGGCTTGTGTGATAATCTGCAGTAACGTGCTATGTCCCGCCGGTGCTTATCTCTACAACAACCGCTACGCAGGGTGAGTAAAGACCCCCATTCATTTCTGGGGCTCACGAGAGACTGGTGTGCTCTCGCTGTGCAGGGAAGTGTTCTGCAGAGACATCTACACACCAAGATACGGGCTTTATCTTATGTTAGGATGTAGTCTGAACAAAGAAAGGCTTTATGATCACCATCCTCTTCATCGCTTTAGGGTCACATTTCCAGTTTGAGACATAATGTAATGTGTTTTTAGTTTACTCTAGACTGATCCTGTTGTGTTTGTTTTGATGTGCTGCAGAGAGGCATTCAGGTTGCTCCACAGATATCCCTGTTGTCTTTAATGTCTTTAAAAAATATATATATATCTTGTTTATTGTATATATTATGTATATATGTACGATGAGAGTCAAATTCCATGTATGTGTAGACACACATGGCCAATAAAGATGATTCTGATTCTGGTGGTGGCACCAGTGGCCTGTCAAACTGCTCAAAGTATTCATAAAAATGTTCTATAGCTGTAAGGAAGCGGCGACTCCTTCATTTTCTTTGTGCAGTCACGTTTGTGTATAATCAGAGGAGACATTGGGCATTTTTTTGTCAAAAGGCTCTCAGTCTGTCTGCACGTTTATGAGTCTGGATGTGGGGCACACACCTCCCCACCGAGACCCTAAAAGTACTTTGTAGCATATTAGAGGGTCTCCAATGGGACCACCTGGAGCTAGAGTAGACACATATAGTAATTTGGGTAAACATGTCAGAGACATGACTGGGGCATGTATGGTCTGTTTTTCAAAAGAGCATTTGATGTAATTGCTGCTGGAAACTCCCTCCTCTGACTCAAACAACATGTATTTGGGATATAATCCCCAAATTGCATAGCTCACACGAGTCTAAAAAGAAGATTGTCAAAATATTTCATATCATTCAGTAACAGAGAATTATTGAAGGTGGAGAAATGATGAACATACGACATCAAAACACTGCCAATAGTCAACTTCTTGGTTTAAAACAAATTGCTTCCATCCCAGAGAGAGCACTGCTGTGGGAATCAACAGACTGACAACTTAAGGGCCGCTTTAGTGCCGAGAGCCCCGCAGCTGGCAGATTCAAAGCAAAAGGCCAGGCCGACACTGTAACAAAAACAGTCTGTCATCTCTGAGAATCACTACAAGATGATGAGGAAATGGTTCAAGTTGGACTACAGTAGAGATCTGGGGTGCCACTTCATTTAATCATGGACTGTGTGGCGTTGTATGCATTGGTGGAAAAAAAACAAAAAAACATAAGCCTTCCAAACTACCATCAGTGAGGATTGATTGAAGATGTGGAAGCACACTTTTCTCTTATGTTTCAGACAGAGAGAATATGTATACATTTGAAATATGTCTAGATTCGGTTTCCAAACAATATTCTTACCTCCAAAAAATATGTTCGCCATGAAGTCCATCCTTTATCACGCCGTTGCCTTGGAAACGGGCGGTTTTGGGGCACAGTGTTGTGGTCACTGAAATGGGGCGGCCACTCACGTGGGACACCCGCACCCCTTTTGTTCCTCAAACCTTAGAGTGGCCGACCGCCACCTTTGTTTAGGGGGCCCAACTTCCTGTGTGACACGTTGTAAAAAGCTCTTTGAAATTAGGCGAAACATGAGAGAGGAAGAAAGAGGTCTAAAAAAACAACAACACGAGACCTGAAAGCGAACACATATACAAACCTCTGCCAGGTAACTGGGGCGACACAGAGAGTCTGTAATTAAGAGACTAATAAATTATTGGCAGCGTGTTCGCTTTAAGGTCAACCGCAGGAACTGTGATCTGCAGCGTGAAAGCAGCACTATGTTAGACTCATGCTGAATATAAAGAGCATCTTTGTTTTAATATAAGAGATGTGGCTGCAGATTGAGTTAGAAAGGCTCTCAAGCTTCTCTATTTGCTCAAGTGTTTGTTTAAATGATCTGCCAAGACCAACATGTGAAGAATTATTGTGCAATCATATTAAATTATAACACATTTTTATGAATGTATTCTTAGAGCTGGGCGATTTGGCCAAAATATTCAATATATAATATTCTATGAGTAATTTTATTTCTCTATAACAATATATGCAACGATATAGCATGTTTTCTGGTAATTCAATCAATTGTCTACATGGATTTGTATACTCTTGTATGCATTACATTGTGTGTGTCTGTGTGTGTGTGTGTGTGTGTGTGTGTGTGTGTGTGTTCCATTGAAAGATGATCAATTATCATATTGAGTTACCGCCCAGCCCTATGTATTCATAAACAAATGAATAGACTTTGTTCTGCAGTTGACTAAAAGTAAATTATTCTTTATTGTCAATTAACAAAATGGAAGACGTTCTTAAATCAGCAACAGCACATATCAGTATCTGATGGATTGACGGTATAAAAATGTGAAACAGTCGCTACTAACCACCAAAGAATAGTTCCAGGCACTACCTGCAGAGCTGGAACAATGAAATATAATCCTTTAATGGTGTCACACACACACACATGTTTGGCTGGGGGTTGACCCTGTCATCTATAGGACTCTAAAACAGGAACCACCCATTTCACATCAAACATCTGCTATTCTAAATGTCACCTTCAGCCAGTACAAAAGCAGGTAGTATTACCTGGGACTCCACGGCGCAGATGTTTTTGAAATGAGGTGCACTTAGAGAAAATAGATCCAAGCCCTTTTACAGTGAATTTTAGTGCCTCAAAAAAATGCTTGAACCCGACACTTAAAAGACCTCTGTTGTTTTTGCAGTGATCAAATCTTCAGGATAACCCCGAGTAACGATGAGGAGGTCCAAGTGCTGCAGAACATTCTGGGACACATGAAGGTATATTTATTTATATCCATACACGCTCACTATTCTGACCTATTGTTGACAGTATGATCCCCATCAGACACCATTTGAAATAATTCCACTTTTTAAATCTATTTTGTTCAGATTTGTGTGTTTTTAAAGGTTTCAAACTATTATTCTGCCCACATTGTATGGGGTTGGATGTGTAGTCATCCATCACAGTCAGGACATATTCCCTCCTCTGAAAGACCAAGATACTGTTGAGAGGACAAGCCCCAAGAGAAGAATGGAGTGAAAATGATTTTATTCATAACGATGTCTGAATGTTTGGATCACTTTCAGTAACAGACTATATGAACATGTGTTTTAAAGATAGTGTAATTAGGGGGTAAACCCTTGAGGACACAAAGGCCTCGCCTCTTTTCCCAGACTCATGTGGGAGTAATTACCCCAACAGCCTCAGGAGCATTGACGACCTTCCTTTGCACATTGTTTAGGTATACAAATACACAGCAACGATTGCATGTCAAGGATCAAAAGCATGATGCAATTATAGATATTCTTGTGCAAATAACAGTCAAAGAACTTCTTAAACAGTTGAATAATTATTATCTCCCTGCAGAGGAATTTTGCTGATGGAAAACCAAAGTATATTTTTGTAATATTAGCGTGATGCTTGTGATCATTTTCTAGTAATAACCAATGACTAACTGATCAAAGCCAAACATACAAGCTTCTAAGTCTGTGCAAGCCTTATGTCATACTTAGTCTCAGACAATAAATCAATCGATCTATCGATGTTTGGAAAGCAGTCCAGTGGTCTGATTTTTAAATGTTTTTTTACTGAAAATGTATCAAGAAATAATTGAAAAACAGAAATGGTGCAATTATTTTTCTCATTACATCTCAACACTAAGCCGTAAGGTGTTAAGTCCTAATGAAATACTTTATATAATAGAACAATGGTGGGCAATGAAGGGCCGTAGATAGTTTCCTGGAAAAGAACAATGTAATATGGTACTTTTTATAGGGAAAGTAGAGGCAAAGCTCTGTGTTAGTTTTCTTGAGTTGAAATGTAGTTCATGTTCAGAACAATTCCCTCGAAATAACTGCTCCATTTAAATACAATTTAATTGAATAGCTAACTGAGTAAATAAAATATGAAGAATCCAATGAAAACATTTTAGGGACTTTCATTGGGAGAGCTGCAGCGATTTCGATCTGCCCGTGGCAGTGTGGTCCGTTTCTCCAGTTTGGTTTGGTCCACTTGGGTTGTATCTGTGCAGCCAGACGCCACGGCAACAGTAATGAGAGGCATCTGTTCGGGTTCAGGTCGGGCTTTTTGTTCGATGGTCCAGAACCAATACTGCTCTGAGCAGAAGAGGGCAAAAAAAAAGAGGATTCGGTAAATGTTTATGATTCGTGGCGAGGGATACTGGAGCCAGGGTGTTGGTCAGGACACGGACAAAGTCTCATGCGCGTAAGGGCAGCGGACACGGTGCTCCGAGGTCAACCGAGGCAGCCACTGTTTGGACAGCTGTGGACACATGTTTTCAGTAGCTTAGCCACGCTGCCATGCCTCCAGTGCCAGAGTCAAACTCTTCAGCCTCAGGCTAGCAATAAGATCAAATAATACACAACTACTGGGCACTGCAGAACGCATGAGAATCAAGAATCAGCTCCATCAACAATAGAATAACCCGTTTCTTTGAGTTATTAATCAAGCTATTTGTTTGGCTATACTCTGTGGTTGGCTGACATTCAACCTAAACCTTTAAAGACCTGGAGCGTTGCCTTTCACAAACACCTGGCCATTCCTAAATGGTTGACTGTATAATAATAATACAGGTTTTAGTAAATCTCACACTCCTGGACGCACTGTTTGACTGCAGGTGAACTATGCGCAGAGAAGAAACGCAACAGCTCCTGAATGCATCCAGTCGAGCAAATACCTTCACCAAAGCTTTGCCTTGTAAAGATAAGATATTGCTACATGTTGAATATTCACGAAAGGTTAATAATTACCACTTCAGCATGTTCATGACTGGACCTGAAATGGCACATGAGATATTGAGTGTTAATACTGGGATACTTATTTTCATTTAATTATTTGATCTATATAGATACATATTTAAGTTTGATCTATAATTTCCTAAAAAAAACTAAAGCTGACTCCAAAACCCAGATGTTATTATTGCATCAAACAAAGAAGAAGAGCACATTTTCACATTAGGGAATCTGGAATTATGTTTGGTGTGATTTAGATAATTAATTGATCAGCAAAACAGTTACTGATTCTGTTGATCGATCAATTGGCTAATTGTTTCTGTGACGGAAATACATAATACATCTCCAGTGTTGATTGAGGGGAGCAGTGACAAAATGAGTAATCGTCACTTTCCTGGATCATAGACGATTTGTTTGAGACGTTCCAGAGACCTAAATCTGTGAAACAGATGTACAATCAATAATCACGGTGGCTGCTGTCATTGCTTCCTATGAGCTGTTCCATTATTTACTGTCTATGGAGCATTTGTCTATTGATGACATCATCACAGTCTCTCTGAGATGAATACAGTAAATATGAAGGCGGTTAGCTTTCGGTCTGGAAATGAGGGGGGACTAACTTCCTGGGGTCTCTTTGCTGCCGGCGACCTCACTGTTGACAACCGAACTTCAGGAAGTCATTGCACTCGGACAGGAAATAATCTGGCACATAAACACATTAAACAAAGAAGCTAGAAAGTGTGAATTGGTGAGTTTTAGAGATGCGTGTACAGATTCTATTCTTGATGCTAAGCTAAGCTAACCAGCTGCTGGCTGTAGTTCATATTCACTGTACACACAAAAGTGATACCGATATTCTCATCAAACTCTCAGAAAGAAAATTAATAAACGCATTACCCCAAATGTTGTCAAACAGCTGGTATTTTTGTTATAATAGATACTCACCAACAAACTGTGTCGTTCTTTGGTGACTTGTTTTCTTTCAGATGACCGCATTTGCCTTCAGGAAAGCCAGCTCTTTTTATTGAACTATAACTTTTTCTTTCTTGTGCTGCCCGTGTCTGCGTTACATCAACCAAAACAACACACATTTAATTTATAGCTACCCTGCACACACAGACACACATAAAAAAGAAGAATCACAGTAAAAAAAAATGAGGACACAAAAGTTTTATAAAGCAGACAAAGAATGCATCTTTAGGGCTCATAAATACGGCTAATGAATCAACTGAGAGAATTGTTTGTGAAGAGTTGCGTTATCTGATCAGGGATATTTAAGTGCCTCTTATGCGTATGTGTTTTGGATTTGCTCGGTTAACAGTGGAGTGAAACATTGGGGTACTTAACTATTTGAAAACGCTGTAAAATCGCAGCAGCAGAGAGCGGTTTCTACTCCAGGGCACCAAACGATGTTAAATTAAATTAATCTGGTATGCATTCTGTAAACCATTAAACCAATTGACACATTAACAAGCATGTGTGCCAGCCTGCATGTTTCTGCCCCCATGTTCAAATGAAAGCCAGCTGAGGAGGCAGAAACACTGAAAGTGCGATATTCTCTCTGCAGTGACTACTGTGTGTATCATCCCGTCGAGCAGCTCTCGCTGTTATTTTATCAGTTGCCACACGATGTCTGTGTTTATATGGCTGGCTTGCTGTTTGAGCTAAAGCTAACAGACCCGAGTATCAGGGCCTGATAACAGGCGCTGAAAGACAGGATTTCTGTCGCTAATATGAGGTCAAACGGTAGAGAGGAAAGCAGAGGGAGCGTCAGGTTGTTAATGGGACACATCGAAGTGGATTTTGCCCCATTAACGCTGCCGAGTCATCAATATGCCCCAGATTTAGGCCATCGCTTGAAGGTAGAGACTAGAGGAATATTAAACTGGCCAGGTCTTAACAAAACAATTAGGTCATCAGCACTAAATGTTTGGTGCTAATTTAAACACCCAGCAGATAAGATAATAAGGTCTTTCTTAGGGTCAATTCTTTTTCTGAACCATATACTCTTTAACCCTTGACTTTAGTTTGGTTTAGTGTGATACTGGCCTTGTTAAGTGGAGCGGGTATCAGCCGAAACGTAACAGATCCACATTAAATACAGATTATCGTCAACGTTATTATTGAGTTTTTTCACAATCAGTTGCATTGAAAGCTGTGACTGAATAATGTTCCACAGTAATCCCTTGATCCATGTTACCCCATGCAGTCTGGTATACATTTTAAATTAGGGGGGAAAAAGACAGTGGTGTTGGGTTGGTACTCGGTTTTGGCAGAAACACATTTGACCTGAATTATTTCATATCAATTAAATGTTAGGCTTCTCATTTGCTGGATTAGTCCAAAACAGCCATTCTTGTCAGATAATTTTTGTCCATGAACAGTTTCTCAAAAGATTTTCCTGATTTAATATCACAATATTAACAGATTAGGAAATGTAAACTGACAGTGGGAGAGGATTGCATCTCTATCGCTCACTCCTACTCATAATGAAATCCTGATGTGTGTGTCTGTAACCCCTGATCTAATATGTTTGTCCTGCTCCTTTAGGTGGACTTCTGGCAGCCCAACAGTGTTACTCTAATCTGTCAAAATGAAACCGTGGACGTCCATGTGAAACGCAATGACACGCAGGGTTTACATGCTAGCTTAAAGCAGCAACATCTTGATTATCGGTAAGACTGGGAAGACCACCAGCAATTACTACAGAAACACACCACAGTGCACATGCATGCTCGCTTGTGTACCCTCATATTGGGTAATCTTGTTAGCCGAGTGTCTACACCCAGAGATGCATCTGTTATCCAAAGGGCGTTGCAATTACCCAGCTCTCCTCAGCCAGAATATATGATTTGCACATGCAGAGCCGACGATACTTTGCATGCAAAAAAGCTTCCTCAAAGCTGGGACACAGTACATCAGAGCCCCTCTCCCAATCTGCTCCAGAAGCAGCCTTTTCATCTCCCCACTCCATCCCTCCATCAAAATTAACGTTGAAATGATGGAGTTTTATCAAAGCAGCCGCAGCTAGAAAGAATTCAATTCCATTGTCATCTCTGTCCGGAGGGAGGAATAGCAGATCTGAGGATGAGTTTTTTTCTTTCTACTCTGTGTTGATTGACTGAGAAAATGGTTTACACTGCAGGGGACAGTTTTTGGTAAAGTGGTTGGGTTTTAGGGAGTGAGGCGTCAAAGATCTAATTTTACTCTTGGGGATATAAGCCATGTTTTTTGTGCGTTATTGAAGTAGATATGGACCTCACGAGGAAGTGTATTTTAGGAGAGTCTTGCTGCCATAGCTGCTATGAAAACAGATTACATTGTTTTAGGTTGGAGTAGGAAGTGAGGAGGCATACTAGGGTATGACACGCGGGAGCAGTCTAAACTATATAATAATGGGGATAATGATGGTTTTGGTGCATTTACAACACATTTCGTTTACTGATAGACAGCAGTGTTATAACTAGTAGAATGTGTGCTATCAAACAGGCGAGTGCAGATGGAGAAAAGTGTTTTTTGGGGTGTTGGAGAAGAAGAGGGATGAGTGAGGGCAGTTGTATAATCGGTGTTAGGAATGAGTCAACACCTACCAGACATATTATATTCACTTAAAAGGCATTGACTGCAGTCAAACAGGGGCTGCAACTAATTATGAAATGGGAATATATGTAAATTAATTTAATAGAGTAAATGATGAATCAAAAACATTATACGTCAAGTAAATTGTGAAAATAATCATCAGTTGACGCCCTAGTCACATATCAATTTGGTTAGCGTACTATATCCTCCTCTGCTATGAATTTGTCTTTTCTGTCTCATTATTGAGTTCTTTAACTATAGATATGCATTTTTTTGAGTGTGCAGATATTTGCAAAAGCTACAGTTTTACTATTATTTACGGCTCTTGGACTATTGAAACAGTCATGAATAAATAAATAAACTACAGACTTGTTATCAATGATGAACTAACATAAACAGTAACTTCAGGCCTGATGGCTTATTTTACCATCAGGCTCTTTCCTATTGGCTCACTCGCTGACTTAAAAAGAAAGATCAAGTTATGCAAGAGGTGGATAAACAGCACCAACCCAAACAGGCAACCAAAAAGAGGTTAAATAGCGTATTAGTGATCTCAAATTACGAAATTGAACAGTAATTACAAATTATAACTTATAATAATATAACCCTGTTTATGGTACCGGTTCTGTACCGGAGCAGAATATTGAAAATACTTTTATATAAACAATATTCTGTTTTGTGTTTTAATGCTAACAGTGAGGATGCCTCGGTGATCATGTCTTTCATGTGTCTTTCTAACTTCCTCTCTTCCATCCGCAGGGTGTTTATCTCCAATCTGCAGAAGGAAATTGAAAAGCAGACGGGATATCGCTCCTCTCGCAAGCGGAGGTCAGAGTCTCAGTATGACTACGAGGTTTACCACTCTCTGGAAGAGGTGTGAAGCCCAGCGTCTCCCGGCCTCCCTATCTCTCGCTCTCCTCTGCTCTCCACTCTAATTCTCACTCAGCGTAAACAAATATCCTCTCTAAGGTGCTCTCAAACTCCCAATTACCCCATTCCACAGGTCTCTCTCCCACAGCCTGGTGCGCTCGCACACAGCGACACGCACTCTACTTCAGACCCTTCAGGTCGATCGGGCCCCTGGTTCACCAATCCTCCAGGCCCCATGAAGCAGCATGATTTACACACACAGATCCTGAGAGCTTACACAAATCTTTAGTGCTCTGAGCTTTGATCTCTCTTGTTTCCATTGGTATTGCTTCTATTCTTTCTGTTTTTACCATGTAAAGTGCCTTGAGTACCTTTTAAAGCGCTATACAAATAGAATAAAATAATGATTATGATTATCCTCTCCTTCGCTGTAAAAAACACACTTAGATAAGCATGCACGTGTGTGTGTGTGTGTGTGTGTGTGTGTGTGTGTGTGTGTGTGTGTGTGCAGACACATCGTGCAGACAAACCCCGCACAAATGCACACACTCCACAGGCACTTAGACGTGTTTGTCTTAGAAGGTTTTCACTCTCGCTGAGAAATAGCTTTTGATTGTCTGAAAAATGTAATTATCATTAAACCATTCTATTTACTCTTGAAAACTTTCTTGAAAAAATCCTCGAGTGGTATTCACTCTTCTCCATTATCCTCTGTCCTCAAGATCCAGAGCTGGATGTTTGAGATGAACCGAACCAACTCCGACCTGGTTGATATGTTCTCCATCGGGAAGTCGTACGAGGGGAGGCCCCTTTATGTGCTTCAGGTAGGAGAGAAAGCATGAGACGCACACATAGGAAAATGCCATACAGCGCAAAGACACACAGTTGTGTGCACGTGCAGGGTCGTGCTGCTCTAACACTGCTGGTCTCCTGTCAGATAGGAAAGAGAAGTCGTCATCAGAAGAAAGCTGTGTGGATCGACTGTGGCGTCCATGCCAGAGAGTGGATCGGACCTGCTTTCTGCCAGTGGTTTGTCAAAGAGGTACTTTTGTTTTTTTGCACATTTAAATATCTCAACGCTCTTTGAACTTCATCGTGATGCTTCAATGCAGCTTTCAACAGTGTCTCGTATCTAAATGATAGCCTGCGGCAAGCAGCTTGTGATGTTTTGTTTCTAGGGTCCTCAACAAAATGTGAACATCTGTTCATTCGTCATGCGCAGTTATGCAAATACTGAAGAATACCCTTTATTGTTCAGATGTTGAACATAACCCAGACGTGCTCACAAGTTCCATCACACCCGTAAAGTCTTAGTTATACCCTCTGAAGTGAGGACAGGACCAGACCAGAGGCAGACATTAACTGCGAGAACCTTTAATGGCTTGTTTTATACTACTTAGATGCCAGATGATTGGGATTTGCAACCCAGTACCAGTGCGTTAAGATAATTAAAGGGAAAATCAATGAACGTCAGAGCAGAGCACTGAGTCACAGCCTTTTTTTTTTAAGGAATTCAACAACCTCAACGTACGGGTACTTGAAAAAGGCTTTCACAAATATTTCAACTCTAGTAATCCAATGGGCTGATGTTGAGGAATAAAAAATAACTCTAAAATGTGCCACTATAAAGTAGTGCACGCACATGCTGGAGCGTACCATTTACAAAAATAATGTTTCTGTTGTGCTCTACAGCCATTCTGTCTGCAGACACTTCCTGAATGTGAGGGTTCAAACTAAATAGCTTGACAAACTCACCTAAGGCCATCACCTGGACAAGTTCAGTAGGGAATTCTTCAAAGAAGGATAAAGTATGAGTAGGAGAGAGGGGAAAGACTAATAGCAGCAGGAAATCAGAAACAGGCTGACGTAAACATTAGGACCGGAAGAAAAAAAGAACAAGGTAAAAACATATGACTCAGGAAAACCGTCAAAGATGCTCAACTTAGCTCAAATATGTGCTCTAAATGTGGATCCACTGTCATGTAGTAACTAAGGTTGGCCACTGGAGGTCAGGGTGCCATCTTGGTTTAAGGCTTAAAGCATATTTACCTTGGAGTCTGATCAGAGAGCAGGTAGACGCAGTATTTCCTCACTCCAATTGTCATCAATTATAGTCTTGAGTTTTGACCTTCTTCACTTGGGCATTGAAAAGACTGTTAGCAATCACGCATAATGTTAAAAAAAATATGAAAACCTAGCATATCATTTTTATTCAATTGGATGATTAGACAGCAGTCTAGATCTGTTCTCTGTAGTTATACTGTTTTTATATTATAATTTAAGGCCATCAACTCATACCAGCATGACTCTGTGATGAGACGACTTCTTCACCAGCTCAACTTCTACATCATGCCTGTCTTCAATGTGGATGGATATCGTTTCAGCTGGACCACGGTACTACAAACACAACAGAGACTGAATCCTGCTGTTGATTACTTTCATTTTCAAGCATGAGTGTGAATGTTTGTTGCTTTTAGACATTTTTCCTGAAGTATTCGGATACTTAACAGAATGTAGGGCCCATCAGCAAAACATCATTATTTTAGTCAGGTGCATAATTCAGGAATTCAGAATAATAACCGCGAACACATCACTCCTGCCCACAGATTTTGAATACTTTTGAGGCTGTATACTGAATATATTGTGTCCAAGTGGTTCAGATATTGTAATTGAAAAACTAAACAGCAGTGCGTTAACAATGTGTTTTTCCCCCCAGTATGCAGCACTTATGTCTGTGTATCTATGAACACTACAGGGAAAAATGCCTCTCAACTGTCTGCATATCTGTTAGTAAAAGACCAACTAAAGCGGAATGAGTGACAGATTGATTATTTTGGAGATGGCAGGAGGCTCCATTTGTTCGATGAGTCTGCCGGTCAGTCAGCATACACAGTGACGTGTCTTTGTTTTTTCCTGTAGGATCGGTTCTGGAGGAAAACGCGGTCCAAAAATCACAAGTTCCACTGCAGAGGAGTGGACGCTAACAGAAACTGGAAAGTGAAATGGTGTAGTGAGTTCAAGAACACTGAGCTCCAGCAGAAATCCTCTGATTCTCTCTCACACATGCAGCACATGCGACGCTCACGCTGCAACTTTCTTTGTAGTCAGTTGCTGATGTCGTCTTTTATGACTATTTATCAGTGTAAGCTGTGGCTGAAATATTTGTGTGCTGACAACAATCTGTGTCTGGTGTCATTTAGTCTGCTGGGAGATGGCTGATGGGTTCTGCTAAATCATCATCTTCACCGTGGGAGGGCTCTGGGAATTTATCAGAGATGTTTTACAGACAGAGATGTGACGTGAGATGAGAAACCGGGAAACTGAGGAACCATGTTTTGCCGTCTCGGAGGAATATTAACTCACAAAGTGGCTTTTTGGGGACTTGACTTAAAAGCTCACGCCAGTGAAATGTTAGCCATGCAGTACATGAGAGATTGAGAGTTTATCCCACGCAGTGGAAATTTAACCTGATTTGAACCTGACAGACGACTGTGGCTCAGTGGTTAGCATGCCCCTCTTTCAATCAGAGGATTGGTGGTTTGAACCCTGGCTCCGCTAGTCCATGTCAATGTGTCCTTGAGCAAGACACTTAACCCCTAATTGCTCCCCATTGCTGTGTCTACGGTGTATAGAGCAAAAATGTAAGTCGCTTTGGTTAAAAGCGTCAGTGAAATGTAACGTAACGATTTCCCTTCAAAAGACGTCGTTTATACATCAGTAATGGACTGGAACTGCATAAAACAGGAGATAAATGTAAGCTTAAATCCATGCTAATTATTTACGTTTTGACCACCACATTGTTCCTATAGGACTTGTATCGAGAGGACTTTCATATGCAAACATCAATGCACCCTATATTTGTTTGAGACTGCTATCCTTGGTATTATAACGTGACTTTGGTCATTTCTGGCTCTATTTTCCCCCATGATCACTTTCCCTTTTGGTCACTGGATATAACATCACAACTTCTTGTATGTCCAGTTAGAAAATCTACATAATATGAATATGATCTAAATGTATTCCTGTGAAATGAGTACAATGTTTTTTCTCCTTTCCCTTACCAGAGGAGGGTGCCTCCTCTCATCCCTGTGATGACACCTACTGTGGTCCCTACCCCGAGTCTGAACCCGAAGTCAAGGCCGTCGCCAAGTTCTTGCGCAAGCACAAGAAACGCGTCAAATCATATATATCAATCCACGCTTACGCCCAAATGCTGCTTTACCCATATTCCTACAAGTATGCCTCTATCCCCAACTTCAACTGTGTGGTAAGACATCCAATTGCTTGACAATAAACCAATAATGAACAAGTCTTTATTTAAGATAATATTCTTATTCATCCACATGTTGGAGTTACTTAACTGGAACGCCTTGATATTGAAATCCTACTGGGCAGACGTATATACAGGATCACTAATGAGCTGACCTTCTGCTCTCATTGTCCAGGAGTCAGCAGCTCATAATGCAGTGACAGCCCTGTACTCTGCCTATGGCGTGAGGTACAGATATGGCCCTGCCTCCACCACCCTGTGTGAGTACTGCTCCTTGTCTTCATTGTGTCTTCCAAGTGTAGAAAACAAAACAGAATGGATTATTTGCCCTTTCGCACCTGTTGTATTGTGCTCTCCTTCCCACCTCATCTGTGTTTTTTTCGCTTGCCGACGAGGAAAATAGATCCTCATTCATGTTATGAAGTAGCCAGAAGTGCCCGTTTCTTCTATAAATGCACAATCAATGTGGTCTTGCACTCTTGCATTGAACGTACCCCGTGAGAGGAGCTAAATGCGGAGATGTATAGATGTAATACCAATAAGAATGCAATGCTTTTAGACTCACCTAAAATGTAATCAATTTGTTGTCAGCCGTGGTGGAAGAATTTTAAAATCGTTAAGTTAAGTAGCGAGACCACACGTATAAGAAAAAGTCTAGCTTTCAAAATGTTACTTCAGTGAAAGTATATTAACTTTTGCATTTTGAAAAATGTCTGTGTGTTTAACTTGTTCACAGATGTTAGCTCAGGCAGCTCTATAGACTGGGCCTACAGAAACGGGATCCCTTATGCGTTTGCATTTGAGTTGAGGGATACAGGACACTTTGGCTTCCTCCTGCCAGAGTCGCTGATCAACCCAACCTGCACTGAGACTCTGAGGGCAGTGAAGGCCATTGCATCAGGTCTGCTTAAGAAGTGTGAAACAGACAAGGACAGATTTCCATATATATGAGCGCACTGTCGGTGCCCGGAGCTCCACCTTCACAGTACCTTATCTCGACACCTCATATTCCTCTGAGATTTCATATTCCTCCCAGATATTATCAGGTGAAGAGCTGAGAAGGACCAGCAAAGCATGCATTTTAATTTGCTTTTCTTGTGTTTGAGGTTCGCCTTATTTTCCTTTTCTGATGAGATATGAACTGACGGTGGCAGTTTTTTTTTTTTTTTTTACCACCAGCCTGTTTATGTACGATAAGATCCCACAGTGTCAGAATCAGTGGGCCGCTAAGTGTCCCATGCAAATCCAGTGTGCCGAGCCTGAATCATGTCGAGCATCTGATGTTGTCCTCCTTCCCCAAAATCTTTACTGCCACAAAAATATTATCAATGTTGACTTTTCCATGATATAAGCTGAATGGTGGACATGTCACAATACAACAGCACTTTTATTTTTTTAAAGAAACAGCTAAGATTTGATTGTCTGCCAAAAATATGTAATGTTATTCACATTTTTCATATTAACTGCTTTTAATCACCCGCTCTCTATTCCTATTCTGGTTGTGTTCTATTTTGAAATGAGTCCCATCAAGTGCCAGTACCTTAATGTTCATGTATTAATGCCTGTATTACTGCAACATTGTTGGTGTACATACATTATGCTATCATCTGACAATCTTTGGTTTGGTTTAATTTTAAATGTTTTTTGTTCAATTTTTTTTAAATGAATTTGGTTCAGCCAAAAAAGTAATTCAATCGAAATTGAATTACTTAAAAAAAGTAATTCAATCGAAATTGAATTACTTTTTACTTTGGTAGCTTACTGTGTCATTACTCAGGTATGGATCAGAGACAAAGTCAGAAACGTTTACTTTTTGACAGGTCATGTGCTTGATATGAGGTTCTAATAAATGGATGAAATCTGACTTAATAAATATTGTTATATAACACTGTAAATGTTCATGTTGTCATCTCTCTTTAATTGAAATCAGCCACATGTCACAGGTGTATCCCATAGTTGTATGTTCCACATGTTTGCATGTTGCCTGACTTTTATCATAATAAACTAATTTACATTCGACAGCTTAATGAGTCACAGCTTTAAGCACAACACTTTAAATCAAGCGCTACAAACATACTCCTCTTTTTCTTTTCCACTCTCTGGTTCTACAGCTCTGGTCTTATTTATGGATTCAGAAATGGTGGAGCTGACATGCAAGAAAGTGAACTCTGCCGCCCACAACTACCAAATATGTGTTGTCAAATTGCCAGATTTCCTGGATGTATTTGCTGCTGAACTTTGCTAAATGTTGCTCAAGGCCGTAAAAGGCAGTGTAGCTAAACATCTAGGTCCAGTCATCGATGATGTGGCGCATTAAGCAAAGTGATGGTCGGGTTGAACAAAAGATATAGAGATATCTGCAACATAATAGCCATAGACAATAACTTAACGTGAGTAATTCATGATTTAAGACCAGGCTTAAGTTTTATTTATGATCATAGAAAAAAATGACCTCATCCATAGGTTAATCGTGAAGAAAAACAAATTATGTTTTTTGATGTGTTTACATCTGTAATATGTCGAAATGCTGGCGGTAAATATGTCCATATTTTCAAATGTGATCATCTGATAATAACAAAAAGACTTATTTTTCTTCTAAATGTCAACGTTTTAAGTTATTTCTTAAATATACCTGTATGTAAAAAATATCACAAATTGGATACTCAATTTTCCTGTTCATTCCACATATCCACACAACAACAAAATGCACTTACATACATTTAGAATGCGCATATATTGTAAGCATGTAAGTGGAAAAGTGGCATGTTTTATTCCGCAAAAAAACAACAACATTGAAGCTGGCATGCTTGGTTTAATTCCTAACATGCATATATTAATACCAGTTGTTTTACATGTGACTTTAATAAGATCGTGTAGGCGTATGCACGAAAGCTTAGCTGTAAGACTACACTCATGACATCTCTCTCTCTCTCTCCTTCCTCCCTCTCTCTCTCTCTCTCTCTCTCTCTCTCTCTTTCTCTCTCTCTCTCTCTCTCTCTGCTGCCTCACTGCGACCGTTCTCAACGTACGTGACGTCGCTTCCTCTCTCCAACATGGCGCAGGAGGCAGGTCGTTAATGGAAATCTGAGGGATTTACCCCACCTTCTGTGTTTATTTATGTTTGTCTAGGGGCTCCGAGGCTGACATTGTAAAGGACTACGTCTCTCCTCGAGGCGGCTGCAGCCCCCCTCCCTCTTGGGACCAGGCACACCTCGCCCCAAATTCCGGTGCGACATGTTTGAGGGCAAAAAGACGAAAAACATGTTCCTCACACGAGCTTTGGAAAAGATTCTGGCCGACAAGGAGGTGAAAAAGGCTCACCATTCACAACTGCGCAAAGCCTGCGAGGTGGCACTTGGTAAGTTGTGTTTGTTTCAGCCGCACATTTTCCCCTGTCTTGTCTCGGACTCATTGATTTAGACACGTCATGCAGCCGCTCACTTATTACCCGGTGATCCTGCAATGTCGCAGCGTTTGGCAACACGGTGTCATTACCCGGTCATTAAGCGCCCGAGCCGCTATGTCGTATTGTCTGGCGTTATAATCCAGCCAAACCTGCGTATTTAATTGACGTGGCACGGGCTCGGATTCCGTATCAAACACGGAAATGGTGCAGGAGGGGTGGGTGTTTGCAACACTGAACCGATGCTGCGAAACTAGTAGCGACGTGAGAACAGGCCGAGCACTGGGCAGAAAACTAAGTTGTTAACGGCTGCATCCTCCTTCAGTATCAAACTGACCAATAACCAAAGCTTATACATCCGCTAAATGTGTACTAAACTCATTTAAACGTCTTGATTTGACGCGTTTAACCCCGTAAAGGCGTGAGATGTTTGTGTCTCTTCCTGGTGCACACGAGACGTAAGCTAGTAGCCGTGTCCGTTGAGTTCATGGCAGTTTGTCCTTTTTAGTGCATCCTTTATGCATTAAATAGTTTAATCGTTGAACTCTTTCGGCTCTAACCTTCGTTATTTTGTTGTGAAACTACACGAGAAGTCGGGGACAGTGAAGGCAGAAGGCGTCAGCTGTCAGTAGCACCTCGATGCTAAAACAGTGTCAAGCTAATGGGTATGATAAGAGACGATTTCCGGTCAGATTTAAAAAATAAAATAACAATTGAAATACACGTGATACTAATCAAAATGGAAGTACATTAAAATACCAAGCTGAAAAGATACACATTTCTAAAATAATGAATATTAAAAAACTAACTTTCACTTGATATAGCACGTATCCGCGCCATGATGTTGTGACATCGACTGTGCTTTTATTTCGAAGTCAACCTCACTTAACGTCCGCTTTCAATTGTCGTAACATGTCGTAACTTTCTGAAACTATTTGTTAGCAGGTGTATTTTCCGAAACACTTTCTTGGGATGACTATTCATAATAAATATACATTTTCCCAGAGCTGCTAATATTTTACATTTATAATACCTTAACAAATGTTGTTTTCACATGCCAGACTTTGTTATCTGTTCTGAGCTGGAACAAGCTGGGGTTTGTCCTGCAAAAGGGAGTAATATGACACTACCAGAGAAACAATGAGTCCATGTTGTGCAGCAGCCAGACATCCAACCTGTCTGGACAGTTGCTGCCTTTACCAACTCTTTCAGCTGTTGTGGGGTTTTGAAATGGCCTTGAAGGCTAAACACACCGATCATGTTTGTCGAGTCTTGCTCTGATGTTTTGTAAAACCAACCCACCTACACACAAATCATATATTCCTCCCCCCACTTTGTTTGTTGAGCAACAGAAAATAGAGGTTAGAGAAAAGAGGTTAGTGTTCATTTAAAGAATGAGGCTCTCTCTAGCATGGGTCTTAAAGAAATATACACCATACAATGCTCCAGTGATAATTGGAGTCAGTATTGTTTCTTTACCTGTGAATCAGAGCATAAAGACCTGCATCGATGATGTCATCAGGTGACATTCTTTTTAGCTGCAAGTGAATCGGCCACCCTATGGGTTTTATTGAAATGTAGGCCGTCCAAATGTGAGTCAGAAAACAACCAAGAAAATGCCATGTATGCTGACTGTCATATGGCATCCAAGCAGGTATATACTGTTTACAGAGCAGCACCATATTTTGTCTCCAGATGACATCACAGCTACAGTCTGTCTCTATGCTACTGATCAACATTCACCAGTTAACACTGAATTATATTTCAGGGTGTACTTTCACTTTAAAAAGCAGTATTTGTCACAGTCATTGTTTTCCGGTCTCCTCGGGTCAGAAACTGGGCTAACAATACTCAGGTAAAACCTTGTGTGACAGTACAGTGCAGAAATGACATAGTATCAATTCTCAGCATAATTAACTGTCCAAGTGGATTTGAACTTCACACTGAGGCTCAGTCGTACTCTAAAAACCTACAAAATGAGAATCTCTGTAATGAGCGTGACAGTGGCACAGTAGTAGTGCATAACAAAAACGACTCGGTGACCCAGTATACTGAGTGACTTACATAATCCCCTCCAGCTCTTGGGGCTCTGAGACATCTCGGAGAGAGTGCCTGTGCCAGAGTCTCCTCTTTACTGTCACTGAACGTTCTCCTGTTATTCACTGTGCCGAACTAGGTACAAGTATTGTTAGATTTCTTTCCCCTGTATAACACAAGATGGTATATTTATTTAGCTTTTCATTCCTGTTTGATCATATTTGGCATATGGATTTAGACTGTGTGTGTGTGTGTGTATATATATATATATATATATATATATATATATATATATATATTCATCACTGCAGGGTTTTAATGCATTGGAGTGAGGTAAAAGGCTTTGGCTAGGCGGCCTTTGTCCTCCTCTCTTCCAAACTGACCTTTCTCGATTATCAAAATGTCCCTCAGCAGTTTCCCCAAAAAGAATGCCATCTCAATTTCTCACATGCTCTAAACTGTCGCGGCGTAGAGTCCTATTATCTTTGGAGCGTATCGTTTGCTTCTTTGAGAGGAGCTGTCTGATTGGAGGAAGAGACGGAGGGTAAAACTGACCGTTGACTCAAGTTATCAAAGGCCCTCAGGCTGTATCTGCCTCTCACCTGTCAGAGGCGAACATACAGGATTTCGGCTCATTGTCGTCACGCACTGCTAGCTTCACGTGAGGCTGGCTTGGTGGATGGTTTCATAGTTTTTTAACCCAACCTGTCTTCTCTGACTTGAGATGTTCACGGGGCTTCACTGCTGCTGCAAAGCAGTCACACTGTGAATGTAACACGCTAAATCAGGGAACTCTGTCCAAGCTACCACACGAAGAGGAGTGAGAGCTTGTATCCAGGATAGTAGTCACTTGAGGAGTCGACTCCTGCTGAGCACATTGCTCATTATCTCTCCCCTCAGGGTGTATGATCTGAGGGTCAGCTGCATAGGTCACAGCAACCTGTAAACCTTTTCTTCATTCCTCCTGTCAAGTCCCATTACCTGCAGATGCATATTCTGTTCAGGATCTGGGGGCAGCCACTGGAAAGAGAACTACACCACGTCTGAAGCTTTGTTGGAAACTCAATATCTTTTCTTTTTCTTTGTCTTTCTTGCCACTGATCATCGCTGAAAAAAATATTGACTCAATACCTGTAGTTGTAGCTTAAATGTAGTGGTTAATGTGTTGTCTTGCGGACAAAATAAATATGCGGACGATAGCTTTATTATTGTTATTTGGGCCGTCCTCGATCAAATAAATTCTTAGTTTCTCCACAAAGAATCTCACAAACACATCATTTTAAAATCTTGTGTTTACCAGAGATGGGCTCATTCAGCATTAAGAACATCATAAAAATGACTAATCAACGAAAGAAAACGACCAATCAGTCGAGAGGGGGGAGCCTAATTGTTATCACGTTCTTAAACTATTACCTACTAACACCAAGCAGCCACAGAGCAACATTGGATTAATCTTTATTGCCACCTGACGTCCATTATTCAGCGACGTTTTGTTCCTGGTTTGGTCCACCAACTCTTGAGAAAAACATCCGACTCTCATGGCTTTCTAAATATTTGATTTTCTTCTTCACTTACTGGAGCAGGTACTGTTAACTTGTCTGGGATTATTTGCTGGGGGGAAAAAAACCTGCCTTTGGTTTTATACGGGTGTATGTGAGAGCAGTGTGTTCCTTTTATGCCAGAAAGCCGTGTTGTGAGCGAGCCATATCGCTGTCAGTTGGCTTGTCAGATATTGCTGGCTGGCAGATATTGACAGTTTGAGTGTCTGTGGTTAGTTCCCTGCTGTCTGAGGGGTTTAGCATTCATTAAATCTGAATGTTTTGCAACATGGGGTGGGTATGAGAAAATAAATAACAATAAACCAGGAGCTAGTAGCGATATTGACACGGTGCACTGACTATTGGCACACTATAGTGGTCGTGTTTGTTTCCTTTAATTTATTCATTGGACCACAATGACATTATGTTTGTTGGGGATGTTAAAGGCCTCTTAAAGTTGGGGTTATATTATTGGGCGTTTTGTTATCATAGTTTTTGCAGCTTTGGAGTGAACCTAGAGTTTCCAAACTGTTGGCCATATACGTAGATATTATTATCTTTAATCTTATCTTTAATTAGTTCAGAAGATCTGAACAATAGTGTTCCCGCGAAAAACTGAGCAATTTCCCTAATTGATCCTCGGTCGCTTTATGGTCAGTCATTTAATAATCAAAGGCTAAGAAATCATTATCAATTAATCATTAACATCCCCTAATTGCAATTTACATAATTGTAATCTTTTTATGATTTAAGAAATGTGTCTTGCTCATACATGGGATGTTTTCTTCAACTAATGCCTCTGAGGCATAACCGTGGCATTTTCCCATCAAAGTCAAAAGAACCGTGAATACAACTGTAAACACAGACAAAAACAAGCGTTTACACGCTGCTGTTTTGCACCAAAATCAAGGCCACCGCCTGCTCGCCACCTTTTTTTATTTGGAGTTGGCGAACTTGGCAGGACAGCCAACGGAACAAATGTACCTCTGATCGTCAAGAATGGCCAGCACATGCTGCTCTATGATAAGCTGCCCCATAGTCGCCACATGCTCCACCATGATAAGCACCAGGCTATAAATGATCCTGTTTGTTAATTAAGGCTTCTACCACGACACTCTGAAGACCCACACGGTCTTCTCCAAACACGGCGTGCAGGAGCTGAGGGCTGCCGTCGGCGCAAGCCTCGGATGTTTGTGCTCTTACTGAATATTAAAAGCTTTTCCGAATTTGTGCACCTGACCACCTTTTTACCGGCATCCTTCATATTCCTGACAGAAGTTTATCAAGCCAGAAGTTTAAAAGCAGGCAGTTTTCCTTCTGATTCCCATGCAGCGGAGACACAACCTGCTGATGAAACTGGCAGGTATTCCAAAGGATGAGAAAGTGTAAATGAGTGACGCGATGGCAGCCGTTGACTACACCTTCACTTGTCAGGGTGCTGGAAATGGCACTAAATGTTCCACTGTTTGACTTGAATTGGATATATGTGCATGTATGTGTGCAAGTTATCTTCCTAAAATCGGAACTGTTTAAAATATAAAATACACCTTGATCCCGTTCCACAGTGGAGCTACAAACAAATAGATACCAGGCAGACGAGACGCAGACGCGCTTCGCCCTTCAAGCCTGTTGGGCTTCTGCTAACAATTATTTGCCTTATTGACTATTCCATTCAGTTTTAGTATTTTTGAACGTATATTTCTAAAACCCCTTTTGCAAGTTCTCAGTCCAAAGTGGTCTTAACTGATTTTTTAAATATGCCGTATGTGTATAAAAGTCTGGTAAACCTGTTGCAACAATTTTTTCCACAATCAAGTCTGTTGCGACATTGCCCTGAAGGAAAGGGAGACGTGAGAGAGGGTGAGGCTCCAGTGCCTGGTTTCTGTCTCATTTCCCCCGTGCAGACTAAGTGCAGACGCTTAAGCTGCTTTTAACCCCAAAGGTTGACAGGTATTCTGATAATGAGCAGTGGAGGAGTCAACATGGCAGTCGGTGCTCGCTCTGAAAGCATAAAATAAAAAACTTGTATCGATACGGACAAGATAGTTTAGCGTTTAGAAGAAAAGAGTCAGTTTTTCTTTCTTTCACACTCCTGTTTTTTATTTATCTTCTTACACTGATACCTCCATACATAATGCAGTATTTCTCTCCACTGATGCCTCCTTCAGTCTCGGGACAGGTGATCAATTAATTATACTGCAAACAGATGAGACGAATGAAGAGAAAACCTCCCATTTCTCTCTTCTTCTCTGTTTGTTTCCTCTTGTGTCGGTTGTATTTATCTGTAGTATCTATCCTGTTTTGATGTATTCTGTATTCATCCAAGGAAAGTTGTTGCCAAGAAAATAATTCATCACCATTACTGAAGGAGATTGGGGGAGGAAGAGGAAGTTCAATAATAGGTGTGAATAAGGAGGCAATGTTACCCGGAAGAATTTAAGAGCTTACAGCTGAACAGTGTTTATATCCTTTTGAGTTTGTTTTTGACCCGTGTACTTACTTGGTCAAATTTGTTCAGTGGTCCTCTGTCCTACAGTCAGTGTTGTTGTTTTTATTAGTGCAATTCCTGTGTGGAAAGGATCTTAAAATAATTCATAATATAAATTAAATTCCAAAAGACTGTGCTGCTGATGACTTTGCTGGTCTGACAAAACATGGACGAAAAGTTACCATGCAGCAGCACCACAAAGTTACCATGCAGCAGCACCACATATAACCATATAATGTCCTGGGTTTGAGTCCGTCCTTGGGACCTTTGTTGCATGTCATATATATATATATATATATATATATCTTTCTCTCTCTCTCCCATTCTCTCTCCCACGTTAGCAAGCAGGGCGAACAGTCTTCCACTTCCCGAGTGGAATACAACAGCTTTTGTCGAGCCTCAGAGGCAGGTTTAAATAGCTGAACGGTACATATCCAATGCTAACATGGGCTCAGTCACACTTTTTTTTTTCCCCACATGCACACATACTGGACTCTAACTTCCCTTCGGCAGTAGTAGTACACCAAGGAAGTTGACCCAAGTATCAGTTAACCTCATGGAACTTAAATGGTGTTTCCAAAAATGACTGAATCCTCTTTTAAGACATGGAATGGTTTGCACAATAACGGCAATGGTTGTCTCGCCATGGCTGAGTTTGTACTCCATCATAGTGTGCCGCTAAGCATGCTGGGACCTAAAAGAGGGTAGGTTGGATGAGAAAGGGCATTTTGGCTGAAGGAGCTGAGGAGGAGGCTGTTCACAATACACACATTTATCTTCCATTGACTGGCTATTATCTCCAACTTGTGCAGCAAGGACAGGAAAGTCTAATTCATAGCATTGGAGCAGAAAAGTGCCAAATCATATATCAGCGGAGTTATTTTTAATTAATTAATTTCAATAACAAAGCCAGCAGCTGAGTAATCAAGGACTTGTGGAGGCCGAGTTTTGTCACCGTCTGGCAAAAAAAAGGAGCGTCTAATTCAGCCATGGTGATTAAAAGCAGGCTTGTGCGAGTGAGGAGGTTGGTTGGACACGCACGCCGATTTGAATGCGCACACACACAGACGTGCGCACACATGAGCGCACACACGATTAGGTAGCCCAGACAACCTCTGACAGTGTTTCGTTCTTCCCTCTCCCAATGTAATTACTGCTGTGCAACCTTTCCTTTCAGCCTGGACAATGGAAATGTCAGGGGTCTGATTTTTCTCAGGCTCTGCGTGGTGGTCGCAGCTGCCCCGTGTTTATCTATGTTTGGTAGGAGGTGGGGATGTACACCTACACGTTGACTCATCCACAGATTATCTGATCTTTGTGGCCCAAAGCTACAACGTAGTCTTTATTACTATGCATGGACATTGTCTTATTGGCAACTGTACTCAAAATGCTGTTTCTTGATTTACAAACGCACCAGAGACTTGATCATGTTCACGGCCTCAATAATGGGGTAAATGTTGGACACAGAATGGAGATAAGACTTTGCTTTTTACCTTACACCATTATAAAGCCAGTGTATGTCCATCTGAGTCCTGGGGCTTCCTTTCTCGTCTCCTCGGCTTTTTTAATCTTATCCTGTCGAGCCACACTCGCGCCTTCTTTTTCTTTACCTTCTTGAACGTCCTGCTCGGTCAGCGCTCCCTATCTGGAGACTCACAGCCACCGAGACCACCGTGTTTTACTGAGGTGAAAGCAATCGGGCGCTGGATTGAATTAAAGCTGATCGCTGCCTGCAGAGTGGTTGAAGCCAACCGTGGGATCCATGCCAGATGCAGACGGGCTCGGAGCTCTTTGAAATGTAAATGCTGCAGGATGGCGTTTCTCAGTCTCCAGCTCCTCAGGTGATGGAAACTGAGTCAGAGGGTGACCTCTAACCTCTCCTCTGTGTCTGTAATGTGTTTTAAAGGTGGTTGAGAGCCCATGAGGAAGGAGTATGTGGGTTATGTTGCGTAATTTTTGACCCACCCAAAGGGCAGGAAGTGATAAGAATGCTTTTAAATCCCTCTCTGGGAATTTTCTCTTTCTTTCTTTAGTCTGTGGCCGAGGATTTTAATGCAAAAGGCCACACACAAAGAACCAAAACATGTCTCACAACAGTGTTACAATGAGACTTACGATATTGTAGCCTTGTAATGTGAGCACACACGCACACACACACACACACACACACACACACTCACACACACTCACTCTCATAGGGCACATGTGCACAAACTGTGGATCTGACGAGAGACAGGTTTATACAGCGGATTTGTTTTGGAAGCCAGCCTCGTCCTTGTCCCTGCTTTCTTTTACTTTTTCCCCTTTTTCTCTCGTCACTCTTTATCTGAACCCCCCCCCGCCCGCCCGCCAGCAAGGCTGTTTTCTTGCTGCTGATCTTGTGACGTACTGAGTGTCTCCAGAGAGCCGTCTGTTTATCTCTGTCCCTCCCGCCAGAGGAGCAGCCGTGTGCAGGCTCTGCTGTGTCTTAATTGATAAAATGCTGCAGCTCTCATGGGATTTGTGGTGTGCATACATGCGCGTGTGTGTGTGTGTTTGCGTGTATGCTAATTAAATGTGTGTGTGCGTACTGTATCTGTGCATGTTTGATTGTGGTTATGGGTGTATGACTGAACATCTAGCTAAAATGTCCACTTATTGAATTAGTGATAATCCAACAGCAATAGTCAGCAGGTTTGTGGTATGTGCAGCCTCCGAGGCCTGTCGTTGCATGGCTTTCCCTGCTTTACACCCCAGGGAAGTCTCCTCTAAAGGATGAGACCACTCATAGGAGCCTACAGCGTCCAGTATGTGAATCGGAGTGCTTTATCACACAGCTCGGTGATAGGCTTCGGGAAGAGATAGCTACTCTTGTTTTCAAACCCTTTCATTTATAAGATATGCCTGCTTTAAAAAGCCTTGATAAATAAGTACATCTGCAATTTTATGTTGTTTATTGTAATCCCTTGCACTCCAGGTGCACCGTCTCTCTTTGTACACCTTTTTAAAAACCAATGATGTATTCCTGACACATAGCTTTGCAATAGAACTGCAGGGCTGCATGAACAAACGCATTTACAGCATGCGTCAGCGAGCAGAGCCCCTTGGGTTGAAGTAATGGTCACTTTGCGTCTGTTTACACATCATTCTGCAGACGGGATGAGCTGCTGCTGCTGCTGCTGGTGGAGAACTGCATTTGGACTTCTGTATTTGTTTAAGCAGGGAACGAAAATGCAAATCTTGTCTAAACCATCTTTCACAACAGTACTGTGGAGTGGAGAGTCCCAATGAGGAAGAAGCATGATTCACAATGTAAACAAACGCACACATTTGCATATCTAAAAAAACGATAAAGTTAAAGGTGCCTCGTGGAGTTTTCTTGTAAATGAGTACAAAGTTGTGTTTACATTATGTCTTACTCACCGAAAAACATTGTGTGCATCCTTTCAAATCAGGCCTTGCTTCCATCCATGCTTACTTGCTAGCAGTCTTTCTTCTTCCCTGCCTTTGTTGGTGCATCCCTGTGCAAGTTAGCGCCCTGTTGGTCTGTGGAATAGTGTGAAACCTTTGGCAGGACCGTATCACAGCAGGCGTGCATGCCCATATGTGTTCTTCTGCATGCATGAGATAAACCAAACGAGGACAAAACGAGGACCTCATGGGAAAACAACTCTCAGTGCAGTTAGCGCTTAAATAACTCCACAGGGAACCTTCAATTGCAGAGCAATTGTTGTGTTCAGTTTTGTCAGAGTAACTGTGTAGTGGTCACTTGCAGTCAGCTAGAAAAGAAAGTGTTAAAAACATTAACAGTGCAACTTCAGCACTGATTGAATCCTTACTTGGAGCACCAGTAACAAGTAGGCAATAGATGTTCTTAATGCCCTCTTGCACAAGCACACATTACATGACCACACACGCATCCGGGGAGGATGGGTCCTGTGATTCCAGCGTTAATGGTCCTGCTGAACAGTCGTCCCTGTGGTGGACACTCCCAACAGGGTCCTCTGCTGCTGCTGGCTGAGGAATGCTTCGTCACGCCACTGAGACCGGGTGGCGCCCAGGAAGAAGAAGAAGAAGAAGAAGAAGAAGAAGTTAGCCTGCCAGCAGCTTTTGTCAGCAGTGAGAGACGAGGAGCAGGTTGTTATGTCATGCTGCCTCGAGACGCAGTCGGACTTTGATGTGATGCTTCATGAAAGCAGACTGCCATTCTGCTTCGTGTTAATGGATGTTGTCTGTCTAAAATGCATCATCATGTGGTGCAGCTTCACCCCCCCTCGAGCAGTCGCAGTATAGTTTTAGCCCCTCTGCAGTGTTTGGTTATTCAGTGTTTTTCAAGTTTAATGAATATGCATGCACCTCTTTGAGCAACACTGTTTGCTTTCCTCCACATGCATTAACTCATGTTTGGAGCATTAGGTTGTAAGCTGCGGTGCTCCGGGGATTTTGGTAGTAGTCGCTCCATGAGGGGAGCACATTCTTCATTCACTCGGCTTAGATTTTCCTCCAGATATTCGAGGGATTTAAAGTGGTAACCCTGCGACAAGCCTGCTCCTAACCTTTGCACAGAGTGGCCAAATACTCCCCTTGCTGATTCATCAGCCTTATCTATTACGCCTGCATATTTGCATCCTAAGAGGCTGACTACACCATTGTGCAGTTGTTAGCCAAGCCGCGATCAGCTTCTGCTGTAGCTCCGTGCAAGTGTGATTGAAGGGATCACTGATAAGCCCCTTTTGAAACATGTATCGTGTAAAAAAGCGCTGCAGAAGCCTGTCTCTGCTCACTGTCGAGCTCAGCGGCTGAGTGTGAGGTTGTCCTGGTCAGGCGGCGCTCGTATCAGTCCGACACTGTCACCTGAAGCTGTGAGGTTGTCGTGCCTTTTGTCTCTCAAAATAACAGCTATCCTTCCCGCAGGATTTCCGAAGCTGTCATATGGCCCGCGGTCTTCACGCACAGTGCTGATCACACCGTGTGACGTGCTATTTGTTTCCCAAGTGCAACGTCCTAGCTGACAAGGGTGGCATTTGCTTGTTTTGTGCAAGCTGACTTTGGGCTGAGGTGCTGAAACTCTTGCCTTGACGTCATCCTCATCTCATGTATTTTTCACGGAGGGCCTTGCCATCTAGGTGTCGTATATCAGACTTTTAGACCGAGGCTATTAGCTTTAATATGCCTGCCGCGTCACAAGGCTGATCTATAGCAACTTGTGTGCAGTGCTGTCTTTGCTCGACATGGCGGTATCCAATAATAAATCAGGATCTGTTTCATGAATTAATCACGGCATAATGGTTGGAAGCTTTGACTCAGCAACTTTGTGTGTCATGGTATCAAGATAATAGCCAGGGCTGAATGTTTTCTGAAATTCAGGAAGTGCTCTATTTCCCTATCAGGACAAAGGTCATTAATACTGTTGGTGCTTCAATACCATTTGAGTGGGGAGGTGTACCTGACTTGCCTGTGTGCCTATACTCTGCCGCATTCATGCATGTCTATTTTGTACACTTCCTATTTCTCAAAAATCTCCCTCCGCCCACTCGCCTTTATCCAGGCGTGCTGTGCACTCACTCCAGAGCAGAGGGGAGAAATGATTAGCCAGGTTTTGACTGACCTTCTCCCCAGCTTAGCGGCAGCTTTCAAGAGGGCCTTTGAATAGCTGACAACCTCAGGGTATATGAGACTCGGTAGTGCAAACTCGAACCCGAGTAAAAGGCTCTCATTTGCAACGTATCTGCCTTTGTGGACACTGCTGCTCAAGTACTAGAGGCGGTAGTAATGCAATAATACCCCAGAGAAATAGAAAATTTCTACACGTATCTTCTTGATGAAGAAAGAAAAGTTAAATATAGGCCTAAAATGACCGTCTCCAAAAGAGGAATTTGGCGTGTGCTGGCATTAATGCTCTTTTAACGTCTTGTTAGTATCTGGGTCAAAGTCAGTGCAACAGGGAAAAAGTACTTTGAAGATGAGTGAAATGGTGGAAGTGATTGAGGGCCTAGGCGGCTGCTCTCATACATTATGGAGCTGTCAAAGGCTTTGTGTTGAGGTCTGGTCTGGGCTATAGCTCACTGGAGAGCAGGACGGCTCGGTCTGTAAAATGGGTTCCCTGTATATGTATGCCAATTCCCCACTGGGGTAAACACAGTGTTACATCCTCAGTGTTTGTTTTAGGGTAGGGACAGTCATCTTATTCTCACCTGTTGCAGCATCAGCACAACAATGATTTGATGATATAGCAAAAATCAAGCCTGTAATTCAGTATTATGATTAAAGAATTAAAACGATGCAGTATAAATCAATCAGTAGCTTCTTTAAATTCGTTTAAACAAGTGGAGGGATTGACCTTATTGTGCCTTTTTTTATTTTCCACAAAACCTTTTATTGATGTAATAGGAGGAAAATGAATGGATGCGTTTTTGCAACGAATACAACAATTCTGGGCTTTGTGGGAATGTGACGGCAATTTTTAAGCTGAAATAACATAATTTTTAAGCTGAAATAACGAATACTGAAGAACCAGAACCGTTACAGAGTCGTCTAAGGATGCACTGAAGAGTGACAATTCACATAGGTATTTATACACAGGATTACAACGGAACATGTTGTTTCAGGTTGTGATACCAACAGAGTGATTGAATCAGTGTGGGAATCATAACATAAAGGTCTTTGTCCTGCCCTTATGTTGATGGCCTGTTCACTCAAGTGATTGATTTACTTGATACCAGGTACGGGGAAAACTACAGGAGGGAGAATGATTTGCATACAGGGGTTTGTGAAAGATAAATACAACTAAGAATATACATTTTCCATTACAGGAGTCAGTTTCTCAAGTTTCAGTTGCACACTTTCAAAGTCTCACTAGTTGTTTCACAAAAGCTCCTGTGTATTTGATTTGAACTCATTAGATTAAGAAGTGGTGAGCCATTCAGGGTCATCTGCATCACCTCACTGTTTTGCCCACTACACTGAACTACTGCTGCTGTTGCGCTTTGTTGATACTGGGTCCTGGCATCGGACAAACCAGGACACGGAACATGGCGTCTTCAAGGTCGTGTGTGTGTGTGTGTGTGTGTGTGTGTGTGTGTGTGTGTGTGTGTGTGTGTGTGTGTGTGTGTGTGTGTGTGTGTGTGTGTGTGTGTGTGTGTGTGTGTGTGTGTGTGTGTGTGTGTGTGTGTGTGAGAGAGAGAGTGCTGCAGAGCTGAGGGAGACCGAGAGTGGGGTTATGTTAATAAGTGACAAAAGGTTTTCATTGCTGGCCTCTTAGCTTGTACAGAAGAAATTCTAAACAGGAATACCGCAGAACACCAGAAGTGTTTGAAGAGTTGGTTTTATTTAAGTTGTCAACTCGGTTTAACGCTTCTTCCACCAGTGAAGAATCCTTTTAGTATTCTTTTAGTTTGTATCCGGTGTTTGGTTTATTTTTGGGCACCTGATCAGACTATAATGAGCTGTTCTGGGATGCGTCTCCCTGTTTGCGCCGAGGCAAATGCAACCTTTAATGCTTGTAGTCAGATTTCTTGAGGTTCATTCCTTGCAGCATATGTTCTGATTATATCACGCCTCAAGTTGATAAAAATTTGATTTAATAACTTAATAAATAATTGAGTTTTGCGCTTGTGTGTGTCAGTCCCACTCGGCTGCCTGTGCCTGGCTGCCGGCATATGTCTGCACTCTAACTGTGTGTGTTTGTTTTGAGACCGGTAGCTGGCAGATCCGATGTGATTCCACTGCCTTAATTTCTGGCTCGCGTCTGCCCGGTCCCCGGGGCATCCAGCACTTACATGTCTGTTCTTTCTCATCAGCAACACCACCCACCGTTGCCATGGTTTCACCGTTCAAATCCTTTGGTGACAATTCCTCATCAACACTCCTGACACGCCGAGCTAATTATCTGACGGTTACTTACAGACAATATGACGATGCCCAACCCTCCAACCAAACTGGCTGCTCGTGTGCTCACCTGCCTGTCTTCTTGTTTTGACGCACGTGTTTGTGTGCGTGTGCATAAATCTAATAACCCTGTTTGATGCAAAACTGATATTAGAGCGGAAAAGCTTGGGGTCCAATGCATATTTATGATTTCACACATCCTGGTAAAGAGACCTCTAGAGCTGTAACTTCTATATTCTGGACTACAGAGCTGCAGGCTAAGCAGAGCGGGACAGAGACGGACATACGGCGTTTTCCTTCACTGTACATCGCTTTAGCTTTCTCTCTGGTCCAGCGCTGTGATGTCGGCCTTTGTCCAGCCCGCTAGCTAAAGTGATGGGGTGGCTGCTGGTAGAGATGAGAGGTCAGACGGGGCTGATTATTCGCTCCAAAAAAACTGTTCTGATTGACTGTTAAGGATTTCAAAGTTTGCAGGAAACACACAGAGCTTGAAAATTCCTGAATATTCATGGTCTCCAGGGTTTCCCCTACCGTTAGAATAGGGGGGCGGGGCGCCCCCCTGAAAAAACCCTCCGCCCCCCTGTAATTGTCTCCGTCGCGCCAGATCACAGACGTGATTTAAGGTTCCCTTTCCTATAAACAGGTCACCTTGTTCTTTTATTAAACAAACTCAATGTTCTTATTTTATTGATCGTATTTCTGTCTATTTCTGTCATGGTCGCGTTTACAACTCTACTTTGCTCTCGGTAACGCGCACCGCGGAGATCCGCCCCGATGCCCACAGACTCGTGCGCGCGCACAGGTGGGCAGAGAGCACACTTCCATCAGCCGGCAGAGAGCGTCCAATAATGTCGCGTGGAAAGAAAACAGATATATCTGCGTTTTTTAAACGCTCCCAATGTCCCAACGTCGCCGTCGTCGCCGACCCCCCCCCCGGCCGACACCCCGCCCCCCTGAAGCTGTAAACCTAAGGGAAACACTGGTCTCCATAATGCAGTATTCATGATAGTGATAATTAGTGCTGAAACAAGTAGTCAATTAATTAATAAGTTGATCAACAGAAAATGAATCAACAACCATTCTGATAATACATTATTTATTGCTGGGGTAATTTATTAAGAAAATACGCCAAACGAGCTGAAATGTGACATTTTTACAGATTTTCTCTGTTTTGTATCATTGTAAATTAAATACTGCTTGAGTTTTGGCCTATCTTGGCCTAAAACAAGTAATTTGAAGATTTCACTTTGGATTCTGGGAAAATTTTATGGAATAATCACAGTCCCCGATGAGTTGATATTAGAAATAGTTTTTGCAGTCGTAGTGATTAAACAAATGTCTTTAAACGATGTGTTTGGTGCAGGTCGTTCATGTACGGTCAGGATAAAAAGAGGCAGTAAAAGTAGTTAATAGGCACTTCATGTTGAAGTCAACACCTACCAGTGCCAGCTTTTGAGAGAGTTGCGATGATATGATCAGGAAGAAAGAGTATTAAATAAACACAATATTATGAGAGGTTTTTCAATAATGTCCCTACAATAAAAATCAAAAGATAAAGCGAATATGAGAAAGCTGTCATCATTATAACAAGTAAATTGGCAGTATATCTCTCATCTGTTCAATCTGAGGCATCATACACTCGGCCTGAGCCAGAACTTCCATTCATTTCAGATTGAATGCTGCCCATCCCTTATGGGATTAAGAATACTTTAATTTAATAATCTTAAAATATGAATCAATAATGGAAGTAATTGTTAGTTGCAGCCCAATTCTTAAGTGTAATAATTAATGACATGTATCAAGGAAAATACTAAATATTTGCAGCTTCTAAAACATTTTTAATTTAAGGATCTTTCCTTGGGCTCTGGGACATTTAAGAAATAATCAACAGACTGATTAATCAGTGAGTCTCATCATTACAGTCGTCTGTGTGTACATGGCAGTGCGAGGCACACACACACACACACACACACACACACACACACACACACACACACACACTTGGGGGTCAAGGCTCCATGGTCTCACTCAATCTGTTTCAGAATAATGCCCTGAAAAGATGACAGGATCACATGTGATTGGATTCCATGTTGGATTTGGATCCACAGGGGACTGCATGTATGTAACGGATGTATTGATCCTCGGTTCCAAATCCGAAACGACTCTTGTCTGTGCTTCTTCTACGCGTGACTTTTCCCTCGTGGGGTAGTACAGTATAACGTGTTTGAAACCGGCCTTAATTTAATTCCACCGAGTGTCAAGCGCTAAATATTCTCGCCAAGTGGATTTCTTTGAAAGTACTGTTAGCCTTCCAGCAGTGAAATAATTGGGCTGTCATTGCATTACTGGTGTTTTTCCCAACCATCACAGACTGGTGCAATTCTTTGAGGGCCTTGCCGATTGCCACTGTGTTTTAAAAAGCTTCCTCATTGAAGGCTCCCCCTTTTAATGTCTAATACCAATTGGCCTCTATTCCGCTCGCTGCAGCTCTATTTCGGTCTCTCCATCTCGCTCATGCCTCCCTCTGTGTTTTCTGCTCCTCTGTGCCTGCGCTCAGCAAGTTCATACAACCGCTTTCATGCCTGTAGATCTGGGAAATAAACACAAATGTTGGGCTCGCGCAGAGTGAATAACGACTAAATTAGCTGCAGCTGAGGCGATACATTAACCAGGCGCCTTTCTGCACGGTGCTGGGGCGTCAACAAGACCATCACCATGGCGACACGATGAAACTGCACTCATTTTTCTTCTTGAATACTTTTAACTCAAGTGTGTGTGAGAACTCGCTCTATTCTTGCAAAACATGTCATATTTGCAGTTATATGTACTGTAAGTGTCCGCACAGTGTGTAGCCGAAACCCTCTGGGAGGGGAACTGACACACACACACACACGCACGCACGCGCGCGCGCGCGCGCGCGCGCACACACACACACACACACACACACACACACACACACACACACACACACACACACACACACACACACACACACACACACACACACCTCCCTGATTTTCTCATCAACTGAATAAATACTGCAGAGTATACATTCCTCAGGGCTCGTACTTGACTAATTTAACATCTTATTTTTTCTTCTTTCAGAGGAAATCAAAGAGGAATCAGAAAAATTAAGGTAAGCAGTTGATTAATTACATCCCACAATACGGCATTGAGGGTCATTTAATTGGTTTTGTGTCTCTTTCTGCTTGTTCAGTCACTGTAAAATTCATAGCTCAACTGAAGGCCTCTCAGTGCTTTCTCCTGTGTTCAGACTAGTAAAGGGGATTAGGTGTGTGTGTGTGTGTGTGTGTGTGTGTGTGTGGCCTTCAGTGTGTTTTTGTTTGTCTCAGCCCAGCCTGTTCCCAGCAGCCCCTTTTTTCTTCTTCTCATTAATGGCTTTCTTTACGAACCCCTGCCTAATGCTGGATTTTTTTTTTTGAGGGTCTGTGTATGTGGCGACGTTTGGTGGGCTCGTGTGTGGGCTGCCAAATAACGTGGGCTTGGAATGAAACGTAGCATGATCGCAACCACTCCTCTTCCCCATCCCTTCTTCCTCCCGCCGTTTCATTATTATTTCCCCCTCCCTTACACACTGTCCCTCCCTCCTTCCTCCTTCCACATTCACCACCCGTTATCTCTCTCCGGCTTTTCCATTCACTCCAAATTAGCATTACCAGGCAGTGACCAACTTTATCCGACTGTTACTCTTCAGGTTAGGGCTGCTAGGTCAAAGATGGATGGCTGTAGAAGCCACACCCAACTCACACAAACGCTGTTGCTTCTGTATTCATCTCACTCTTTACAACTCTCAGCTATTTTTCATGTTCTACAGATGTAATAGCCTCGCATTGCTACTCTGCAATACAAATATATGTTTTGTGTGAGCTTGCAGTCTGATGTAAATTGTTTCCCTTTGTGTATTTATTCTGTAGCACAGACTCAAACGAGGCCAGATTTAACAAGGACGCCTTTAACATCTCAACAGTTATGAGCAATATGTATCACAGTATATGTCATTTGATATTACTCAAGAGCAATACATCTTGATATCATAGATTTGTTTTTAATTCAATTTAGAAACCATTTATATAGTAGATAAAAGGACCAGATGTCACTGAGCAATATTGTCAGTTTACATACTGTGATAATAAACACTTAGATATTTGATATCTAGAGATACAATGACGTGGGGATCGCTTCAGGAAATGCATTCAAAATAAACGGTAAAGGAATGTAATTGCCAAACATTTGGAATGATTTACGAAAACAAATACAGTAAAAGGCAAGGTTAGACATTTGGGGAAATCACTTTGCTTCCCAAGAGTAAAATGAGATTATTGACATTATTATTGAGCTGTCAATATCTTCGCTCAAGGACTGGCAAAAGGGGAATCCGCTTTGTTAAAGGGAAACAACATCCACTTCCCAGCAGCACCTATGACGCTCATCTTGTTTATTTAATCCATGCAAACACCAAAGCGTACAGTGAACACATTTTGGGCGCTGGGACTTCCCTTATCGCCACTGAGGTTGCCAGGCAACCAGTGGAGACTCCAGGTGGTAATTGATCTTCTCGGCTTACTCTTGGGAAGAAAGCAAATACGCGTACATCCCAAAACAGTTCAATGACCAACTGAGCAAACTTCAACTGCTGAAGAAGACGGTGCAATACGGCGCTGTTGAAAGCTCCGGAGCAGGAGAGTAAGAGCACCTTGAGTGGAGGCGGGGTCATGCTTCTGTCACTTTCAAGGTCAAGGATGAACTGACGAGCTCAACCTTTTTAAGATACGTGTCAATAGTATTATTACATTTCATTTAGCTGACGCTTTTATCCAAAGCGACTTACAGTATGTGCATTCAACCATGAGTACAAACTCAGAAGAACAAAAATCAAGAAATATGGCGCTCACCAAAATATTAGACGACGTTTAATCCCATCACGTTATTGTATTATATTGATTTACAAATCAGTCTTCACTTCCGTGATGAAATAGGTGCTACTGAGCTTCAAATGAAGCGTCCCGCTGTGGCACCGGGGAGTCTTGGATGTAGACCTTACCGTCTGACTAAAGCCCGGTTAATGGCCATATTATGTTTTATAAGCAGGCTAAGTGTGACGTTGGGCTGATTTATAAGGGAGAGAGCAGGCCAGCTGACATTGAGCAGGGCAGGGCGTCCAGGAAGAAGAGCTCCCTGCAGACACACAACACTGAGAGGTGGAGACCGGCTCAGACCTCACGGATGAGCCAGCAGAGTGGCGGCCCATTACAATCACAGCCCCACTTTGATCTTGTTGTCTAAAAGGTTTTGAAAACGATGAGATATGATACAGATTTTCAATTTTCTATATTTGTACTGTAGTTATTCCTCTTTAATCGGCGGTACTCAATGCCAGTTTCCTCTTCTGTTTTTCCGATAGCTCTTGTAATATATCTCACTCTGATTCCTCTTTAATTCGTGCTACTCGATGCCGGTTTCCTCTTTTTGTTTTCATTCCCCCCCGCTCTGCACTTCATCCTGCCTCTCTTCTTCTGTCTCTCCCCATGACTGTGCCCTGCTGTACTGGGTGAGGTCGTCCCTCTAAAAGAGCTGAAGTCATCCTTTTTTATTGCCAAGACATAAACAATGCAACCCCTCCTTCTCTATCTGTCTCCCTCCCGCCCTCTTTTGCCCTCTCCCTCCCTCTCTTTCTCTGTTCTTCTCTTATTCCAGCTAGTGCAGTCTGGGTGTGGTGGCTGTGCTTGGGGATGCCGTAGACACATGGCTGCTGAGAGCAATGGTCCATATTTTATGTCCGTCTCTCTGGTCTTAAAAAATTCAGAAAAAAAGAGTCGCTGTATCGTTTGATGTAAGACCAGGAGATGCTTTGTCAGCATGAACACATGGCAAAGCCTGAATAATAAACCTCTGGGATTAGTACCCCTCCCTAAGAGAGACCAAGTGAAGCAGTCAGGCACTACATTGACTTCAGTGTAATAAAGATTTAGTTATTCTGCATTTTCCCAGAGGAACAGGATGCAAAACATTAGAGGTTGTTGAAACATGCTAATATTTGCACTCTGTCGGGTTGATTTTATGTTTTAACCCCGCTTCTTTTCTAGTGACTCCAGTTGACAGACTGGACTGGGTGATCGCTGTGTTTTTCTCATCTCGTTTTTTTTCTGCATTGTTCAGTCCTAGTCCGCCCAGTGGAGACGGCAAATCGGGTTCCTGCACTTTACCGCCAATCAAATCAAAGACCAACTTCATTGAAGCCGACAAGTACTTCTTGCCGTTTGAGCTGGCATGTCAGTCCAAATGTCCCCGCATCGTCATCACCTCGCTCGACTGTTTACAGGTCAGTGGCAGGACTCCTTGGACTGCAGATCTCTCAATGTTTCCTCTCGGATCTCATGGCTGCCTAAACCAAGTCCTGTAAAGCGACCACAAAAAGAATGTAGACATAAAAGCCCATTAAGTCATATTGTGTTCTTGCGTTTTTGCCTCCTTGTAGAAGCTGATAGCGTACGGCCACCTGACGGGCAGCGCCCCAGACAACACGGCCCCGGGCAAGAAGCTCATCGACCGGATCATCGAGACCATCTGCGCTTGTTTCCAAGGGCCGCAGACGGATGAGGGCGTGCAACTGCAGATCATTAAGGTGTGCTGCTGTCCTCATCTGCCGAAACATCACAGTTCACTTCAGGACACTTTAATTCAGAAAAGCAGATCCCTGTATATTTGTATCACTTTGATATAATGACAGTGTTTTTTATATCTAATTACATTCATTCACAACATTATAAGTAGCTGCTTTTTAATCAATACGTCGTTTTGAAAAGACTGATTTAGTTGGTGTGTAATTATGTTATAAATGTGATCATTTCATTGGAGATATTTGGAGAGCCTTAACTAGGCAATTAAAGTGGTGAATGTAGTACTTTGTAGACACTGTACCCATTCTCCACTCCAAGTAAAGACTATTTGCAGTATTTATAGTGTTTTTATATATCTATGTATGCTCTGTCTGTTAGCGAACACTGACATGTCAAATTTCTAAAAAGCTTTTATGTGGAGTGAAGCACTCATGTTAAAAAAGCCCTAGAGACATATTTTACAAATGATGAGATCACATGTTCAAACTTTCCCAAAGCCCATCAGAAAAACCTGAAAAACACGTCTGTAAACTAACAGAAAATTAGTTTGAAATGATCAATTGTGTATTCAAATGTATTCTGCTGTACAGACGGTACCTTTTGCTATTATTTTAAATTTTTTCTAACTTTACCTGAGTTAACCAATCACTGGCATCTGCACTGACTCAATGTAAAATCTATTAAATCCTTGTTCCATACTTTAGTATCTGTAAGACTTTCATCTCACCTTCTGTCCTCCAGGCTCTGTTGACCGCGGTGACTTCCCAGCACATAGAGATCCACGAGGGCACCGTGCTGCAGGCCGTCCGCACGTGTTACAACATCTACCTGGCCAGCAAGAACCTCATCAACCAGACCACGGCCAAGGCCACGCTCACGCAGATGCTCAACGTCATCTTCGCGCGCATGGAGAATCAAGCAGTATGTCCGACCGTCTGGAAAGAGACGCTTATAACACATAATTCTGTTTCTGTAGAAAGACACACAAGAGTGAGCGAGAGGGCAACTCCTCCCTTGAGCTGTTGTCTGATGAGGTTTGACTAACAAGAGCCAAATAGTGTTTAATTGATAAAACACATTTTCTCGATTTAAAAATAAATAAATAAATCTAGTTTACATTATAATCTATGGGAAAGCTTTCTGCTTGATGGTTTACTCAAACCACCGTTTCCTGATTTTTCTTTTAAGTCTACTGTTTGCTTTGTGTCCAGAGGGACGTTTGTAGGTGTTACCGTTAAAAAAAAAAAAAAAAAAAAGCTTGCTCTAATGTCATCTTTTTCTTTTTGAATGACACTTTTCCCCTCCTCACCTGCCTCCCACCCTTCCTTTTGGACACATAGCTTACAAATCACAAGCTATCTTGGTCTCTGGCCTCCAGAAAGCGTGACCGCCAGGTAAAGCGTGCAGGACTGCCGTGACTTGCCTGATCAGAACTCTCAAACTCTTCTCTGTGTATCTGTGTTTGCGCTTTTCCCCCTCATCCATTCATGCACTCATTCATTCTCTTCCTTTGCTCCAACACTGCACAGGAGCAGGTATGCTGTGTACTTCTTCCACCATATGCTTGCTGTGGCTTTTTGTGGACAAATCATCACGCTTTTCCTGCATCAATTTACATTTTAGCTCCCACTCGCACCTGAGCGTGGTAAACGTTTTATCGCAGGTCAGCTACGCTTGTCTCATTCCTGACAGCTGTTTAGTTTAGTTTCTCCCAAAAGCCTAATACAGTTCTTTTAGAACAATGAGCGACGTGTTTTGAGTCAAACACAGACGGAGAAGTATAAAGAAGCAGTCAGGGGGTAGAGATGGAGAGACAAGGCAGACTCTGAGGCCTATTATTGTGTTGTCACTGCCTGTGTAGTGTTGTGCCGCTGCACAGGGAGATCCACTCTCTGTGTTTGTGTGTAGATGTATCCTCCTGACTGCAGCTCAGCATGGTATGATCACACACACACACACACAGTGTTTGTCTGGCTCACTCTCGCACAGACTCAGCCTTCACTATCCGACTGAGGTGGCATTTAAATAATGAGCTTAGTTTGTTTGCTGCCTCGCCTGTCCCCTCCAGCTTAGGTGTGTTGTCTGGCCTTGTTACCGTTCCACATTTTCAATACTAATTGTTTCATTTAGAATGTGTGCCATTGAGTTGCTTACGTTTAGATGTGACAATAGCAGCAGTCTCATTAAATTAGCATTGAACAGCTTCCGGAAGTGTGGTTTTGAAAACAAGACACAAGGGCTTTAATACAAATAAGTTTGTGTATAAAGTAGTGGTGAAATGCATAACGTTCTTGACGAGGCAGATTGTATAATTGTGACTTGTGGCTAGAAAGGGTGATGAGAACGAGTACTGACACCCCCGGTGTCTCTGCACTGATTTATACTGTTAATTACAGTTATTAATTGAAAAGTTAGTCTGCTGCAAAAGGAAGGATCACCATCTATCACCCCTGTTTTGTCAATGTGTCACACTGTTTATATTTCCATCTGTAACCCATATATCTCAGAAGTTACTGTGCTTTTTCATCTTCAAGTCACTCAAGTCTATAATTTTGTTTTTGTTTTTACATTTATGCCCAACAATTCTACAAAGGCACTTGGATTGAAAATGCACCATGGGCTGTTTTTGATTTAGCTTGGCTGAGAGAACTTCCACTGCTTGTAATTGTCTGCGCTCTTCTTCTTCTTTTTTTTTTGGAACTTGTATCGGTGTTTAACTGTGCACATAAGTACTTCTTCCCCTCTGAGATCAGAAGTAGAGATACCAAACTTTACCTCTGCCATGACGCAATCTATTCTCTGAAATAACACAGTATTCACTCGCGTCACATATTCTTGCCACAACCGTGTGCAAATGTCTTGTGACCCACTTTTAGCTCATGACCTACCCAGCTAAAGCATAGCAACACTTTCCAGTACTTATCAGGAGCAGTGATACATGTCAGGCATGACTCATCGGCCAGGACACGGCTGTATGAGCCATTTCCATCCGAAACACCTTCTGCCACCAGCCGACTAAAATAGCCCCAGTTCACACCAGCCAGCATGAATCGATTCCACAAAGTTTGTCTCATTGCTGTTTTTAGTAGCATGTCCTACTTCTTCTCAGTGAGTGCGCTTTCATATACATTTCCAAGAACACACATCTAATGTATGCTTACACACTGTAGATGTTAGAAAAGAATATAAGAAGTGCTGTCTTTGCTCTCTGTTTTGACATCTGGAAGCTTTGGGTTCAGTGAGCCCTCAAGGAATCTAAACTTGTAATTGCCTTTTTTGAGTTTGTTTAAATATTCTTAACCGTTCTGTGTATGTGTGTGTGTCTCTGTGGCTGTGTGTGTGTGTATGTGTGTGTGTGTGTGTGTTACATGTGCCTATTCTATGAATGCTGTTGTTCTTTGTGTGTACCGTCTGTGTGTTTTGTCTTTTTTATTATTTTGTGTGTGTGTGTGTGTGTGTGTGTGTGTGCGTGTTTGTGTGTTCGCCCGCCCCTCACAGCTACAGGAAGCAAAGCAGCTGGAGAGAGAGCGGCACCGGCAGCACTCCCCGGTTACCCAGCACACCGAGCCAGACTCCCCCCAGCTCCAGGCTCACATCCACCCGCCGGCAAAGGGTCTGTCCCAGGAGACCAACGGGGCCGTCACCCCTCCAACCCCGAGCATCACCATCCCGTCCACCCCGTCCACCCCCTCGACACCGGCCCCGGAGGGCAGGTCTGTGTCTGGGGAGCCGGAGGAGCAGAGGGAGCCGGAGGAGCAGGGGCCCGCCTACGAGAGCCCAGATCCAGAAAATGGTTCAGATTTCTGCGTGGTGGAAAATGACCAGACTGAGGCCGATCAAGCCACAGCAGCAGAACAGAGTAAGTCAGGCAATTGTTTTATTGTCCTATAAACTGGATCATGATTTTCCTTTAATTACAAAAGTACTAGAATAACAGTTGGTTTGCAATTTAGAGTTGACCCTCCACATGTTACAGTATTTTCTTCCCCAATATAAAGTTTTAACAAGTAAAGAAATGTCAATATTCAAAAGACACAAACTACAAACGCTCATTGGGGCTCCTTACAAACCCTTGATACAGACAGAGAACATGTATTACACATTTCATATCTCCTGAGCTTTATCTACATCCTGGGCTAGTTGTGTTTGGTGATTTAAAAACCTCTTGTTACACTGGACAACCTGAATGTGCTTGATGAAAGCCTCACTGTTGACATTCTGTGCAATTTCATTAAAAGAAAAGAAAGCCTCCAGAACCAGTGTTTACTTTTGCCAACATTTGATACCACATTCAGAGCTACAATGGCCCATTCATTCACTGGGAGAACTGGTGTAGAATATGAAGCGCAAGGATTAAAAATAGTCTGTCAATGACATTGTAGCTTTATGGATGCTGGCCCAGAATGCACTATGCTTTTAGCGGAACGGATGAGTTGATCGCCCTCTGTTCCTTTTACTCAACAAAGAGGGTGTTTTTTGTGTTTGTGTGTGTGTTTGTGTTTTAGATGCAGCAACCCAGCAGCATCCAGAGGCAGTGGAGGAGGAGGAAGAGAAGACGCCAAACTACGAAGAAAAAGCCCATGAAATTGTGCAGAGTATATTGCAGGAGGTGGTCAATACTGTTGCAGGAGGTGAGACATTTTCTGTATGCAGTAAAAAATATGTATTAAATATGACAATTTTACTCTGAGAGTGTCCTAAACTGTTTTTATTTATAAGCACATTGTGGTTTTTCATGTTGTAAAAGTCACTGAACTATTTCTGATGGAAATACTCGCGGACAAAAGAAGAGATTATTCGTACAACCCACTGAAGTGTATCTGTCAAGTGGGTGTATTTGTCATGGTGCATTAGCAGCAGTTCAATGAACAGACACAACTGCCCCTTTGCTCTTTGTTCAGGGAGCTCCTGTGAGCCTTTTTCAGCATGCTCACCCTTTATTTGCTGTAGAATACAGGTTATGGGAATTTGCACCCCCCCCCCCCCCCCCCACCTGTGCACATTGTTTGGTGCGTTGCATATTTTTTTCATGCAAAACGGACCTTTGCAAATGTATCCAGCAGAATGCTCTTTGGAGTCATCAAATGGATTACTCAAGGTGACGCCTCAGGTGACAAGCGGACTGTGCCCCTATTTGATAGATAACGAGCCCCTCTCTGGGTAGAAAATGTGTCTGAAGGGAGATGCAAAAGTCTCTCAACCCGGCCTTCTGCTGAGAAATAAGTTACTGGGAAGCTACACTATAATTGTTGGTCATGTCAAGCTCCCTGAAGTTCCCATAGATGCTGACAAAAAGAAGGCAAAGCACTCTGTCTTTGTGTGCAAAAGTTAAAAGAAGCCTTTATTTTTTTCTATTGCAGCAAAAAAAATAAAAATGCCCCTTTTTAATTCATACACACAAAAGAATAATGCTTTGGCTTTCTATTTTTCAAATACACTTTAAACCTTGAGCTACAATTTGACAAACAGGCATTAATGGTCGGGAGCATAGCGCAGAAAAGCACTCTCGTATCCTGAAAGTTCTCTCAGAGGCTGTTTACCAATGAGCTTATGTCATTTTCTGTCTTTGTACTCGACCAGAACAACATGACTAACCTTAGATTTAGCTCTGAGAATTCAATGCTGCCTTGTCGGTTATGAACCATGCAGTCCTGATTCCTGCTGGAGGATGTTTCGAGGTGTTTAGGATGGAGATCAATGTGTCGCCCCTGTCCAACTCCTCCCTGCTCTGTCGTCACCACAGGACACTGTTTGGACCCCACAAACCTTTGCTCTGACACCAAGGAGTCTGGCGGCGAGAGCGAGCCGGCGGAGTCGGACCCGGCTGAAGCTGTGACAGAGGGCACCCAGAGCTCCCTGGAGGACGAGGGCACCCTGGGTAGCGACAGCGAGCACGTCCACGCCAACGGCATCCCCGGCACGCCTATTTCTGCCAGCTTCACGCCCTCGCTGCCTGATGACAGACTGTCTCTCTCGTCCAATGACACTCAGGTGAGGGACGGACCAGAGTTATTACATTAAGAGTTAAAGTCAAAGTAGCATACACTGGTTAAAGTTAAAATTACACAGCAGATCCCTTTTGAAACTATTTTGTTTCTGATGTAACGTTGTGTCCTTGCTGAATAGTTGTACTGCCGGAGAGTCAGAGGAGAATAAACTTCTTGATTTAATCAAAAGACAAAATAATGAAAAAGACACTTGCACTGTGAGGACCTCTAAATCCGGTTTCTTTTATTAAGTATATTTACTCTAATGTCTGATGTAGTCGCCCTTCTTTTCAGCTGTATAAGAAGTCTCCAACCATGATTGATAGCACTCCTCAGTAATCAACGTTAAATAAAAAATGTACTAGACCTGGAGGCTTTTATTCACACAATTCTAATGTTTCGTAGGCTGAGATTCGGTGAAAGAAGATTTTGCTCACTGCACACTGATTTTACTGTTTTTGTTTCTCTGTAGGAGTCTGGAGCAGCGCCGGGACAGCCGCCAGGTGCAAAATTCTCCCACATCCTCCAGAAAGATGCCTTTCTTGTCTTTCGCTCACTCTGCAAGCTGTCAATGAAACCGCTGTCGGATGGACCACCTGATCCCAAGTAAGAATTCATTACATGTAGTGTGCAACAATGGGATTACAGTATCATTTGCTCTTTTTTTTTTTTTTTTTTTTTTTTTTTTTATTTCAGCGAAAAATAAATAATCATTGTGTACAAAAAGTGAGAGATGGAATAATTATAATAAGAAGGTATAAAAGCGAACTGTAGTCACAAACTTTGTTCTTTGTCCTCGTAATATTTTCAAGTTTTTGCCCCTAAATAAACCAATAGTTGGTCATGGACTGTTTGTAAATGGCCGATGAATTTTGAGTTTAGTTTTACGTTCGACAGTTAGTCGAGCCCTTATGAACCACGCCCTGTATTCCCTTAGTTCTTATTCAGTGTTGTGTATAAAAAAATATATATAAAATCCGTGAGTCATGATTTAAGATGCTCCAGTAGGGACTGTAGTGTTTTGATAAATGGTGATGAAGGAGACAATGAATCACTTCCTGGTTTCATTGATCCCCTCTTGAACTTTTCAAAGCACCAAAAAAGAAGGAAAAATAATCTGCCATCATTCAATATTACTTCTGACCATGCTCTGGTTTGCCAAAAGAGAGGCATCCGATTGGCTCGTCCTGATAGCAGTAGCTTTTTGAAACAGGATTTCCTGCATCTGGTTTCTGTGGATAACTCAATTCACAGTGACTTTTAACTTTTTTATTTATCTAATCTTTTCAAATCTTCAATAGCGTTGGAAAATGAATGCGGTGGAAATGCAAGATAGCTGTGTGTGTTTTTTGTGTGTGTGTGTGTGTGTTTTGTGTTTGTGTGTCTGATGAAGGCCACGTCAATTTCCTCAGCACTGATGCGCCATGTCCCTGCCAGACAGAAACCTTTTACTCTTCTAACAAGGCTGTACAGCCTGACGTTTCACTCTCTGCCTCTCTCTCACACACACACACACACACACACACACACACACACACACACACACACACACACACACACACACACACACACACACACACACACTGCAGCACACAGGCTAAACATGTTTTGATGTTTTGCATTTTTATAATTACCTTAGCTATCATCAGAAGATACTTTGTATCTTCACGTTGGATCTGAGGGCACACATCTGGTCCCTCAATGGATTATTATGCGTCTGTGGTGATTTATAGGACAAATATACCGATCTCTTCTGTATATTTGTTCAGGTGCTCAAATCCAAATCCAAATATGGATACGGATACATCCTCTTATGGATGAATATGGATACATCCTCTTGAAAAGGGCCATATCAAACTGGTCAAATATGACAAAATGATTTATGTGTAGTCCTTACAGAACTCTGTTCAGTTACGTCATTGTGGTTCAAAGAATACTTTCAAAATTATATGAAATGAAGTGAGAACAAGTAGCTAGTTTGATTGAACCTGCTGCTCCGTTGAATTATGGGTAATGTAGTCGTTCAACACCTAGGATGCACAGATTCAAGGTTCAACACCTTGGATCTGTGCATCCTATTACCATTACTTAATTTATAAATGTAAATGATATACATATGGTGCTTCACTTTTAACCGTGTCTCCTAAAATCAGGACTTTACAACTAATGTGTTTTCTCTTTTAATTTACCAGAAGAATGATTCTGTGTGCTTTGGTAGAAGTGCCCCCTTTAGAAGAAAAAAAGTCCATATTTTTGGGCACTTGCAGAAGCAATAGACACATTTTTGTTGTGCCACATAAATCCTACTTTGTCAGCTTGCCAGAGATGGAATACATTGCAGAGGCAGCCAATCTCGGCATATAAAGTAGCTGAAAGTATGTTTTTTGAGCTCCGGTTTTTCTGTCCTGCTGCTGCAGAAAAACTGTTCAGACAAGCTGAGTCTCTGCACGCAGAGGAGCTTTGATTTAGTTGCCCTTGCAGTTCTTTGATGGCTGTTGAAGATTCAAACTCTGAGATAGAGAAAAGTGTGTTGTGGTCTCAGTGTGCATTACGGCGCTGTTCCTTTTGAGTTGTAACCTTTCTTGAAGGACAGATAATTTGCCTTTAAGTACTTAGTTTTAAGTGAGACTCCTTTTGTTTTTCTAGCTGAATGTATTCTGTTTCTGAAACATTTATACTCATCAGATTGGACAATGTGTTCTCAATGCCTTAAGCGGATCCTTCGGGTTTTATGCAGGTTCATCACCAAAGGGAAACTACGTTTTCATTTAAAAACCTGGGTTTGAAAACAAAAACGATCTCCGCTCCTGGGGCCGTTTCTGCAAGTTTGCTTTGTTACAGAGAATAAGACGGAGTATTCTAGTAGTCTTTAATAATAAAAGGTAATGCTTGATGCTTAAGATCGATGGAGTACACAATGCAGCGTAGAGCTAAAGTAACAGACATGGACCTGCATTTTATGCAAAATACACACATTAATTCTTAAAATCTCGCTGCGCTTTGATTTAATGAATATATTATTGATTTAAATAATATATTTCATCAACCCCCCACCACCTCAGGTCCCATGAGCTGCGATCGAAGGTCTTGTCCCTCCAGCTGCTCCTGTCCATCCTGCAGAACGCCGGGCCCATCTTCAAGACTAACGAGATGTTCATCAACGCCATCAAGCAGTACCTGTGCGTGGCCCTGTCCAAGAACGGCGTCTCCTCCGTGCCCGAGGTCTTTGAACTCTCGCTCTCCATTTTCCTCACTCTGCTCTCCCACTTCAAGACGCACCTCAAGATGCAAATCGAGGTAACATATTCTCAAAAGTGTTTTGTGTTCATTGAGAAAATTCCCGGTTTTGTTGACTGTTTCTCAGACTGAAAGTGTAAAGGTAATGACAGAGATATGGGAAGCAATTCCCCTGCTCACAGCCTGAGGAGACCTTAATGTGATGATGATGATAAGACACGTTTTTCAGGCTTAACACCTAAGCTTTTTTGCTCTTCTAACCTACTACAGACTAAAACTCTGCACTGTCTGCAGCTATTTCACAGTAATCTGATATCTTTAACTGAAAGCTTTGAACGTGATACAACAAAGGCCGTCCACACTATCAAAACATCACACTGGCTTTCTGACAGCTGTTACCTGCTGCTGTCATTCTTCAGTGTGCTCTCCGTGTGTTCCCCAGCTGTGTTTTGATTCACATATGCAGGAAAAACCTGATGACCCAGTTGGCTTATTGCAGTCTCTGTATTTATACATCCACCCACCACTTCTTGATCGGATGCATACGTTTCACACCTTTGCTGGCAGCTGACAGTCCTTCTGGGAAATGAATGACTTAAGTGCAAACATATTCAACACCGCAGATTACATTTACAAAGGCAGCACTGTAAAATTGTTCATTTGAAACAGTTTAAAAAAAACTGTTTCAGAGTCTTCACCTGTTTAAGAACACCACATACACAACATTATGATACTATGAGTCTGACTTCAATGATGTATGGAATATATGGTTTATCACAGAGTTCTTTCATTCTTGCACTTCAGTGCAATTGAGAGTTGCACTCTGACCTCCTTCCTGCTGCCCACAGTGTATTGTTCTGTTTGAGTTGGTTCAAAGTTTCTAACGCATGCCCACCTGCTATTTTGTCTTCGTCTACTGGAGTGTGTTGAGTGGACTCCCACAGAATATTGTGTGTTTATGTTGGCTGTGCATTGATTTGTTTTTGCCTCTCCCATCTCTGTCCGCAGGTTTTCTTCAAGGAGATTTTCCTGTACATTCTCGAGACATCCACAAGCTCCTACGACCACAAGTGGATGGTTATACAAACCCTCACAAGAATATGTGCAGGTTTGTGTCTCTGTTTTCATTTTATTCGGTTTTAACATCAATTGTTTTGTGCGATTTGTTTTAATGAGGTAATAATGGAGGCTTCGGAGTACACATGAAGCTTATGTTAAGCAAAAAACGTGCCAGATAAATATGTTCATCTTTTTTTTTGTTTCAATAAAGGGGGCATATCACGAAAAAGTAATTAAACTGAAATAAGACAACCATTTTTTTTGTGGACTGCCTAGATCAGAAAACGTGATTCAACAAGCCGATCAGATTTGGCTCCCCTTCTGTCACATTTAGGCTAATTAGATTACCCCCAACAGAGTCTAAACCTGAAAATTGGCATGATATGTCCCCTTTAATTGAATGATTATAACCTAAAATGCTTACTTCAATCCAGACTCCATAAAAGTTGTGTACACAGTCTATATTAGTTTAATATTCTCACTGATAAACTCCATCTGTCTCTCTCTCAGATGCCCAGAGTGTGGTGGACATCTACGTGAACTATGATTGTGACTTAAATGCTGCTAACATATTTGAGCGGTTGGTCAATGACCTCTCAAAAATAGCGCAAGGTCGCGGAGGCCATGAGCTTGGCTCAACTACCCTACAGGTGCTATTTTTTTTGTTCTCACCTTCTTTAAAATGTTTTTGCTTAATTTGTTATCACTTCTATAAACGTTCAATATGTATCTTACAGTTGTTTATAATACTGTAATTTATTTTTGTTTCCCTTTCTAGGAGCTGACCCTAAGAAAGAAAGGCCTTGAATGTCTAGTGTCCATCCTAAAATGTATGGTCGAGTGGAGTAAAGACCAATACGTCAACCCCAACTCCCAGACCAGCCTTGGTAAGAGACGCTGAACATGAATGTAATTTATGAAGGCAGCTGTCAAACCCAATTCTGTTCATTCTGATTCTACACACTGATTACTCTACTATTACTATTGGTGGCAGAATTCATGTTCGTATTTTAGTCTAGGTCAGTATAAGAGAATTAAACCCATCGGTATGATTTGCTGCTGAACCCATCCAGAAACCCAGATGATACATGCTGGAATTGTTTTTGTGCCTGCAATACACGCTTTGTTGGTTTTGTTCATAAAAACCCAGACTGTTGTTATTCCTCAATAGTCTGTGAAGAATTGAACTTGTGTTGTGGATTGTGTGTGTCGGAGATGAGACTGCCAAGGTTATAGCCGGACTTTCCCCTGAGCAGCCCGTTTTTTTGGCAGCAGTTCATCATTGAGGTTAACTGGGGTTAGCGATAAAGCTCACATCCATCAGCTCGCCTGCAATCAGCTGTAGGATTGACAGTTGGCATTCATCAGGGAAGCTATTGCTCTGAGGAGGAAAGTGAGCATTCATCAGCTCAGCTCCAGCCAGCGGAGGCCGTGAGATAATGCCCACAGGCCATCTCAGACTGGCTAATCCAAAAGCTTTAGTGGAGAACAGAGCGGTACCTGAAGCCAAGCCGCTCTGAAACGCCCGTCTCGGAGTCTATCCTGAGTGTGAGACTGGCCTCTGGCTCTTCTGCACACTGGAGGTTTCTGTTGTTTTCCACAGAAAGAGCTCAAACCAAGGTGTAAGTGCAATTTTGTGAAAGGGCTGGAAAAGATATCCCACAAGCCCCTGGACCTATCCACAGGCTAGCAACGGGCTAAGCTGTCATGGCTAACCACCAGATTTGTGCTCACTCGCAGGGATGTTTCAGCAAAACGTTTGTTATTTGTGATCCAATGTAGCACAAGCTCATGGGTCATATTTTTTTTTTATGTCGATTTCACCCCGCTGGCTGTTGAGGATTTCAGATTGCTCATATAATCAAACTGCAATATTATTTGTGATAACAATCCACTGAATTGTGTGATGCATTCCAGCACTTTATGTGACTTTTTCAATCGTCCCTTGTTGTCACTTTCTCCCTCTTTTGTATGTCTTCAAAGCAAGAGCAGGTAATGCAGAAGAGTACAGAGTTTTTGCTAGAACGTGTTGCTGTGATAGGAATCGTTCGTTTTAAACCCGTTGTGTCTGTAGCTTGAGATGATTTTTTTGTCCCAGTCTCACCTTCTAAAACCTGTGTTGTTTGTTGGGTTTCCTGTTACCCACTGACACCAAATAGATTGTAACCAGAACCATGTCCGTTTTAATGAAATGAATGGTAGAAACACTTGTTCTGAACTCCATGGGTAAACATGTTGCTTGTTAATCTGAGGAATATGTATGAAGTCTTTCCTCAGTTAATGTTCCCCACCTCTCTGTATTCCTCCACCTTTTTCACTCTACGCTGTCAGCCTAGGAATGGGGAGCACACTTCCAGCTCACGTTACTGTGACACTGTCCTGAATGTTTTAAAGAGTTTCCGATCGGTAATCGGATACCTGGCCCTGACACTGGGTTACAGGGTGGACCTGCTCCAGCAGCAGCAGCAGCAGCAGCAGCAGCAGCAGCGAGTCTCGTTTCTGGCTGGCAAAAAAAACACAAAACACTTCTCTTGGCCTCTAAATTCTGTCTGCTTCCTCGTTGGCTTTTCAGATAAACCACCTTTTTATAAAATCCTCGCCTCATACCCCTGCCTTGCACTTGCTCTGTGTGAATAAGTGTGTTTTGTGGAGTTGGTTCGGCTGTGTCGTGGGTGCATGTGAGTAACACCAGTGTGCATAACCTCCCTGCCAATAACAATCAGCTAAAAGGCCTCAGGGTCCTTTTGTTCTCTGTGTTACCGTTTCCCCTTTCAATTACTGAAGTCTGTCCCATAGTAAGAGCATTAAGTTAGCTCATCTTTTTTCAGAGGGGTTGCCTCTTACAGTAACAATATAAATACTTGGTTTATTTCCACTCGTCTATCATCCCTTCTAGGTTATCTTATCTCGTGTCTTTTGCTGTTCAGGCCAAGAGAAACCATCGGAACAGGAGAGCACAGAGACCAAGGCCCCGGAGACCATAAACCGCTATGGGAGCATTAACTCTCTGGACTCCACGGCCTCGTCTGGCATCGGCAGCTACAGCACCCAGATGTCGGGTACTGACAACCCCGAGCAGTTTGAGGTCCTCAAACAGCAAAAGGAGATCATCGAGCAAGGCATTGACCTGTAAGTTCAACTAGACATTAGATTTTTTTTCATTTGATCCTGTTGTTTCTGTGGTTCTGCATTGGCTACAATACGCTGTTTGTCTTTGGATTCTACACAGGTTCAACAAGAAACCAAAGAGAGGAATCCAGTACCTTCAAGAGCAAGGCATGCTGGGTACAACCCCAGAGGATCTTGCTCAGTTCTTGCACCAGGAAGAGAGGCTTGATTCGGTAACAAGTTACCCCGAAGCCAAGTGCAGACCACAATACTTGCTAAACCATAAACATAAGGATGCATGACTCTATTTACAACTTATCTCAGTGTGGTGTACTTATTATAAAATGATTCCATATTCATGGAGAAATCCAAGATTTGATCAAATGATCACATTAATCAACAAGACACCGTGCAGATGATTCATTCTACCCCCCAAAAGACATTGTTGTATTTATCAAAGAGAAGACTGATGTAAAACCGATGAGGGGGAAACTGGTTTAGATTTTTAACATGACATTCAAATATTGTTAAGATTATTACAGGCTCAGCTGCATTCTTGTTATTGTGTTACTGTTACTGAATGTATTTCAGTATTCAAGTGGAACATCATCCGTGTCATGTCCAGCCTCCACCTTTGTGCCGATTTGAGGGCTTTTGTCTCGGATCTACGAAATGTGTCTGGGACGGGCAAATGGTGGCAAAAGTCTTGAAGCCTGTACTTGCCTTAGTTCACAATATTCAGCTGATTTAATGCCAATATCTTAGTTGTGTTTGTTTTGGGGAGGCTTCTTCAAGAAAATGAGCATCCACCAGCTGAAGTGGCAGCAAAATGCTTGGCAAATAAACAAATGGCCAGTTGAGCTCAACAAACTCTGTACTCGCTGCCTTGTGCCTCAGCCAGCCAAACCACACAGAAGCCAAGCAATAATCTAGAGCCGGTCTACCAACAGCCTAAATGTTAACTCTAATGAGGAGCACACTGGCTTTGATTGGACAGCCTCGAGGGTGTCAGCGATAATCAGCATTAAAGAGCGTTCATAACATCTGGTTAGAAACAAGGGCCCTTTGATGCAGTGGTACCACAGCAGCAGCAAACAGAGTGGATAACCATGAATGCTAACAAGTATTTATCTAATCCACATTGACTGGAGAGTCCTTCTTAAAAGTAGAAAGTGCAAGTGGTGGAAAGGCAGACGAATACATTTCTCTTTTACGCTGTTGAAATCAATTTTCTTTTTTCTTTCTGAAATCAGTTTTCCCTTTTATGAGAGAAATGTGGTTGAAGAGCAATTTATTGCATTTCTAGTTCAAGGGTCCAGCTCTCAGGCGGTTCAAACCAAACAGCACAGGCTTTTGGTTTTCATCACAGGAGTTTCTGTTGTTCTGATTTGTATGTTAGATACCAGGATGTTAAAATAAGACCTCTTCAATTTTGCTCTCCTAGACTCAAGTGGGAGAATTCCTCGGAGATAATGATCGTTTCAATAAAGAGGTGATGTACGCCTACGTGGACCAAATGGACTTCCATGGCAAAGACTTTGTTTCTGCACTGAGGACGTTCCTGGAGGGCTTTCGGCTCCCCGGAGAGGCCCAGAAGATCGACCGGCTCATGGAGAAATTTGCTGCAAGATATCTTGAATGCAATCAGGGGTGGGTTTACATCTCTGGCCGGAAAATCCCGACTGTGGGAATAGCTGAATTTGATTTCACATTCCCCCATATAAGGTGCTGCTCTTAATATGCATTGTGTCTGTTCCCTGCCCTCCTCTTCCCGTCAATTCTCCAGACAAACCCTCTTTGCCAGTGCTGACACGGCATACGTCCTTGCCTACTCGATCATTATGTTGACAACAGACCTTCACAGTCCACAGGTAAGCGCTCCACCTCAGTGAGGGGGCGCCCTTTGGGAATGTCTTTTGACTGCAGTCGTTCCCTCGGTTATCAGTGCAGCATAAATCACCAGGATTGCATGAGCGGCTCTTGATCCATATCCTTGTTCTCGTCTACAAAGGTGAAGAATAAAATGACAAAGGAGCAATACATCAAGATGAACCGCGGCATCAACGACAGCAAAGATCTACCCGAGGAATATCTCTCGGCCATTTACGACGAGATTGCCGGGAAAAAGATTGCCATGAAGGAGACGAAAGAGCTCACCATGAAATCCAACAAGCAGAGTGAGTCTCGCAGCTTTAGGTTGTCTCAAAGATGTAATAAATAGGACTCTCATTTATTACCTCGAGACGTTTACCTATGTCTTTGTTGCCGTGATGGTTTTAAATGAGACACAAGGACAAATACATTACATAAACCATTCAATGGAAGAGTTATGTGCAATGCTGGAACTTTTTTATTGACTTGCAGCTTAAAATTCTAATCGGCATGAAGAGGCCTATTGTTGCCTTTTTGTCTCGTGATAGTTCAGCCTCCTAGCCTGTTGGAGGAAAAGCTGCAGTGTTTGCCTTGCTGAAAATGTTTGGTTGCTGTGGAAAGCGGTGTGTGTGACTGTGTGTATTTGTGTGTTCTTGCTCAGGCGTGGCCAGCGAGAAGCAGAGGCGTCTGCTGTACAACGTGGAGATGGAGCAAATGGCCAAGACGGCCAAGGCTCTGATGGAGGCCGTCAGCCACGTCCAAGCACCCTTCACCAGCGCCACACATCTGGAGCACGTCAGGCCCATGTTCAAGGTAGCAGACATAAACACACACACACACACACACACACACACACACACACACACACACACACACACACACCTATGACGCTAACGCATAGTTTCACACGCAAATGATAAACCTCACGCCTCTGTGGTTCCTTAGCTGGCATGGACTCCCTTCCTGGCAGCCTTCAGCGTGGGTCTCCAGGACTGCGATGACACGGACGTGGCCTCTCTGTGTCTGGAGGGCATCCGTTTTGCCATCAGGATAGCATGCATCTTCTGCATACAGGTACTGCAGTCCTAACTGAAGGATTACTGACTATCTCCTACATTGCAGTATTCTGATACACTGCCTTCTCACTTCATCTCAGTTGGAGAGGGATGCCTATGTGCAGGCCTTGGCGAGGTTCACCCTGCTGACGGCCAGCTCTGGCATCTCAGAAATGAAGCAGAAGAACATTGACACCATCAAGACCCTCATCACTGTGGCCCACACTGATGGCAACTACCTGGGCAACTCTTGGCACGAGGTTTGCTCCTCTTGTTTCACTTTTACTCGCTTTATTTCCTCATGAAATTCTTAAAACTCTCACCTTATCTTTTCTCAACATGAATAAAATAACATGGCCACTTAAATTAAGTAACGTTTGTTGCTTAAGCAGGACGGGTTTTTAAATTACGGCTGTAAAAAAAAAAAAAGATGTATCTATATAATGCATTTGATCAAATAGATGAACCTCTCAAAATTACTGATTTGAATCTGAATGATAACGGTAGTGCATTGATTTCTCATGTAATAGTTGTTTGTTTGTTGGGTTTTGGGGTATTTACAGCTACCCTTGAGCGTGTCATTGGATCTTTCCCGACATCTCAATTTTCCCTTTTCAGATCATGAAGTGCATCAGTCAGCTGGAGCTGGCTCAGCTGATCGGTACAGGAGTGAAGGCCCGCTACATCTCAGGGACGGTGCGGGGCAAAGAGGGCTTCATTACAAGTACGAAGGAGCAGAGCAACGACGAGTACCTGGGTCTAGGTCAGCACCAACTCATACAAGCATATTGTAGAGCAAGTCCAGTGTCAAAGCCTTGACCTGTTGTTGTTGTTGTTTTTCCAGTGGAGCTGAAGTGTAAATCGGTGAAAACTACACTCAATTGTTGACAGTAAAACAAGCTTTGTGCTTTGCTCTGTAGTTGGAGGGACGGTGGACCGTAAGCAGATTGCCAGCATTCAGGAGTCCATCGGAGAGACCAGCTCTCAGAGTGTGGTGGTGGCTGTGGACAGGTACTGAAAAACAGGAAAACTCTGTTTTCATATAAGATACAAAACACTTTATTATATTATTGCTCTGCCACAGTGTTGGATGTTTTTGTTTTGGTATATCATGGTAGCTCAGTTCAAGGGCAGAGAAAGAGAGGGGAAAGAAGGCAACTGACTCCATTACACCAATGCACACAAAAAGGAAACGCAGGCATTTGAAAATATTTACAGTGAAAATTAATTAATTGAACAGTTTGGTTGACCAGCATAGCAAGTAGCCCAATAATTTATTATGTTGGTCATAGTTTGTAGTGCAATCTACGGCAGAGTAAAAAAAAAAAAGTTTGAAAACAAATTGAAAGGCAGCAACTTGAACTATATAGGCAGTTTGTTATGTATCCCCTTGTGTTTCTTGCCATGCAATGTTTTTGTAAATAATAATTGTCACATATGTCTCTGCTTTAGGATATTCACTGGTTCTACCAGACTGGATGGTAACGCAATAGGTGAGTCTATCTGATCTAGCCTCCATACTGTTATATACAGGTGCATTCTAGCTATTTTTTGATCGTCGTGCATCCTTTTTGCCGTGCAAAGCACCCTTTCCTTGCTCATTGCCAACATCTTCTATCTATTCATCAGTTGATTTTGTGCGCTGGCTGTGTGCTGTGTCCATGGATGAGCTGGCCTCGCCCACACACCCACGTATGTTCAGCCTGCAAAAAATAGTCGAGATCTCCTACTACAACATGGGCCGCATCAGGCTGCAGTGGTCCAGGATCTGGGAGGTTATCGGAGACCACTTCAATAAGGTGGGTGAAGATTGGTTGCAGAGGCACATTGTTAAGACATGGATACAGTATAGTTCTGTTGTATGGAAATAAACCGAAAAATAGTGTAATTGATCATCTACATGGCCCAAAATCAAGAGGATAAACATCCTCAGTTTGGAAGTAAGCTGCAAAGGACTGTTTACTTTCTCTTCCTGCTTCTGTTTTACAAAAGTTTCTGATTTCAGTGACTGATAAACACACATTGTTGCATAAAAAGCTTTCTGGTAGTTTGTTATTCAAGGACACATCTCTCATTGAGGCTCGGCTTTTCCCTGAGTAGTTGCAAAATGGGATTAGAGTAGGTAAAATCTGTGCAACTACATGTTTCTTATTTAGTTGAAAGTCTGACTGAACACTGCACACAAGGAAATGGTTACAAATATTCAATTTTCAAAAAGAACAAGGAGATCTTGCTGAAATTTGCTTTATCGCTGTGCAGGTTGGCTGTAATTCCAATGAAGACGTGGCAATTTTCGCCGTGGACTCTCTCAGGCAACTGTCCATGAAATTTCTGGAGAAGGGGGAGCTGGCTAACTTCAGATTCCAAAAAGACTTCCTGAGGCCTTTTGAGCACATCATGAAAAAGAACAGGTAAAGTAGTACACTTGTCTGTGACCGAGCGCTGATGTTGCTGCTTCCATGGACATGTGTAGTGCCGGGCGGTGCAAACACAAGGCCCGTACTGTGGCTTTGAGTTGTTACTATTTTCGGGCTGTTTCTCACATGGCTGCAGACTCTCACTCCTCCCCTCAACCTCTGTGGCAGCTCTCTGCCTCGTCTGTTATTCTGCCTCTTTCTTCCTCTGTGTCTGTTCACATACAGCGTACTGTTCACTCAGAGAAAAGGGAATGACCCATTTCAGTCTCTTTGCAATAACCTTTCTTTGAATTCATGTAAAAACCCTTTCTCCCCCCGCCCCCTTTGCTTGGTCCAATTCAGTCTTGAATGGATTTTTTTAATAGCTATCAGTTATAAATGAGTCTGAATTTGCGGTCGTAATTGTCAGCGTGCAGCGCGTCAAAAGGCAAGCTGTTTTACTGCAGCGCATCTTTCATTCATGTGAAAGAGGAGTAGCAGTGTAAATATAAATCCTTCCACAGATTGAACAGGCTGAGAGCTTCAACAGAGATGAGATGGCAGGCAGCCGTGTGTGTGTGTGTGTGTGTGTGTGTGTGTGTGTGTGTGTGTGTGTGTGTGTGTGTGTGTGCGTGTGCGTGTGCGCAGAGGGAGTGCTTTTCTCATTCATAACTACTGAACAATTAGGAATGCTCTTCACTATGGCAACAGTCAGGCTAAGACTAGCCAATGCTGGATTCATGTTGCTGCATGAAAATGGGTTATGAAGAGCTTTTAAAAATAATTGACATCAATGAAGAAATGAATTACTTTCTTATCGCCCCATCAATGTACTCCTCTTCCTCAATCTTTTCCGTTCCTCTTCTACCCCTGTCCTTTTTACGATCCGCTCCTTTTGCCTCCATATTTCCTGTCCAGGTCTCCCACCATCAGAGACATGGTGGTGCGCTGTATAGCCCAGATGGTTAACTCCCAGGCAGCGAACATCCGCTCGGGCTGGAAGAACATCTTCTCCGTCTTCCACCTGGCTGCTTCTGACCAGGACGAGAGCATTGTAGAGCTGGCCTTCCAGACCACCGGCCATATCGTCAGTAAGTCCAGCACACATGCGGCATGCCATAACTTCAATGACAACCATCCTGACTTATTTTGTTACATTCGTCTTGTGGTCGTCAGATTTGGGACTTGATATATCTCTCTCTCTCTTTCCCCTTCATCTATCTTTATCTACCTCTACCCACCCCTCCTTTGTTCTGCCTTAATCTCCCTCCATCCGTCTTCCAGCGAATGTATTTGAAAAACACTTTGCGGCCACAATCGACTCCTTCCAGGACGCCGTTAAGTGTCTGTCAGAGTTTGCCTGTAATGCCTCGTTCCCGGACACCAGCATGGAAGCCATCCGCCTCATCCGACACTGCGCCAAATACGTCTCAGAGAGGCCACAGGTCAGTGTCAGGCCTGCTTTGTACTGTACGGTTTATTCCTCACTGTAAAGGTCCCACATGCAAAGATTAATGCAGACACTGTAGCTCTTATTAAACATAATGCATCTGAGCCACACATTTATGTTAGATGAATGTACCTTACTCACATCTAAAGATTGACAGACTATAAGCATGTTAGCAGGATGAATTAATGTCTATGGACGTCAATCAGTGTGTATCAAAATGCTCCTTGTGCAAATATCTACTGGTACAGCTTTTGCATACAACTATATTAATGTACTCACCCATAACATCACAAAGAGGGAGAATGTGGGCATCAGGAACGCATGAAAGAGAGTGATAGTGCAGATCAGGGCCACGTACAGTATGTATGGAAATGTGTGTTTGTTTAAGAGGGTTAATTGTCTCCCAGAGGCAAAAAATGGTGAACGCGGCTCGCATTCCTCTTTCAGGCCTTCAAAGACTACACCAGCGATGACATGAATGTAGCGCCTGAGGACCGTGTGTGGGTGCGGGGGTGGTTCCCCATCCTCTTCGAGCTCTCCTGCATCATCAACAGGTGTAAGCTGGATGTCAGGACCAGGTAGGCGGGTTCACCTTTAGCCTGTTATTTAAAGCTGTATATTTTAACACCTATTACTTTAGATTTCAAGGGAGAGAGCTATAATGACATGCTGCCGCACCTCCAATGTTTGTAAGTCAAAGCTAGCAAGATAAAAAAAAAGACTATCAGGCATGACATTTTTTTATATATATATATATATCAGCTATAACATCAAGGAAAGGACAAATGTGTGTGTCTGTATGTGCTTTTCCCAGAGGGCTCACAGTGATGTTTGAAGTGATGAAGACCTATGGGCACACCTTTGAGAAACACTGGTGGCAAGACCTTTTCAGAATTGTCTTCAGGATCTTTGACAACATGAAGCTGCCGGAGCAACAGACTGAGGTGCATGACGAGTCTTTCATCCTCAACAGCTGTTTCAGATGCTGTGCTTTACAGCTGACTCGCATATAAAAAAAAAAGTAATCTCCAAGCTGCAGCATTGTGTTGCAGCATTTGTTCTCAGTTTGAAGGAGTTCTCACTGAGGTTGTGTTGTACCCTCAGAAAGCAGAGTGGATGACCACCACCTGCAACCATGCACTTTATGCCATCTCTGACGTCTTCACCCAATACTTTGAGACCCTCAATGATGTCCTGCTGGATGATATTCTGGCTCAGCTCTACTGGTGTGTGCAGCAAGGTGAGCAGCAACTGCTTTCTCTTTGCTGCTGTGGTTGTCTTTGAGTGGACAGCGGCGGGGTCATCTTGTCTTAAAGCTACAACAGTTTATGGAGGTCAAAATAATAAGCGGCATTAGGACAGTTACCGGCATTAGTCATGACCTGAGCCTGGCTGCAGTGACAGAGCTTGCTTCTGAACTTTTAAGTAATGCATCAATACTGGTCCACCACTTTATACACAGACAACGGTGAAGTAAATAGTCAATCAATGTTTTTAGTATTTTGGAGTTGTTTGTTGGAAACTAAATAAAAAGGCAGAAATCTCTGTCGACTTTATACATCAATACATCGTACCTATTTTTAACTTTTTTTATTTTGATTTACCCTTCCCTTGTCTCTCCCTTCCCTCGGCACAACCCCTCCTCCTCCTCCTCCTCTTCATCCTCTGTGTGTCTGTAGATAATGAGCAGCTTGCCCGTTCAGGCACCAACTGTCTAGAGAACGTCGTCATCCTGAATGGAGAGAAATTCTCTCTGGAGACCTGGGACAAGACATGCAACTGCATGCTAGACATCTTTAAGACCACCATCCCACACGCGTAAGCTCCTCCACTGAATATAGAGAACCGCATCTCTTTTAATGTCAGAAAACAAGCCACGCTTTGACATTTAGATGTAAATAAGCCTGCATTAGTTGTTAAATGAAAATGGGAATGCAAACCAAACAGATATTTATAAGAGAATGGACATGTCAATCAACAAAAACAAACCAAATTAAGACTTTGTTTAGCTTGATGCATTTTCTAGACTGAAAGTTGATAGTTGTTTGTCATTCTGTCCATGAATGTATGTGATTTACTGGGTACACTGTTTTTCAGGCTGTTAACATGGAGACCAGAGGGAGAACACTTGACAACACAGAGCCTGTCAGACAAACAGCTGGTAAGGAAAACCAGTATTAGATTTGCATGTGAATGAATCACTATTTGTCCTTTTTTTTGGGGCGGTTGCTATATTTGTTCAACTTTATTTCCATGTGTTTTGCATATCTTTTTGATAATTGTACTACAAGTATATTAGCCTTGTCACATTGTTTGACTTTCTCATACGTAGTTTATATACAGTACCTTCACTGTTTGTATAATTCAAGTACTGTATACACATGTGTCGGCCTTCCAGTCACTCTGCCCACTTTGCTCTCAGGACTCCATTTCCCAGAAGTCCGTGGATATTCAGTCCCGCTGTGACGACCAGCATTCCATCAGCAGCGCCGATAGGGTTGCCATGGAGAACCGTCGGCAGAGTCAGTACAGCTCGGCCTCGGGCATGTGTGAAGACGGCTCCAGGAGCAGGACCCCGATAAGTAAGCACGCCGCGTTGCTCAAAGGCCGACTCGGGTTTCCGTCTGAGTAAACGTTCTGATTGAAGTCTCGCTCTATGTTCCACAGAGGTCCAGGAGCAGCGCTTATTCGCGGCGTTGCTGATAAAGTGTGTCGTGCAGCTTGAGCTGATCCAGACTATCGATAACATCGTGTTTTTTCCGGCCACCAGTAAGAAGGAAGATGCTGAGAATTTAGCTGCTGCTCAGGTACGAACGCTTGTGTTTCTCTGAAGTCGTTAGACTCGACCTCTGTTTCTATATTTCAGTGTGTATGTGATTTAAAGAAAATAATAAGCTGTCTTGTGTTTACCTTTTTGAAGCGGGATGCCTCGTGTGCAGCCGACGTGCCAGTGAAGACCCAGAACCAGGGCATGTACAGCTACCTGACCTCAGAGCAGCTCTTTAAGCTGCTGGACTGCCTGCTGGAGTCGCACGGCTTCGCCAAGGCTTTCAACTCCAACAACGAGCAGCGGACCTCACTGTGGAAAGCAGGTAGGGCTCGAAATCCCTGCGTCTCCGCTGCGATTAGCACTTTACCTCAGGCTGTGCCGCTTCTCGGGGGCCAGTTTGGGGATAATAATAATGATCATCATCATTTTAAAATGGCTGTGACTGTAACTGTGAGCATCTGCGTGTGTTGAAGGTTTCAAAGGAAAGTCGAAGCCCAACCTGTTGAAGCAGGAGACCAGCAGCCTGGCGTGTGGCCTGCGCATCCTGTTCCGTATGTACACAGACGAGACCCGCCAGGACGCCTGGGAGGAGGTCCAAAGACGACTGCTTGAGTAAGGGACAAACATGTGACTCACTCATTGGCCACTGCATCACCACTGTCACTGCTGATCCATCAGTTGTAGTGGATGACAACTACACCTCCATTGATATTTGGCATGATTTCTAAGTGGATACAAAACACTTCTCATATTGTTCTGACACTCATCTTTGCAGTTAACTCTGTGACTGTACCACAATCTGCCCACACACAATGACTGAAGTGCACATGCATTTCTCAGTGGCCACCACACATACCTTTACAGGTTAATGTACAGTTCTTTGTAATGGTTTCTGTTGGTGTGCTGCTTTTCTCATCCCACTAACGATGCTGTCTGCTATAGTACACTATTCATGCCAAACGTGGGTTCATCGGCAGTTGTAGCAATACTTTTGTGTGTGCATGTGCTCTCAATTTGACAGAATTCAGCAACTAATTGGAGGTTTTGTTGTTGGCAATAGAAACATGATAAATGCTTTTGGAACAGGACGTCTTTCTGCAAAGACTTGACTGGTTTAATTATTCAATTCGGTGTGAGATGAATGATATGGAAGTTTGATTTCAAAAGTTAAATCTGAGAATAGATGACGGATTTAAATAATATTGAGGGGGCAGTTAGTAGTTCTTGAAAATGCTCCAGATCCTAAAGGCTCCTTTTACCATCACTCCCGCAGAATACATTGGCACCATATCAGGGATGTTGTTGCAAATACATCTGTGAAATATTAATATCGACTCATCCGTTTGCTCCACCCCTGGTCTATGTGTGCATCTGAGTTCAAGCACATGTTCTCTGAGGACTATTTCATAAGACAAAGCCGAACACGTCTCTTGCACACTGGCTCCAATGTGGGAATGAAGAAATCGCACAGACGTCAATAGCCTCCTCAGAGGGAGGAGAAATGAAAAGACACTATCTACAGTCAGTTACTCGTGGCAAAGGCACAGCGTGTGCACAGCTCGGCAGTTCTCTGTAACGGATGCCGCGCACTGTAAAGATCCAAAGGAATCAACACACACACACACACACACACACACACACACACACACACTCACACTCACACTCACACTCACACACACACACACACACACACTGATGTTTCATTGTTCAGTCAGCACTGCTGTCATCGCCGCATCTTTATTCAGCGCCTCACAAACAGGCTTCACCCCCTTTCCTCTGCCAGCCTCACCCACGAATTGATAAAGATAAAGCAGAAACACGGTCTGTCTCTCCTACTTGCATTCATTATTAGAGCGTAGATGAGAGTGGGAGGAAGGATGGTGCCTGCATGTGCGAGTGGCTCAGAAATCCTAATTTGTGGAGACATTATTATGTGTCATCATGACTGTATTTTATGTTCCTTCCCACTTTCTCAAACTCACCTCATCCTGTCGTCCAGAAGCAACACAGTTTGACATTTATTCTTTAGTTACACACGCACACGCGCACACACACACACACACACACACACACACACACACACACACACACAGAGACCCTTGTTTACCAGAGGCTATGTACAGCACACATGCAAGTTTGATTAGTGCAGGGTGCAAAGTAGATTTGGGAGGCGATTAGGTTACAGAGTGTGTGTGTGTGTGGGGGGGGGGGGGGGGGGGTTTCTTCTCGAGCTTAAACGGTGAAGAAAAGTGCTTGATTGTTTTCACAACAGCCTCAGTCCGTGGCTTTAATTAGCAGTTACTGAGCGAAAACAATCTTCATCATCCCCGTCCTGGCAATTTCTCATGTGATAAGCGAAGCGGAGAAGCAGATGCTTTCTTGCTTAAATAAGTTGCAGAGCAGCACAGCTATAACTGTCTAATTGCTTTCATGATATCCAGTATTCCCTTGTGTTTAATGTTCTCCCGGACTGATACTATACATTTCTGAAACGCTTCTCTCTCTCTGTCTGCGTGATGCAGTGTGTGCAGCGAGGCTGTCGCATACTTCTTGGCTCTGACCTCAGAAAGCCACAGAGAGGCCTGGACCAACCTGCTGCTGCTCTTCCTCACCAGGGTGCTAAAGATCAGTGATGAAAGGGTAAGGAGCCGAAAAAACACTTGATGACGCCTGCAAGACAATTTACAACTAGGTCTGACATCCCAAAAAATAACAGATGGGGCAGTTAGTCCTCCATTTTGACGCTTTAGAGTGTATTATCACACTTCTAGCGTTAGTGTAACGAAATACGAGGCATGTTCAAATCTTCATCCACTTTTAAAGCTTGTTGCATTTGTGACTTGTTTGCAGTTGTGCACTGATTCAAATGTGTGGTTTACTATCGCCATGTTTGTGGTGTCCTGTTATATTTTAAGTGATGCCTCACAGCCAAACAAGAAGAAAAAAAATGCTGTGGCCATGGTATAAATATAGATTAACAATGAATTGGGAATCTATATGCCAATCATAATAAGGGTGTAGATAGAGCAGAGAGCGGCAGAGCATAAGCAAAAGTGATCGCATAGCAAAATATTGCATTGGGACTATTTCAATATTTAGATTGAGATTCATAAAACTGATTTACTGCAAAAGTGTACCAGTGCAGTTTCACCGTTTAGCCCAACATTGAATCCTATGTTTATTCTATAAAACATTATGCTGTTTGTCACCTACGGCCATTTTGTACCAAATAACCAGCTTATAAATATGATGCGATTGCTTTAAAGTGTTCCTTTTAGTCTTTTGTGGCACTCACTCTCTCTGTCTCATCCCACAGTTTAAGGTGCACGCGTCCAGATACTACCATCTTCTGTGTGAGATCATGCAGTTCGACCTGATCCCCGAGCTGCGGGCGGTTCTAAGAAAGTTCTACCTGCGCATCGGCCTCGTGTTTCACATCGCACAGCTGCCAGAGCCAGAGCCTCAGCCTCAGCCGCCACACATTGAGCAGGAGGCAGACGCAGAGGTTGTGGAGGAGGCCCAGTGACGCTGCACCACGAACAGCCTGGAACACAGAGCGCTACTGGGGCCTCCGCCTCAGATCTGTGCATCGGCGCGTCACCTCAGGGCCCTCCACAGGGTTTACGCCTGACTCTTAACAGCTGATGATCAATCGGCTATCTACTACCACCCACCCGCACCCTTAACCCTGTCACCACACACCCACACCCACGCCTATTCACACAAACAGCCCTGACGGAGTACTCAATATCACAATGAAAACAGTGATGTCTTGTACAAGGTGTAGCGATGCCTCCATTGGATACAAATACTAATCACCAACTGACAGTTATCCATATCTCTGATCTGCTCAGAAGGAATATATTTCAAAAGATGTGTGCTTCTTACTGTATATTTGAAAAGTAAAGAATGAATGGATCCAACAACATGCAAAAGGACATATTTAGAAACTATGAAATGTGACATTTGTCACACATGGATAGTAATGATCTTTCTGTCTGCACCGCAGACGGCTAACATTAGTATTGGTAGCCTCTTGGTTGAAACTAGTTGTACAGATCTGCCGCTGTGTAATATAATCTTATAACACTAGATTTCATTTATTTTTCTTTATTTTTTCTTTTCCTCCTCTGGATTTGCTGCACTTGATCTCTTTTTTGAATGCACTGGAGATTTTACTTTTGTGATAATTTATTTGACTGTACCATCTCCCGCAGATTGTCCTATATTGTACGATTTGTAATTGAACATGAACGTGGAAAATGAAGGGTTAAATTATTCCATTTTATATGCTCTTAGGTTTTTATCGGAGCTAGACGATAACTGGGCTTCTGAAACTGGAAGATAGGAGAGCAACCTGATGCTAGCTGCTTTTGAGTCACTAGTCTGTTTTCTTGTTTGAGTTTAGTTTTCACTCTTGTGTACAAAATCAAAAGTTAATAATATATTTAATGTTTTTTTTCTTTGGTTTGCGGGAAAATGTATATGTATAGAGAAAATGACAAATGTTAGCTGTGCTTTAAGTATGAATGGGATGCATTCCTGCTCATGGATGTAGAAAACAAAATGTATATGATACAGCAATGTAAAGTTTTCTATGTTGCAAAAAAGATTATGTACAACTTTCTGTACAATACATCATCTGGCATTCTAATCAGGTTCTAGGTCAATAAAGTTTTTGAACTTGTTTGATTTGAAATGCTGAATCACTGACTTCTAAATGACAGAACTGCTAGCTGTTTATTTTTTCTCCATTAATGACCAGCCAGGACAACAGTAATATTTTATGATAAAATAAAATCTCTGTCATATTTCTAACAAAAATAACTACATTCACACACACACATACATGTGTGTTCCTGGTGTATTCACACATCTGCACCATCCAAAACTTCCATGGACTAAATCTACTGCAGGTTAAAAAAAGTGCGCTTTTCATACTGAGCAAAACCAACTGTCTCGTGTGAGATGGTTCTTGTCTAAACTAACTGACACAATAATAATAACTAATATGTTCACAGACTCTCTCACAAGTTTTTGAAGCGATGTAACAAAACAGCAGGAAGTGATTCCAGCATCACACGGCAACAAAGTTCATTCTCAGGAGAGCCGGCCAAGGAAAAGCGGCGCTATCCTCCCTCGTTTGGAGACCAGCTAATGGGAGCTATGAGACGCGGTGCGTCAGCCAGGGTGGAGCATCCATCCCGCTGTTTGGTCTCGTCACACAGCCGGCGCGGTTTACAGTATCCGACGTGCCGGGCCGCAGCCAGGCCTCTGTGGCAACAGTCTCCATGGAGACACGCCTCTCCAAGGCCGAACGCAAAGACGAGACATCCACTTCATCACCAGACGAGCCTGGAGAGTACACAGGAGTTTATTATCTATCACACGTGTCTTTAAGCAATCACAAATTAAAGAATGACTCAAATTTAACATCAGTTTTTATCATTCTACATTTTTTTATTGTATACATTTTTTATTTAAGAGTCAAAGCACGTGTCAAATCTGACAAAATAGCATAATAATAGTTGGTTAATAGCCAGCTTCAATATAAATTGCATGCTCTTTATTTGATCTGTTACTTTACCGGTGCAATAAGTGTAAGATGAGACACAGAGATATTATTAGTACCACTGCCCCAGTCTTTCTGTGGACCGCAACATCTTCAAGCACCCATTTGCCAGACTTGTTATGCTTTTGTTATATTAGCATCCGTCATATATAATATGAAGTATTTTCTCTACCTGATCTGCCTTTATGATCACCAGGGTCTTGTCTTTTGATGCGGTGCTGGTTGTTGTCCCTGACTTTGGATTCAAGGCGCAAACTAGTCACCGACTGCAAAGACTGAGCATCTGGCTGGTTGTTCCGGTCCCACTGATCCACGGACTCAGCCTCCTCCTGGACAGAGGAGATTGACTACAATTCTCATAAACTTAACGTGATGAAATTAGTAATACCAAAGCCAAAGCAAACAAAAATAATGAATTTACGGCTCAGCCCCATACATCATAGTCGTGTCTCCTCCGTGAGGTCGTCCTCTCGTGGCGCTCTGCTGAGGGCTGGCGGTGTCTCCGTTGATGAACCTGCCCTTCACGTGCGTCACCACTGTAAACATCTGACACACAAACACATTTTTGACAGATTTCAGTCCCAAAAGTCCATTCAGTTCAAATATTTGTAATGTGAAAATGATATTACTCTCTTCACGCAAGAAAACTTTTTCCTGGAAGGAGTTTGGATGGAAAAGGGTAAATATGCAAAAAGCCTCTCTTCCTGCAGCAGACTTTTTAAACAATGTCTCTACTGCCCTGATTCCCAATGGCTGGCACTGTGCTATCTCCACCCTACAGCTGGCATGTGCCCCTTGCACCCAGCATTGGCACCAGCTGCAACACAGAGACATGAGCTGGCATGTGCCACAATTAGCCTGGCACAGAGACACAGAGCTGAATTATCCTGGCGCAGAAGCCGCTGTGGTGTGGTATTGTGAGGGAGTATGTAGCTGACTTCCCCAGCCATGTCACCTTTATGGAAAATGTCTGGAGCCTCCGAAAAAAGAAAAAAATCCCAAAGCATATTGCAGGCCCCCACTGATGTAAACACTTTCTTCATACTTGAAAGAAGAAGAAAAAAAAAAAAGGAACAGGGAACGGGCTTAACAAACAGATTATGTTTAGTCAGGTTTACCAATAAAAGCAGCCTCAGATGGCAGTATGGAGTCTCTGTGGATGTAGCGTCCAGGTTTGTTCCTCTGAGAGAAGAAATAAACACAGGCAGGCACCAATTAACTTAGAAACATGCAAGATGTACTCGAACCAGCCTGTCACAATAAAATGCGTTTGAATTATGTGATGAACACTCACAGAGCGATGGTGGCTCAGTTGCGGTTCCAAAACATCTGTACACACACACACACACACACACACACACACACACACACACACACACAGAACAATGAATTAAAGAGCACAACAAGAGGAATTTGAGAGTGTGTCTGCCAACTGACCATGCTCTTCCTCTCTCTTCATGAGCCTGATTTTGCGTTGTTGTTCACGAAGAAGTGCCTGCTGTTGGATGTCCAGACTTTGTCCGTCAGCGGGAGGGTCAGGGTACATGTGACGGACCTCCTCGCGAGATGCTGTGTCTGACAAATAATAGATATTGTCTAATGAGGTATTGTTCCATATTTGTCCGACAGAAGCAACCAAGTGGCTTTTTTGGATTGATGTGGTAATAACAGTTGCATTAGCACAGAAATAAACGAGAAAGATAAGGTCAGGAGGCACAGACTAGCGGTAGACATTAGAAGAGAAACTAACAATTTTTAATTTTTGTCTGAGTGATTTATAATCACTCCCTTCTTCCTCCACTCTCTGAAACAGCAACTTGTCTGTGACTCAGCAGATCCACAGGCTACAGCCTCCTCACTAAGCGCATCCTATCAATGTTTGACTTTACAGAATGGATCTAATGCAGCTTTAAGATGTAAGGTTGGCATAAATCCATCATTGTATCTAGAAGTTTGACTATAGAAGTGATTTGGTCAATTCGTCTTCCTATTTTTTTTGTTTTACAAGCGGGAGCTCTGAGTGTCTTTCAGACTCCTGCATTACTTTGGTCTGGGAACCAATCCAAAGCCATTTCCTTGGTTGCTTGCATTACATTCTCGGTTTATGCTGCCAAACGGCCTGTCACTGATGGACGCCTCCCATGACCTCATGAGATTAAAGTTTCAGTGTGGCTAGAGGGAGACAGAGGACTGATGAAGCTCCGGAAAGTCTAAACCATCTGGCATTGCCCAGCTGGTTTATGACCGCAGTGTTCTTCATCTCTTGTCCTTACATCAACATCATAACCGAGGCAAATAGAGGAGGGGTTTTCAACAACCACTTACTTAAAGTTAGAAAAATGGGTTGTTTCAGAGTCCAGGAGGAAAGTAAGCAGAGTCTAGCTGGTTTAAGTTCAATGCGATAAAATGATTTCTCATCAAAGGATCATATTCAGTTCACCACTTGGACCTCTTGGTTATATAGAAGGTGCAATTGAGGCAAAAAGATGACACAGAAAACTGACTATTTTTTGAGTGAGCTAAGGGTGATCTGATTCGTAAGAACACATGTTGCTTCTTAAAAAAACAAACAGTGTCCAATCAGTCAACGAGTCATTACCTCTGTATTTAAGCTTGTTGAACTCCCTGATATTTTGCATATTAACACCTGCAGCACCAGAGAAGGGACTCCTGTTTGATGGCTGGTCAGCTTGCTGGTGCATTGATTCAAAGGTCCCTCTGTGTCGTCCTCTGGGTCTGAGCAAAGGAGGAAAAGCCCCACTTTAAACAAATAACACACATATATGCCTTTCGGAAAATGCCCCAATAATTCACTATGAATGATTTTCAGTTGTGCACAATGACGACCGCATTAAGTTACACTTGATACACTCGTCCTCGTAAGTCAGGTCCGATTCAGAAAGTTAAGTGAGTATTGTTTTAAAAAAGTAAGGACTGAACAAATGCTTTTATGAGGCATAAAGAATGGGGCTTTCTGTGTAAGCAGCTTATATTGGAACCAAAGAAAAACTGTGACACTGGCACAAGTTCAAAGGCATTTCTCTGATGATTTGCAGTAAACTAATTTGAATATAAGCAGAGATTTTACAAGTTGCTTTGAGTACAGTCCTGCCCGTTTTAGGAGTGGAATTTCACATGAGTTCTTCAAGATGGATGGTTAGAGGTAATAAGCAGCCACGTGTCCGGCTGAATTGGCATTCAGCAACATTCTGAATCCCTACTGAATCCTGCACTGCAGGTGACCCTGCTGATCTTGCAAGGTGAAGACGGATGAAAAGAAAATGTCCACTTGGGATCATACTGTTACATCACTGCAGGAATGAGTCCCTCAAACAAATCTGAATGGAGATTAGAAGATAGCCAATTAGACCTGGGTCACTTTCATTAACTCAGAACATGAGCGAGCCTCCTTACATACAAATAGCTAATCAAGCCATTTAACAAGTCAGAATTAGCATTGTGTCTTAACCTTAATGTGACTGTGGGGCTTTTAGGTCAAATTGGACTAAAAACCAATAGGTTCTCTAAATGGCAATTTTTTCGCCAGGAAGAAAGTAATAAAATCCTCATCATTCGGGGCACGATATACCGACGCAAATTACCCCTGCTGTTCAGGGGAGTCGGACTGTAATACCTATAGGGGGGAGTGTAGTGACTCTCCTGAAGATCCGTCTGGCCCAGTTGAACCTCCAGTTGTCTCTGCTCATTTCTCAGATACTTACGGAGGGTTGACAGCTCTCTGATCACTTCCTGCTGACCGTCTGAAACGACCAGAAGGAGTGAGCGGAGACCGGATGGGAACAATAAATGATTAAGTGGCAATATATGATTTACAAGCAGGTAGCCATTTCATAGGGCCTTACCTTGTAGCGGAGAGATTTCCTCAGGGACTGCTCGGGAATGTGGTGCTGACACAGAGCGCTCCTGTTGTGGAAATTGTGAGCATTTTTTGATTTTTAGATTTACATCAAAAGAGTCTTGATTTGAAAATATGTGCATCCATTTTCCAGCGTGACTTACAGTGCTGGCGGTGAGTTGGCTCTCAACAGACGAAGGTCTGGATGCCACTAAAGTTGTCTGCCTCCTCTGCAAGGTTGGGATGGGAGGAGATGGCTCTCTCTGCTAGTTTAGGAGCAGAGTCACATTACTTGACAGATGTTAAATAAAACGGAAAGCTACAGCACCAATGTTTCTTCAGGCTTACTGTACCTCATAAATCAAATGTGCCTTTTTCTCCACTCTGTCCCTAGTGCTCTCAGGTTCCTTCTCCTCACTCTCTTCTTCCTGTCTCGCCCTCTTTTCCTCCTCCTGGGGTTGTGTTTTAGACTCCTGGATCCAACCTGTTTTTTCCTTAATATTCTGCAGAGAATAAAGACAATTCCTTCTCAATGGCAAGCCCAGTGTGAGGAGACCGCTTCACTGTCAGGAAGGAGGAATGACAGAGGTGAAAGACAATTCACCTGCATCTCCTTTTGCTTTCTTTGCTCCTTTTCATATTCTTGCTGTATGCAAGTCCTTTGGTCCGCCAGCCTCTTCTCTTCTTTCTCCTCCTCAATCCTCATCCGTTCTATCTCATCTGTCTGCTTTTGCTTGTTGTCCTCTATCTGTTGGTAATGACAAGTTACATGTATAGTTATTTACAACTTCTTCAAAGTGTTTAAAATCTATGAAGTATTTATAAACAATAAAAAAAGAGAGAGACATCTGAGCAGCATCCAAGACGTTACCTCCGTAGACTGAAGGTTGTGGCCGAGGACCTACCTGTTGTTTCAGGTCTTCTTTGTATCTGTCCTGCGTGTGGAGCTGCTGTGGAGTTGGCTTAACATTGAAACCTGCAATGACAAATAAGAAGGACAGTCATCCATCTAGAAAGAAGAGCAATGTGTGCAATTGTGTGTTTCAGAGTCAGTTTGCCACAATTGTGGCGCAGTGACTCAGAGAAATTGAACACTACACAGTAAATTTGTCAAAGTCAATTTTACTCAAATTGAAAACAAATGTAGTCAAATATAACATTTGGTCTCAGTCTAAATAGAGTAAAATCTACTCTTGCCTCAGAGTTAATAATTCAGAGTATATGTTTACTCTATTTAGTGTTCAAATGTAACTCTACATGATGATATATTTGCTAGAATTGGATTCAATTCTATATAGAATTATATTAAATTATATATAGAATTGGATTCAACTCCCTTCGGCTCTCTTCCGTCCCATAAACCTTCAGCTCGTTCCAGCATAGCGAGAGGTTTCATGGCGGTGGAAACGGAACTTAAGGAACCGTGGTGGGCGTGGTCACGCTGTTTTACTCCAATAGATTACATTCTGAATATGTTCTCCTAATCTAGTGGCTACGGCTAGTAATTACGCTCCAAAATGATGAAATATTACTCCTTTAGAGGAAAATAATAGTAACTACTTTTATTACTAAATTAAAATTGCTCCCCCATTTGTCCTGTGTACCTGGTAGTGGGTGGGAAAGGGGAGGTTTGCCTTCAATCACAGGATTGGGTCCATTAGTAGTCGAAAAGCTTTGTGTCTGTCCACTTTTCCTGGACACAGGATTCCGATATGACTCCTCGTTGGTCTTGTGCATTTGAGTCAAGTCACCTGCGGGCATGGAAACATATACATGTACCTCAAACAAGCTGTATTGCTATTTATCATGAGTCATCATATATTATCTCAAGTTTAGTAGACCTCATTAAAAGACAAAGTGAAACCGAACTTACTAACAAGGTTGCCTTGTTCGTCTTTAATCGAAGCACCTCCTCCACTTCTCCCCCAGGGGTTGTATGATATCATCTCAGCCTCTAACTTAGCATCATATTGCTCCTTCTCGTCTTTCTCTCTTCTTTTACGCTCCTCTTTTTCTTTGATCTGGACACAATGCAGGCAAGATGTTTCAAACGTTTCTATGAAACTAAGAAAACCTTGTGGGACCGCTTCAGTGGAATGCAAGTCTATGTTTGTCATATAGTCTTGCTGCAACACAGTTCTTTGCTCATGGGAAATGCTAACTGCACCATGGTCTGGTCTAACTGTCAAAATATCTGGTCTGTCCCTAAAGTCAATGTCTGGTTTCCCTCTGGTGTCAGCATGGAGGAAACAGTCAGTTACAGCAATCACGTGCATGTCAGTGTGACAGTAAGCATGTCAGACAGTGTGCTGCTCCTTGAACTCTGACAGAGTTAGCTAACCAAAAACCAGCTAACTACCAGCTAACAGCACTTGAAGGTGGGCCAGAGAGCACACTGCCCCAAGTACTACTTAATTTGTGAAGTTAGCTATTAAATATGAAAGCATGGGGTATGCTTCAAGCGATCAGGAGGGACGCAGCCAGGTGTTGTAAACATTGGGGGCTCACTGCTCCACCCTTGGCAATCAGATGCTATCTTGTAGAGCTGATGTCGTACCTGCTGTCTGAGTGCTTTTTGGTAGCTCAGGGCCTTCTCTCTCCTCTGCTGGGACTTGTCTGCAGGAAGCTCTCCACCATCCAGGGGAGACGCACTATGCTGGTCAGTTGCTCGACAAGCAGACAGTGAGGGGGCAGACACACAGTTATCTTGCAGTGAGGGCCCTCTTCTGGAGGAAAAACAAAAAGTCTCATGACCATCTACTTATGTTAAAGCTCTCACACTCTGCAAATTGATTTTCGATATAAAGATTTCACAAATTTAGAAATTATTTTTAATTGTGGACATTGAATTCATCATCTGGATAAATAAACTACTATTGCAGAAATGGACACTGACTCGTGGCCGCTGGGTCTGAAAGTAGGTGGTCTTTGAGGATGACTGTAGAAATTCCCAGACTGATGCATCCCTCCAAGCAGATCTAATAAAGAAAATGCAAAAAATACAAGCTGATGAATACAAACAAATTGAACAGTTTTCTTAGCTATCTGTTGCTAACGTCTGACAGATTTTTCTGAATATTTGTGAGCTCAGACTTAGGCCAGAATTTGGCTGCACACTTAAAATGGAAAGAAAATAAATGTAACCAAACACACACGCTGGATTAATTGAGATCCATCTGGATTTGCTGAACTCATATCCAATAAACTGTATATCCCCTTAGTAATAAAATCAGTTCTGCTGGAAAATGAGATACATGAATTGTTATGCCAAGTCCTCTTGATTGATATGGCGATAAAGTGGCTCCATAATAAATGGCAATAGTTTTCGACTGTGAGGTCTGGGAGTTTATTTAAATCGATGTGAATCTCTCCCATCTAATCTGAAACAGACAGATACTTTATGACTCTGAAGACGAGAGAAACATAAATGACTCTGGACAATCCGATTGTTTGGTACAAATAGGCATACTTTACATTACTGCTGACCTTTTCCCAAAACATCTTGCATTATTTTACCTCCAAGCAGCCGTTTGTTTCCATTCATTTCAATACAATATGAAAATCAACTTGCAGAGCGTTGAACCTTAAGATGCAGTAAATGATCCATAACAGTGAAAATCGTGACTGCTTTGATAACAATGATTATGTGAATTTGACAGCCGATGTTCATACCACAGTGAAATTACTGGAAACCAGTGTCTGTCTGATATGTGGGGGAAACAGCCAGGATTGCAGTAATGCAAAATTAACAGGATTATTAGTGCAAAGAGGCAAAAATAACATGAAGATGGTTGAAATACCGTACTCTGATTGTAAGGAAGATTAAGATCTAGTGGATTCCTGGTCCCATAGTAGTTGTAAGCGGCATCATATGGAGTATTGTAGTTATTAGTTATAGTGGGAAGAACAAGAGGAGGAACACCAGCAAACCTGGAAAAAAAAAGAAATTACATAAACTACAGTGACTTTACAGCAGAGTTGTTAATATCATTCATGTATGGCAACACAAAGCAACGGGGAGCTACCTTGGGTTGGCCACTTCTGCCCGCATGCTTGAGGAGTCCCTGTGGTAGTCCTCGTCAAAATAGTGGAGAGGGGGGACACCGTGTGCTTCTCTTCTTCCAGATCCAAGCGCTGCCTTCTCTGTCAGCTGACTGAGAGCTGTACTGTAGTCCACATGAGACTTTCTTGCGGGGCCTCTCTGTTCCGTGTCCTCTTGTGAAACGTCTCGTCTCCAGCTGCCATATTGACGATTTATAGCCCCAAACTGCTTTAGTCGGTCAGGCTGGAAGAAAGGAATTAGGTAAAAGAGATCCATCAAAGGAAATGAGGCAGCAAATATTGAGAAAACCTCAAGATTCGGTGTTGCTCAAGGCGTCACTACAAAAATAATAAAATCATCTATGATGGTGATAAATAGTTTGTGTCATGTGATGTGTTTTTATTGTACTGTTGAGGCATTTCTACAATATTGACTTTACCTTATACCATCCAGACACAGGGCTGATACATCTGCTGAGTGATGGCTAAAGTAAGATGGGATCTAGACATTCACGTCATGGACAATGTTGCTAAAAACTGTTCGAATTTGAGCCTGTTCTAGTTATTTGGATCTACCTGTTTCTCCAGGTCTGTGGCAACCATCCGCTCAAGTTTCTTCTCCCTGAAAACAAAACTGTTTAAGTCCACCCATCCTTTGTGTTTTGTTGACTCAAGGATAAACTGATACAATTCTAGAAAATGATAATTTGGTGAATCAATACACACCTGATCTTGTTTCTCTGCTGTTCAGCAATTTGTTTCAACAGCTCTTGCTTGTACTTTTCTTTCCTCATCTGAGAGGCTGTCTGCTCTTCTGCTGCTCCTGCATGACAACAGAGAGCCACAAACAAACAAGTGCGGTCACCTATGATGCTGAAAAAGCATTTCAAGTGACAAATTCCAACAATAATCCCACAAACCAATATGTGTCCGAAAGCACCATCCAATAAGAATGTTATTTACCAATCATTAGTCCAGTAGCAAACTCGGCTATATCCTTGCTGGCAGGTCTGGATCTGGCAGCCGTCCTCATGCTGTCTGGCATTTGCAGACTATTAAACACAGATACACAAAATCAGACACTCCACCAGAGTCATCCAATTACTGACATTATGTAAGGGTAACCAGTTCCCATACGAGTCACACCCAGCTACCATTTTACATCATACACTGCCTCTTAGTTTGCCTGCAGAGCTTTCTGGTCTCCTTCTCCAATCAATCCAGCGGCTCTCGTATAGCTGGGGTGAGTAATTGTTTAGCCTGAAGCTGGGCCAAGGCTCACCCTCCATCACCGTTCTACACATTAGCAGCTAACTGAGAGTGGCTCAACTTAATGGCATAACCGGAAACAATTAAAGGAAACGGCATGCATGAGAAGTGCTGAAAATAGCAGCAATGAGATATACCGGTCTTGTGTTTAGTCATTCAATCAGATTATAAAATGTGACTTTGTATGAGGATGTTATTGGATGTCCAGTTCTGCATGTAAATGTCCACCAGAACAGTACATAGAATGTAATCTTAATTACTCTGACTTATATAGATGTAACAGACGAAATATAGTTCAAAATCATTAAGAAAAAATCACAAAGTAAAAGCTACACCTGTTAGCTCTGCGTTCTCTGGTTCTCCTCTCCTCTTTGTACTCTGGCTCTAGAGTGTGTCCGTCTTGTCGTCTCCTGTGTCTAAACTCCAACTCTTCCTCTTTGTCTGTGATTGGCTCCTCCTCAGAGCTATAGAGCTCTTTTGGTTGGTGAAGTTGCCTACGCCTTTGCCTCCGATGGCCTGGACCCCCAGTCCCTGTGCTTTCTCCATTATCCACTGCCTCTTTCAGAGTGGCAGCATCTCTCCTGGGTGCAGGGTGCTCCCTGGGAGGAGGGTGTATGTTTGTGTACGGACAAAATCAGACACTCCACAAGAGCCCTCCAATTACTGACAGTGTATGAGGGTAAGAGCACAACAGTCAGTTGCGGTCTGAGTCACACTCAGCTACCATTTCACATCATAGTTTGCCTGCAGAGCTTTTGGTCTCCGAGACAGGAGGTGAAGCGTCATTATCTAATCAATCCAGCTACTCTGATAGCGCTGGGGTGAGTAATTGTTTGCCTGGAGCTGGGCCAAGGCTCACCCACCATCACCGTTCCACACGTTAACAGCTTAATGAGTGCGGCTCAATTTATTGGCATAAACGGCAAAAATGAAAGACAACGGCATGCATTATAAGAAGTGCTGAAGAGCAATAACTGAATATTGCAGAAATTACTGTAGCAATCGTGTCTTGCCGCCTTCCTGTGTTGGCTCATTCAATATGATTATTTTAATGATTGAGAAAATGTATGCAACTTTCCAAGAGGATGTTAATGGCTGTCAAGCTCTGCATGTAAACACTTCTGCTATCTACGATGATTCTGTTTCAGCATTACAAAGCTAATTGCTGCTGTCCACCAGAGCAGTACATATAAATTAATCTTGCTTACTCGGACTTCCAAACCCATTCATTGTTGTTCTGATCACGAGCACCAGGGGCCTCCATCTTCTTTATGCCCTGAGGAGCTCTGCCATAGAGACAGACAAGTAAAGAGATATTACATCATCATATCTACTCTCCTATCTATGGTATATATGTAACAGACAAAAATAGTTAAAAATCATATGACATAAAAAAGCTACACCTGTTAGCTCTGCGTTCTCTGGTTCTCCTCTCCTCTTTGTACTCTGGCTCAAGAGTGTGTCCGTCTTGTCGTGTCCTGTGTCTAAACTCCAACTCTTCCTCTTTGTCTGTGATTGGCTCCTCCTCAGAGCTATAAGGCTCTTTTGGTTTGGGAAGTTGCCAACGCCTTCGACTCCGATGGCCTGGACCCCAAGTCCCTGTGCGTTCTCCATTATCCACAGCCTCAGTGAGAGTGGCGGCATCTCTCCTGGATGCAGGGTGCTCCTTGGGAGGAGGGTGTATGTTTGTATGGGTGTTGTTGAGGAAAGGCAGAGGAGAAGCTGGAGAAGAAATGTACACAGCATCTGAAGCTTGAACCTGTCCAGGCTGAAAATTTGAAATTTGAAAAAAACAAAACAATGGAATATGAGAAATATTTACCTTATACTTTAGTGGTTTAAAGGTTTTAAAGCAGATAGCAAAAATCTTCTGCGACAAACAATGTATTTTGTTTAGGAGAAAGCAGAATTGAATAACTTTCAATGTGTTCATTTATTATTCACATTACCTTTGAAGTTAAAGGAGGTGTTCCCCTCTTAAACCTTTCGATTTGAGCTTTTCCTTGTAGGAAGAGGTTGTATTCTTTTTTTCTCTCCTCGCTTAGTTTTTCCTGTGAGAAAAACAAAATTAGAGTCATGCGTCTGAAGCAGCCATCTCATTCAGACAATGCACCAGCTGCTGTGTTTGAATCTGACTTATTAGCATTAATAGCAATATTATGTGTAACCCGCTCTCTTTTTTCTAGTTTCATTCATTAATTTCTCTGTTGATGTCTAACTCAACTATAACAATAAAGCTAAATATACAAAGTAACTTATCTTTTGAATATAAGACACCCCTCTGTACCTTTCTCATATCACAGTCACCTCTCAGTTTACCATAACTGCTTAAAGGCAACAAGATTTCTTCTAACTTAATAAAGACAATAGATGCTTTGTCCGGGTTTCGAGTTCCGTTTCTTGCCAAAAAGGCCGGGGATCGACCCACAAACTCATCATTTAATGGCTTACAGGGCCTGTTGATGTTGTCCTGGTCAACATCAGCAGGCAGTGGGCTGCCAAGGAAGGGTCTTCAGCTTGATTCAGCTCACCTCGGTCTTCCACGCTATAAAAGCTGGTCCACATACTCATTGTCTCTTTCCCTTGCTCCAGCAGACATCAACCCTGCTTGTTGTTTGGTTTGGCACCGTCAACACCGCCACAGCACCCATGCATGGCCTACATTGCTGATCTACACACTTCATTGTTCAATTGAGTTTGGTTTTGGACTCCATTCTTGTCACAGTTTGTGACACCTGAACTAATTGTATCATAGATACAATGTTGCATTATGTATTAAACTAAGATAGGCCTGAATGTCACTGAGCAAAGTTGTTCCTACTTCAACCTGCACCCTACCTATAGTATTTAAAGATACTATACATTGTTCATAACCGAGGTGGGACCAATCCCCAGCTCTGGAGGTTGATGCCTTAACCATTACGCCATGCGGCCTAAGCTTTAACAGGTCTGCAAGCAGTTGTAAACAAAAGCAGTTGCCATGAGACACAAATCACTGTACAATCAACAATTCACTGCGCAGTAATATAACTCTGTTAGTGTTGTTGTGAGATATGTATGTCATGCCAGGTAGTAAAGTCCCTCTTTGATGATCATGAAGAGTTACCTGTTTCCTGCTACGCCACACTTGGACACGCATAACAATGTCCTCACTAAAGTACCCACCCAGGCACACAGACACACACAGACACACACCTGAACCGATATCTTCTCCTCAATAGGTAGGGAGAGACCCTGAGGTTGTGTTGGAGGTTCACTAGTTTTCAGATCCTTTATCTGGAGGAGGAACATGAAAACATAGGACAAGATGGTTACTCAGCAAAATCCAAGAAAGAGGCAACAGTGAAACGTGTCTTTTCACTATGAAATTATAATTTGTCAAATACATTATCAGACCTTAGCAGCATAATGTTTGTATTCCAGTTGAAGCTCCTGCTGAAGTTTCTTCTTCTTCCTTTCATAGTCATTTCCCAGCAGTGAACTTAAACCGAAACCTGGAAAGTATCATATACAGTATATAACACATAAAGTGTGTGACATAAACCTATATCCTCAAAGAGTGTAATCTGTTCAGTATCAGAGAATTGCACAATACCTCTGTCTGGATTTGGGGCTATTCTGTGTGCTGCTGATGCTGGAGGCATATCCACACCACGCTGCTTTTATTAACAGCCTGTGACTGTTGAAAACATGATGTTAAAACATTCCGTGCATATTAGGTAATCATCAGAGCATTGATATTTCACATACCTTGACTTGCATGTGTTTCACTTGAGTGATATATCTTTGGGTGTTTCCTCTTCATGCTCCTCGAAAAACGTCCCATCTTTCGTCCATTAAAAGCCATCAAAGCTCAACCACACAACTCCGCTCTGCCTATAGAAGTCATACATAATAGTCATACATAATACTATCACATATGAGTATATTTCATAGTATTATCATTTTCATTCACAGACCGAAAAGTGTCAAACGTTCTCTTGTCTTGACTGCCAGGCGCAAAGCGTCATATTGTTGCTATAGGCAACCAGGATGCAGACGGTTCTCCTCGAAGAGGTGATGTAACCGAGTTCACGTCTATAACCTATCAAATGACATCTGCTCTGAATTTTAAGGTAAAGTTGGCTTCTGAAGCGGTATTAACGTTATACATTTCAGTTTGCTTGCTAGTTAACATCCTAACAAACGCTATAAAACGTGCACCAACCTGGCACCAACTACGTACCCTTACTCTGCGCTTTGCTCATGGGGTAAAGTATTTAGTTTCATTACCACGGAAGCTGCAGTTATGTCGGTTCGTCAAACACCTTCGGCCTCACTTTAAATTGCGTCAAAGACCTGGAAACCAAAACCTTCTTGAGGAATGCTTTTCTGAAAAGCGCCGCTAGATGTCAGCGAGTCCTCGACAGTTATTTGTGAGTCTTCCCCGGACTAAACCATGTATTCTGGCAGAGGGGTGGATGCACTTTAATATGAGTGATATATAAGTTAAACTACTTCAGTTGGATATATATATATTATTGTACATGTAGTTAGATTTGTTACGTATGAAATATAGTGTATAATACAATTATATCAACATCATATTTGTGTAACATTTTGACAAACGTCCCTGCGATCCCGCTTTGGTATATTGGTATCATTCACTGTCATGGCACCCTGACCAAGTGGACATTTAACGTTAGCCCTGTTACGAGATCAAACTATAGGAGAAATATAACATCGATTCGCTTACTTGAGCAGAACTAAGGGTTTTAACGACTGAGTTGTTGTTTTTTGATAAGATAATTCGTCATGGCGGGGAGCAGCACGGCTCAGAAAACATGGGAGCTATCAAACAGCATGCAGGAAGTTCAGAGCATAGACGAAATCTACAAATATGACAAAAAACAACAGCAAGAAATCCTCGCCGCTAAACCATGGACTAAGGAGTAAGTACAAAACAGTAATGTAATATTCAGTCTAAGAGAGTCTTGAGCTAAATATTCGCTGTCGTGTGCTGTGTCACGGTGGGTTTATTTTTTAGAAGAAACCCCCTCCATAGCTTAACGAACTAGCATTGGCTTATTTGTCAACAGCGATGCTGCTCGCGTTAACTGTGCGTGGCGTACACGTACACGCGTGTATTTATTCCTTAGTAGTGTCCCTAACATACACCGTGTGTATATTGAACGTGTGTCTTTCTTTGACCCGTAGTCATCACTATTTCAAGTACTGCAAGATCTCCGCCTTGGCCCTGTTGAAGATGGTGATGCACGCCAGGTCCGGAGGTAACCTGGAGGTTATGGGCCTCATGCTGGGGAAGGTGGACGGTGAAACCATGATCATCATGGACAGCTTCGCCTTGCCCGTGGAGGGAACAGAGACTCGAGTGAACGCCCAGGCTGCAGCGTATGAATACATGGCCGCCTACATTGAAAATGCCAAACAGGTCGGACACTGACTTTCATTATAGGGCAACTCACAGACTTTATGATTGAGAGAGGAGGAGGAACCAAACTCTGCATACACACTGTGCAGTTCCATCATTTGGATTTATAGTTCATCACTTTCTGTAGATGTAATTTATTGCGACCATATTTTTATTTAGAGACAGTTGTTCACAAAACCCTACTTTTGTTTTTAATGTGAACCCACATGAGTTTAGAAGCTGATACCCAGATGTGATGTGTTACTGTAGAATTTATGTTTGATGCTATATATCAGATTATATATATATTTTTCTTCTAAAGTTACTACTATGGTAGCTATTGATTTATTATCCTTAGTTGTATTACACTCTTAAAGGCACTGTTGTTATGTTGTTGAAAACTAAATAAAAAGTGAGTTAAAAAAACTGTTGTAAAGCAATAAGCAGGAATACTGTATAGTGCGGTTTTAATTTGTTAACCTACATCTATCTGTCATCCCTCAGGTTGGCCGGCTGGAGAATGCGATTGGCTGGTACCACAGTCACCCAGGCTACGGCTGCTGGCTGTCTGGCATAGATGTCAGCACTCAGATGCTCAACCAGCAGTTTCAGGAGCCTTTTGTGGCTGTTGTGGTAAGACTCTGGAAATAGTAATCATTTGTTTTAATTTCAACCCAAATGCTTAGTTTACTGTGATTTCTAATTGCATGGTATTCAGGGAAGTAAACCATTTCTTTCAAACTATGACAAAACAAGTTAATGTACATGTAACAGAGACGGGGGTGAGATGGTTGATGTATTGGTTGTAGGTTTTCCATGTAGTACTGATGAATATTATGCTATTTCAACCACGTATGCCATTTGGTTGAGCGGTGCTTAAATGCCATGGGCGTCATGTAATTAAGTGTGTGTTTTCAGCACACCGACAGCCACAGTAAAAGGCTCCTGGTGGCCGGATTTGAGTGTTCCCTGGAGGTTTGTGTGACCCCTGACTTTGTTTTCCTGTTCTACTGTATCTTGCCTCCTACAGATCGACCCCACTCGGACCATTTCAGCAGGGAAAGTCAACCTTGGCGCCTTCAGGACTTACCCAAAGGTAAAGCAAAGACTGTGTACAGAGGCAGTTCTCCTGAGACTGTAATTCTAATAGTAATAAAATAAGTTGCTATTAATGATTAATTTACATGTGTGTTTTGGTTCATGTTTGTTCTTTTACAATTTGTATTTCATTGTTGTATATTTGATTTACTATATAAACTATAATTCATCATCTTGTAATTGCCTATCTATTGCATTTCTTGATTCCTTATTTGTGTCATAATTATCCAGTTATAGTACAGAAAAGCTTTTTAGTTTGTTGGTAATTTTCAGTATTTCCTCTTTGGATTTTCAGGGTTACAAACCTCCAGATGAGGGACCCTCAGAATACCAAACAATCCCCTTGAACAAGATTGAAGACTTTGGTGTTCACTGTAAACAGTAAGTATCGATGTATATCAGTGTTTGTAATATGGTGATATTACAGATATTTATGATAAAACTACTTATAACATACATCATGTAAATTATATATTTTTGTTTCTAAATTGATTGCAGTATTTTGTATAGTGTACTCTTTACTATATGACTGTGTGTTGTACGTGGCTCATGTTTTTTCTTTGATTTGTTTTATTTAGGTACTATGCCTTGGAGGTAACTTACTTCAAGTCCTCCCTTGATAGAAAGCTTCTGGAACTCCTTTGGAACAAATATTGGGTCAATACCTTAAGTTCCTCAAGTCTCCTCACGGTATGTAGACAACTTCAAAAAACTAAATGACTCCTAATTGTTTGACATTTTGATTTATGGTTGATTATTACACTATAACTCATTGAGACATTCGGTCACCCGCTTGTGATGTCATGATTTATTGCCGCTTAGTAGGTAAGAGTCGCTGTTTGTTGATTTTAGTAATGCGCTTAATTTAAACTTTTTAACACAGGAGATAAATATTAAAGTTGGACCCAACTCCAGTGATTCAGATGCTGTCGTGTTTCACCATGGATTCCTCTGCTCCCCCCTCCAAGTTCATTCTAAAGATTGAAATCCCCTCATTGTGGATGCAGTGACTCTGTTCCGAGCTTGACTAAACAGTCTAAATAGGCATCGGGCTTATCCAAACAGTATGCTCTTTGGCATTCTGGATGAAGATGAATTGACTAGATGTCAAGGATGAGCTGCTCCTTGGGTGACAGGCTTTGTCAGTTGCTACACTGTCGCCCTAGTCAGGGGCCCCTGTGTCATTGTGTTTTAATTACCTTTTCCACTAAAAACACGGCCTCACCTTGAGCAAACTTTTCACTGACTTCTTTTCATTCACCACAACACACAAAGTGTTCCTTCAGCTTGTTAGACAGATTTGTTGCCATCCTGCAAAATTCTGTTTCTTTGTGTAAAGTCTGTTCTCTACCTTTTGTTGGCAAATTGTGCATGAATTGGTTTGTGCGTGTTTGTTGGATGGTCAGAACTCGGACTACACCACGGGCCAGGTGTTTGACCTGTCGGAGAAGCTGGAGCAGTCGGAGGCCCAGCTGGGCAGAGGCAGCTTCATGCTCGGGTTGGACACGCATGACAGGAAGTCTGAGGACAAACTGGCCAAAGCAACACGAGATAGGTAAATCTTTCTCTTGAGGAAAAGGGCTGGAGGGGTTTACATGTAAACTTCCTTAATTTAGGGAACTATACTTTCTGTGTTTCCCATTGCTTACTGTATATTATATATCTTAAAAAGAAAGTGATTGAGAGTATTACTTTTAACTCCTTTTATTATATTTGATTACTGTGTGATATATTTGCCAACTAAATTGGTTTGTTGATAATACATTCTTGTCCTTGTATTATGTTAACAATAACTTTAATCTTTTATACTATGTGTTGTTTTCACCCCATTTCCACAAATATTTTGTTTCTTTCCATTAGGGCACTAAACAGTGCTAATATATTGTTTTGTGTCAATTTAAAATTTGTCAAATTTTTTGATTCAGGGTTACAAGCAACATAATTTTTTAGCACCGATTTTGAAATGCAGATTATTTTCTCAATTAATTGAAAAGTTTTCCAAAAAGACAATTCATTTATTGTCTTATTTTATCTGACCGACTGTCCGAAACCCAAAGAGATTCAGCTGACAATTATATAAAAAATATAAAGAATGATTCAAACAATTAACCAATTATCAAAATAGCTGCTAATTCATTTTCCGGCAGTCAATTAATTGACATAGAATTCAACTCATTTCTTCATCTGTAATTTCTTTTAAAGTAGTGTGACTCAAAACAGAAAACAAGAAAAATATTAACCTGCAGCATTATTATATATTTTTATTTTATAATAATGGATTAATTAAATATATTTATGATTCAAACCAACCAAAAGAGCATCAAAGTTCAGCCTATTAATCTGTGTATTAATAGTAGTTACTGTAATATCTGTTACACAAATAGAGACATGGTACTACAAATGACCACAAACAACACTGTCACTAGTTATTGCCCGTGATGGTCCTTTGATAGCAGTGTACGTGTTGCATATCTGTGTGTCGTGTCTGTTTTGCTTATTGTAACTGAACTAATCACCATTTTTCCTTCTGGTTTGTTTTAGCTGCAAGACAACCATAGAGGCAATTCATGGCCTGATGTCTCAAGTCATCAAGGACAAACTCTTCAATCAAATCAACACATCTGGCAATTAAACCGGAAATACGAGCTGATTTTGATTTTACCTGGAAGTGTTTTCTTGTGCATGTCTAGAACCAATTAGTTTATGGTTTAACTTCTATGGGTAGAATCTTGGGGTTGCTTTTTTTTTGTATTTCTTATTTTGTCCTAGAAGTAGTTCAGGGTTATACAGTCAAAAATAAAAAAATAAAAAGTGCAACTGCTGTTTGTGGTTAATTCATACAGAAACAATTATATAATTTTATGTTACTCTATTATGCAACATCAAACACATAGAAACATAAACACCTGGCCTGGTGTATAATATAAGGTGGACATTTGTCGTCACATATTCAGTCCTTTAGTAAATATAGTACCGTATTCTTAAGATGTGGGACTCTGACTACAGCATAGTTTTTTCCCTTCATGCTTTGGCTGTTACAAAAAAATATTTTGCGTGTGCATGGGGCCTTTATTCTTCTGCAGCCCAACATTTGAACACACACACACACACACACGCCATGGTTGCATTTACCTCACAGCCTAACCTAGCACCAGTCAGTCATTCACGTGTAGCCTGTCACAGCATTACATAATGGAACAACAAACTCAAGCTTCTGCACAGGCTCAAAGGGAATCGGCTGCAATGTATGGGATGTCTCTGCGGAGTCACTCCCAGCACAGCTTGGCCCTCGGTGGTACACACTCCGGCATAGTGGCCACCGCATTCAGGTTGTGGTGTGGCAGTGATGCAGCGCAGAAACAGAAGCCGTACACACTGGAGTCTATTCACCCAACGCGTCTGCTCTCCGTCGAAGCAGACACTCACCAAGTCTGCCTTTTTTTAAAGGCCGCCGCTTTGGCCTGGGTTTGTGTCATGTCTTTTTTTAACGGTATTGTAATGGCTAAATGTATATTTTTGATGTCATGTATCGCAGAGGAGACAATCCCACTGGGGCCGTGGAGGTTTCTGTTTTTTCTCATGCACATGAGCTTTGGCACCACTTTCTATAATGATTTTCTTTTACCATTATTTGTGCCATGTCCTAAATTGGAGGGTGTTCGGTGTTGAGGTTTAGAAGAGGAAATTTATTAGATTATATTTAATGTAATTTAGAAATGTGAAATAGTTGAATAGGTGCACACAGTCTACTGAATAGCTTGTATTTTTGCCAAATATTTAAATGTATTACATGGATGACTGTCACAGTGCTGAGAAAGTATTTAGAGTATGCACTCCTAAAATAGTTCCACCTAATGTTTGGTCTTCCATGGTGATTTAAGTATCAGTGAAACATATTGAACTCGTTGGACATGTAAAAATTGTGATTATCACCAGCTGGACATTTGTATGCATGACTAAAGGTGGAATAGGAAAATGTATGTAAATTCTAATCATGTCAAATTGTGGGCAGCCAAAAATCCATTACTTGAGTATCTTACCTTACTCTTATAACATTTAGCAGTTTTCTAATTCCAAAGTATGTTCTCCATTAACATACAAATATATTTCACAGATTGCAGAGGAATGCCTTCTCCCTTGCTGTCCACACAAAAATGAAGGAGTGAACAACAACAATGACTGATATGAGAGCAGCAGATTGACAAGGCTCATGATTAATAGCTCTAGGTTGCTACAGTACTGAGGCCCTATAGATCTAATGACCACACTAAGATTTGGAGATGTTGTGTTTAGTTTGGCTCCCAGAGGAATTAACCCCACAAGCATGGCCCCCGCCGTGTGTGAAGAAGCTGGAGGTGCTACATTTCCTCTCCGCCATGTGCTCCTGCATAAGTGGAGGCAAGTCACTCCCTTACAGGAAACCCAGGTCTTGACATGATATAGATTAACACTGCAGGGGTCACTGAGTGAAGGGGGCTGTGGCCCTGATTTGGTATGTGGTCTTGAAAGATAGCTTGGACAAATGTCATCTTAGCTGCAAAGTCAGAAAACATAAACAGCACACATTTCAGGAAACATTTAGTTCAGTGGATGTGATTAGTGTGTGATGAGGCCATAAGTTACTTAAACATTTTAAATTCAAATTCCAATAATAAAGCATGATTTAGGTATCCCTCCCTTTTGTCAAAACGATCATTTAACTATGACCATTCTCTGAATTGTATTTGCAATTATTGGCAACAATTACATTAATTAATAATTATAACAATGTATGTTTAGCAACTACAAGTCTTCCCCAAGAGCTGTGATAACAGTTCTGGACTAAATACTGAACCGTCAGATGATGTGGTTTCCATAGCAACATATACCTTGTCACAAACAAAACAGCCTCCCGGTTCAAGCTAACGGCTAACGCTACAACTTAAAACAGTTTGGTGAGTTCCATGTCCACATTTTCTGAGGTAGGAAAAGTTTAATCAACATTTGACATCTTTCCAACTTCCACCATGTTGGGTGTTGCGCTAAACTTGGTGAGAGAATATGGTTCATGGTGGCTCCTAAAATAGCTGTGCGTTAGCTATCGCTATCTAGTTAGCTTACGTCATCAGGGCCTCATGTTTAACTAGCTAACACCCTACGGACTTCTTGTTCTGGGTCTCCCTCCCCATCCCCTTCGTTCACTTCTGTCCCCACACTCCAGGCCTCCTGCTCCACGCACTCCACCCGGACAGCCAGTGTCGCACTTTTTTTTTTTTTTGACAATGATAAAGTGCTGTCCCCGAGTCCCCGGAGAGAAGAGGCTGTATGAGTTCAGCTAGCCGTTAGCTTCTGTTCAGCTGTGGATCGATCAGTGCCTCTTGTCTCCTGTGACCTCGGCCTCACGCCTTGAGATCAAGTGTAAAAAATACCTGCTGTCACACCTCTGCCTTCCTCTACCTTTCTCTATTTTAGCTCCACACACTCAACGCGGTGCAATTAGCAGGTGAGGAGATGCCACGTATAATAATGCCTATTTGCTAAGTAAAATCAAATTGCAAATTGTCATATCTCAATGTCAGGTCAAGCTAATAAACAAGCCCCTTGGGTACTGAATGAAGCTCTGCTTAGTCTGCCAGGGGGATTCTAATCACAGTATGAATTGAGTGCTCACCCAACCTTTGGCCTCTGAGCAAGTTTCCTGGAGAATAGTGATAGTGATGTTTCCCCCCCCATCAATTATCCCTAATTGTGAATTGACAATTAGGTTTTAGGCCATTTAAAGTTCTGTATGGGGGTTAATTTGTCATTTGGGACTACAAATGCTGAAGTAAAGTGGCATTATTACATTGTTTTTCTGAGGAACATTTGTTTGCCTGCTAAGGTCCTTCTCTGTCATTTGTTCTCCCAAACAGATAGTTCTAGCCAATGCTTGGCTGAGGCTGAAAAGGATCCTCTCTAAAGCCCTGAGCCACCATGGTACGCCTGACCATAGATCTGATTGCTAAATCTAGAAACCACTTCAAAAAGAAAAGGGGCCTCTCCTTCCCAGAGTACCTCAAGACACTCACCCACCTCCACTTTTTCAGCAAGAGCATTGAAGACATTGTGAGTAGCCAGTATCAACGATGACAGTTTAATTCTGTGCTGTTCATTTTATGTGCCTCACTTTTAACTTCTATTTTCAGGGGGATCTCTCCATGTGTAGAAACCTCACCGTTCTTTACCTGTACGATAATCAGATCACACACATTTGCAACCTTGGCTTTGCCTCCAACCTCACCCATCTGTATATGCAGAAGAATAACATCACTCATATAGATAATCTCTCCAATCTGCAGAAGCTCTCCAAACTGTGAGTAGAGAACTTAAACCGGTTGTTGCCCTGTGCTGTGGTAAAGTCAAAGGTGTGTCTGAACATGTGTGTGGTTTTCCTGCTCTGTAGGTATCTGGGTGGAAACAGGATTGCTGTGGTGGAGGGCTTAGAGACCCTCTGTGAGCTCAAAGAGCTTCATCTGGAGAATCAGAGGCTGGCACCAGGGGAAAAGTTGCTCCTTGACCCCATGACGCTCTTCTCACTGGCTGTATGACCTATTTTTACACTGTTCAGTACAGATATAGTATGTGGAAAAGGGAAGATGTGTGGATCTTCCTTTTTCCCCGCAGAATAATTGGGATATCTTTATTGAACATTTTATATTTTAAGTAATATAAAGCCCGTTATCACGTCGAGCTTAAAAGATCTCAGATTTCTCCGAGGCCAGTAATCCATGTAAAAGCAGTAATGTGCTGGGTTTGATGATGTCAAAGAGACCTCTGTTGCTCTCTCTGGTCTGACAAATCAGTTAGGTCTGTTTACTTTGTTTACTGCCCAGGCCATGGATAAACACACCAAAAGTCTCAGCTTGTTTGTTTGGATAATTAAAGAAATTGCTGAGCAAATTTAAAGAGTTCCAGTATAAATGTATGTATGTATAAATGTGTCGTTATAGAACTTCAAACCAAGATGAATATTTAACAACAGCACTATCTACATTTGGACGTGATCCTAATAGTGAAGGCATGTACAGAGAACACATTTAAATGCTTAATTCTAATGGATCACAGGCAAAGAAAGAGGAAAATACTGTAAAGTGTACATTTCATTTGTAATATAAATAATCTTACTTATACTAAGATACCTTTTGGTTTAACATTTGGCTTAGGTTTAGGGTTCACTGTGTAATATGTATTTGTCAGATTCTGTATTAGCTGTAAAATGAACTCTTCTCTCTTCATGCTCCTGAATGTGTTGCACAGGAATCTCTTTGTGTCCTGAATATCAATAACAACAACATTGATGACATCAGGGACCTGACAGTGCTGAAGGAACTCCGGCATTTCTCTGCTGCTGACAATACATTGTACAATATGGAGGTAACTATAGCTTCTTCTTTTTTCTAACTTAACAAATAATGTCTGTGAAACCAATTCAAGACTTTTTCTCCAGTGAAGTAGAAAGTGACTGCACAGTCAAAGTAAATAGTACCACAGCACAGCAACTATGCATGTTAAGGTGTATTAAAGTCAACATACCGGCTATTAGTTGATCGGGTCAACATTAACATTGTTCCGTAGCTTTCTGCAGTGATGTGTGAAATGATATGGAGAACAGGGTTCTAAAGAACCAAATCCTGCAAATCCCGCCATAGGTTCCCAGTCTCCATGACTCTTTCAGGGTCAGAATTATTCAACAAATCAGCGAGCCATCCCCCTGAGACTTTTCTCGCTGACAGCTTTAAACAAGCACGAGTTTCTCTCTTTCCTTGGGAGGCTGATTTTTCCTCTCTGCTTTAGAATCCTCTATTTGATACCTTAACCCAGCAGTCCTTTACTTTCTGGCAGAGTCATCTGAGGCAGAGATAGGATTTAGCCTCACTGACCTTCCTTTTCTGATATTTTCACTGAAAAGGTTGATAACTTCATTTAAAATGAATTCATTCTTCTTTCTTAGTGCCAATAAACACTAGGATGACACATCAAAAGCACTTTAGAATTGACTACATTGCTGAGGCTACTTTTTCAACACGAAAGATTTTCTTGTGAGAACGTTAATGCAGGTAATTGCTGTACATGTGTCATTTTTTATCAGATATCTCCTATAATTTATACAACCCGTCTGCCACTATTGATCCTGCAAAGACAGCCCTCCGAAGGATCAATCCCTTCTTCTGCGCCATTTGCTCAGAATCCAGGGGAAACGGTATGGATTTTGAAAATAGATTATGACAGGCAGTCAGCTATGGGTGACAAATGGGGAGCATCTTCAGAGACCGTGAGCTGTGTGCGGGGCAGAGAGGACAGGGGAATCGAAGCCCTGGTCAAATGCAGGTTCATAACTGGCCCATCATTAGTCCAGGCAAGAGAGCCGGCCGAGCGCAGTGAGTATCCAGCCTTCGCTGTTCTCCACGCCCCCGCGCGAGGGGCAATTTGGCGCTGGGCTGCTCTTCAGTGACGGCCTTCTGAGTGACGGCCCTGACACGATCATTTATCAAAGCCTGGGAGCGCGCGGTGCTCAGGGGTCCCCTCTGAACTGATTGCGGCGAGAGCTGGAAAAGTGGAAGCGCTTTGGCCAAGACAGGAAGGCAATGAACAATCAGAGCGTGTCCAGAGAGTATTCATATTTCCAGGCTTGGATTAATGTGCCTTTAGATAAACATACAACTGCAGGCAACTCGCTGGAGGAGCCTGCCTCACACCGCCCCAAGAGAAAACTTGTAGTTACATGACACCGGCGACACTGTTTATTAAAATAGACGGATGTGTTGTTTATGAACTTTCCATTGGCCCTTGTACTCCACATTACTATTCACCGATACCGAGTCTTTCAAAGTTTTCCTGATGTTTGCCCCCGATTAGTGATTATAAAAATGCATCACATTAGTTTAAAAAACAAAAAGGTTGTCCATGTTTATAGTCACTGAGCAGCTGTTGAGACACACTGGTGCCATTTGAGCCATTAGTTGTTAATGAAAACACAACATAGTATAGGTGAAGTTTCTCTTCTTGTGTATTTTCAGGAGTTAGAGGATGTGTTCAGCCACTGGCCTCAGTTGCTTCAAATGGATTTGGGTGGAAATCCTGTGTGTAAAAAAGAGAAGTACAGAGACCACGTAATAACCTCGATCCATAGCCTGAGTGAGTTGTTATTAATTTTCCTTCTCAATGGCATCCTAATATGAAAATGCACTTTATTTATTTGTCTTGCCCAGGGTAATAATTAAGAGACCACTTACTGATAAAAGTAGAAATATACACCGTTCACTTTTCAATTTTGAACTAAATGTTTGTTTGTTTGTTTAATCTATTTATTTATTTTTCTAGAGGTTCTGGATGGCAAGGAAATTACTGATTTAACCAGACAGTTCCTTATTAACTGGAAAGCATCCAAAGAGGCCAATATGAAGAAAAACAACAAACATTTGATGATGGAATCGTTCATCCCCGGTCCCTTAACAAGTAAGTCACTAAATTCTGTTCTTTTCAATTTACTGTTACATCTTTGCCCACATAACCAAAATTACCTGATGTTTCTGTTGTTTTCACGTTTGTCATTCTTTACTTTATTGGACTGGGTCGGTTTTTACGCATCTGAATTTGTGTGACTTGTGCGTATGCGTGTTCTCCTGAGACTTTGTCTGCATTCCAGATGACTTTAACGCTTGTCAGGGTGGACATCCTGGCCCCATCTACAGCCACGCCGGCCTGCAGAGATGGAAGCAGCAGCCTCTCAGGTCCAGAATCATAGTTCACACAGATCTCAGTTAGCATTAAGAAGTGCACATGTATGTCTCACTCCATTTCATTACTTACTCAATTATTCAACTGTGGATATTAAATTAGCATTAACCAGCTGTCATACAGAATTTGTGTGCTTCATGATGAAATGTACAAATTACAAATGACGACAACTGCTAATAGGTTTGAACTCATCTCACATCCTGATCCACCTTACAATTCTTCCCAAATTCAAGAAGATTTTTTTTTTAGATTGGTGTAATTTTTTAGCCCGATCAGTTATTTTAGTTTCCCCCATGTTCTCTTTATTAGCCGTGTTGTCAGTCTCTATGCAATATTTAGTACATTTTAGGCCACAAAGTAATAGTCAAAGAAATCTTCTGATGATGTGACAATGCTTTTTTTTTCCTCTCAGAAATCAAACGGCACAAAAATTATAGATTCCTACGAGCGGACATCTCATTCATGGCTGCCTCATCGCCTGTCTGCAGCCATGTGGATGCCTAAGACAAACCTACCAGTCCACTAAAATCTCCACCTCCTCCACACATGCAGGACGAACCCTCGCTACTGCCGAGTTTAAGCGCCTTAGTCATCATAGCTGCGGGTATTTCATACTTGTACATTTATGAGGACAGAGAATAGTCACGGTCACTCGCTGATGATGTCGATAGCTGCAGGAATTTATCCTTAACCTATAGTGGATTACAGGGGTTTAAATATTTTACTTTTTTACAACAAATGTTTTGATTGTATCTGTCTCTTAAATATTTATTTCTATAAATGAATAGGCTGGAAATAATCTGTTAGTGTTAGAAATGAATTACGAAATTAAAGAGTAAAACAATGAATAATGGTTTGTGCACACTTCTTTTCCTCTCTCTCACAGCTGGTTTATTTCTAATTACCTTTTGGTGTTCTGAGGATATAAATAATCTGTCCACCATACTAGTCAGTGCTACATTTTCTGTGGCGTGTGTCATTTTTCTTCTGCATGCATTCCGACAAATAAGTGATGCAGGAGATGCAGAGTGGCACAATCTAAATGATCCCTCTGCCCTGCCATGGCTTTACAATTATCTAAAGCTAACCGTATATGCTTCTATTCAAACAATTGTGATAAATGACTTGTTCCTCTTTTAGGGCAAATACAGTAACAATACGGACGTATTAATTATCATGGCTGTTACTAAATGTTTCAGTGAGGAAACCACGTGTGTAACCCCTGAAAGATGCGGGGTTATTAGGGAAACAAGCTTACTTAACCTTCTTTTCCTTTTCCTTATAATGAGTGGCCCGCAGCAATACTGTTACTCCATCCTTACAAAAACAATGTTTATTAAGAACAGTCCGAGGATGTGCATATTATGAATAATTCCTTTCATTAATTTGCCGACATCTCCGTTTGGAGCCTTGCAAATCAGAGTGATTAATTTCTGAGTCTCACAAGAATTTCCTAGATGCCTGCCTGTTGATTGCATTGCTGGACTTTATTTATTAGCTGTTCCATTGAGCTTGCAATTCTAGACAGCCTGGCAATTAGTCAAATGTTTTGCATATCAGCTTACACTTGTCAGCCGTTCTTCATGGTGTATTGCAAACAGCGTTTTGAAAGAGTAACCTTTATTTCTGACCTTGACGAGCAGCTTTTTGAGGTAATTTTGACTTTCTTCCCGTTGCCACTTTATGATAGGCTTATAAAGAAAATACAGTGTCAGGTTCGCAGCCAATTAGAGTGCGATATGGCAGAGCGCATATCGGGGTTCAAGGGGAAGAGAGTCCTGCCTCTGGCGTTGAAAACGAGCCTCTGCTGCCCTCAGACAGAAATAAGTGAGGAAAGGGAAAGAGCCGTCTTCACTGCGAGGGAGTGAGGCGAGTGATTAATTACGTCGGAGTGAAATACTTTTTGGGGCTTCGTCTAGCCAATAAATGAACGGCGAGTGAGACTTTTACGCACACAGGTGAAGTGTTGGATGAGGACTGCTGCGCACCTTTTTCTGCAGACGCACCACTTCATCAGGATAACTTGAGGAACACGTTCTCTGTCTCATCGAAGCCCTCTTTGGATTGCCTTCATGTCGTTTTTAAAACAGCGCCTTTGAAAGATACCAAAGGTAAAACTTCAACTGTTCAAATATGTCTGGCATGCATGACTTCTATTTGCACTGCAAGTTACCGAATGAGCACAAATGCATGCGTCTTTCGTGCAACTTTGGGCAGCTGCGTCCTGTCATTTGGCTTTTTCACGTTGTGTTTATGAGAGGATGAATTAAATAATCTCGTGTTTGTTGAAGGTGACGGGACATGATTTAGGACTTGACAACAGACATTAAGTTATGAATTATGTTATGGTTTAATAAATAAATGCAAACAAGGCAATAACTTAACTTAGAAGCAAGCAGTAGAACAGAGGAATACTGTACAGACGACAATAATAATAATAATAATAATAATAATAAAAAATAAATAATAATGTGTTTTGTCAATTATAACTTGCAGGTTAAACAACTAAAAGTGACTTATTTATCCCTCTGATGTCATTCTTCAGGTCTAGAAGTGCAGCCCGATGGCTGGAAGACAGACGCTCCGAGTGGACAGCGGCAGCTGCTCCCGGGCGGCGGTGGGTGACAGCCCCGCGTCCAGTCCGAGCTCCAGTCCGGACGGCCCGCGTCGGGACCTCCAGACCGGCGGGCTCGGCGGCAGAGGACGCCCGGCAGCAGCGAACGCCGCGCGGGAGAGGAGCCGAGTGCAGACCCTGAGAACCGCGTTCCTGGAGCTACAAAGGACTTTGCCGTCCGTGCCGCCGGACACCAAGCTGTCCAAACTCGACGTGTTGATACTGGCCACCACCTATATTGCCCACTTGACTCGAACACTGCAAGAAGAAGGCGCGGAGGAGGGAGAGAACAAAAAAAAGACAGATGCGTTGCACTCTTTGAAAGGTGATGGCTACCTGCACCCAGTGAAGGTCAGTAATAATAATAATAACAACAATAATAATAAAAATAATAATAATACTAATAATAATGTTGTAGGTGAATCTGTTATTGTTGTCAATTGCGATTTAAGTATTTTATAATTAAATTGTTTTGTTTCTGGACGATGCAATGCAGACTATTTAAGGTTACTGAGTTGATGTAACACATTTTCAAAGGAGGCATCATCATCATCATCCTCTCCATTCTCAACTTTTAATTGTAGAGGTTGATTTAGGCCTATTAACAAATGTAATGTCTTTACAGAAATGGCCCATGCGATCCAGGCTGTACGTCGGAGCCAGCGGACAGTTCCTCAACACCACGAAGCCTTCAGAGTCAGAGAATCAAGGCCCATCATCGTCCACCTCACACAATAGGCTTAAATAATGTGTATGAAACCATTTCAGTGGCATGAGTCCACGTTGTTTACTCTGGCAGCAGAATATGCATTATGAGTAGATCTGGTTTTACTTCCACTAAAGCCCTATACCACATTGTAAATTAATTTATTACGTGAATTGTATTGTATAAATTTTGAGAAAGCACACATTATGTTTCTCTGTTGTTATTTTGACTGATCCTTTTTGGCCTGCATTGTGCAGTTCCGCACATGTCCCAGGTATGATATTTGTAGAAATTCCACGGGGTTTGAGCCCGTCATGCTTGAGGTGTGCACTTTCAGTTGAAACATTTGCACTAAATGCATGCGTGAATAACTTAACATCTGTCATGTGAAGTGGTCTGTCAGAGAGTCAACAATGGAGGCTCTCCGTCTCGTGTTCCTTCTTATTTTTACATGCATGGTTGTAAATGTGTTTGTGAATAAATGACCTAAGTGAAAGACGACAAGTTTGTTAAGGTGTTGCCGATCATAGAAAATGGCTTGTGTCATTAAGGAAATGGGAAGAAAAAAATATATATATTATTGAAAGTCCAGAAGTTGTCGTGGCATAATTTGTTAATTACTATTTATAATAATAATAAATATAATATAATAATAATAAGTAATAATAATAAGTATTATTATCTAATAATAATACTTATTATTATTACTCCGACATACATTATTATTACTTATTCCGGTATATTCTGGAAATAAGATTGTTCTTGTGATCGGAAGAGTCGCTTATGTGACAATAATCAATCAAATTCAGCTGCTGGAATTAAAGGATTTGGTTAGGTCACAACACAAAATGACTGCACCTGACTATATGCATACGCTAGTTTCAGCTGTATAGTGTCACCATGTTTAAGAAAGCAAACAATAATTACCTATATTTGTACAGTTTACAGGCGTAAATATTAAGGAAATTAGCTTCTTCACATTACAAGTTTAAACAATTAATCATTTCGGGCAAAGCAAAGGTGATATTGAGTTTTCTTTTTGACACTCAGGGAACGTTTGCTTAACTGTGTTTGACTAATTTATTTAATATGTTGCAGCTTCCTAAAATATTGATAAATGCATTGACAAATCACAACATCCTTAAGAGGGAATATTGTATTTATAGCCAGATTGATTATGATTATGAGAGACCTGTGTCTGTTTTATCCGCAGAGCTGGATAAAACAAAGAATATGAATTTGCACACCGTAATTTGTTGGAAACACTGTGCCTCTATCTAATGAAAAAAGCTAATTTACATTTTCTTGCCTACATTTGAACGACAACTAAATAGGAAGTGGCTGACGCTAACACACCATTATTGCTCAGCTGTGCACTGGGCCACGTGACCTTCAGTGCGCAACTATGGGGCGCATATAACCGAAGCCGGATCCGGAAGTTCCACCTCTTTCCTTCAAGACACAACCATGAGCAGAGTGCAGCCCTGCTCCTCTCCACCTCTAAGAGGATTGCGGCAGGTTAATCTTCACTGCAAAGGTACACCGCGATTATTTATGAGTATCTATTGGTGTGTGTGTTTTGCATACCGTAGACGCGTTTATGGACAGATTCGCAAATAGCTCTTAAATGACCATTACCGATTAGCTTAACAGCTAGCTTAGCTCATGTCTCGGCCACGTGGGCGACGAGTGCAGCTCAACAGTTGATTCATAGGAGTCTTCGTCACGACACAAACCAAACACGTACGATTACGTTACTTAAGATTACTTTATTTGTATATTGTCAATTTAATTTGGTCCTGAAGCGCAGCGGTGAAACTTAACGCACGCGGCTTTGGATGTTGACGTGTGCAGGGCCTCCCGTTCTGCAGTTATTCTCGCACCTGTGTTAATATCATTGGTTTAAATCATGTTCAACGTTTCTTGGCCTCAAAGTATATGCAGCTAAATCCTGCAGCAATTAAACTAATGAATCGGTGACTTTCATAAAACGTTAGACGTGTCACTTGTAGACCGTCATCTACTACCAAACTGGTTTTGATGTCTCTATAGAAAGCTCCCCTCTGAAGTAATGCAATCAATCATTCTTTTAGACAGTTCTAAAGAGAAAAAACGCAAGCCCTGACCATATCTGGTTGTGTCCTTGGGTCAGCAGATGAGCTGCTGGTAAGGGAATTGCCCTCTTCCCATTATTTCACTGGGGAAAGTCATCATTGATCCCCCTGAGGACGTAAAGTCATGGCAGAGGTCGAGACCTGCTGTTGAACCTGTCGTCAAACGTGCGACATTAGCCAAGCTCCCAAGCTGTGTTACACAGGAGCCCTTTGACCTTCGGGTGATCCGTCATCTGTCCTTGCAGTATTGGCTATTTCTTCAGTATGTCTTATTCATGCAAGCTGGAAATCAATGGTGCACTCCCTAGAGTAATTATCTGTAAGGTTTGGTTACTGGGATAGCCTTGACAAGTCTTTCATAATGAACATCAACTATAACTGAGACTGTATACACACTAACTTTTTGACATGGCTTTTGTTTCATAGATATGCAGATGGGAAGTTTGATCGACCACACCTGATAAGGTAAGATTAGTTATGTCTTTGTGTTATGGTATAGGTCAGTCCTGCTGCTGGAATAGTGATGACGTTACACTTTGCCGTTTACCCATCAGACATTAAAATGGTGATACTGTGATTAACTGAAAAAACAGTATAATATCAGTTGGGACTGTTTAAACCAGGTTTCAGCACTCGATAATAACATGGGCTTTGAAAGGACTGTAAATGATGAGTAGAATCTGGTTTACTCCTCTTGCAGATGTGACGTCACCACTGGCTACTACAGATGGCCAACTATTGGTTTTCACCGTGTGGACCTTAAGGTAAACCTTCAGTATTTGACAGTTTGTTGCTATTTTATGGTATGTCAGTCCTGCTGCTGGAATAGTGATGACTTTACACTTTGCCGTTTACCCATCAGACAATAAGATGGTGATACTGTGACTAACTGAAAAACCAGTATATCAGTTGGGACTGTTTAAACCAGATATCAGCACTCAATAATAAAATGGCTTTGAGGACTATAAATGATGAGTAGAATTGGTTTACTCCCCTTGCAGATGTGAAGTCACTGCTGCCTACTACAGATGTCCAACTATTGGTTTTCACCATGTGGACCTTAAGGTACGCCTTCAGTATTTGACAGTTTGTTGCTATTTTATAGTATGTCGGTCCTGCTGCTGCAATAATGATGACTTAACACTTTGCCGTTTACCCATCAGACAATAAGATGGTGAAACTGTGACTAACTGAAAAACCAGTATAATATCAGTTGGGACTGTTTCTGTTTACATGCATGTACATTTGAATGTGGGTAATGGTTTATTTGTGTCTTTTTGTGTCTTCAGCAGCTTCATACATCCTGCTGTGGTCCAGGGAGATGCACCTGATTTGATCCTGTGCTGATCAGGAGGTAAGCTATAAATATTTGGCATTTGTTCTTTTATGCTATAGGTCAGTGCTGATGCTGGAATAATGATGACTTTACACTTTGCCGTTTACCCATCAGACAATAAAATGGTGAAAATGTGACTAACTGAAAAACTATATCAGTTGGGACTGCTTTTGTTTAAACAAGATTTCAGCACCCAATAATATGTGTTTTGAAAGGGACTGTAAATGATGAGTAGACTCTGTTTACGCCTCTTGCAGATGTGAAGTCGCTGCTGCCTACTACAGATGGCCAACTATTGGTTTTCACCTTGTGGACCTTAAGGTACGCCTTCAGTATTTGACAGGTTGTTTTTATGGTATGTCGGTCCTGCTGCTGGAATAATGATGACTTAACACTTTGCCGTTTACCCATCAGACAATAAGATGGTGATACTGTGACTAACTGAAAACAGTAATATCAAGTTGGGACTGTTCTTGGTTGCATACATGCACATTTGATGCGGATAATGGTTTATTTAGGTCCTTGTTTTGTGTGTTCAGCAGCTTTAGAAGTCCTGCCGTGGTCAAAGGAGATGCACCTGATTTGATCCTGTGCTCATCAGGAGGTAAGCCATAATATTCCAGTTTGTTTTATGCTATAGGTCAGTCCTGCTGCTGGAATAGTGATGACTTTACACTTTGCCGTTTACCCATCAGACAATAAGATGGTGATACTGTGACTAACTGAAAAACCAGTATAATGTCAGTTGGGACAGTTTTTGCTACACAAGTGTACATTTGATGTGGATAATGGGTTTATTTAAGTCTTTTTCTCCCCTTTTCAGTGGCTTCATAAGTCCTGCTGTGGTCAAAGTGGATGCTGTTGGACCATCAGTTGAAGGAAATCTGCTTCTTTTTTTTTTTCCTTCAATTAATAAACCTTTTTCAAGAAAAGTGGCTTGACTTATTATTTTTGAAGTGTTTTTTTCTTTTTCTTCTATACTTACAGTATCAAAGTTGCAATAAATTAAAGGTTGTGTATGCCTGTGAGTCTACAGCTGTAAAGGAATTTAAAAATACTAATTCCATCATTTGGGTGGCTCGCTCTTGTGCTGTCTACCTGTGTTTAAAAAAAAAAAAAAGTCTTATTCCTCTGTGATGTATGCATCTGCTCCTGGTGCGTAGGTGTAGATGAAGCGTAGGATATTCTGGTGGAGCTCATACAAGGTCTTGTCTCTCTTGTGAAAACCATCCACATCTCCCAGGTCACAAGGAAATACTGCATCAGGTGGAATAACAAGTGCCGAGGCCCCTGTAGGAAGAAGACGTTCAGTAAACCTGGTGCTTGATATACCGGGGCAGCAAAAAAAATTATGCAAACGACATGCTTAATAAATGGGACGACCACTTACATGGCCTTAAAGTTCATATAAACTATTCAGTAAAATGGAGATTGGTGGCAAATATTCTACCGTGCTTGAGAGTGACCGAGTTTTCGCAGAGAAGCACAGCAATCACAGCGTCCTCTTCCAGAACTTGTGTCCTGAGACATAACTTGCAGTGGGCCTCTGCCAAGGAGATCCTTCCACCAAACATGGAAAAAAAAAACAGTTTGAACATTGTAGCTAAGTTTTTAAATGAAAGTACAATGGCAGATAAGTAAACTGGTTGAGATTTAAAGCTGGGTCTGCAGTTACACTTTAAAAAAAATCTACATAGCTTTTAATTCCTGTCACCAATGAAATTTGTTAACATTTGTCAAAACCAAATGAAAAATAGTATGTTTGGCTAGAAGTTCCCCACCTAGTGGATGATGGTGACATTACACTGTGCAGTGACTCAAACTTGGCAGCTAGTCTGGTAAAGTGAAGATGGAATTATTTACATGTTTGCAGTAGAGTGCTTACAGTAGTTTGACTGAGGCCACAGACATCTTGACACCCTGACTCTGTGTTCTTACTCTACGGCTGGCCATGTAGTAACCGTGGATTATCTTCTCTGCTCCAGAGCTCAGCTCCACCTGCATGCTCTGTGCATGAGCTACCAGCTGGAAGGTTTAGAATTAAGAGCAGAAAGTGCAATTTACTATAATTTTATAAACAAAGACAGTTATAATACAAAAGCAATGTAACATTTGTTAACCTCCTTGTATTCTTGAGAAGAAAACTCCCAGCTGGAAGGGTAGAGGGGTTTTCCTGGCTGCACTGCCTGCTGAAGGATGTGGATGGTCTGGGCAAGCAGGGCCTGCTCTCCCACCACATCCCTGCACTGAATGACAAGGCCAAAGGCGTCTGCCAACTGAAGTGGTACGGGACCCATTTCCTGCTCACAAAGAAGAGACGGGGCATTGGAAAGTTGTGTCAGTGTTGACCTGCTGAGATGTGAGAAAGTACCTGGAATCTAAACCATATCTGAAACTTATATTTGACTGGTTATAGAGTCTATTGTCACCCTTTCTCCTCCTTGAAAAAGAAAAAAAACAGCATAAATTATTATTAAGGGCTGATGTTAAGTATTGTTGTCTGGGCAGGCCACTTCCAGAAAAGTAAATTGTCTCCGTTTCCTGTTTTGTCTGTGCTATCTACAAACATCTGAGTTGAGTGCAATGGGACAGTGAACCCATAGTATTACACCACACAAACTTAACATCCACTAACATAACACAGTTCATTTTACAGAAAAAAAAACTCCATGCACACCTGGAAGTGCACATTCAAACCACGCTTTAAGAGAGCTATACAAAGGTAATACAACTCCATGTTGTGATTGAACGCACTGCTGTTCCCAGTATGGCGCAGTCTGCCCTCCCAGACCGCCGAGATGCATCTGTGGAGTCTGAGAGAGCCCAGAAGCTGCAGTGGACTGGAAAGGAAAGCTGCTGGTCAGCATCTTCACCGTACTTCTTCCCTGGGATGAACACAGACACCGTGCAGCTCTCCAGAACTGAGGAACATTCAAAAGGAGGGAAAGAACATTGTACAAGTAGTACACTGGCTTTTTGGGGTTAAAAAAAAAAAATGCATCCATAATATGAATTGTTGACAGGAGTCTCTCCTTATAACTAATGCCATACTTTATTATTAATCACTTGGGTGCTCTACCTGACTGAATGGCATCCAGCCTCTCCTTTTTGTAACAGCCCAGATCTCCCAACATGCAAATGCCACCAGTGGCTAGCAGGGCAGAGCCAGCGTGGATGTTAGCAGTGCCTGCTCCGTGTTCGTCCCGGGACAGAGATGCAAACATCTCCCCCGAGGCCTGATGTCTGACCCCGTGACGCGCCAAGTTCAGGCTGTAAGTCATTAGTCTAACACAAAGACAAGTTAATGTGGACCATTCAATGGCAGGTTTCAAATGCACTGTGTTTACCTGCAGACCACTTTACCTGTCCAGTATGAGAGTGTCAGTGGTGACAGCTAGCAGATCCAAATTGTGAAACGTGTCTTTTGCATCTGCTCGATTCTGCACCAAGCTGAGCAACAAGCTGAGCTTTAAGGTATTGTAGAGGCCTGGAGGAGCCACGTCCAACCCAAAGCAGTGAGCCACGATGGCAGAGAACCTCCAGCGATAACCGGCTGTGGCCTTCAACAGCGCCTGGAAGCTGGCGCTCACTTCATGGGGATCTGTAGAGTTGTGAGACGTGACAGATGTTTTATTATGGTGATGACGCGCAGAGAAGAAAAAAAATAGTTCAGATTAATTAGAATATTCTGCATCGACACACGTGTTGAGATTCACACATTATCAGTACGCCTTTGGGTGGTGTTGCTGTGGATTTGAAGCAGGATTTATTGTGAGATTTACTGCCTTACACTCTGGCTCCCACGGTTGGACGCTGTTGGCCTCTACACTCCAGGTAATGCCGGGCCACTGCTGCACATGCGCAGGAATGCCCAACACCCTGTAGAGTCGACCGATTCTCATTGAATTACACAGCTCATCTGTACGAATAGGGGGAAACAAAGCAATAAAAAGGTCGTTCAGTGCCGTCTGGTGATTATTGAAGAAACATGTATGCCACCTACAAACCACTGCCAAGAGAAACATAGAGGGAGGCCTTCAGAACAATGATTTCTCTGTGTGCGAATGGCACAGCCAGCTAATGAGTGTTCCTTGCACTTATTAACATATATGTTTAGTAACGGGAACCCTGTGTATTGAATTCCTCTACAGGACTGGGTCAACAGAATATGTTAATCCATGTGCTGAGATTTGCTCAGCTCCCAGGGGTGCTGCCTTGACAATGTTATTAGAGGGGACAGAAACACTTAATATCCCTCCATGAGGCACTGTGTGCGGTTGGCTGCACACAAATCTATTTATTTGAACTCTCCCCCACTAAGTTTGTGTTCCAAAAGTGAGCCTCATTTACAAAGCCGGGGAGAATTAATGACAAACCTCAATACATCTGACTGTGTGCAAATATATGCTATTACAACCCCATTATTCAGCACTGGGAGTGACTGTAATGAATGAGAGAATGATTTTACAAACAAATAATAGGCCTTAAAATGTTGAGGATATTAATCTACAGTACAGTATCTCCTTTAAGATTTTGACTTGCAAATGACAACTGAGCCTTTTAACCCAGTTAAACTAAAAAGTTATCGTTTATTCTATGATATGCAAACAAACGGGTCTCCATCTATCTCCATATACCAATGTCATTGCTCGGCATCTTTTAGCTGTCATACAGTAAACTGTCAAACCAATCAAATAATAAGGTATTGACATCTAACCCTTTTAAAATAAAAGCGTGAGACAATTCAAGGTGTTTGTTGCATGGGTATGCTTATGATAGCGTTAAAAACATCTCTTGAATGTGACAGGGATGGTTATTCATACTCCACCAGAGGGAGAGCAACTGATTTTGTGCTGTTTAGGTCAGAAGTTGTTAAGGGAAGTAGTCATTCGTGTGTTCGGCAGCTGCTCTCCAGACTAAAAAGAGATTTTAAGCCAAAAAAGACAAACAACTTGAAATCCTGTTTGAAAGAACTGATTGGAGGTGAACTTTATAAAGAACTTGTTACACACTGCTGTTTATGCTGTCATTCTGTATTCTTTGTTGTTTTTAGATTAGGTTACTCTGATGTGAACCTTTGATATGTCTTTGCTTTGTTGATTATGATGTGCTGTAACACATGCTGCTGGTGCACACCCCCTCTCTCAGAAGGTATTAGGCTATTAGCTTTGTTACCTCTAATATTTTACGTGGCAACAGCAATCAATCTATTTGTTGGCTGTGTGTTACAGAATACATACTTATGCAATTACAGTGGACCTGTGTTAGAGCTGTGTTAGAGCAAGATGAAGCCAAGACATTCAGTAAACTTGTCTGATGCAGACTTACCTCTGAGAAACAGGGTGACAGACTGGTACCTGAGTGAGCTTTGCTGATGGGCACTTAGAATATCCAGTGCTTTGACGTGGATCAGCTCCACGAGCTGTTTGTCTGTCGCCACAAAGACACATTTGCAAACATACTAATCAGAACAGTGCACACAGTTCTCTTTTGGCCTCGTGTTTAAATTCAGACATCTCCAGCGACATTCAGAGGCATCGCTCTCACCTCCCAACACTCGGAGCTTCACATCCTCTTTCAGTGGGGAGCTGCAGACCCTGCAGCTGAAGTTGTTTCTCACGGTAGCCGACTCTGTGGCTCCCGGTGCATGGACACGGATGTGGCGAAACCCTAGAGTCGGCGTCCAAGAAATTCAATTAGATGTGAATGTCCAATTTTAAGAATGCCAGTTGTCTGATTGCTTGAAAAACATAACATTTTGTGCGTACACAACCAACTGATCTTTACAATTAGTAGACGCAAAGAGAAAAAAAAATTGTGTCTCCCCTGCAGTACCTGTAGAACAGGGACATTCATCATTAATGCACAGGTACCGGGCCCCCTGTGTGTATTTAGTGACCCTTGTCATGGCAATGACCAGGCCCTCCATGGAGACGGGTCTCATGGGCCCGCGGCCACGAGGAAAACTACACAGGTCCAACGTGTACTCGGGGAATGGAGGCAGATGTGTCAACTTCAGAATTACATTCACCTCAAAGGGAACAATCAGATGACACATTGTTACAGGACGGACTCAGAACCAGTGGGGGAGAAAGAGTTTTGCTGCAATATGTATTCATACCTGACTCTCTGTGTGTATTTTTTCCACAAGTGAAAGTGTCTTTATGGCCAGGAAGCACACCTGAATGAAGAATGGGGCAAATGTAGTTCATCCTACAGTAGAAGTTGACATTTGAGCTAGCTCAGTTTTCACTTACAGACTGAAACAAAGCTGTCGCCCCAAGAGGATCACACAGAACACAGTCACCCAACACAGGATCCACCTCTATCACGTCAGAGGGATTCACACCGATACAGAACCTGTAGACGGCCTCAATCTGGTGGCTTCCTGGAGAGGAGGGGCGGATGGGGAGCACAGTTTAGTGGCTAGCTTAACGTGTGTAGTTTAGTTTAAGTGGTGATTTGAGCTTCCATCGCTTCTAATTTAGCTAGCTTGTAAGGTTAAGAAACACGTTAGCTAACGTTAGCTAAAGGTGTCAGCTAGCTTTAGCAGGCCTACCGTTGAATGGCTTACAATCTTCGGCCAGTTTCTGGAGGCCACCGCTTCTGTCTAAATAGACCAGAACTGATTCTTTTAAGGACGAACTGTCCGCCATTTTACCCTCAATGGTGAGAAAGTAGTATCTTTTCTATAAGGGAGTGACGAAGTTTAATGTCTATCTTTTGGCGCGTGAGCGTCAACCCCGTTTCTATGGAGACCACCCACTCGGCAGCAGAAAGATCATAATACAAGATTAAATGTAATAATTGAATTATGATATTATATGAATTATAATAATTTACGTGCAACTAGTTGTTGATATGCAAGGTTCTCTTTCTTGTTGAATTAAATGTGTACATGGATACATTTAAAAAAGAAAAGTACATTTCTACATTTTATTTATTTTCTGTTAAACTTTTTTAATGTCATTGTTTAGGTGTAACGTTAGATTACTTTTATATCTAATTGACTTACTTTTCATATTTCCTTTTATTTCTTTACACATTTTTATTTCTGTCAGCATGTGCATGACCTGCTGCAAGTCTGTTCACAATGTTGTTAATGTTCAATTAAGACAAAAACAAAACGTGATTACAATTTTAATTAAATACACAGACACTCTGAAATGATATTTCTTGTATACTGTTTTATTACTGTGCAAGAGTATAAGCCTACTTAATTGTCAGACAAAGCGAAGCATTGTGGATTTTAATTTTCTGCAATTATGAAAAAATGTGTTAAGGCAAAGGACATAAACACAAACAATCCAATAAAAAATGCACTCAATATTTAAAGACAAACTGAGAGGTAACAAATGTGACCTATAAACCAAAATGCTTTATTCAGTGGTCTCTCAAGTAATCCCTATTTCCAGCTTTGTTAAAAATTAATATGATAATTATATTTTTTTACAGTAATTACATGGACAAACATACTTCCATCTGACATTCAAATGGTGTGATGCTTAAGTCCAGTGAATTTTTCAAGTTTTTCAGAAAACTGCTTATTGATTTCATTTAAGGGACAAATTTAAGGCTTTATAAAGGCTCATTTTAGAAACCACCAGATATAACATTAATAGAGGATGGCTGTCCTTAATTCTTAAAATATATGTCATATATATATATTTATATAAATACAAATTGGTAAAAAATAAAGACTTTTCTGGCACTCTTTGTTCCAACCAAGATATGTTTTAAGTGCTGTTTCGTCTCAGCTGCTTGCTTTGGCTTCATAGAACAAGTTAATCCATGGTATAAATTCTTCCCTTTAGTCAAAAGAAGTTATGATGGTTAAGGCAACCGAAGCCTTCATTAGGAATGTTTCATAGGAAAGAGTCAGCAGAAGCTGGGGCATAAGAGAAGCCCACAAAGGCATCGTCGGCCTCCATCACACTGGCGTTGACTATGGAATGATCATTTGACCAGCAGATGGAGTTGGGGACCATCTCATCTGTAAACTCAGGATCAAAGTTTGAGATGTCACAGTAAGAGCTCTGTAAAAAGAGGAAGAGGGAAGAGAACATGGATCATATTAGGGTTCATGGAATGAATACAAATCAAATTACACATGCATATTCATAAAAGGGACTTAATTTGATAACAAAACAGCAGATACAACTTGATTTTACAAAGAGCTTTAAAATGGGTTTCTGCAGTTTTGGTTTCTGTGATAACTTAATTTGCCAATGCTACCATGTGTGTCAATTACATCTAAGAGGAATGTGGGTTGGGTATTATTTAATATTATTATTATTATTATTATTATTATTAAGTATTAGTGGGGTGGGTATTATTTAGTGGACACGGGAGCCCCGGTTTGAGGGAATATGGGTCTAGAATGACAATGTTGTGAAAATGTGTAAAATACGAGTCCCTCCCTTTATAATTGTACTGTTGCACTATATCTTATATTTAATAAAACAATTATAATAAATAGAAAAACACAATCAAGAACCAAACATGTGTAATAAAATGGTATTAAAGTAAGGGGAAAAAAGGTTGTCAACCAAAAATCGGCAAACAAGACTTAAAAGAGAAAACCCCAAAACATTATGAAATTAAGTCTATAAAAATACTTTTTGAGGTAGTTCAAAAGATTGTCCAGTGCAATTAAACACAAAAGGCCATTTTCACAGCAGCCATTACATAGCAGGGTAAACAGAACTTTAATTGATGATGGTTAACCGTGTCACACGCCCTGACCCACCTTTATGGAACTGGGCCACAATTAATGTTATGAATTACACCTGTGTAATGTGTCTTGCAAGGACATGACTGCAAAGAGGTTTGTCATGTTCTGTTTTTGTTGCGTATCAGAGAGTTGTTCATTCAAGTCTTTTGTTAAAACCAGGAACATTTCAAAATTCAATAAATAACTTTCTATAAATATGTAGTCTTCAAAAGCAATGCGAGTTATGACGTATCGTTCAAGTGTGGGGTGCAGTCATCAAAAAGTCAAGTTACTGTAAAATGCCTGAATGGATCTTATTATCAGACAAGAAAGTGAATATTTACCACATTTGGCGTGAATGGGGGAGGGATCTTCTTCTGTTCAAGGTCATCCCAGTTGATGGAGGAGAAGAAGCTGTGTGCTTTGATCTCATGCTAAAAATGTTGAATAACAAAAATTAAAAAAACCTCAACATAATTATTTTATTCATAGAAAGTAAGTTGATTATCTGTAATTTATTAGCAGCTGTGACGTGAGGGACACAGATTGGCCACCAGGGGGAGCCCAAACATTCTGCTGGACATGAGGCGTCTGTATCTGAACCCACTCACAAAGTCGTCCCGAGACCCCAGTCTGTGTGTGCCGTCTTTCTCCAGCAGGCCCTGGAGGAGAGTCCAGGCTATGCTGGACGCACCGGGGCGCATCACCAACGGCTTGTGGAGGATGTTGTCATACATTTCATGCGTGTCCCTGCTGTAGAACGGCGGCTAGGATGTGAAAAAAAAGAAGTAGGGGCATGTAAGCGAATGTGACAGGATAATGAGGTGCTCTAACATTAAGCGCTAAAACAAAGGGTACATTTTGCTGCAGTTTACCCATGTTAAAATGAAAAAGCTTTGTCTGCATAAGTAGCTACTTACCAAAGAATACAAAAAACATAATAATCACTTTTAATTGTGTGGTATCCTGCAAGACTAAGTGCAATGCATCAGGATATTTTAACAGAAGTGTACTCAAAGGAAAAACTCACCAGTCCAAAAAGCATTTCATACAGAACTGAACCCAGACACCACCAGTCCACTGTGTTATCATACGGCTGCTTCCTCAGGACTTCTGGAGCTAAGTACTGGTCAGAAGAAGCACACAAACATAATATTATAAAACAGACATTTCACTTCTGGCTTAAACTACACCAACCAAATGTATATAATCTATTACTGCTCATAGACACCTATTTTCCTCTCTGGAAAGGGTGACTCATATCCCTACACAGACAGCCGAATAGCCTCAAGATGGAAAACACTCACACTTAAATCATTAACCCCACTACATGTCAAAAACTGTTAATGAATATTACTTTTTGACACAGAAGGTGAGACTTCTTTGGAACATCCTGGTGCCAAACTGTTAGTAATTCCACATGTTAATCAAGGCTGCAATACCTCCGGCGTTCCACAAAATGTAGTGGTGGTGTCTGTCTGGGAAATGCCTTCCTTGCACAAGCCAAAGTCCGTCAAAATGATATGCCCCTTTAAAAGAGAGGACACAGAGATGGTTTTAGACAACATGTGCCACACAAGCAGCTCATTATCCCGGGGACTGAGGATTCTATTGTTGCCCAAGAATGTTGGCGGCAGTATAGCTCACTGAGTCCCATTCACCATTCCCTCACTTTTTCAATAAGGCCAGGCAGGAAAATCATTAGTGAGACCTAATACCTAATCCAATCACACGCATTCGGTCCAGCTGGAACTGGAAATGACACTGTTGCTCACTGGTGGTGCAAATATGAGAGAATTACATTTGTACTAAATCTGCAGCCAGTACTCAGGCACAGTAGTTCCATAAACTTAAAAGGAGTATTGTATGGTCAACGTAATATCAAACTTCATAAGAATGTAGGTGCTGTGCCATCCAGGTATACTCAGAGTAATTACTGCTATAGTGGTTACATTTCGATAGCAAAGCAGTGTATTTGGTTAAACAATAGGAATACTCACTTCATTGTCGAGGAGGATGTTTTCTGGCTTCAAGTCTCTGAACAAAATTAACACAAATGAATGAATTTCAGTAAATAAAACACAGGGACAAAAATTACCCCATTGCAACCTCCTATCCCAGAGACATAAATATAAATATATATATATATATATATATATATAGTTTTCAGGTTGTCAAAACAAACAAAAAATGGCAACTATGGCCTTGAAGACTCATTTATCATGCGAGTGAGGCCAGCATGTGTCACACACATACAAAAAACAGGATTTAGGATTTTTTTGACCACTGAACATATGCACATGTCCCATTACTAAATTTTTTTTTATTTTTATGTATGTTGTTTGTGCTTTTATGTGAAATATTTATGCTTTTGATTTTAAATCTTACTGGGAATATCTTGGTGACAAAGACCCCCATATGTTCAATAAGTCAATGTATACATTGTAAACTTCAGGGCATCAATGTCAGATATGTCAGTAAATATATGTATTAACAGCAACTCAAATATTTTACCCTCATTAACTGACATCTTTTAGTTTGATCCTTAAAACACTAAATAATCCCAAACGACATGTGATCCCTTAAATAAACATACCTGTAAACAATGTTGAGAGAATGCAGATATCCCAGCGCACTTGCCATCTCAGCAATGTAGAATTTTGCTCTGGGCTCTGGAAAGGTCCGCTCTTTTTGAAGATGGAAGAAAAGCTGAAATACAAAATTTACAGATGTGATTACTGAAATTAATTACATGGCAACAGTATTGAAGGACCATTCACTGCAAAAAAATACTTTCATGTATGCAGTGCCTTTGGCAGCCCTTTATGTGGTTACGTATAAAAAATACCTTGCTAATCTCAACACAGATAACTTTGACTGGAGAGCGTAAATATGAATCTGATACGGGTCTTTGCAGTAAAGTTATTCAGAAGGGCAAGAAGCCGGTTTACTGGGATGCAGATTGTAGTGAGTCACTCTCACACAGTGAGTCAGTCACACATGGCAGCTTTAAAAAGGCTGATCACACTTGAGATGTACAGAGGAAGTCACGCTCCGTGTCTTCAGCAATGTTGTGATCTCAGAGGAGATTTTCACACATGGAGGTGTGTTAGCAAGCAGCAGTGTTGCTCTTAAAGCTATGTAATATAAACTTCCTTTAATACTGCCATTCTCAGCTTTTCTCTAACTCATGACTCATTTCCGTGTGATCACATTATTCACAAAACTGAAACGACACTCACTTCTCCTCCATTGACAAAATCCAAGACGAAGTATAACTTGTCTGTGGTCTGGAAGGAGTAGTGAAGCCCAACCAGGAAAGGGTGTTTCACATTCTTCAGCAGCACGTTGCGCTCAGCCATGATGTGTTTTTGCTGATTGAAAGGAGTGATTTAGTAGCAGAATTACAATTACATACACATGCCTGAAATATGGATAGAATCAGGGTCATATTTGATGGGAAAGTTACCTCTTTTCTGTTGAGAATGACCTTTTTCTGTAAAACCTTGACTGCATAATACTTTTCATCATGTCTTAGTTTTGCAAGGAAAACCTGTATCACAAGGAAGTAAAAGTATGTTGAACATTGCACCAACAGTGTAAGAGCATTAATTCCAGATCTGATTCTCACTTCTTCCAACACAAGCAGAACTAAAACTGTTTGCTACCCCAATAGAAAAACACAGAAACATTTATAAACATAACTAATGTAATAATTTAAGTACAACTAAAATATATCGGTCACCGTAAGTCTCAGATTTGTTTTCTACGTCATTAAACTACGACATTGAAGACAATAGTTAATTCAAACAGATCATGAATTGGGTGTGTACCCGTAAAAACATTGAAAAAAAACATGAACAGAAAGCAACTGTTCTTTCCATTATTGTGTTGTTCACATACCTTCCCAAAACTCCCCTTTCCTATGACTTTTAAAAAGTCAAAGTCTGTGGGCTTGGCACTGAAATAAAAAGTACAGCACATTAATTATAGCACATTTAAAAATGATTACAGAATTGCAAGTTATAGAGACAGCAAGACTCTGAAACATACAATTTTGTTTCAGTGTATTTTAAGTAACTATAAAACAATCCGAGGGATTGTTGTGCAGCAGTAGGACATACTGCAAATATATGAGTACAAATACAAATATAGCATATACAAATATCAATAAGTTGCTAATACAAAAAATACACAATGCCATAAACTAGAACTAGATTGAACATACTGTGGATTTCCAGAGGGTCCCAGGTTAATGGTTCTGGAGGTAGAGTGGTTCTGTTAAACAGCAGAGTAAAGATTTTCAATATTAGCCATCAAAATGTAACTACCGGCCAAGGACTGTTCCTGGGTCTGAGTATTCAGTCCTTTATCTGTTACGATAGCAACATAAGGGAAATGTGTTTGCTATCTATATTTATTTTGAGTTTCGATAGACTGTCAGCGAAGACCTAAATACCACATCTGGACAATCCAACACAAACTGAAAAGATGTAGTCGGCAGTACAAGTAAATTATACACAGAGAAAAACATTGATCCATCAACATTGGTTGCTAATTTACTTTGTCATCTTCGTCCTCAGAGGCATCGGAAAAGTTTTGCATTTTGTCCATCAGCAGAAAGGTCCTCACATCTGGGCTGTAAAGTTTAAGAGGGACCAAGAAGTGAAATAACATCAGCAAGTAATGCACGACAAAGCGGAACATTATCCATCTTATTAAATCTAATTCACGCCAAGTGTGAAGCATGGCTAAACAAATTAGATCTCATTAGGTTTTTCATATTCAGATGATTGAACCCATTCATCCTGATCAATTCAGCAACGGAACGTAATATAATGACTGAGAACACAAACACTTACTGGTTGCAAAGCTGAGGATGCGAGACGATTCGCTTGATGAACTCATGCAACCCTGCTCTTCTCTGCTTGATGAACTCTATTGGGTCGATGCATTTATGGATTAAAAACAAACAATCAAACACTAGCAACATGGATCAAGCAAAAAAAAAAGGTATTGTGATTCTGTCCTGATGCACATGTCATACATCTGCCCTGTGTGAACACTTACCAGGGTCAAAATTGTCCCCAAATATCCTCTTGGGAGGAATTTTCAAGTTCATAGATGGGAACTGTTTCCTTAACTGCATTATATAAAAGAGCAACAGGGGAAATTATTCAAGGGCAGGAAAACAATCCAATTAAGCAAACGTACAGTATATAATTATTCTGAATCTCAATGCGTCACAAAAGCCAGTAAATCAAAGACGAATGGAATCTTAGACCCATGACCAGAATTATGATAATGCATTAGGTATGACATGAATCCACCACTCACTGTGTTGTAGAGTTTATCAAACTCTGCATAACGCCGGAAGATGAACCATTCCTGTTGTCCAACATTAACTATTACTTTGTAAACCTGAAAAAAAGGGCAAAGAACATCTAGGTAAACACTTGCTAATATAGCAAATTATTATAATTTCATACTAATTTCACATAAATAACACTGAAATGACCTTTGTTGAATTATTCTTACTCAGACATGCAGCTTAAACAACGAACAGAGTTTTCGTACGCACCGTGTAACGCTTCTTCTTGTCCATCTGCTCGTCGTGGCAGGGTATGCTGACATTGGGGTGGCTGGGTTGCTCCTCCATCTTCGGGGCTGTCGGCGTTCAAAGGGTGCAAGGTCATAGAGTAAGGCGTCCTCCTCGGGATAAGACTTCAAGTATACAACTGGCCCATCATGGGACAATTCTGCAGAGGAGAAACAGGAACACACCACGCTGTTATTCAGGAAGTGAAAGTGGTGCTTCTGCTCTCCACACGTTTCAGTCTGCGGTGTGAGTGTTGCCCACCTGATATGATGAACGTTTATCCCGGAATATAACTTTGCAAGCAGATTTGTTATTTATTAAATTTGATTGTTCACTATTGTTTTGTAAGGCACTTCTTCGCCGTGACAAAGTCCTGTTGATCGTGGAAACAAGCTGCTCGTCCATCCATCTATCCTTCTAGCAGGGAGCTGCTGTTTTCAAGCTGTGCTCGTCTGTGCCACAACAGATCACTTGACCACCAGTTACCTGCATGCAAACTATCTCCCTTGGCTTTAGGAAATGCCCATATTCCAGGTTATGTTTTTGTCAAAAGAAATAAAATAGTAAATCACTCAATTTTTTTTTTTATACAGCCAATTGACTGGGCCCCCGGCTGAGACCCCTTTAGGATTAGTGTCATCTCGCATGCAGCACAACTGCAATTGTTTTAACTGTTTGGAATTTAATTTACGAGTTCTAATGTCCACATGTTGGTCTTAATACTCTTGCCAATGTTAAGAATTAAACGCTTTTTTAAATCTTTCTCTGGGATGCAAATGGAGAGGGGTAAAGACGCTGCCATTTAGCAACAATGTCAATATAATGGAATATATTTTTTTGCCCTAGAACACCAACGTCGGGTGATTTTACCTGCTCGATTGTGGTTACGTCATTTTCATTGTGTTGCTTTTGTCCGAGTTGCGTGAGCCCTTGTGTAGCGTCAGGCTGCTCACTGACGTTATTGAAGGTGGGCGTGTCTCTCTGCTCCAATCCCTGTTTTTTTTTTTTTCAACAGGCACGTGTTCGAGTGATTTTCACCTGACGTTAGTGATAGAGGGTGAAATTTCGGATGGGTTTTACCATTGCAGGGAGACTGTTTCTTCACTGTTTCAAGGCTCACATGTCCCAGGAACGGGTGGACCAAAGAACAAGTTCATAGTTCTATTATTTATATTTGTAATCATGTTTTATTGATGATTCACACATTTTTCACCTGATTTTTAGCCTTTTTTTTTTGGGTCCCCCATGATACCTGTTTTTCGTTTTATGAGAAGTTCTATTGGGTAAAATAAAAGAAGAGTACTTCAATTTGCCTCGTATTGTTGTATTGTAATATATTTTGATGAGAAGTATTTTTTGATCAGGTACATTATATCGGGTAAAATATACCCGACGTTAGTGATGGTGTTACCATTTGTAACGTTAGTGTTCTAGGGTTAAAAGCATTGCTGGTTGAGATCCTCATCTTGACGTCCCTGTGAGAGAAGTGATTGTAGCCAAAGTGCCCATGCAGCCAACAACAGGAGGGTCAGTGAGCTGCAACATGACAGCAGGCGGGCCCCTCCCCTGAGCCGTTAGTTAACTCACTCCTTCCTCTCGCTCATCAGCGTAGTCATTGTGAGAAAGCACTTATTATACATACATCCTGGTTCATGACTCCAATTATTTCTTTCAAAGCCCTCTCACGTAAGATTGTCTAGTAGTCTATATCTGCAGACTCTTCTCACACTTTTCACTCTTCAGCATGTGATCGCATACAAGCCATTCATTCACACACACACATACACAAACACACACAAGCTCTCTTACATGCCGGGTCTGTGACATTCTCCCTTGCTCCAGTCAGTAGAAAGGTATTTTTAAATAACCTTCCAGGGGTCTTTGAAGCTGGAGTTACACAATAGGTTAAGAGTTGTTCTTCCACGTTGAAAGAGAGAAATAAAACTCATCGCTGAGCTGCAATAGACTCCTTCCCCTTACAACAGTATTAACAAAAGGTTTCCTGAAGGAGCAGAAGAGGATAAAGTTCCTTACTATTCAAAAAGAGTCTAATCAGTGAATTATGATCAATTGGAATAGATGATATCTCCCCTGTATTGAACTGACCGGAGGACATGATAAAACTACTATGTGGAGGGTATACACGGTGTGGTCAGAATAAATTACACACAGACGCATTTCTCTTTTCCTTCACCACGAGTTATGTAACCGTGTCTGTCTCTTTTAATACAACGCTCTTTGTCTGCTGCCCTGACTTGTTTATTGTGTTTTGTTGGTGAGGTCAGACTAGTTTGTTCACGACGCACGGAAAGCCCGCCGTGGGTCAACGTTGTCCTCTGCATATTGATCTTCAACACATCCCGAAGAGACATCTCATTCTGCTCACGTTGGGGTGAGGGTACAGCAAAAGAGCGCCCCTCTTTAAAATGCATGTGTGCGATCAGAGGGACCTCCAGGCCTTCTTCATCACTAGCCTCTTTTTTTTTTCGTTTGTTCCCTTTTAACTTTCCTTCACATTCATTCTCGGCCACATTCAGACCAATAACATTAACATTTCCTCTATCACAATTGTTTTTTATTTGATTTATTTGATCATTTTCTTTAGTAAACGCACACATTGTTTATCTATGAAACACAAAGAAAGCACATCACAGCTTCTTAGAGCCCAAGTTGACATCTAAAAACATCTCTCTTGTTTCTCCAACTCAAAGATATTAATTTGATGTTCGAGAAGCTGAAATGTTTTGGATATTATGCTTGAACAATGACTAAATGACTAAACTAAATTACAAAACAGTAAAAATGTTTGTCAATAGACTGACTCACGTAATAGTTTAAGCTCCTGTTAAATCTATATCCTCACCAGCAACATGCAGATGATAAATGTTGACTGTTATTACCAGGTCTGTCTCCTCCACGAGCCTCTCCGGGGGAAACAAAGTGGTTTAAAACCTGGCGATTAGAGACAGCGTGCTCGTGGTTTGTACAACTGTGGCTGGTGCACACAAAAACGGTTGGCTATTTCCCTGAGCTGCTACACATCTGTGCCTGTTTTCAAGGGGAACAGACTCTGTACGTCACTGGATAGGACCCGCTGTTTAACATTCCAGAAATATTTTTGCTCAAGGAAGAATACACCTATAACTGACTTGTACAACTTACATATTCAGCTCATACGGCTTCTCCTTCATATGGAATGCTGCAGCTCACCACACCCACAAACAGACATTGCCAAATTGGATGTAAAAAATTAAAACAAGGTTTGGAAAGGCATAATGAGTATGTGAAGGAACAAGATTAATGTTAAGCACATTCTCTGGCTGCAGTTCAAGCCCAGCATGCCCTGCACTCACGCTACTACATGAATTAACTTGTGCTGACAGGCACAAATACACCGGACCACTACACTGGATCAAAAATAGCTTTCTTCCTGCTCAGCTCAAAGACACATCCTTGCCTGTGGATATCCTATGTGGATGTTGAACATGTTTTTTTTCTGTGTGTATGGCTGTGTATCGAGCGTGACCAGCAATTTTAGCGAGAAAAACTAGGCCCTACAATGTTAAATCAAATGTGAAAGCTCAATCGGGCATGTATCCACTGATAAACAGAAGAATACAGACCGATTCAAGACGAAAATACAACCTATTCCAGAGGAGCTATCAATTCTAACCTTTATTATGATCGGGTACTTTTAACTTTACATGAATAGAAATAAATTAATTAATAATGTGTTTGGATTCAGTTAAAAAAAAGTTACATTTGATAATACACATTTATAGTTTGGACACAGTAAATCTGTAACGTGTTTGATGAAACTGAATAGCGTGAACATTGTTCTAGTTCAGGCGTATCTCATTATAATGCAACGGAGACCGACCTCTGATTGAGGAAGTGCAGCTGGAGAAGCGTGAGGGGCATGAACTCAGTCAACCTCTAAGCGTGCAACTGACCTCAGCATCTGGACGAATTCCTGACCCGACCGGACTGTCCAGACAGCTCACAGTCTGCAGACTGTAGCAAAGACTTCCGTTTACAAACAGCTCTGAATAAGCTTGTAAATGATAATGGCTCATAAACTTTAGTAAATTCAGGAGAACAAAACCTTTTTTGTTGCCCGTGCTGATGGAGCCTCAAGCAACGTATCTGTGAATCAGGTCTACATACGAGATTTGAACTACTGCTGGTTCAATTGAGTTTATTGTGTATAGCCCCAAATCACAAATTTGCCTCGGAGGGCTTTACAATCTGTACACATACGACATCCCGGTCCAAGGACCTCACATCGGAGCAGGAAAAATTCCCCCAAAAACAGAAGAAAAAAAACTTTCACAGGGGAAAAAGGAAGAAACCTTCAGGAGAGCAACAGAGGAGGATCCCTTTACCCGGATGGACAGAAGCAATAGATGTCATGTGTACAGAATGAACAACATTTGGGTTGGTGTTTATAAACTTCCACATCACCGTTTTCACAGCTCTCTAATAATAAAATCCATCTTGCCTTCTTTCAAAAACGTGAAAATTGTCTTGTTATGAAAACAAAACAAAGACAAGTTCTTCATCGGCACCTGTTGCATCAAGAAACCCGTTGGGAACATTCCAAACCATTACAAGCAGAACAGAAACAGGTTTCCCCTAAACAGAGTTGAACTATTGTTCACGGGGAACGAGGACAAAAAGGAGCATCAAGAGAAGCATCCTTCTAGTCAGTACAAACACGTCAACTGGGTCAATATTGAATAGCATCAGAGGAGGAACAACACTTCACCCAACCTAAAAATGGCAGTGAGCCACTCTCCATACCACACAGCTGAATCAAAACCCAACGTGGGGATTCATGTTGACAACCTGAGGTCTGACACATCATTTCTACAGGCGGGGAACACTTACATGGGGAGGATAACGAGTCCCTTGAACGCAGCACTGAAGAGGCCTCGCCTAGTTCACTTTACTTTTTGGCTGATCCGTTTGGTAAACTCTCACCTGAGGCTGCGCGTGTACTTACACGGGTAACTTTTTGAGGGTGGTTTTGTTTCTTAATCTCGGCGCATATCACGTGTATAACAGAAAAAAAGCGTCTCAGGAGAGGAGAACAAAATGAGCTGGAGGGAGGAGCTGAACACCCACACAGATCAAATACCGTCACAAAATGAGACAACAATGTAACACGGACTGTAAAAAATACAGCAAAGTAACGTCAGTAGCTTGGTTTCTGTTCTTTAGCATCTGCTAACTTCTGTTTAGTGAGTGTTAGTGTTGGAGCAGATACAACAAGTTAATGTTGTTTTATAGCTCACAGTTGTCCGTTTACTACTAACGTTACCTCCAAACGACGTTTAGTCACATTATATATATATATATATATATATATATATATATATATAAAGTATATACAAATATATATATTAGTAACTTCGTATATTAACTGGAGGTAATGTTAGATATTACCCCACAGCTAGCCGACGTTAGCGAAACAACGTAACGTTGACATGAACATCACGTACCTTACAGTATTTTGATGCGGTGTTCATCTATTTTCGGAGGTTCCAGCGATTCTTTTTTTCTCGCTCCACACCATTTAAACTTTCAGCCTAACGAACAATTTTCCAGTTTCGATTTGGTAAAAAAAAAAAAAACTCCAAACCCTCAAAGTGAATGTGATTGTTCTCGCTGTCCATACGCGTCAGTGAAGTAAGTGGGGGAAGCAGGAAACATCAGTCCTGCTTGGCCGTAGAAAAGTTCCAATGAAATTAGTCACGGGACTTCTCAACTGCAACCCCAATCAGGCCGGAACGATACACAGGAACACTTCCGGTACTGCGTTTCAAAATAAAGCTCGGGAAACGGTTGTTTATGAATTTACTTAAATACGATAATACCATTTTTAGGTACTTGTACTTTACTTGAGTATTGTCACTCCATACTACTCTCATGCAGAAACATTATCAGTCCTATAATTGTATAATAATATAACCGTCACTTCAAAATGTGTAATTTTACTTTTTGTTCATACTTCGATAATATTACATACAATTTACTATTATTATTATTTATTATTTTAATATTTTGCTATTACTACTTTTACTTAAATATAAAAAATTAGAGCACACATTCCTCTAATAATGGCTGCATCGAACCCACTTTGTAATGTGTATGTATGTTGTACACCAATTAAGCAGATTTATATAAGGATATGCAACATGTGTGCTTAAATAAATAATATTAAAAGACACAAGGCCCATCCAAACTTCAATATTAGGTAACAATGTAGTACCTGTGTGAAGGCCCTTGTCTGAATTGATCTGAGGTGATCTTGTAATGGGTGGTGCATATAGGCCTCAACAGACAAATCTGCCGTTCAAAATACCAAAAGACATACTGAACCTGGGACTTTTAAGAGAGTCTGGATAAGCCTGGTACTCCAACCCTGTCAACTATATTAACAAAATTAGCATTTCAAGTGAAACATAATGTAAGTCTTATCAAATTGAATTAGTTTAGTTTTGTAGTATTATATAATACTATAGTATAGTATAGTATTTATAGTATTTGTATAAGGATGACTATTATAGTATTTGTATAAGGATGACTACAGAAAATCCCATCTATTTTAAAAGGTATTTGATATTTCTCATATCTTACACTGAGTTTTTTATTTTATTTTTTAGAAGCATAGTAAGTAACCTCCGGTGTTGTTGTGGTTAACTTAACACCTACCTTAAGACTCAGGAATGACAACATTGAAAACGGTCAAACGGTTAAACAGTGTCCCCTACAGGTAGAAAGACAGTACACGCCGAGTATTCACCGACACATAAATTATCCACATGCCAATTTCACCGCCAGAAAAAAAAGAAAATATAGAATTTGGATTGATAATATGACTACATTAAAATTATGAATACATACAAATTCATAATTCATTCATTTCATGTGACGGGTTTGATGTAATATATCTTAGATATGAATTATGTACTTCATATTTTGATAAACGAAAATATAGTTGAATCTTCCTGTTCTCACACAAACTCTGTTTAGTAGTATTCGTTGTCAACATCCACACAGACGCATTGCACCACTTGCCCAAGTCCCGAGTCGATTTACCTGCTTGGAGCTGATGGTGCTCAAACGAATATTAACCAGAGATGTTGTGATGACTTAAAACGAATAGAGCAATATATGAACAATATGTAGCATCTGAACAAAACATATTTTCCGTGGCTTTATGTGCATGAAACAGTGCAGATGCCAAATATTTGTCCACAAGGTGTCAGCAGAACACAATTTAAAGCAGTAGTGTGCATAATGCAAGAGCTGCCTGTCAAAGCGAAAAGGACATATTATGTTATCTATGTCAGAGTTTGAATGTTCTGAATAGGCCCTTTTCACAGCAGACATTTGTACATGTCATAACAGGGTTTACACAGGTGTAATATAATCACATTTTGGTCCCATCGTATTAAGCGGGTCATTCCAGTAAACCAGCATACACAATACCAGTACCCTGGCCAACCTAAATGAAACAGGGCCTCATTTAATGTTATTAATTACACCTGTGTTTACCCTAAGATTACATGTCAAAATGGCTTACTGTGAAAAGGGGTTGTCTGTAATATTGGTATGAATCTCAATCCACAATGCCTCGATCTTCTCAAATATGATGCAAATATGTGAATCATCATCATAATTTCTATCCCTTTACACTGATGTCATGTCAACTCAAAGACATTGGCTTTATGGAGCAACAGCAGGTGGCATAATCAATGCACAGTGCTCTCCAAGTCAGTTGTGCACCATCTGGTAAAAATAAAACAATAACAGCTATATGCTTCTATGAATGTGTGTTGTTAAATATGAACTCAAAATAGCATATAAGCATTGTAGACTAGTGGGATAAAATTGGAGATTGGAACCCTCTGAAACCCCCTGAAGGGCCCCCGATAGTCCCCGCGCCCCACTTTGAGCCACCACTGCCTTGATGAAAAGATCCTTTCTGCTGTAGAAGGTGACAGTACAGTTGTCTCACTTAACACCCGCCTCCTTAATTATTTTAACCAATAAAACGTACCCTCCTTATACTCTTATACAATCACACACGAGCCTCTCCTTGTTTTCGCCCAATCAGGTTTGAGTACCGACTCCTCTTTTCACAGCCCCAGTTCTGACCAATCAGGAGCTAGGCCGCCTGCGCAGAGGGCTGGGCGCGAGAATCGGCGGGATGGACAAAAATCATAACGCCAAATAGAAAAGTACAGACAAGTACGATAGAAACAACCGGGACACCGAGGAAGGAAAGTAACGTGTTAGTCTCGTCTAGTTAATGTCCGTGTTTATGTCTCGATATTGTTGAGAAACAAATAACAGAAGACAACGGGACGCGTTTCTTTAGGAAGATGATATTATCGCCAGCGAGTGAGTCTCTCCCACCGAGAATGTAATGTTATGGACTGTACGTTACGTTAGCTGTTAGCTCACTGGCTAGCCCGACACTGCCAGCTACATGCTGCCGCGTCTCAGGAGGAACGTGCGATGACTTACAGCGATTTCTATGGATGAACATCTATTAATGAGGGATTTTAGACAGCTGCCAAGCCACTGGTTCGTCTTTGAAACGCTTCAATCATCCCACCAACTGTCATGGACAACGTGAAGCCACCCAGGTGAGTGCCGGCGATACTTCATCATGCAGTTCGCTATCTGTTTGCCACAGTCGCCACTGCCTGTGGTGAAGATAACGTTGTGTTGGTATCAGGGTCCTTATAGTATATCATGATAATACAGGATGGACGTTCACACTGCATGTTTCATCTCTGACAGCATAACGTGCAGTGCATGTGCACAGGCGTACACGATGAAGAGTCACGTTACCAGTAATACTCATATGATACTTAATAGTTCATAACCTAATGGTATATCTCCCAGTAGTTTTGTTGTTGTTGTTGTTGGCACAATTCAAACAATCAAATTAAATAATAAACAAACATAACAGAGATAAATGAATATCACAGTGCAGGAAGATAAAGTCAACTGGGCTTATTTGAAGCCTCCACATATATAATATTTAAAATGTTACAAAATTACCTAAAATGAAATATGCATAAGACAGACAACAAAGGAAAAAGAAAGAAAACAAAACAAAAAAATATAAACAACTCTTAAATTGAAAATTATAGCTTGTGAATCCCGTTTTTGAACATGGGGTTACACTGTTTTTGTTTTTTTAAATATTGGTGAAATAATACAGTATAGAGTGCATAATATTGCCTATTGTTAAACAGCAGTTATGTAACAGCAGCATCCTTGGAAAGACATGACTTGAAAGTGAGAACTCAGTCAGTTATAATAGATAAATAAATATGAATGGTAAGATATTGTTTTCTTTTAATCAAAGGACAAAACACATATAAAAAGCTACATCAGTTAAAATATTGTCTGTTTTTTAAAATGTGTTCTTGTTACTTCCCAGAGATAAAAAACACTTTGTTTTCCAAAAACCACAGTGTCAAAAGGTTAAGAAAAGAAGAAAACAAACGTGTTGGTTTGTGATCAGACTATAGTGATCAATGTTGCATTGTATAGATTATTTACATTCATCAACAGGCAGGTGCACATCAATAAGGATATTTGTGTTATAATTACTGTGTTATAATTATTTATATATATATATATATATATATATATATATATATATATATATATAATACACAGTTAAGTTAATTGATTGATTAGTTTATCAACATAATAATAATTGCCACCAATTCTGATAATCAAGGAATCCCTTTAGTCATTTATCCGACAAAATTGCCAATAATTTGCTGGTTCCAGCTCATCAATTGTCCGGATTTGTCGCAATTCTCAGTTTTATCTCTTTGAAAAATACATCTTTGAATTGTTGGGTGGGCAAAACAAGCTATTTGAAGATAGGATAATTAACTAATTGTTTACGTCTCCCACCCGTCCCCTCTTTGTGTTCCCATCTGGTGAGATATGGACGGCTCTATTATCTCACAATTAGAAAAGCTGGGTTTGAGCAGGCTGCATGTTACAATACCCCATAAACAGTTTTGACTGATAAAGTATTACTAATGCAGACAATGAATGTTTTTACATTTGTGTTTTGTTTTACTTCTACTAAGTTGCTCAGCTGATATTACAATTGTTCCTTTTACAATGTTTGACGCACATTTTAATGTTATCCTCTTATTACTCCAAATGCGAAGAGGTTATGCAGTCTGCCATTTTTTTGAAACTTCGAACAACTGGACCGTTAGTGCTTTACCATTCCCCAGACCACACCCCAGTGCACCGCCTCTTCCATCTCAATGACACACACACTCACACACCTCTTGAGGTGAAAGAGCCTGTTGATCAGGATCGCCCCTTTCCTCCCCTCCTTCCTGTTCAGCCTGAGGTCCAGACTCAGTTCCCTTCTTCTCTCAGCTCTGGTGAGGGAATCAGGCCAAAACAAAATTCAATTGCCATTTTCAAGTTTCCACACTAAAGAAGGACCTCTCATACACAGTCTGTTACGAGACCCTTTTGTGTGTGTTAGGTGCACGCGTGACGGGGAAGGCCTTCTTTACAGTAACATCTGTCAGGAAGAGATATCTTCATTTCGCCTCAATTTATTAAATTCTTTTCCGCCACCACAAAGCAAGTGTTGCCCAGCAGCAAGTTTTATGGGAACACAGAAGTACACGGCTCCCTGCCAACTTCTTGTGTCAGTAAAGGGGTATTTTATGTTCTTGTATGCAGCCATGTATACTTACAAGTTCTTTATTTCATTTTTATTCTGTCAAGTTTTATCCAAAATGAGTGGCCCTTTTAATCGCCAAAGTGAAAGCTCTGTTGTGTTTTTATGTCTCACATTGAGACCCACCAGTCTGACAAACTCATTTCTATTCAATCCATCATTACACATTTGTTTGTGTGTTTGCTTGTTTTGGCAATGACATTAAGAGTAGCGCTCAACCACAACCTGTGAATTTATTTTTATTATAATTTCCTGGTTCTAATACACTTCTTTGCACATGCAATACGGAAAGGAACAATCCAACATAGATTAGTTTGAAGAAGCAGAGTTTATGTAATAGTTAAACTTCTTGCACTTTCTCTAGTGCTCTCCTTTACCTTGAGAAGTATATTTTACAAGCAGAGAGCTTTTCATATTTGCATTTTCATAAGAAATTGTTATGAATAATCTGGGTACAGTTTTACTAAGCATTAGGTCCTGATATAAACTAAGATACTGATACCCTAGCAATTTCCATGCAATACCATTTCCATATCACTACCTGCTTATAGTCATTGACTTCATAAAGAAAAGTTTGGGCTCTGTTGTGGCACCACTGATGAAACCTGGTCTTCTTCTTCTTCTTTTTTAGCAATGATGAGGATGAAGAGCTACACTCTACAGACCAAGAGAGTAAAGAGAAGAGCAAAGATAAAAAGCCGCTGTGTAAAGTAAAGTGGTCCCGAGATGAGGTAAGTTTATCAGAGGCACAAGTGGCGTCTGTTCTTAAAGGAGTTTTGTATTTTCATTGAGTGAAATGGGGACTTAGTGCTGAGGTTTGTATTTCATAATAATCACTGCTGTTATTTTATTCAATAATAGAATGAAAGTTGTCAGCGTGTTATTGTGGATGACTGAAGTTCCTCAGAAGTCTTTTTTTTTTTTTCTCCTCTCAGGATGAAAAGCTGAAAAAACTTGTTGAGCAGCATGGACCTGACTCCTGGAAACTAATAGCTAACTTTTTCCCAGTAAGTATGTTTGTAATGTAATGTAATGTGTAGTCATTGTGCAATAATATCCAGGCCCAAACTATTTGAATATTAGGAGTAGTATCTTACTGCTTTATGCTATATTGGTCCATCTCTTATCATTCTAACACGTAACAACCATCCAAACCATTTAGTAATCTTATAATTAACATCGTTTCTCAACAGGATGTTTTTAAAAGTGACGGGTGCAGCGACTGGAGACGCAGATTTATATACAGCTGTCAGGAGTAGGTGTAACTGTGAGGTAGTGGTGTAATGAGGTGTTGTGCTTTGTGCGGCTATCTCACAGGGGAGGACAGATGGCCAATGTCAGCACCGCTGGCAGAAGGTGCTCAACCCAGAGCTGGTGAAAGGACCCTGGACAAAAGAGGAGGATCAAAAGGTAAGTGGAGCTGGGAGTTTCCTGTGCTTGCTATAAAGCGAGAAGACAAAATTGGTAAATGATAGGGGAGACAGAAGGAAGCTGTGGGGAGTGTTGAGTGTAGACCAAGTGAAAGAACACAAATGCAACAATATGAAATGTTTTTTTTTAACCTTCCGACTAACAGGGCTGTGCACAAGCGCAAGGATACTTCCCCCCCAAAAAACTTTCTTTGCCCTAGCTCCTTTTTTTGGAAAGTAAATGCTCCACTACGTCATCCCTAATAAAACACAGACTTTCCAAGTCACTAGTTTCGAGCCTGGCCAGCCCTTCTTTGTACAAAGTGATGCTGCGATATCTTCCATAGCTCAAAGATGACAATGCATTCCTTAAATGGTTCACGATCCTTCAGTCCTCCAAAATCTTGGCATCATATCCAAAACACAGACTCATCAATAACAGCCTGTACTGGCAAAGATGACATCACAACATTTTTCAGGAGTGATGAAAACATTCAAACATGCTGCTGCTGCCACGATTAAAGCTCTGATATCTGCCTCCGCTGTCGTTGGCTGTAAATGAGAAAAGTAAAACAATGTGATTCCCCTCTTTACACCAGCTTGTAGTTTGAATTAATCCAATTAGGGGCTTCACTCCATCCTTTCATAAAATAAAAGATGCCAACTAAAACTAACGACTAAATATCTCCTCTGGTGATATTTGTGCAGGTTATTGACCTGGTACACAAGTACGGCCCGAAGCGTTGGTCAGTGATCGCCAAGCACCTCCAGGGGAGGATTGGAAAGCAGTGCCGTGAGCGGTGGCACAACCACCTGAACCCAGAGGTGAAGAAGTCGTCATGGACTCAGGAAGAGGACAAAATCATCTACGACGCCCACAAACGACTTGGCAACCGCTGGGCTGAGATCTCCAAGCTTCTCCCTGGACGGTAATATAATCTCCTGCACACATTGCAGATCTCCACTTCTAGTCAGGAAACTGTTTAGTTTGCTAAAAATATTACTGATCTTCTCTACAACAGGACAGACAACTCCATCAAGAACCATTGGAACTCCACCATGAGGAGAAAGGTGGAGCATGAGGGATACCTGCAAGATGGCAGCAAGATGACCTCCTCTCATGCTGGATTGAAGAGACGCCACCACAGACCGTGTCCTCCAACACCAACAGAGCTCCAGCACTGTGACCGCAGTCCCCTGCCGATACCGGGACCCAACCAGGTCCACTTCTCCTCTAGACTCCACACCATATTATATTTTTTAATTCTCTTATTTGTTGTCTTTATTATTTAAGTCTGATTCTCTGTATTTTAGATGGGGAGCTATCCGTATGATCCTCACAGTAGACACTTGATGGACAGTCTTTCTGATAATTCTGGCTTCATATCGGTGAGTTTTTATGTGTTTTCTTTGCATGCTGCTGGGAAAACTCTCTTTATTTTCTGGACTTTCTGTAATTATCTTTGCGATCGCTAACTCTGAACTTCAAATCAATCGTTTGAATGTCCTGTTATTTCACCTAACATTCAAAATCTAAAATTCTCCCGTAAATATTGTATGTGTATATCTGTTTTTTGTCTGGTTCTTCTTAACCTCTTCCTTTCCTCCTGTCCTCTCGACCTCTCCTCCCTGACGTTTGTTTATTTCAGCCGTTCTGCCTGGATGATCCTGACAGAGAGCAAAGAATTAAGGAGCTTGAGCTGCTGCTTATGTCAGCAGAGAATGAAGTCCAACGACAAGTGCAGTGCAGAGGTCCACGTGTAAGAACACACTCCGAATGTGTGTTTGCATACTTAGTCAGCATAGCCTGCGTGTGTTTGTAGCTAACATACACTGTAAAAAGTCATGTTTTTATATTAAATTAATTATCTTAATAAACATCGTCTTAAAATCAAATCCAAGTGAGATGATGAGAGAATATTATGAATTTTCTTGAACCAGGTGTCGTTTCAACACCTTAGCCTAACACAATTCTCAAATCCCATCTCCTCAGTGAACTTTTCTTTGCTTTAAGAAAAAAGAAGATTTTAAGACTTGACACTAAATGGACTTTTTGCAGTGTATACATGTGAAAACAAGAATGGCACACATGTATGCGTGTCTGTAGCCTGATTTGCTGTAGTGTTGCTATAGTAACTACCTTCCCCATCTCGCTACTCATTCAGACTGGCCTGAAGCTGTGCTTGGTAGCCGCCCTACCTCCTCCCCACATTACCATCGTTCCAAACATGAACCAGCTCCTTCATCCCTTCTAGTACTCACCCCCATGCCCACGCTCAGCCAGCAGTTTGAACCAAGCACTCTCCTCTGTCTCCTCTTCCTATTCTGTCTCTCCCCGACCGACACGGTTTTCACATTTAATTCACTCCATTCATGTAATTTGTCATTCTTCACAGTCAGTGACTTCATACTGAATGATAGAATGGTGAATTAGCCCGGTGTGTTGTAGTATCACCAGTGTTTTCGTCGCCACAGATAATTTCTAAACTGACTAGTATCCTCTCATCCTGCCCCCTCAGAGTGTGGAGCAGTACTCGGTCTGGTCCGACAGTGTGTCAGATGACACATTGACTACAAGTAGCAGCAGCATAGAGGAGCAGGAGGAGAGAAGGCCCTGGAGGGGGCCCGGGATCCCCCAAGGACCTTCACCACAGCTTCCTGTTTCCCCCAGCAAGTTCCTGGCTGTAGAGGCCAGCGCTGTGCTCTCTAGCCTGCAGACCATACCGGAGTTTGCAGAAACCATGGAGCTCATTGATTCGGTGAGTAACAGAAGGAACAGAACAGAGACCAAATGTATTTCACAATGAATTTGTTGAGCTAAACTCATGAATGTATTAAAGATCTCCTGTAGATGTGTTTTGCTCTGCAGGACCCCGCTGCATGGAGCGACGTGGCCAGTTTCGACTTGTCAGAGGCAGCGACGCCGCCCAGGCACAACCAGGCCGGCTACACCACGCTCCTGCAAGAGAGGACGAGTGACAATTCAATGGCCTTCACAGTCAACACTCCGCCTGCCATCTCTGGTCGGGATAAGAACTGTGCTGCATTTGGTCTGGGCAGTGACACCTTGACTCCCATCAACTCATCCAAACCCACCCAGGCATCCGTTGGGAGGAGGAGGAGGAGAGATAGGGGGGAACCGTCTCCTTCGTGTGACAGGACATGCTCTTCCTTCTTGGAAAATATCTCAAACTCTCCCAAGAAAACGCCCACAAAGTCACTGCCATTCACCCCGTCACGAGTAAATGAAATTTTTCTTTCTTCACACGCCCTAATCCTCACCTCTTGAGTTGATGTACTGAGGTTGCATTAGTTATCTGGCTAATATGTCTTGTCTGTCTGTTTCCCCAGTTCTGCAACATATTAGGGGCGGAGCATCTGAATCTGGATAACCCCGCCCTCACCTCAACGCCTGTGTGTGGCCAAAGATGTCTCCTCAACACGCCGCTCCACAAAGAGACCACACCTAAGCACGAGAAAGAGAATGATGGGTAAATCGATATATAAAAGTAGTATACATGCCACAAGAACTGGCATAAAAGCCAGAAGCTTGCTATGCTTTGTGGTAATTTTCCACAATAAATCTTTATTTGACCAGATTGTTTGTCAGAGAGTACTCAGTGTATTATATTCTCTGTCAACTTTCTAGTTCACGGACCCCTAAATTTCGAAAAACTGTCATGATTCCAACCCCGAGGACACCGACTCCTTTCAAAAATGCTTTGGCTGCCCAGGAGAAAATGCATGGGCCGCTAAAGATGGAGGTAAGAAGTCAAATGTGGCTGTGTGCATTTTAATCTGCATGTTTTCACACTTTTATTTACCTCTCTTTATGATAACATTGTACTATTTTGTACAGTATATGGCTACATGATCTTGTGGTTATATCTATGTGTGTGCTTGTGTGTTCCAGCCGCAGCCGTTGGCATTTCTAGAAGAAGACATTCGAGAAGTTTTGAAGCAGGAGACTGGGGCAGACATCTTTAACAGATCGGACCTCCAGCCAGATTACAGAGCATGGAAACATAATGTAGGTGGAGCACGTTCTTCTATTATTTAAATACATGAACCTGCTCTCTGTTTTTCGAGGAAAGAAATACTTCCAGATACACTCACTTTAGAATTTTACTGAGCTCAATCGTGGTTCTAGGACAAAACTACATCGCTCTACTCTAGATAGAACTATAGCATTTATTGTTTCTTGCTCCTTTGATTTCAGATCGACGGCCCAGCTAGAAAGGTGCGCAAGTCTCTCGTGCTGGACCCCTGGGGGAAAGACTGCCCCAACGTCCAACTCTTCCAAGAGCAGCTCAACAACGCACAAGTAAGTCACGATACTTGTTTACTAGTTTAAAATCACTGGTTCGGATCTAGTAGCAAACACATGCATATGCAACTTCTGGATCAAGAAAACGTTAAATATCCAGCCTTTGGACTTGTTGGTAATGGGAGACATCACTTAAAAATACTACTTTATATGAATTAGGTCCAGCATCATCACTTATTGTATTGTTGTTTGAGCTACTCTGTTTAATTGAACCTCATATTGCAGGTGCCAGATGAAGGTATACTGACAGGCTCTTCACTCGTCAACCAAATCCCTGAGTGTGGCCGTTCGTTGACCGTTCGTTCATTGACCTCTGGGCGAGAGGAGCCCTCATTAGTCCCCGTTCATCCTCATCGCTTCAGTAGCCCCCGGAAAAAGAAGCTTCTCGCCTTCCACAAAGCACCAAAACACGGCGCGGTGCAGGTACGTAAGGAGTCTTTCAATAGAACCATTAATGAGGTGATCCTCACAAAGCTACTTTGGCAACTATTGGTACTCATTTGTAGCCTTCTCTGCAGGTGAGTGAGTGGGAAGCAGTGGTTTATGGGAAGACAGAGGACCAGCTGATCATGACAGAACAGGCCCGTCAGTACCTGAACCCCTACACGTCGTCTGGCTCTACCTCAAGGGCCCTGGTGCTTTAAGCCGTCCCCTCGCTGAGCATGCGCACTACTACGCCCGTCCAACAACTAAAACCTCCACTGAATCCTGTAAGAGACAATCCAGTGAAGACAAATTATTTTATTTTTCTTTGGAGCAGCAATGCACTTCCAAGGAGGTCCACCAAAATGCATGGCTGCTGGCATTGATTTCAACACATTTATACTTCACTGCCCAAGTAGTTTCTTGTTTCTAGCTTTGGCGTGTATTTTCCTTTGAGTACACAAAACCTGGACAACGTAAGCAGTTTTGTACAGATATGAAAAGGCTAGAATTTCTTCCTGCACTAGTCAGTAATGTTGAAACAACCTGCACATACAGTAGGCTGTAGAAATAGTGTTTATTACTAGCAGTGGCTGCTTCTGAGTTTTATATTGTTAATATATTGTTTAAATGAGAAAGACATTTTATAATGTAACGCTACTCATTGTGTGTCTCCTCCAGCTTGTTGAGCTAAACTGCCCCATTGCTGTTGTCAGATAAAAACCACGTACATGCATAATGTGTAGCTTTTTATTGACACCCATGTATTTTTTAAATCACACCATGGGTTTTTAACTCGACTCCTACAGTACAGAATATAATGTTAAGAATAATGTTAACCATTGTTTTAAAATGAGAGAAACAGAAATGCAGTTACGTGGTTTTTTGAGACAGCGGTGTTACATTGCTGAATGCCGATCCATGGTGATGGGAAGTTTTTGAGGACGTAAAAAAAGAAACTGTCAGTATTGCACTACTGAGTTGATTTGGCTGCTGAGAAAGGAGCAGCCTTTTTAAGGGCAAACTGGATAGCACTTGTGATGGTATCTTTTTCTAACAACACGTTTCCTTTCCAAGGCCATAGTGTCTGTTGAGACATCGGTTGAATGTATTTCATTGCAATGTGTAAAAACCTCAAAATGGAAGGGTACCTTAATGTTTATTTCTGTTTGTTTTTATTTATTATCTGACAGCTCTAAAGCTTAGATATTAATATAAATCGGACACCATGAGTTTTTAAGAAGTTTAACTTTGCTAACAAAACAGCCTAAAAACCCTCACTTTCTCTAAAACAGTTCTCTGTAACAGAAAATGAACCAGTTTTCATATCATCAGTGTTCTACGACAAGCATTTGGCTGAGAAGGATTTACTTTTTATGTGAAGGCTGTAGGTTTTATTTATTTAATGTCTACTAATTTATTTATTTCTAAAAAGAAGAAAAAATCATTTCAGAGAAATTATTTGAAGAATTTTATTGATTTTTTTTCTTCTCTCTTTTAAAATCAGGATTGGGCTACCATTCAGTTTCATTACTCCAAGTTAGAAGAACATGCACTGCCTCTAGTTCAATACGTCAATTTATTTTCCTCACCAGGCGAGATCTAGCAAATAACCATCGTGTAGTTGTATCTGTGATCTTGTAACATATAGCTAGGACATTTTCTTCCTTTGATTCAAATGTGTTCTTCGCTATTAGCTAGCAGGACTCCATCTCCGACCTCTAATCATAGACAAATTGCACTTTTTACTCATCATTTAATTTTAAGTGTTTGTTCATTCTGATGATGTAGCTCGTCCTTATTTTATTTTCATGTTGGGCGTGTGTGTTTGTCTGTTTGTGTGTGTTTGTCTGTTTGTGTGTGTGTGTGTGTGTGTGTTAAACAGTTGTCTTCCTGTTTTGTAATGAACGCTGACATTACAATCCTGCTGCTTGATTTTAACATGTTCTTTTCTCCTGTTCTGCTGCAGAACGTTGTGCTTAAACACACTACATTGAAGCCTTACGAGAAACCTTTTAGACAGATGGCTCTTAGCGAAAATACAGCTAACACGGGCTGTCCTGAAATGCCCTTGAGCGAGACCCCAAATCCGCTCCTCCATTATTTGACACTGCATAAAAATAAAGGGCTTATTAATTGTAAATATGCACAAATTATGGTGTGATTCTAAAGAAATGTGCTGCACTGTGCTTCCATGTTAACAGACTGATTCATGTCATTTTTAACCACCCTGAAACGAACCGTCTATAATCTGGTGAAGTATCACGGCAGAATGGTCTTCTTCGTATTATCGGCATTAGCAGATCCAGTATCACTTATAATCTGGATTATCCTGCATTAAGCGTTTGAGTGAGAATAAGAAGGGAATCTTGTCAGGGAAATCAAGTGGAAAGATCAGGAGTATACAGTATACAACTCTGAAACAGAAAGTAAACTAACAGCCACTGAAGACTGTTTTTTAATCTGGTGACTGAGATGTGTCTAATCTGTATATACTTGTGTTAAATGTTCTGTTTGTTGGTTTGACTTGTGTTTGTACATTCCAAGTTAATATGTTTGTACGTGAACAACATTTGGCCATGTAACATCATAGGTTTTGAGGGAATTAAGTACACATACAGGATAGTAGCAGCTCTTATATACTACTGTAGTTATGCTTGAGCAATACACAAGATGCTGGACTGTAGAGGTGAATCACAGATGTAACACACACTCTGTATTTTTGTAGAATTTTCATTTGAAATCATAACCAAGGTACCATAGAAATCCTGCAAACCGTCTTCGTAACCATGTACTTAAATTGAACAAATAAATGAATATGTTGCATGACATCAATGGCATTTTGAATTGTGTGTCTCTACATTCTTTTGTGGAGCTTCCTCTCTGCCAAGTGATCCTGTACAAATTAGTGTAGGTTACATGGTATTTCCCACGTAATAAAGATTTCTTATGATCCTTTAGTTTTTCTGACATGCTCCCAGCAGGCATTGCAACCTCTTGAGCTCTCGCCAAAAACTGATTCCTCGAAGGACATTTTCGTGAGGAAAATGAAAATCCAAACCTCCACCGTTATTCGTATTGTGTCGCGTTTCCGCAGGTGGAGTTGACAGCCGTGCAGGTGGATTGTTTGCTTGTGGCGTTGACAGCTGAGTGGTTTGAGCTGATGTGTGTATGTATATGTTGGGATACTGTCAACTTGGCCTGGGGTCCAGGGACACGAGCCTCCTCCACCAGAACAAGAGGCCTCTCCACAGGGTCAGCTGCTGGCCCTAAAGGGGCCCACTCACCCATGACTTAATGCCCCCGGGCTCCATTGTCCTCAGGGCTGTTGGTTTTACAGGCCCATTCACTCAATTGCCCCCGAAATGGATGGAGGCAAGGGACGTGACGACTTGCCTTATGCTGAAGGAGCAGCAGTGCACATGCATACAAACAATGTGCACATCAACACACGGGCGTCGCATGCACGCCATGTCCACTTAATCAATCTGTCCTCCCTCCGCTCTCGACCTCGTACAAGAGGGTCTTTTGTTCTTGACTGACCCGCACTAAGAGTTGAAAGATGTCAGGGACCTTTAGCCACTTAATTGGTTATTGGCAGAAGCCCCCCACACACACCTTATGCTTCATGCATGTATTCAGGGGAACCAGTTCTTAGATTATTATTTACATTTAGTTATTGGCATCTGGACACACACCTGTTGTGTGCAGACGAGCCTTGTTGGATATTCAAAGCTGTTATTGTGAGATGTATTAAAAGTGAATAATATTTTCCCATCTTTTACTTTACATATACTCTGTGAAACTTGACACACCATAGTGTGCGCCGCCCATTGTGAGTATCCAGTGCAGGTCTGGTACCCTCTATAGTTCTTGTCCGTGGGTTAGCCAGTCATGGACGATGTAAGGTGTGTGCTCATTTGTGTGTCTTCCTTGTACTCTGAAGACATGAAACAGAGCCTGCGGGCGTCCGACCAAACCTCCCCGGCCTTCTTCCTCTGAGCACACACCCAGGAGTGCGCACACGAGCTCACGCACATATCCACTGTTTGCCTTTGTGTATGCTAGACAGCAGATGGCAGCCCATTATTGGGCTGACAGAGCAGTCATCTGGCAGGCACCCTGTTACCCCCCATCCCCCGAAGAAACCAAGCACAACACAGCATGGATAGGACACTTTTAGGCGGGAGAGTCCACAGCCCTGAGGGAGTGTGTGTATATATGTGTGTGTGTGGGTGTGTGTGTGTGTGTGTATGTGTTCAAATTTGGACCCTGGCCCTCTCCGCCCTAAATAGGTCACTGTTTCCACTTGTGTGTGTCACCGTGTGAGGTACGTCAGTCCTTGTGAGTGGACGTTTGCCATGTTTTGAAGCAACAGCTACAGTGGATGATTAATATAAGTACAAAATGAACTTGTTTCTGCACACTGTGTGAGACTTAATGTGAGTTTTAATGAATTACTTCTAACCACATGTGAGTACTAATCCCCCATGTATACGCTACCTTAGATGTGACATTTCTCCTTCTATACACCTCATGCACATACAGTCAATCTCATTCAGGGAGGTACACGTTATCATCGTTCATATCCTGTTTTATGGGGTCATTGTCGGTCAAAATATGAAAGTAAATTCCCTCCCTCTGTCAAAAGTGAAAGTCGTAAACTCAAGATAAGGCGTAACAGTAACAGCAGCTTCCCACACAAATATTCTCATGAAGAGAGACCAGTGGAGCGGTCTCTCTTTGTAACATTTACACCCTTCCCTGTGCAAGACATGCCGCCCAAAACACTGGCCCCAGAGTGACTGCCTCCTACGGCCTTTATTACAAAGGATTATACAACAGTGAATATTAAATGGTGGGGGAGGAGGAGGAGTGTGTTTCCCCACCGAGGTCAAGGCCAAGGTTAGGGATTAGGTTTGGTGTTTGTGTCCTCGGGAAGGAGGTAATCTACAGCCCAGCCCATAGAGACCCCGCTCCGGGGACATGCTGGGAGGCACCACTGATGAAGAAGACATGCAACTTATGAGGGCTGCTTGAGCATTGCCGGGGCAACCGGTACAATCCCGGGTCCTTCGGCGAAGCTTTCAGCAGCTTTCAGCAGGCCTCAATCACACTTCCTTTCGCTTGAGAGAGTTTTTTTTCATCCTCTGGCACTGTTAAATAGGAGGGAGGCCCAGTGTGTCCAAAGGAAAATGAACAGTAGCCGAAGTATGAGGTAATATACAGAGGCATGTTCACTCAAATAAAAAGATGAGAGAGCATGTAAGGGTTTATTGGTTTTATAATTATAAAATGATGATATATTAAGCAACAAAATGCATACATATCAACAGATTAGAAATGAGAAGATAGTCAGGAAACATGCATGATGAAACAAAATGTGCACAGACAATATAAATAATACTTCTCTCAGGTAACAGCATCACAGTCATGTAAAAGGCTATATTTGATTAGTTAAACATCTTGTTCGATCATTAATAGCAGCTAACTCTAATGTTATTGTTTCCATGATTGTAATAATATACTTATTATATATTCAAAGCCTGCATTTGATCTTGCCATGCTGAAAAATAGGGCAGAACAGCAGCTGTTCAGCTCTCTGCACATTCAAACATGTTGCACGTGTGCAGACGCCCCCATCAGTGAGGTCACATACATCGGATAGAATGAGCAAAACACACTCTGTGACATCACCGATAGGTTTGTACACTCACAATTCCACCTCTTGCTTCTAGAAAGGCAGCCAAGTCAAGAATACCAGGTATGGAAATTAGTAAGAGCCCACATGAGGATATATAAGACCTCCGTTCACCCACATACTCCCCCAACGCAGCCCCACCAGAGTGAACACAGTTCAGCCACCCAGGACAAAGAGGAGGGCCTCTTAGTCGCCCTCGAAGGCCCCGTTGGTAGCGCCCTGGCATTCAGTCTTTTTCCGGCATTTGGACAAGATCCTGTGGAGCAGGCTCGGGGATCTGTGTGTCTGAGGTTGGGAGGCCACGGGCTGTGGCACAGGGATCTGGTGCCTCCGCACCGGGAAGGGGCCCTCGTTCTCACCTTGGCCACCATCCAGCACCACTCCTCCTGCTCCAACTCCTCTGCTCCCCCTCCTGAGGGCCTGCCGAATGTTTCCACTGGGGGACAAAGAGGAAATAACAAACACAAAGGCCCTGTTTATTCCTCATGACCCAAATTCCACCGCTAGCAGACAAGGCAGGCACGGAGCTGTACAGGGGGCTCTGTGTGGTGGTGGTGTGTGAGCACGGTTCAGTGGCGGGCTGTCAAAAATAAAAGCTCCCTACTGTCAAATAAACTGCAAGAGAGGTACAGCACCCTGTCGAATAACTTTTGCTGCAACACTGAATGTAGCATTGATACAACTTTATTTCCTTTTTGACGATCCATCATCAATGTTTCTATGAGATTTGATTTTCACAACATTTCAGAGAAAACTACAGGGTCTTCCCGTTCCCTCCTGCTCCTCTTTAATGAGATGCTGTGCAGTGAGAGGGGATTCACTAGATAGTGCGTTTGAGCATGTGTGCGTGTGTGTGTGTCTGTGTGCGCCTCCATGTACGTGTATGTTGGGGGGGGGTTGTAATCAGTGTGCTTTGTCAACTAATGAGGGACGAGAGGGGCCACCTGCTCAGGGGCGCTGGGCGGAGAGCAGTAGGGATGAGATCTGGGAATGGGGGATGTGTGTGTGTGTGTGTGGGGGGGGGGGGGGGGGGGGGTTTGATGGTTGAACAGCTGCTGGGTGTGTGCGTGATGTTTATGCATGTACTTGTTGGGGGGGACGTGTATGTTTGTTGTTATGCCTGTTATGTTTTTTGTACGCTGTATGAGTTTTACACTTACTTCCCATGTCTACTGCGTACACCTGAATCGTTGCTTCTCAGAGATAAACTCCTTCGTACGGCTTTTGGAGGAAGATTCACCTGCGAATATGAACCATTGAGCATGCTTTTAAAATGTCCGACAGATGCCAATAAATAAACGTTATACTTCCTCTGGTATCTTCTCTTATCCAGCTTCTACTTTTTTTTCTCCAAGTTAACTCACAGACTCATAGACAGGTCCAACTTCTATATTGGATACTACACTTCCCATAATGCAACTCAATAATGCTTTTCATTAGACTCTCCCTGCTCTCTAAATGGCCTCTGATTACCACACCAGTATGTGATGTCGGCTTTTTTTTGTTAGAATTTCTTCAGCCAAAATAAAGATAACCTTGATGACATCACTGTGACATCATCGGGCTATTTTGTCAGGCTTGAGAAAAGAGAAGACACAGAAGACATTATACAACTCTTTTCACCAGCTGGGCAGTACTTAAATATTCATGACCAAATATGCAACAATCAAAATTGAAGTTTGGAGGGAAAACACTGAAGTTAACCACTCAATTAACTCAACAACACAGCTGAGACGTTCTGACATAATGTGTTCATGGGAAGAAGCCGTGTTTGAAACGCACAGAATAGAAAGTGCAGTCTGCCTTGTGACATTCAGCAGCAGCAGCAACAGCCCAGTCCAGTAGCGCTGCATTGCTGAGCTCATTCCCCGGGCAGCCAACCAACCTGGCTCAGCTCCATCACACAGGAGGCGGGGAAGTAGCCCTGCTGGCCGCCCTGCAGCCGCCCAAACCACCGCTCCTCCTCGTGCTTGGGCAGCACCAGGATGACGTCACCCAGAAACAGCTCCAGCTCGTCGGGCCAGTGGGGCTTGTAGTTGTGCACCACTACCATCTAGCGGTCAAAGGGAGAGTTGCTGCCGGTTATTTTCACTTTGGATTGTGTACGTGTGATTTTACAATTACTTTAAGGTTCAGTTTGTCGTGTTCCTTTCTGTTGCAGTGATAAAAAAAAAGATCAAGTCACTGTCCATGTTGTACTCTGCAGTCTCCAGGTTAGACTCAGTGAATGGAGAGGGATTATGTGTCCAGATTTAGAGATGAACTGCTGTGCAGTGAAATAGAAACCCTAAATTTGGGTCTACTCTTCATAATCTGTTCCACCTAAATATGGTCAGTGGTTGTCAGAGGAATTAGATGAATTGAACACATAATGGAGCCAGGGGAAATTGACCGACTTTACATAACATCAATGTCAAACTCATATTAATCAATCCCCATTGTATTTAAGACTTACAAAACAATAGATAATCATTTTGGGATTATAGTTCTGCTGTTTAGGACCGACACATAATGTTCAGTGAACAACCTGCAGCCGATGACACATTTTTATCAATGCATATCCGATGCATATCTGAATAAGGGAGAATGTTTAACTTGCCGTTTCAGCTTCTGCTCTGTATCGACACCTCCCTGTTAACCAATGAGTAGAAAATGAATCAGCAAAAAATATGTTTTATATGCAAATCTGAATTTCTTTCCATGAATGCATGGACATAAGTATCCCTATACAATAAATGAACAGTCCCCCGGGAGAGAAAACAAACGATCTATCACGTTAGTTATTAATCATCTGACATTGACATGTCATCTTGTCCTCACTAACAATGAAAAATGATGTCATGCTAAGCCACTCTCCACTGCAGATATGATTCCACTCACCTTGAGGAGCAAGGACAGTGGTGAAGACTTCAAAGTGCTCATTGCTGTGCATGTAGATGCGCTGCATCTTGAAGATCTGACACTTGCACACTGACCGAAGCTCCTTCACTCTCTCTGCACTAAATGCAGCTGACTAATCCACTGCAGCACTGACTGAGCTGGACCCGAGCAACAACACGTCCTCCTTTGGGGAAAACACACACACACGCACACACACACGCACACACGCACGCACGCACAGCACAAGACTGTAGGCACAAATACAATCTTAGTTTATTGAAGAAAAGTGCATGATTATTAGAGTAATTGTTGGGCTTTTCTTAATTTTGATGATTACATTTTGACCAGATCTATTTTCAATATGTTTTTGCTCAGCAAATGGAATGAAAGGCAGTCTTCATCTCAGAGATCATGCTTGACCACCTCATCTTCACGCCAGTGCCTATTGTTCTTTGACCATCTGGTGACATGCGAGGGAAGTTTAGAAGCCGCTGCCGCTGCTCGCTTCGACACGGATGAGAATTAATAATTCCACCTCGTCAAGAGTGCTTGATTGATTTATGGTTATTCACTGTGTCCTATTTCCAGTGGCATGGGTGAGCAGGGACAAAGATGAATGGGCTTGGGACGTGGTGGCGGACTGCTCAACAGATGGTGATTGAACCCTCCACACACACACACACACACACCTCCCCTTTCCCGCTCTGGTGCGATGGAGCTTGGCTCTGAGCTTGTGTCAGCGATTAAAAAGCATCCATCAACAACATGAGAGATCACTCAGCCAGACAATCATATTCGAGCAGTGGAAGTTTGCTGCAAACCTGCAGCCATTATGCACATGGCATCAACTCTAACTGCAGAAATACTTTATTAATTCTAAAAAAAATATACATTTATAGCTAGAAAATGGATGCATTTTATTTCCACAACTCATTGCAAGCAATGCTGGAATCCTGTCAGGAGGGCAATGCATAAGCTTGTGTGTGTGTTTGTGTCTGAAAGTGGAAACACCTGTAACTGGATGAGGCAACTGATTAACCTCGTTATCTTTATCCTCAGCAGCTGTGTAAAACACTTGTTTGGTCTGAACCCACTTCTGGCCATAAGACGAGTCTCTTCAGAGGTGTATGTACGGATCAAGGCCTTCCGTTATCAGTATTGTGCTCACTAGGATGATAGAAAAATGATATTCAGCGATTTCTGCCCATGCATTAAATGTCTGCTCCTAATTCAGTGTGATGCCTCAGGTCTAGACGTCAAGGCCAGAGCAAAGCGTTTACACAACCAAAAATTACAGCTAAGCCGCTCAGAAGACCGAGCTGATGTTTACTTCTAGGAAAGAGACACATGAGCACTGAGCTCAAGAGCTTCAAGCGTCTATCTTTTTAAGAAAAAACCAGGGCAGCGTTTAAAATGTACACCTGTTGTGCATCACCATTTTAGTTTGTAAGCAGAGATGCAAGTGATATTTTTGGGAAACGTTGCATTAGCTATATCTACCATCGTGGCTCCATTCAGAATATATTTAATCTGTTGCTTTCACTGTCAACGGTTTGCTGCTGTATAGTTTAATTTAAGCAAACGGTTTTAACAAAAATAAAGATATTTCATAGTAGGGTTGGGTAATCTGAAAATATATAAGAAACATTGAGCATAAGTAAATCGTCAAAAGACATATAATCCATGAATATGTCTGGGTTCAGCAGATCATTGTGGTTAATGTGGCAAAGCATTGAGCAGGTTATATTGGATTGATATTGAAGCTTTTATGATCTTGAGTAGCCAAAAAAAAGAGATTTGATTTATCCAAACTTTTTCTCTGATTTTTAATAGTTTTGTTTTACAAGTCAATATTTAAGTCCTCAGTTGCGGCACAGCTTCATTGAAGCAGGTTGACTCCGCGATCATTTGATATTTTTCAAAGCAGAAACTCAGTTTTTCTTCTGGTATTGTGCATCCCGTCTCACTGGCATGACCTACTAGGACACTTAAAAATAATTTATCTGCGTTTGGATCATTTTACCGACTAGGAACCATCACACCTTAATCACTGATTACTTAATACAAAGTGTAACTTGTAGTTTACTATTTTATACTTTACAGTACTTTCTAAATCTATATTTAAACTTAGTCAACTTACAAATAATCAAACTGTCATATTTGGTTTAAAATAGAAACCTTTCTTTAACCCTGTTTTTAAAATCACTGACATCTGTGTAATCATCGAAGAAATGACCATTGCCTACTCTGTTTGCAATTACTACACTTTTGTGAATACATTCAGTGTTTGTTGTCCCGCTACAGCTGACTTTTTAAAAATTCTGCATTTAATTAAAAACAGGAGGGGAAAAAACAAACAATCTACTGATTTTAATATTCCATCAATATTACACACATAATCAGCTGACCCCCGTGAATGCTGGGACTGATATTTACAGACGAAAGAGAGTCACAACACCACACCCCTCACCCACAGAAGATGAATCAAAGAGTCATTTTTCATATTGCATCATTTGAGTCCAGATGTTTCGATGCCAAGGCACAAACAGATACAGCGGGATACAAAGTCCTCAATGCTTCCCAAGTTTGCCTCTCCTCTTCCCTCCAGCTTTACCTCCTTGACCCCCCTTTCCTCCTTGACCCCCTTTACCTCCTGCTTTACCTCCTGGACCCCCTTTACCTCCTTTGCCACCCTTTCCTTTGCCCCCACCTCCTTTCCCACCCATGCTGCCTTTGCGTCCCTTCTTTGACCCCTTCTTGAATTTGGCTGCGGCCTCCTCCCTGTTCTCCTCCCTCATCTGCTTGTTGACGGCCATGTCGATGTTCATCATGGGCTTCTTGCTGCCCATGTGCTTCAGGAGCTCCAGCTGCTTCTGCTTCTCGTTGGAGAAGTTACCGATGAGGGGTTCAAACTTCCTCTTCTTGCCCGTGTTCCTCGGTGGCTTCTCTTTCGGCAGGCGGTCCTGGAACCGGCCCACGGACGCCGTGGAGGTCTTGGCCACATTCACGGCTCGGACCAGGTCTTCCTTGGACTGCTGGGGCATGGGGATCAGCCCCACGCCGGGCAGCTTGATCTTCTGCGCCCTGGCGATGTTCTTCAGCCGGTTGAACTCGTTTTTGTCCACTCGCTCCTTCTTGGCATAGGCGCGTTTGGCGAACTGGTCCTCATTTGGGTCTGCGGTGACCGGCACCTCGATCAGCCACTCCTTGGTGTCGTCCTTGGCCCTCTGGTAGCCCCAGCGCCTCCTCCAGTCCTTCGCGGTCTCGTCCCACACCAAGTTGGTCTTCTTCGTCTTCTGGATGCCTTTCAGCTTGGCAAACTCTTCCCATTTTGTGGGAGGTCTGGGCTTCGGAGGTGGTTTCTCTCTGGGCAGCGGGGTCGTCGTGTCCGGTAGTTTGGTCACGATCGCCTCCTCGATCCTCTCCGAGGGCTGTTTCCAGATCTCGTTGACGAGCAGCTGCGTGTTGTCGCGAGCTAACGAGCGCAGAAAGTCCTCTTTCTTCTGCCCCCTGAAGTCCCGGGACTCGATGCGGGTTTTGTCGCAAGCCAGCAGGTTACCGATGTCAAACTCCAGGTCCAGCTCTTTGTGGACGGAGATGCTCTTGAGTTTCTCTGCTTCTTCTTGCTCAGCTTTAGCCAGCAGCGCTTCCACGCTGCACGCGGCCATGTTGGTAGAGTGCTGGGTGACGTTCACGCTGCACGTGCGGCAGAGGAAAAACAGACTCGATCACATCCGGGTCACAGTTCGCGTGGAGCAATACCACTTACAGCCACAAGAGGTAGAGGTTGCTCCATTTAGTTGGCTCTGTGATGAGAAAAACGAACTAAAATACACATTTAACATCCCGAGGGGAAATGTTGTGCAGTAGTTGCAATGCAACATGGGAGGAGTGCAAATATTAAAAAAGATAAGATAACAATAAGGTGCAAATCCAAAATATATATATAATGCCAAAGTCATTAACTATGGATGTGTCTTAAAATGTATTCTGTGTGCAACTGTTATATAGGAAATAATCCAAAAAGCACTGAGGTGTCGAATAAATACATAATAAAAACAATCCTAATACAAATATAATTGTATCAGTAATCTTTTCGATCCCCTCCAGACATGTTTCAATAACATTACATCTTTCCCTTCTCCCTCAATGACAAATCCAGATTATGCAAAATATGTATTATTTCAAGTGTGTGTGTGCACTGGAGTTCCAAGTTGTCACACTTGTCCTGATTGCATACTGGAACAATGACTGGCTATCGAACTAGACGTCACAAAATCATCTTGTGCCTATACGTACACGCCTTCAAGGTGCCGAATTGGATATTCAGAGTATTAATATCGGCACTGCGATCATGCAGCGGTAGTTTGCAAGCAAATTATTAAATTAGCAAATTATTAAAAGCAACCTATTAAAAAGAAATGCTTGCAATCTCGTAAATAGCATCTTTAAACTGAGATTTGAGGTGAGCACATAAAAAGTGTTCCCCCCAATGTGAAAACCACCTTTCAGTATCAAACTCTGAACATACATAATTCTGGACAGTGAAGCCCAAACATTTACTGTAACAATGAGCAAAACATCTGAGTAGAGGGGGACACTTTTTACTTTGAAATCAAATTTACAAAAATACTGTTTGTGTGTAGATAATTGACCAAATAACACAATGCTGTGCGTAGTTGCTGTTCTGCAGATTTTGAGACAGATTTGGGTGTGCACACATTTGTACAATTGACAAAGTTCAAATGACTAATATTACATCAGTGGCAACCCCCAGTGCAGGGACACTTCAATAAGACAAATCAATATAAGTGATATAATAATGAGTGAAAGTTCTTTTCTCTGTGAGTTTCTTTGCTGTAACTCTTATAGTGGCGACACATCATTTTAAAGTTCTGGAGTTGTGATACATTTTAGAATAGGATTACTAGAAGTGTTTCCATGAGATATTAAATTCACTGAAGTATAAATATCCTTCCTTGTCTCTCATGTATTCTGTATGTAATCCATAAGATTCAGGGCTTGAATAACTCTATTTTTGTCCTTGTCTCCACTAATTTGGAGAAGACGAGGAGGGGGAGGACAATTGACTGGCTGCTGGTGGCTCAAAGACGATGGTGTTATTATTTTGGGCTCCAGTAATTACATTCATCGCCACACTTGCCATGTGAATGCTAACACTCTGACAGGCACGGAGATAAGGTCACAAGTGATGCTGTGTTTGGAAATGCGTAATTAGTGGCCCAAAGTCCCTCTTGTGATTTAGAATAGGCTATACGGTCCTCTGTGATGGGAATGTATATCGTCTAAAAGCTCCCAATTTAAACATGTCCACTAGTTGGCTGCTGGCGTCACAGCACGTGTCACCCACTGTCTCCACAAGTGTTCAAGGGGTTTTGCTGAATTTTGATCCAGCGTGAATTCAGCCAAACAGGATTACTTTCCTTGGTGTTTCTTTTATGGAAGAATAGACAGCACAGGCCGAATGAAGTCCTCTATGAAGCAAAGCCATTCGCACTCTCAGTGTCCGTGTCTCCACAGCTCTTAAATGTGCTTAAAGGATAAGATTAAGAAATAGTTTACTCCATAACACATCACTGCTTTCATGTGGAAACCCTCCTCATAGGTTTGAATTTTTTTCATTGGTTACTTTCAGTTAAAGGAGCTCCAAGACTCTTTTTATTCTGAGATCCTGAAAAATTGACATTTTGGACACTCAGGAGTTTAAATCTGCATTATACTCTATACACAGATAGACCTTTTACTGAAGTAAAAGAAGCAATACCGTTGTGTAGAAATACTCTGTTACAAGTAAAAGTAATCTTTAATAATTAAAGTTTGACTTCAGTAAGAATACAAAAGTATTAACATCAAAATGAATATAATAAAAGTGGAAGCACTCACTCTGCAGAATGGTTCATTTCCGAATAATAGTCTAATGGATTATATTTACTGATGCATTAATGCAGAAGAGTAATTATTTATGATGTAATTGGTAAAGGTGGGGGTAATGTTATATTTCATAATATAGCTTAATGATCATGTTGAATTATATTTTGTATTAATAATCGGAATCAGCAAAGTAATTAACTAAAGCTTTAACATAACTGCAGGTGAGCTAAAAGTACAACACATGTATTATGCAATGCTGTGGAGTTAAAGTATAAAGGAGCAGAAAGTAACATTCAAGTACCTAAAAATGATATAGTTGATAAAATCCTCTTAGTCCTTTTCTTTCCCTCATATCAGGTATTCAAACGCCACATTCAAAACCTGTATTGAACAGTCACACTCTCCTTATGCCTTTCAGATTCAATGTTAATGTGCTCTATGTGATTTTTATATGTGACTGTAAATTACGCTGCCATTTTGACCAGGTCTCTCCTGTAACATATCTAATGTATCGGTTAAATTAAGACAAATACACAGACAAAAACACATCAATTCCAATCTCTATCTCTTTCATTTTGGACTGACTGGACAATCTATTATACATTTCTGGCCTATGTCCATAATTCAGCTGCATCTGCAACAGGCGATGCCCTGTCAGTGTTTGCATGTAAATAGCACTTTATTTCATCAGTTACTACCACATAAGTGTCACCAATTGTCATCCAATCTTCATCTTAAAAGAGATCCAGAAATAGCTGAGATATAATGAAGACTTTTTTATGAATGAATACATTTTGTGAATGGTTCACTAAGCAGGGACAAACCCATAACTCTAACAGGATCAGTGGTGTGCATTATTCAGAGGACTACAAAGACCATTCATGCCACATATTATATTCTATTTATAGAATTAAGCACGTGCAGTTACAATGTTTGCATTTGTCCACTTCATTTGAATTTTTTCACACAGTTTCAATCGTATAAATTATATTAAATGTATCTATTCTGCATCTCTTCACAGAGAAAATTTTAGTCATGAAGATCTATGGGCATCACATTTTGTCTTTAAATACCTACTGACTGGTGCCCACCACGATCCATGAATCACAGGGGGAAAGAAAGGACATTCATTCATGCAAAAATTAGCCAGAGGCTTGAAACTTCCTTCTCCTTCAAAAAAAGTTGACCTGTTAACATCAAAGACGAGGTGAGAGCGCCGGAGGGCCAGATATAAAAGGAGGGCAAAAAAAATCTCATCAGCACCATCCTGGCATAAATCAGACGTGATAAGCTGCTGACAATTTGCTCCTGTATTTATAGTTGTTGTATTATTACATATAATTCTTAGACCTACTTGGCTGGAGGACAGAGAAGTTGTCTTTGAAACATTTCTTTCTCCAGGATTTTGTGGAACACCATTCTGTTTGTTGTCTAAAGAAAATAACATGCTTTATTCATAACAGACCATGGGTTGAAGTCTGCCTTTTTCTCCAGGAAAATGAGTGCCTAAGCATGTAGAAGAGGATGTTCAAGCTTCACACATGTCACCAAGGCATGCATATAGCAGGCTTTGGATAGATTCGCCACTGTGGTAACTATCATGGGTAACAGCTTCACATGACATGATTTCTCAGAGTGGAATCAATAAAAGGGACTGTCTGTCCAAGTTAACCCTAAGCCTGCTCATGCAAAACAAAAAATCCACATGACTGAGCTGTTAGCTGATAGGCTTAGGCACTTTTGTCTATTACAGTCACTACTTCCTGTTTCCATGGCGAAAGGGAAATGAGCGTCCCTTGGCAAACAGAGTTTAGCTGGATGACAGTTGAGGTCAGAGCCTTTATTGATCTGCTGTGGTTGGGGCAGAAACACCATTTGGCCCTGTGCGATGCCTCACAGACGCCTGCTGCTCTCAAACTACCGTCTGCTCCGCGTGGTATCTCACACTTTGAGAAGGACACGTCAGAAGATAAATGGCATTATCTGTTTGTTTGTTTTTTTGCAGGCTATAGGGACATCAAAAAGGGGGCTTCACTTTGCTCTTTCAGAAGTTTGTGACAAAAGATGACAAACGGTATTCCTGTGTTTCTTTGGCAGGTATTACCCATCTCTCAGGAGCCAGGCCACATTAGTGTTGCAGGTGAGCAGGAAACACAGCTGTGGTCTCCCGGAAGTGCACACCCTCTCCGTTCAGGTGACGCGGGTGACACAGTTTAGATGCACCCCAAAAACCTGGCTGGGTTCCTAGAACCAGCAGGGCGTAGAGGGGTGAGTCCTTGAGATATCATTCCTGCCACATCGGCTGTGTGTGTGTGTGTGTGTGTGTGTGTGTGTGTGCTGCAGTGGCTCCATGCTGGATGTTGGAACCAGACGGAACTGGTTAGTTTCTGGTGTCATGGCAACTTACAGAGGTCATCCCTCAATTTGGTATTCAGCAGCACTGTGGGCTTATCGCGGTGACATCATCGGGTACGCCCTGGACTCTGTTAAGTCGGGGCCTTCACCGAGTTGCCCCACAACTTTGTGAAAGTAATGATGAAATGATGAGAAGATTTGTCTGTCTCCTTCATCTACAGCTAGCGCTTGTTTCTATATGTTTTTGCAGGATTTGCAGGTCTAGTTTCCATTCTATCAATATTATAATTATTTCAAATTGATAAGTGCAAATACAACCATCAGTGTAATATGACTGTATAGCCACCAACAAAGTAAGAAAGACTGAGCTTACTAGACCTCTGTAGCTCCTCCCCTCTCCTTGAGGCTAGCAGCTCGAAGCTACTTTATCTCACATTAGCATAACACACCCAAATCAATTTTAAGCTAAATTGGTGGAGTATACAGTTTTAAAGGAAAAGCTTGATGTTTTGAGAAATATGTTTACAAGTATTGCTTTATTATGAGATGAATACAAGTTTGAAAATAAATATCGTGCTCATGTCTAAATATGAAGCTACTGGCAGCAGTCAGTTAGCGTAGCTTTGCACAAAGCTTGGATACAAGGGGAACCTCTAAAGCTCACACATTTTAAATCTTGTTTGTTTGAATCACAGAAAAACAAAGTGTTGAAACAACACATGGTTTTAAGGGGCATTACAGCCTACTGGACAATATCTTAGCCGTGCCCAGTAACTTACTGAAGTAACACCTTTGTACAAATTTAAAGAAAAAGAGCCAAAGTTGATGTTTTCCAGTTGTTGTTGTGGGCTAAGCTAAGTTAACAGTAATGGTCGTAGGCTCGTATTTAGCAGATCGATATGAGACATACACACAGAAAGAGAAAGAGAGAGGAGCAGAAAACCAACTTTTGCCAAACCTCTGCAGCTTCAGGTGTCATCCAGCATCTCGGGTCGAGCCTGAGAAATCCTCTTTGAAGCTTTGGTGCAACTCCAATAATGAGGGGGCTGAGCGCGGGGCCCCATACGTGAGGGGCATCCAGGGCCCCTATTGATCCCCCGTTAATTAGTCCATAGGTGCACATTGGCACATAATTAGACTGATACTGATCTTAATGAATGCAGACAGCCACTAATTCCTCTCAGGAATTGTTCACTGCAGGAAGGATGTAGAATTTGGTCAATCAGACGTTATCCTGTTTTGGTAAAATTATGCTTTTTATAGATATAGTTTACACAGATAACAGCTGCACAGGATGCATATGTATAGCACATCACTGTCTTTTAATGCCATTTAATGAGCACTGATCAATCTTTGTAAAAATGTTGCTTATAAAACGAAAACAAGCCACCCTCATAACGTATCCTTCACATGCTTTATCAAAGACAAGAGGGCTTTTAGCCACTAAGTGCTACTCAACTTGACGCCGACTGATTTGATGGCAATGGACCATGGGGAATGAAAGAACAAAAAAAAGAACAAAAAAACCCAATACGGATAGAAATTGTTCAACAAAATATGCGTTCTGACAAGTGTCAAATTGACCGTTTCAGGGATGCACTGAGGACACAGAGGACGTGCTGTCGTCTCCCTCGTCATGCCCTGCTGATGTTTCATGACGGATTTTGTAGTCATTCGGATATTTTATCTGTCTGTTGAACTTCAACTACTTACTACCTAAGTGTTGATTGGGAGATGCAAGTCAGGATATATAGGACTGTTTCAAATCAGTGACACAGAGAGCAAGTCTTCCTTTGGTTTCTTTTCACGCTCATCGCCATTTTTACATTTTAAATTTATTCTGCTGGAGTCTCTGAAGCTTTCACATTTCTCCCCCTTTCTATCTCTCTAATTAGGCAATCCATTAGTCCATTTCTGACCTTACTTACACTTGATTGCCATTAGCACCTGCAACAGGTGATGCCATTTGACTATTTGCATGCACTCTTTTGTATGATATATTGAGTGCAGAGCATTGCACCCTGAAGAGGATGATATTCCAAGACGACCACCAGGGAATAGTGACTTTGCTCTTGTGCCATTCAACAGGAGCTACTCCTCCTGTATCAGTCAATGTTGTTGAATGAGACAGAGGAGCGGTGCTCATTAGCAAAAGGGCAGGAGTCACCTTGCTCCACTCATCTTCAGGGCCACTGTCACTTATCGCTAACAGAGTGTCAGTGTGTCACTGGCATGCTAAGCATATGATCATCAGAGCAGAGGATCGGTGACGGTGATACGTAGTCCTTCTCGTGCTCTCATGACTGTGTCCCTCAAAGTGATTCCTGTCAGCCCAGTTTGCTTTGTTCTCCAAAAAGTTGTCTGATCAATGCTGTGATTGTATGTCGGTCACGCACCCCACAACCCTTTGGCCTGACATGATGCAACAGTCACTAATTGCAAGCTACATTCACACAACCACTCTTGTAGCATGACAGACGCCGAAGCATCAGGATCCCTGGGGACATTCTTGAGCTATAAATAATATGGATCACATACATCTATGCAGGGACCCTCAAGGAACGGTATGCTCGCTTTGATATGTAAATGTAATCCTTGCTTTCCCCTCCTCTGTGCCCTAGAGTTTGAGTAAGTGAAACAATTTAGAAGAATTTCACAAATCGTCAGGTTTAGACTACTTAAACACCCGAGATTCCTTAAATAACATTTGATCTTAAACTTCATCATTTGACAATTAATACTGAAGTTGTTAGTCTGTACGTTCGGCTAATTTGACTATGAACTGCCAACACTGATTTGCATTTAAGAGCCAATCGTGAGCATTAGTAAGTGGTGTACAGAACGTCGAAAACCTAATGAAAAATGGCATTCATACAGCATTACAATTACAAATACAAAGTTTAGTTATGCATGTGTTGATTGCCTATAAGCAGAATGTGTCAGTGTGCATTTGCAAGGCAACATGAGGCCCTGAACAGAAATCGTGACAGCGGGCTCTCAACGCGTGTCAAAGTGCGTCAGCAAAGAGCGGCCCTGGACACAAATGGACACTTTAAAGTATAATTGTTAAGTGCCTCCAAAGAACAGCTTCCAATATAAAAACGAAATTGAACTGCCTTAGCTGCATGTGACACTGAATGAGTGTCAAAAGGTCTGACTAAAACTGTAGGTGGTGAACTTGCAAAGCTCAGCTTGAATGTATGGAAGTGCTGCCTCTCAGAAACCGCTTTTGTAAACTATCTAATGCATGTGCACAAAGAAGCGAAACCTTGTGTAAGGAGCATAAAACCTGCACCCCTGAGAAATGAAAAGATCTGAACATCAATGAACCTTTATGGGGAGTTTGGGATCTCAGCGTGCAAAGCAAATTTCCACCTTCTTCATCCTTCAAAGAGGGATTTTCTTCTATTCAATAAACACACTTTCAGACCGTGACAGCATCTAAAGAAGGTTTGAATCTGTTTTCAAAGCAAAGTGTGATGCTGCTCCCCTGTTTGGTATTATTTGGTGTTTCTGTTATTTTGGCCACACTTGCTCAGGCTCTGAGTTTAGATGTGAGGTGATGGCTTTTTTGAAATGTGGTACTCCTGCTGCCAGTGAAGAATGCCGTAAAAATGAATTGTGATCAAGATGGCAGAAGTCTGTAATTCTCTGAGGAAAAAATGGGTCTTTCATTTCCATTATATGAAGTCACTTCAAATGACCGAAGGTCTGTTACGAGATTACCACACACACACACACGCTCACACATTTACTTTTTCACTCCAACAAGCACCTCACAGTGTAAACAAACATCACCATGTACAAATAAAGAATGAGGTCATCAGTGAGGTTGACAACGTGAAGTACTAAGGAATCATCTTAGACTCACATCTAAGATTTGATAAACAAGTGCGTAAAATCAGCAAAAAAGTTAAATAAAATCTTAACTGCTTCAGATTCATCAGAAAGTATCTGCCCTTCAGTACAGCCCAGCTTTACATGCATGCCATGATATTCTCACACCTATCATGCATCACTAGCTGGTCACAAGCCTCACAAACAACTATACAACCCATCATATCACAGTATAACCAGACATAAAAAAATATGGACAGAAAACTAATGAGGTGGCACCACTGTCAGAGCTCGAAAAAACACTATGTTCAGCTTTATAAACTATTCCACCTTAAAGCCTATTTTTAAATGTGATGTCCATATCAAATAAAGTCAAGTCATGTGTGCTAATTATCTAGTTTTAAATTCAATTGTTTTTCTCAAGAATTCTCTGGAACACAGATTTATGGATAGTTTACGTTCAAGTTTCATTAGCTCGTTGCCTCTGCACACGGTGTCAGTAGAAGGTAATGCAGAGCGACAGCCACAAGGCCTCAACTCAAATATAACCTGATGATTCCGTGTCACAGCTGATGTAGAACAGATAACGGATGCCGGATCATCCTGTGATTCTTTTCATGCAGTTATAGGCGAGGAGGAGGGAGTGCAACAAAGCAGCGTCTTGACTCTAATCGTGTGAATCACCTCCGGCTATGTACAACCTACTTGTGGTTAGTTAGGCTCCTATTCATTCTGCCCGGTTTGAAAGCCATTGCCAACCCAAGTTAAACTAAACTACGTCCACCCCGTTGCTCATTGTTATATCACACAACTCATTCAGGCAGATGGCTGCATATACACAGTCTCAGCTCAGCTTGCTTTCTGCTGGAGGTTTATGAGTGTATTCACTGTTGTGAGCATGATAGAAACACATACCCATGGATACATGCACGAGTACTGGGATAAAAAAGAAAAAGGAGTGCACAGTGGAGAGTGATGGCTTCCAGCTCAATGCAGAGAAAGAGATTGGTGTTGTGCCATTATCCAAATCCCTCATCTAATTAATGTTTACATAACTGTGGCTGATGTAATTCATAATTCCATGATGAGAGGTCAAGGAGCTTGGGGAAGCCCACCTGAGTTGCCAATCGTCTGTGTGGGAGTTGCATGCACAGCCCAGTGAACTGGACACATCAGGACGGATTGAGAGGAGAAAAAACACACACACACACACACACACACACACACACACACACACACACACACACACACACACACACACACACACACACACACACACACACTAATTACAAAACACAGCTTGCAAACAGCGTTCACAGAGCAGTTCAGTAATCAAATTAAAAGTTTGTGGAGAACTTGTTGATCACAAGCTTTTGGCTATGACCATTGAATACCTTCTCACCGCACACTGATTAGTATGTAAAAGTAGAGAAAAAAAATTAGCTATCGAAGTACTCAAATGTCATGACCCAAGCTTAAATTAATTTCTTCTATTTACAGTATTCGGCAGCAGAACCAGATCTAATAACCCGCAGCCATCACACAGCACTTAGTGAGTTTTTAAAAGGCGCTGTAATTTATTTGTTAAGGTGAACTGTGAGGTGGAAAAAAAGATCCGGCATGGCAAAGATGCAATTTTTGGATACTGGAGAGGCTTTTCTAAAGATTACGAAGATGGTACAATGTGAACCTTATAACAAAGAAGAGCATTATTACATGACCGGGCGTCTCCTCTGGGCTCAGACACAGCGGTGCTTAAACATATCAGGATGCAACGTCTTTCACAAGGTCACTATGCTTGGCAGCATAACAAGTGCCTGGCAGCTGCAATTGAGAGCATTCAAACAGAAAAAAATGTTTTACCTAGAAGCCACTTACTTTAGAGTAAAGAGTTTTTACTTATTTACCTAAAGTTAAGGTAGCTAGGACATTGGGACATCCATGGGAAATCCTCGTGAAAAACGGAGATAAAAACTATAAATTATCATAGAGATGTATACCATATCATCACTGTGCTGTGTGCCGTGAGCAAGGAGTCTGACTGATACGTCGGCTTGAGAAAGCTGATATTGCCTGTAGCTTTTACCCCGCAGATGAGTAGGAATAACAAGAAATCACACGTTAGAAATGTCCGATATGCTGAGATAAATGAGAAAATGGGTCGCAAGTCTTATGATATGACACCAATTCACTCTATTGCAGAATCCCTGGTGCTGGCCTGTAGTTTTTTTTATTTTGTTTGGATTAACAAACAAATTACAACTAAATTAAATAGTGAGCTTCACAACTGTTTTCTTATTTCCCCAAAAGTTAAACTTTTCCTTTAGGGTTCCTCATCCATAAGGATACGGTTACACCAGATCCTCTGATGCTAAATGAATAAAAAAAGGAGGGGGGGGGGGGGGGGGGGGGGGGGGGCGCAGTTCCTCTCTTCTGTCTGACAGCTGCCTCTCTATTTAGTTCATCCCAAGAAACAATGCCTCTCTTGAGTCCTCCTGTCAATCAGCTTGATGAATTTACTAGACGAGTCTGACTATCTGCCATCCATCCTCACTTCTTCCTCCTCTCGTCTCTGTGTCTTTTCTGTATCTCTAATCATGAGCGCCCATACTGAATATTCACACTTCCTCCTCTCTGGAGGGTTAAGCCTAATGTTGAAAGGCTTCCGACAGAAGAGCACTCCAGATTAATGTGTGTATCTCTGCTGATTGATTCATAACATTAGTTTTATTCCACTAATTCAGTTGATTAATGCCAAGCTCAGGAACCTTTTAAATTACAAATACTCAATCGAATGAATCTCACAGAACAAAGTTCAGTCCAGCAATGATCCTCAAACTAGTTTATTCATTTCCTTAGCTGTGCCACTCGGAGTATTGCATCATAAATTGTATTTGTTCTGTCTTTCTGAGATATCTTCTTCTCTTGTGCTGAGTTGCTTCTGAGCGTGCAGCGGTCTGGTGTAATTGTTTAATTTCAGATTTTGACCTGGAGCCACGATGTGATCGGTGCCTGTTAGCTCCCTGCTTATGTTTCAGAGAGAAACCAAGGAGGGAAAATAGGCACAAACTATTTAGAAAAGAATAATGTTTGGGAACTCACTGTAGAAAAGCCACGGTCATCATCTGATCTTTACCGCTAAGACAGAGAAAAGAAAACTATAAGGATGAGTCAGATGATTGACTCACGGGTGAAATATAGACAGATAATGAGGTCAGTTATTATGTTTGTATGGGACAGACACTCATCTAATTATCTTCTGATGTCATAAAGACTGTGTTTTTGTGGTCAGCTTCGTCCCTTTTTCTGAACAAGGGCTATCAAGATATTCTTTGACCCCACTCCGTCACAATATATATAACACAGCCCAGCCCAGTTATTGTTTTCCTCATTAGACTGTTTTAAATGCACTCTGAAAAACAACTATGCATCTCTTCTTGCGCAAACACAGCTGATTTCACAGCATCTTCACTGGCTTGCATCCTGTCTAACGTGGTCGGCATCCATTATGTGTGCCATGGGGCAAATACCCAGTGCGATCATCTGAGAGGACTCTGAGGGTTTTGCTGACATGGCTTTAGGAGCTTCCACACATTCAGAGCCAGGGCATGGCTTTCCTGGAAACACGTTTCTTATAGACAAAAGACAAAAAGTGAAATGATGTGATGGATGTCAAACGTGCCTTTTGACATGTGTTGACTAAACTGGTCACTGCTGTTGAATTGATAGATGTGCATTTCTATTATGACGCAGTCTCGGCTATCCTCATGCTGAACCGTAACTTATTGTGACTGCATTTGTCACAAAAAAAAAGAGAAAGTTGCAGCTGACATGCTTGGTTGAAGAAAGAAGGAAAGGACCACATTTCCTCTCATTAGAGCTTGACTTGGCAATAAATACATCCCACATCTAAAACTCTATCTGCTCTTCAAACAAAGCATATCACTAGGAACAATTTTGCGACACACTTTAGAATATTAAATAAGAGAAGAAATTGGTTCCTATAAAAGGAGCATTTCAATCTGTATAACGGCAACTTTGATTGGTCTGATGGTCTTATTTTGGATCTTAAACCAGATTAAAAGTCCTTACAGTTATATCTGGGTTAACAGATGAGGCAGACCAAAGAGACAGACATCCACATAGACAGGAAGAAACTTGTTCAACCATTAATGCCTTTATGCTACATGGAATGAGTGGCTGCATTGAAACAAAAACAGATTTCTTTGGGTCCTTGACGCTCAGAGGCAAACCAAGTTTATAATACAGAAAAACATGTTTCTCTGGCTGTCTTCTGTCAGGACCTGCATGCTAACTGTCAATGTTGATGCATATGATGTTTGTCAATCATTCTATACTAAGGCCTGGAGTTACTTTGTTGTCCCGGAGCTGATTCTACTTTACGGGTGCATAAAGAAATGACAGATTCTTATCAGTTATAAATGATTCAAACCGTAAGTCTTGAGACGACACGGGGAAGAATCAACATTGTCTGTTTGGATTAAGGTGCCCCTAAGAGCCAATTATGTTCAAAGTGTGTTATCAAAGAGCAAAGAAAACTGGATTTCAATTTGGACTGAATAACTTTGCCCTAGATTCTTCTTGAAATGGCAATTTTTCTGAACATTATGAAGCAGCCGAACCTAAGAGTGAACATCTGCTGCCTCATGCATTTGAATAAAACGTTACTTGTCACGTATCACTGAAATAAAACATCACTTACTTTAATAACATGAAATCATCCACAGACACAGAATATGTAATTCCTAAAATGCTTCAATATATATCTCATTTCATGAACATAAAACATAAGGATAAAATAATGAAAAGGGATTTCTTTCCACAGTTGCAAGCATTCCAAATATCTTCAATACGCATTATATTGGCAATATGCAATCTATGAACGAGCAAAGTCATTGTAACCTAGTCGACAACCCAGAACATTTCATTTGGACTAAATAGTGAGATACACTTCCTGCGCCAGTGCTGAATAAGGGTGCAGATTATTCATTTTATAGTTAAAGTTCGGCAAATATTTTGTATTTTAAACACCTGAGACTCTGTGTCTTTGTCCTGTGAAGTTGTTTAAAACCACAAGATGTTATAGTCCTGTCCCTTTTATTCTTTTCCACACCAATATATATATATATATATATATATATATATATATATATATATATATATATATATATCCAACAGACACCACCCTGGTGCTGTAAACGGTAACTAGCACACCAAAAGTCTGTTATATAGCCCTAAAAAGATGCAACATTTACACCAACATTTATAACCCAACATTTGTTGGAGTAACCTTTGCTAAAAAAAACAACGCAGCTGTTCTCTGATTTTTTAAAAGGCTTTTATAAAGATGGAACTATGTTTTGACCTGTTTTACAAGATTTACAGCTTCAGAGGAACAAATAGGCTCGAGGCTGACTGCCGTAGAAGTAGAGACGTCAGAAAGTAATGAAAGATGTTGGTTTGGGGTTTTTTACAGGATTTGTTGAAAATAAGACCTATAATATAATGGATTTGGTACATTTTGCATAGAAAGCTGGTTCGATAAGTAACCTCTATCCAATTTAAAGGTAAGCTTTTGTAAATTAAAGTGATTGGGTTGTTAAGTCTCCTAATTGTCTCCTAATTGACCTGGAAAATCCACCCATAGTGGTGAACAAATAGAAAGCTTTTGTAAATTAAAGTGATTGGGTTGTTAAGTCTCCTAATTGTCTCCTAATTGACCTGGAAAATCCACCCATAGTGGTGAACAAATAGAAAAAGTAAGTTAGAAAAAGATTAAATATTGTCTTTAGAGACGTTATTTTCCTTTCTCGACCCCTGTGTGAGGAGATTGGCATCCACTATGTGAGCAAGCATTAGGGGAGCCGCTGAGTTAATACCTCCAGAGCTACACATGCTAGATTCATACAGCCAGAACGGCCCCTGGGGGGTTTTCTGCACTATGGACAGCTTTGCTTCACACGTTCTCATGTCGGCCGCACACACACTGTTGAGCATGCAAACCGTTGGAGAAGCTCAGTAAAGCCAGCTGTCTTACATTTCATTTTTCAAAAGGTTATCATCTTATCAAAGCGCTTTAGAAGATGGTTCTAATTTATCATTTCAAATGTCTTGTTTGATAAATGCATCAAGACATATTCAAAACAGCTCCGTTTTCAAAAGCAGCTGAGTTGCACTGAAGAATACTTGAACATCAAGTAAACCGGAGGGGATCCTGGTCAGCAGCTTTCATGCTGCATTATTAATGAGTCTGTTTAGCCTTAATTAAACTGCTATGACTGAACATTATCATACATTTAGATATCTAGTGGGCAGGTTGTATGAAAGCTTTGTGTAGTGTAGTTTTGTTGTCAATTGTAAAACCAGAAATGATATTTCTGTAAAATTTGTTCCATCTCCTTTTTCTTGAGATGAAAGGCCAAGCTCCCACTTCTATTAGAGAGGTGTTTTTATAACAGGTTATATAAGCGGACTATAAACCAGAAGGACACCTGAGCTCCAGTGCGGAGGTCAGGTGGTGGTCTAAGTGTGCAGACCCAGCGATCAGCACCAGAATACCCGTTCAACAGTGACCTTGTTTATCAAAATGAGTTTGTCAAAGTCGAGCACAACACCGGAAGTATTAGGCAAAACACAGCTCAATCCGCTGGGGAAAGATGTCCAATTATTTAGGAAGGGACAGTTCGTGGAGAAGCACAGATCACAATTAGAAAGGCAAATGATCAATTAAACGAATCCGTTGCCATGGAGAGTTTGTCTGACAGTGGTTGTGTGAAATCTTTTCTCAGAAGCACTTTGAAATGTCAGGTATGGAGATGAACCTCTACTCTATCATGTCCAGATTTTCATCTACTCATTTTTTTGGTGTGTATTTTCTACCTGCGGACACAGACTCATTAAAGTTTTTTTTCGAATCTAATCGCCTGAGAGACTCGGCCTAATTGAGGAAACAAAAGGATAATGATGAAAGCTTCAGTCTTTTCCGGCCTGCGTGGCGTCACAGGAGAGGATTTCATTCCCAGTGATCTGTGTGGGGACAGTGATTGGAAAATGAGGTGACATGAGTTGACCACGAGCAGTCACTCTCTCATCTGGCAGTGTTTTCTATTTGTGTCAGCCAACATGTGTTTCTCATGATGGGACCTGACACCGTCCCCTGAAGCAGCACGGCGCACGAAGAGTGGCAAAGTGCAGAGGCTATGAGAAACAATGGAGAAAATAAAAAAATCACATATTATCCTTAGACATTTTAGGTGGTCAGAGTGGGATTCACTCTGCACCTGAAATGTCTAAAGATAATATGTGATTTTTTTTAAAGATGGCATATGCTGAAGAAAAATCTGCCTTGTACTTCATGACTACATTTACAAAATCTGATTTTCTCCTCTCCTGTCTCTTAAATTAGTATTAGTATTATTTTCCGTGAGTGCACAGTAGTGCTAAGTTACTTTGACTTCCCTATACACTAAAGTAATTCCCCCCCCCCCCCCCCCCCCCTGGCTGAATGTCTGGGTGAAATGGATTTATTAGTAAGGAATAATGGGAAGGTTTTTCCCACATTGTGTAAGGTGACTTAACAAATATATGGAGTATATGCTTCAGTGGAAAAGGGCCAACTTTGAAAGAGTTTCCACAGACAGTGGTGTTAGTAATGCTATTGTATTGCACACAAGCTGAACTAAGTGTGAAACAGACAAGAGAGAGTTCTACTTTTTATCATCAAACTGTTTAAGATTCTAATGGCTGGTATGGGATTAAGCTCTCATCTTGAAAAGGTGGCTTGGCGGTGGGCCCCTCCGAAGCGAGATGTCCGAGGCCCCCAGTGGCAGAGGTAGTGACGTAGGTGCATCAGCAATGAATCACTGGCAGTCAATGCCTCCTGTCTCAGCCTGAGCTGTTTGCACACACAGGTCAGCTGGGAACCTGCTGTGGAATCATTAGTGTGATGCAATATGCAGAAACAAAGTCAGTCTTATAGATTCCCCCAAAATATACCTGTTGTACCGGCAACTATTTGATGCATTTCCAATATGTTGAGTCTCTTCATTATTTATCATAGCTGTATTGTGGCACTGCCACTGTTGCAGAGTCGATCAAAAGAATAGTCACTGTAGTTTTTTGTTGGATAAGGAATATTTGTGTCATGCAAAACACATTTAAATCAGATTCTGCACATATGTGACTGAGATACAGAAAAATAAAAAATAATAATTGAAAACTTATCTTGACTTAATACTCTTTTTCTTCACTTTTGAACATTCTCCTCTCAAGTGAAAATGCCGGCAGGTGTGGCACCTATAGGCCTATTCTGAAAGCACAGAAGTAGACGCTGGTGCACGCGCGCGCACACTTACTTATGACTCATCTCATCTAAACTAAAGCACTTTGTCAGAGGCGTCCCTTCACGTTACACCCATGCAAGCACGCGCAGACTCGATCTCAGTTTGGAGCGTGACACTTGTAGTGAGGGCGGCTATATAAGTCCATTCAGCATCTACTCTTTAAGTAACTGTATACTTGTTTCTTCAAAGTGAAGGAGGGAGGCATCTCGCCAACTACCTGGCAACCTACACGGCTACTGGACCTCCTCTAAAGATTGAAGGTATGAAGAGCTTTTTTTCTGCGTGCATTATTTGGAATTTTCTCATTTTCTCGGCAGGACTTAATTTATCAAGTGGGGTTTATCCTTCGTGATAGCCTTATATGTTCAAACTTGATTTTGTTGTATAGAGCCGGAAACAAGTATAGCAGGCAATAATAATTCAACTTTCACTGTTTATCCATCACTGACCAATCTCTCTTTCCGGACCAATTAACCAAGACTATTTCGTATAACTACTGAAGATTTAAGTGTATCACAAAATCCCTCAAAACATAAATAAGCAGCAACACTTTTCTTTATAGTTACAACAGTCACACTAATGCCATGCCGGTTTTATGTGCGTACATTCCTCATTACGCTGCACATTTTACACTACAGTTGGGATTTAAAAATAATCCAAGCTTTTTGATTTTCTTCTCAGATTCCTGTTGATATCCTGACATGAAGCTCAATTTACTTGGTACCACCGTGATTCTGCTAGTTGCCTTCTTACCGCTCTACGAATGTCGGGCTATTGAGAGCCCTGGCGGTGCCCTGCGCGTCCCAGCTCCCCAAACCCAAAACTCCCAGCAGCAGCAGCAGCAGCAGTCTGGCCCCATCCTGGAGCGACTGGGAGAGGAGTATTTCATCCGACTGGGCAGCGGGGACACTAACTCTTTCCCATCGTCGTCCATGTATCCCGGCGGATCACCTGGCATCTACAACAGAGCATTGCAACTCCAGCTGACGCGGCGTCTTTTACAAGGGAAAGTTGGAAACATCAGGGCGCTCATAAGCGGCTTCGGAGACCGCGGGGACGAGTCGATGGAGAGGGGAAGGAGGTCCGAGGACCCGCCGATATCCCTGGACCTGACCTTCCACCTGCTGCGGGAGATGATGGAGATGTCCAAGGCGGAACAGCTGGCCCAGCAAGCGCAAAATAACAGAAGAATGATGGAGCTCTTTGGGAAATGAAGACCTCTTTCCATCCGCCAAAGATCTCCCTTCTCTTTCTTTTCTTTTCTTTTCTTTTTGTTGTTGTTGCATTTTTTCCATCAGCACAACACATGCTCTGTACAATATAGTGCTGCTTTATCACTCTTATTATTTATAGCTTTAAACTCAAACTATGGAGCGTACATGGGCTTGACTTATAATGATCCGATTGTACCTTGCCATTTTAATGTTGGTGTCAAATATGCAGAATCACACGTTCTTCATATTTGAGATTAAATACTTTTGGTTGAGACATGAAATACTGCATTGAAAAAAAAGTGGCGTTTTGTTTTAAATTATGAATCCTTGTATTTATGATATTTATGTTTGTTAATAAACTTATGTGCAACCAGTCATTTTCTGTTGTGCAAGAGAACATCTATCTATATTTTTTAATAAAAAATTAAAAGCAATGCTTACACTTCTCTGTGGATATCCTTACATATAAATTAATAATAACTCCCATGTAAATTAACTATTACCAGCTACTTTAATCACTAATTTAACATACACTTTCCTAATGTTTCTGGACATATAGAGTTGTAATTTTACAAAGGAGCTATTGAATATAAGTTGACTGTAGGTTGAGAGAGCAAAAATGGCCTCTTGAGTCTTGCCTCCACAAATATTGATTCTAACTGAATATAAAAACCCTATATGGTGTAACCATGGCATTGCTCTGGAGCCAAGTCGTGGGTTAGCGCCGTGCCTCCTCTCTGACACATGAAAAGAGCTGCAACAACAACAAATTTACCAAAGATGTTTCTCAGGGTGCTGTAAGAGCGCCGGCAGTCATGCAGGTGAAGAACACCCATATAGCATTCTTTCTCCTAAACCCTTAATCCTCAAGAAGAAATTCTCATTATAGCAGCAAAAGACAACCACTGACAGCTGAAAGATGCACCACTGATAGCTAATGAGTGTGAAAGTCATCGTGTGTGTGCTTACTCGTGTGTGTGTGTGTGTGTGTGTCTGTGCTGATCCTTGACCCATAGTGTAACTAAACAAGAGCTGTGGGTGTGAGTCATCCCATTCTGTTTGGCCCACTTAGCTACTTGGGGCTTAGTGCTGCATTGAGCCCATTTGTAAAGGATCCAACTCACTGAGAGACGCTGTACAATAATTAGATGTGTCTCAGTGGTGGACTACCTCAATAGTGGAGTCACAGCAAGACGAGGCATCAAATAGATAACTGAAGGTTTGAGGCACGCTGCAGTCTGATGTGTACAGTAGGTCGTAGGCAGGAGTGGTAACACATCCACACTGTAGAGAAATTGCACTAATGCCTTATCTAGATGGATTGCCGTTGCCAAAAATAATTGACATGGAAATTGAAGAAGAGATAAAGGATGGGAGAAAGAGAAAAATATGTCATTTTCTTAGTACATGCGTATATACACACAGACACACAGGGGTGTTACATAAAACAATGTCATTGGTGATTCAGTCCAGGGGAGGCCGGAAGTACAGGGATACCAACAGTTGTATTTTTGCTCATCCAAAATTTGAGAAACATACTTTAGGCGTTTGTACAATTCAGTTTTAATGATAATTGTAATATATAATACACTGTTACATGTCAAAATGTGATGTTTTTCCATGTAGGAAAGTATACCTGGGTTATACAATAAAGCATACAACACATTACACGAGCCGTTAAGTGTATGACATACTGAAATGTCACAGTGAGAGTTTTTTACTCTGCTATCCTACTCATAAAGTTATACCAGTCATTAAAAAAAAGTACGACCGGAAGGGAAACCCGAGGCCCTCTTGTCATGCTCGCTAATGATGTAGTTTAAGCAGGGAATCCCAAAAGGTCAGCAACATAAAAAAAATGATCAATTCTGGAAATAACCACCCATAGCCTTGCTTGTCATTCAATACGTCAAAAAAAGCAAGAAGTCGCCAAAATGTGTTTAACCAGACCTAAAAATGTGAGATCAGTCAGCGTGCAGGGATGCACTCTAACATAATCACAATATAAGAGAGAGAGAAGGGAATTGAAACTTCTGTCTCTTCCTTTAGATCTACCTCTGCAACTCAGAGTTTCCCTTCGGCACAGATCTAAATCTGTCTCGTGTTCCCCAATCTGGGGGAAAAGTATCACAACTGATCTGAAATCAAAATCTAGGAGCAAAACTTATTGTGCTCCTGGAATTTTTTTTTTTCTTCGGGGCCAGCGGCTGACAGCTAGGACGAGGTCGCGCTCTTGGCTGCGCTTGGGGAGGAGTTACTCTGCTGCGGGGCAGAAGGTTGGACGGAGGCGGCTGTAACAGCACTGCTGCCTCCCGAAACAGTCTGGGCCCCCTCGCCTTCCTCTGTGTCTGCTTCTCCGTCATCATCCTCTTCATCCTCGTCTTCATCATCTGTAGATGCAAAAAAAAAAAAAAAGAGTTACTACAAGTCAGAGCTGTAAGCAGTACATTGCTGCCTCCACCCACTCGGTCCGTTCACCTTGGAGGAAGTCGAGGCTGCGCAGGGCCGTGCCCTCTTTCTTGAAGTCCACGGTGTAATGATCCATATTCTCGTAGCCGCGCTCAACTTTGTCCAAGTGGGCTGTACTGGATGCTTCTGCAAGCCTGAGTGCAAAAGGTGCAATTTGCATTATGAAAAAGAAAAAAATCCCCCTCCAGACAGTCAATGTAACACTTGTTATATATACAGTAATCCATCTGTAATGTTTAGCACGTTCCGTGAGTTATTTCGGGATGCAAGATAATGATTTGCAGCATTTCACAGAATCACGGTCGGCGGCTCCTCGAGAGCAGGTGTGACCTTGGGGTTTAGGTGCAGATGGACATTTGGTGAGTCATGCACAAGAGCAGGATTATAATCATGGATTGTCAATATGTTGTTACATACTATATACTATGTTTCCCCTATTGTTGGTGTATTCTGTGATGCATAGACTCACTTTTTGAGGAGAGGCTTTGTGTTCTGAAGGAGACATATACATATGAACAATATTGATAAATGTTACTATTTTCAATGGAGTTTGTACACACATTTTGAATCCCGTTTGGTATTGACTCTGACCTGTAGAAATAAAGCCATTTCCGGCTCCTCCATAGTCTGGATGCCCAACTCCACCACTTTACAGCTCTCCTCCAGGTGGTCTCCATACTTCCGGGTCAGGCCCCGGATATAGTTCACCTTCTCGTCCTGTTCGGCGGTCACCTTCTGACTCATCTCTCTCTTCTTCCCCTCCAGGATGGAGTAGAGCTGGTCAAACCTCTCACACACCAGCGTCTTCTGCTTCCGACCATTCTCCTATACATCCACGTGTACGAGACAGAAGAAGACACATTCATAACAATCATTCCTCGCAGTCTTATGGGTGAGAAGTGTATGTACATGCTACTCTAGGGTACAACAGAGTTAAGACGATTCAAGCTGCCCATCAGATACATGCAGGAAAGGACAGTGAAGCTCATTCTGCTTGTGCGTCCTGAGTGACACCACTGGGGGTGACACATGTGGGACTTGAGCCATTCCAGTTTTCCTCCTTAATATGTCCAACTGCGGCACATGAACCACAAGAAAGCTGTCTGCCTCCCCCGCCCCCTGTCAATTTACACTGCTCATTTTTAATGTCAATTGGCCAGAGGCAGAGCAAAGTGCACCGCTAAGTGCGTGTCGTAGAAAATGTGAAAAAGAGAGTGTAAGACAGACCGAGGCAGCAAGATATCAATTTCCCCACTCTCCACCTAAAGACAGATAAAAAGCAGACAGAGTGACGGAGACAAGGACACGTCGCGTCTGTTTGTGCGTCTGTGCAGGTGAGTGCAGGTGCATTAGTGTGTGCTCAGAGCGAGGCTTGCTGCGTGAGTGAGCGGCCAGTTGGACGCCGCTGACCTCTATGGCACGACAGCCCTCCTCCAGCTGACTGATGATGCCTTGCATCCTGTCGTTGTTACCAACCATCATGGCAATCCCGTCACTCAGCTCCGTCTGGAGGGGGGGCAAGGACGTGGCAGAGTAAGTGTGATTCAAATCTGGGACAAACTTTATTCCACGTGTGAATGTAATTCACGGTTAAAAAAAACGGTGTTTGTGTGAAACACAATCACATGTCTGTGAATATTACATTTCATTTAGCTGACGCTTTTATCCAAAGCGACTTACAATAAAATAAGTGCATTCAACCATGAGTACAAACTCAGAACAACGAGAATCAAGAAAGTACAATTTCTTCAATAAAGTCAAACTACAAAGTGCTATCAGTAAGTGCCATTTAAGTGCTACTAATATGATATGTCTAATAAGAATATGTCTGCTCCTCTCATGATGGACAGTATTTATGATCTCCGTGAGCATTTCAGGCCTCACCTTCTTTGACTGGTAGATGCTGGTGATGGGCGCCACCTCACAGTCTTTGTGCGCTCCAAATACTTTGCACATGGAGCATGTGGGCACACCGTGGGTCACACAGTAGATGTTGATCTTCTCTTCTTCGTGAACATCACACATGGGCGTTTCTTCCTTTCGCTCCGGCGCCGGCTTGCTGCTGTTGAGGTTTAGAGAAAACCGGATTATCTTCCCGTCAAGGCCGTACATTCCAGTGCATATTGATGTGACATGTAATGTCGGTTTGATAATGTCACAGGTACACATCTCGGTAGCTTATTGACGATCCATCAGTCCCGCCTTGCCGTGCACATTGGCTGTCAGCACTGTAATCGATACGTCACTATTACACTGCGTAGAAAACAGGTGTGGGTGCACTTGAATAGCGTTGTGTTTGATTTCTATGGATGTCTATCTTTTCTTCATAACGCATACTCACATTGTCAGGTCAATGTATCCCATAAAAACAATTCAAAATATCAGTTAATTATCCGTACAACATTTAACTTACAATAATGCCTCAAATTCTTGCTCCAGTGTGAGGTTGTTGAGTGTTGTGGATCTTAAGTCAGACAAGCCTTTTGGCAATACAGCCAACTACTCAGATCAGGGAAATCCTCTGTAGATAGACGACTAAAACCAGAAACCTGTCATCCAGCTGTCTGACTCAGAAGCCACCGGCCACATCAGCAACTTCTACACTTCTTGCCATCACACCACCAGTTCATCCTCGTTCTCTTCTACTATCATCTGCTCACTGCCCTTTGCCTGATCAACAAAGCTCTGGAGGTGAAACTGTGGTGACGTGATCACGAGTGACTTAGATTGTGTTCTTCTGTCAAGAGAAACTGAACAGAGCACATCTGTGTATCTGATCTGTTTCACCTGCTGGACTCCTGTTTGAACATGTCGATGATGTTCTCCACCAGCAGGTTCCTCTGCAGCCCGTAAACACCGTGCCTGTCCAGAACCACCTCGTGTCTGCAGGACGGGCATCGGAAGCGGCCGCCGGACGTCAGCGAGCCACCTCGTGTTGGCAGGTATGGGTTTGAGGCCTGTAAACGAGTACAATTCAAACCTCATATTTAGTATAATGGGACACTGTTTTAACTGATAAATCAATCTAGTTTGCAACAATGTATTAAATAATTTCACTCAATAGTAATAAAATGTGAATCTAATGAAATAGCAGTCCATAATACAAAAGTGAAACCGCGAAACCAAGAATAAAAACATTGAACTGCCCTGCTATCATCTGAAACCGGTTCACAGCTGTTCTGATGAAGGGACTAACACCTAACAAACTTCCCAAGCTGTCAATGTTTTCTGATGCTGGTAATGATCAATTATATGTAAATATTGTTTGTAAACATAGCCTTACTTGTTTAATTGTGATCAGTTGTGACACAAAAAGGCATCTTTTCTACAATACAATATACATATTATAAACATGTAATCTTTGCTGCCCAAACAGTTACTGGTTTGGCCTTGAATAAAGAATAAAGGGCAAGTTTATCCAAATCTCCATGGTTCACATGACATCGGCTGTTAGCTGGATATGCTTATTATAAACCAAAAGCAGTGTTCCTCAAGTTTAGAAATACTTTCCTCATAATGTTTTAACTATCTACTAAACTGATCAGTGGCAATTTTCTTCAGTTGCTTACCTGGAAAACATCGTTGGCACATTTTCTGCAGAGGTTGTGCTGGCAGGGCAAGATAACCACAGGCTTTGTAAACATTTCCAGGCATATGGGACAAATCAGCTGTTTCTCCAGGTTATCCATGGTGTTCATTTTAGACGAGCGCTTCTAGCAGGACGTAAAACAACAGCAAAGCCTACTTAGATAAAACCACACAAGCTGGGAACTTGAGAACAACAATCCGTTTCTTTGAGCTATCTTCTGTAGGCCCGAGTCAGGCTGGAGCCTAGGCCTGCAGCTCTCGTCCGAGCGGGTGTGGGCTCCTATCTAGCTGGTGTCAGTTCTGTTTTTAGCTGCTATTGCTGTCACGTCAAAGGTTGCCATTTTTGCCGTGCCCATATTTGAAAATGAGCAGGGGCAGTACTGAACAGCTGCCTTCCAAACTCACTAACATGCATCCTCTACACACTGTTATCAGAGGTGACTGTCTGTGCAGTGTGTGTTTGGGGAGTTAAAGGAGGTGGAGGCTTTACATCACATCTAGAAATCAGTTATTAATGACGTCCAGGCCACCATGAATATGTGGGTTTACGTAAAATGCAGCATCATCAACATGCTCCGAACAAGTGAATCTATATTTTGCCTGTAGTCCCTGAGTGCACAATAGATGATTGTCAATTTTATTCATGCTTTAGTTCTCAAAACACAATATTATGTTGAAACAATATCGTTAGATGGAAACAAGTTATATCTGAGCTATATAGTAAGTAACTTTATATCCTGAGAGGTCAATAAAACTAGGGCATAACGTTTGTACCCTGGTAATTGAACGTCAAAGCAGCAACTTTGTGCACCAAAGGGAAGATGTCCATGTCCATCAAAAGGTAGGTTACTTAACTTAAAACTTCGGTTACCTAACGTAAATACAAACACCAGGAAGGGGACTGTATATTTTTTAACAGCATTACATAATGGTGTCTTCTTTAATAGTTTTTGTTCAGTAATGTTAGCTAAGTTAGCTATTGGTTTGGAAAGCTAAAGTTGGCTTCACACCCATGAGAGTTGTATTCAACCTTTATTTTATTCCTTGGTCCATCATTAAAGTTACTAGTAAAGAAAATCAATGCAAACCAACCAGCCCCAACAATATTTGACTGTATATTTTAATTATAATTCGTAGAAACAGTTTTAAATAGAACAACAAAAAAGATTTGTAGGAAGAAAAAAAAAGTGTCCCTGGAGAATGCGGGCATCGATCCCGCTACTTCTCGCATGCTAAGCGAGCGCTCTACCATCTGAGCTAATTCCCCTTGAAAATATGACGGAAGGGATTTCCCATTTTCTACGAAGGGAGGCGCCTGTACTCAATGTCTGAGTATGTGGCGTATTTCTAGGCTATAAACTACAAACTATGATGAACAAATAATGCTGGTGTTTATATTGACATGTCTTTCCAAATGTATACAAATCAGCGTGTCATGGTTTAAGATGGCTCAGAAAGCCATACAACTAATCAACCTAATGAAATAAAAGAATGTCTGTTAAGTTTTCTATCGCCGAAAGAGGTAAGACAGTAGTGAATGAGCATATGGTATAACAAACTTGGTTATGTGGTGCCATTCCCAGAAAAGAAGTGCCTACAGTTGAACTTTTGTACACAAAAATGGAACAATGCACACGCAATTGAAGCTGACGTAGTAACAAAATACAATAGACTGCGTCACAAATAGAAATTCAGGATCATGTGTTGACATTCAAGAAACGTAATGACCCAAATCGTGACATGTCCCTTCGATAGCTCAGTTGGTAGAGCGGAGGACTGTAGTGGTTACATGGAAATCCTTAGGTCGCTGGTTCAAATCCGGCTCGAAGGAGGATATATTTTTTCATGGATCCTTGTTCCTCTTGATAGTCCTGGATTTAAGGGAACTTTGTGCTGACAGCGAATTACAGCTCCAATTTCCATCTTTTGCCAAGGTTTTCAACCAATCGCTCTGGTCCTTTTCCAAAATCTCCATCTTTTACCGACCAATTGGGAGGATTCTCTGTTTGCCCTAGACACACCAATGTTGCCGTGGATTTGGAATTTCATCCGCGAAGATAATAAGGTAAAAATTAGGGCAATTTTATGTTCATTTGGTCAATTAATTAGCTAGCTAACTACGCAAATTATATTTACGACAGAGATTTTTGATTCACATTCATCATTCACAATAAGACACTCCCCTATTTGTATGAGTTATTAAGAGATGTTTGACATATTCTCAACACTTGGTAAGCATTTGGGTTTAGAGAGACATGTTCCTGTCAAGGATCGAGGACCTTTGGATATACAGTTAGCAATGCCATACTCAAGAAAGCTGTTAGATTTGGACATATTTCTTAAATAATAGGATGGCCATTGTGTCTTCAGAATCCAGACAGGCAGCAGAGTCAATAGTAGCTTTCAATTTATCCTTTTTTCCTTTTTTTTATTGTTCCCCAGCTTATCGACCACATTTGATATGCCTCTGTAAATAGTGTGTGTTAGTTTGTTTGTGAATGTTAAGTCTTTCTAGCGTAATCTCTGTCATGAGTTATGTGTGTGCTCGCCAATAATAGAGGCTGGATGACAAGCACGAATGTAAATCATGCGCTAAATTCATACCGCCTTACTTAACTTGCAGTATACAGAGTTCACAGTCTGAAAAGTGACTCATGAATTAGCCAAGAAAGGAAGAAGGGAAACAATAAAGTGAATTATAAATAAATAATACAAATAATAATAATAATAATGAAATAAGAAACAAAGTAGAGAAATGAAATATTTGTTTGCTACAATGGTGTTCGGGCTGTTTTGATCTAAAACTTCTCCTCATCTGACAGTAATGAGTTAAGATCCTTGAAACGTTTTGTGGTTCCCAGCTTCATTGTGAGGATGACATTTTACAGCTTGATTATGGAGAAGAAAAAGCAGCAACTCTGAAAGTGTTTCATTGCACATGGTTCGTATTAATTAAAATAACATTAAATTAAATAATTAGATATTTTCTCAGAAGCACTTTGGGGTTCAGTGTCTTGCTCAAGGACACGTCCGTATACAGGAGGCGTCTGGGATGAAACTACAACGGATGCAGGGCCCTCTAAACTAGCACATTGGTGCCCATTGGTGTTTTCATAAAATGTTTTTCTGAGGTCATTGTGTTATATTTGAAGATATAATAGAAGTCTGTGTCCAATAAGCATACCTAATGTTAATTTTCATCTCACTATTTTCCCTCTGACTCATCCAACATGACATCTGCCTTCTTTGCACCTCTATTCCTTTTATAATGGCGACGCTCACAATGCTTTACACACAAGCACGTCAGTGAGTCATAAAAACATGTCAGACATATGTTATCACTGAAAATGAATGGATGTCATTCTCAAGCCCCCTCTCTAATTTCTCTTTGTTGCAGTTGGCGTCAACCCAGGGACAACAAACCACAGGTCTGAACAAAACATACTCACTTTAATCCAACTGTCAAGTGAAAAGTGTCTGGTTTGTAAATCTTTGAAAATGTAAAATAGCAGACTTGTTTCCTTTTGCCGTTCTATATGATAAGTATAGGGATGTGTGTTTCACCTGATTCCTTCTTTCTGTTTATATATATATAAAAATGTTGTCTTTATACTTTGTGATTAAGTCAGTTTTAATTAGTAGTCTTTAAAAATGTCTGAACTTGTATGATTACATATTCATTCACAGCGGGGCAAAGTGTTGCTTCAACGCTCCCCTTTAGATGGCTCAATTAAGGAGATGTTCTTCTGGGTTATGTATTTGAAGTAAATTCATAATTTTTGAGCCATTACTGCCTGATAATAATGCCGTGTCTGCTGGAAGAAAAGTGCAATAAAGATAGAAGATTGACCAATTAAGAGCAGGATGAAGATTGCTTCTGCGAAATGTAAAAGTCAGACAGAAGCTTCCAGTTTAAAGAGCTCAGTGTGGCCGTCCTGCTCCTCTATTTGGCTCAGTGGTGGTACTTGGTGTTGTGATGATATAGTTAAAGGGTCTGCAGCTACTCCCAAGCTCACAAAACACACATAACCAGGCACATAAAGGTAAGGTGATAAGCAAGATAAAAGTGTATATGGGACCGGAACAGGGTACGAAGCAAAAGGTGCCATCTGCTCTGTTGAATATTTCAGTTTGGGAGTCATATTGTATTCATACAGATGGTAAGCAGTCGTTGCATGTGATTTAAAAGGTCTTTGTCAGCATTCTTAGATAATGTGCTCTATTTCTGCTTTTTCCCGTTTGTCCTTAAACGATCCAGTGAAATGACGTCCGGAACCTCAAAACATCACTTGGGGTGAAACAAAGTATCAACATTTTATAAATAACTAACTACTGGCACCTTTCTGTAAATTTAACCCTATTTAGAATTACTAGTACTGACTAGTACAAAACGACTAACCATTATAGATTATCAGTAATTCAATGTTCTTGGGATTTTCACAAATATATAAATGAAGGTAATTATAAAAAGAAATGGTAAAAAGTATCTACATTAAATGTAAGCAGACAACACTGTTATTATCATGATTGGTATTTCCTATATGATTCATTATATTAAAAAAGTAAAATGGGTGAAATAGTTTGAAATGACTACAGACAGTTTACATATTATGTAATAAATGTGGTTTAAAATGGAGTAACGCAAGCAAAATCAATCTGGAGTACACATTAAATTACTTTGTTTATAAATACATAACTAATATCTTTAACAGTAACAGAGGTAAATGTAGTTAGTTAATCCCTCAGTTGTTTCTGTTGCACTCATTTCAAATGGACACACTAAAAATGAATAACAGCTGGTTTGCTGTAAACTCAAGTTTTGACAGGCAGTCGAGTGTGCAGAATGTCTGGTAATGTGGTAAATAGAGATTTTTTGTATTTTTATTTTTAGACTGTGAGTTTCTACCATGCAAGTGCACCTTTAATACTTCCCAATGGCTTCTTCAATGGTGCAGATCTAACAGGTCGACAATGAATCTTTCCTCAGTTTTCACATCCTTCTGTATCATTACCCGCTAAATAAGTCAGGTAAATGTCACAAATGTACTGAAAATGTAAGCAGGCATTACTAAATAATAATACACATTTAATCAAAAACACAGATATGTTTTACTAGTTGCTACTGGTAGGACTCCCTTCAACCTGAAACGTCCAAAGAGGTCTTACACTTTATTCCAAACAAACAGCAACATGTTTAGGACAGACTCTTCTTGAGTAACTATAGTTATACTCACAGTGGTCATGAGGCGGTTTAGTACGGATAAGCCAGTGCATGTATAAGTACGGTTACAGCTAGTGGATATGCACGATGATCGAAATGTTCAGTTTTGTCAATGCCCTTTGTCGTTTCAGTCATAGTCACTTGACAATAAGAAAGATGAAATCAAACCTGATGTCCACACAGAGTTTTATGTAACACCCTCTCCCATACGATGACGTAGAAGAGACGTCAGCCTGTTTTCACAGTCACCACTGCAGCTCATGGGCTAATAGGCGCTCAGCATTCAAGTGCTTCCTTCAGCTTGGCTTTAACCTCACACCCTCTGCACCTCAAGGAGTGCAGTCCACACCGTCTCATCCTAACATTCAAAGTGAAGTGAACCAGAGTGATTTGACAACATCCAGCAGCTGTGTGTTTACACAGCAGGAGCCTGTCTGCATGAAACCGGTTACGCTGAGGGTACAGGACACATGCAGAATGCTGGCTCTATTACGAACCTGCATGAGCATTTACTCTCATGGATCTCTGAAGTTACTTTTGAGACTTTGTTATTTGTGCAATTTAATAATTTAGCTTGTGGCTGAGACCCTAAGAGGAGAAGATAAAGAGACTGGCGTTAATGCAAAGTCATCATCACGTTTTTATTTTCTTTCTTCTGTACAGAGATAGTGTAAATGAAGCAAGACATTCTTACAGTTGTTGTGGTTCTGTAAATCGGGTATACGATAAATAATCTGACAATCCCTCTGGGATTACTCACCATTTAAATCTGGATGTCTCAACAACACGTGGTAGATATGCATATTTTAGAAGCAAAATTAAATAATTAAATGATTTTTCACCAAAGACACCTAAACTGTAGTATCAACTTTATTTATTAGATATAAATATATATCTTATATCTTATATATCTTATCCCAAAGATTGGGGAGAGAGAGCTGGTCTTCTACCGGACATCCAACTAGTGCCAGCTTGTGAGCTTCAACATCCAGTCCATCAATCTTTGAGAGTTTAGATTATTTTGTTGTTGCTGCTATCACGGTTTAATTTAATTTTTCCATCCATATTTTGTTTAAATAAATGATGCCAATCAATAAACAATCTGAATGTTGATGCTGATAAAAGGACCATTGTACTGTAGTTTGTGCTGAGGAGCTGTGACAGTGAAGCCCACTGGCCCTTAATACAGTAAAAGAGTGCTATCTAGTGGTAGGAAGAGGACAGACTGTCCAGAAGGTGCACTACTGCATATTGGCATTGCTGCAGTCGTCACCTGGAAAAGGAGGTCGCGCTTCAACAAGGGGATCCACGTGGAGTGCTAAACCGCGCAAAAAAGTCTAGGAGCACAGCATACAAACATTTCTCTTATTTATTTGGCTCACATCCCATTGGGGCTTACGTTGTACTTGTTTGTGGTTAGTTGTTATGATTAATTTGTGAATGGAACAAGACATTTGTCAATAAAACATTAATAACAAATTAAGCTGTCACTCATTGATGTTATCTGGGACACAGTCGTTAGGTTTAGCCATTTTACACTAGCACTACATCCTTTTCCCCACTGCATACATATACAAACGTACATACATACATACATATATACACATATATACACACACATATATATATATATTTATATTGGAGAATATAAACCTAACATCGGTCCGACTACACAATTAATACTCTCTGATTACAAACCAAGAAACCTACTTCTTTAAAGTATAGTTGAGATATACCCTAATTAACCTTAACCTGTTTCTTTAATTCATTTACCCTACAAGCACATTGTCCTTGTAGGTGCTCGTTTTCACCACAAGGTGGCTCTGAATACACACAAAATATTTTGAAGGTGTTTGTAATGGCATCTAATATATAGTCTAAACTAAATAATGCTGTTTGTTTCTTGGTATTCAATCAGATGGTTTAGCAATCCATTTTAATATGAGCGAGAGAACAGGTGCACATACATATATATACACACACACACACACACACACACATATATATATATATATATATATATACATATATATATATATATATATATATATATATATATATATATATATATATATATATATATATATATATATATATATATGTACAACAATTTTAATAGAATGCAAACCACTTTATTCACCGCGGGAGTTTTCCTCATTCATCCTGGTCGGTGTGTACATCCCACCTCAGGCCTGTGTGAGTGAGGCACTCCAACACCTGGCAGAGCAGATCACCACCATGGAGCACAAACACCCAGACTCCCTGCTCATTGTTCTTGGGGACTTTAATAGAGCAAACCTCAGCAAAGAACTGCCAAAATACAGACAGCATATTAAGTGTAGCACCAGGGACAAAAACACACTGGACCACTGCTACACTGTACTGAAGGATGCATACTGCTCAGTCCCTCGTGCAGCTTTGGGACTCTCTGATCACTGTCTGGTTCATCTTCTCCCGTCCTACAGGCAGAAACTAAAATCTGCAAAGCCTGTGGTGAAGACTGTGAAGAGATGGACCAACGAGGCCAAGCTGGAGCTACAGTCCTGCTTTGACTCCACTGTGTTTTTAAGGCTGCTGCTACAGACCTGGATGAGCTAACTGACACTGTGACGTCATATATCAGCTTTTGTGAGGACATGTGTGTGCCGACAAAAACCTTCTGCACATACAACAACAATAAACCCTGGTTCACTGCAAAACTCAAGCAGCTTCGTCGGGCTAAAGAGGAGGCCTACAGAGGGGGGGACAGGATTCTGTACAACCAGGCCAGGGACACTCTAACGAGGGAGATCATGGTAGCTAAGAAGAGCTACACTGATAAACTGGAAAAAGGTTTTCAGCCAACGACCCCTCGTCAGTTTGGAGAGGCCTGGAGGTACTCACCAACTACAAGAGACCATCTCCCCCCACTGAGGACAATCACCGACTGGCTGACGACCTGAATGTCTTCTATTGCAGGTTTGACAAGCCCACTTCCACCCCGCCCAACTGCTCCATCATCGAACAATCACCTCCACTCTCTGCCTCACCTCTCCCATCCAACCCACTACCGGCACTGAGGATCTGCGAAGAGGATGTGAGTCGGCTCTTTCAGAGACAGAAGATCAGGAAGGCCCCGGGCCCAGACGGTGTGTCAGCTGGCCCCCATCTTCACGGAGATCTTCAACCGATCACTGGAGCTATGTGAAGTCCCTTCCTGCTTCAAGCGCTCCTTGATCATCCCGGTCCCCAAGAAATCCTCCATCACAGGATTAAATGACTACAGACCCGTCGCCCTGACGTCTGTGGTCATGAAGTCCTTTGAGAGGCTGGTGTTGACCCATCTGAAGGACATCACAGGGCCCCTGCTGGACCCCCTGCAGTTTGCCTACCGTGCAAACAGGTCGGTGGATGATGCAGTAAATATGGGACTGCACCTTATTCTGCAACACCTTGACTCCCCAGGGAGATATGAAAGGGTTCTGTTTGTGGACTTCAGCTCTGCATTCAACACGATCATCCCGGAGGTTCTTCAACCCAAACTCTCCCAGCTCACCGTGCCAGCCCCCTCCTGTCAGTGGATCACAAACTTCCTGACAGACAGGACGCAGCAGGTGAGGCTGGGAAAAATCATATCCAGCACCCGGACTATAAGCACTGGCGCCCCCCAGGGATGTGTGCTCTCTCCACTGCTCTTCTCCCTCTACACCAACGACTGCATCTCAGGGGACCCGTCTGTTAAACTCCTGAAGTTCGCAGACGACACAACGGTCATCGGCCTCATCAGCGACGAGTCTGCGTACAGACGGGAGGTTGAACAGCTGGTCCTCTGGTGTGGTCAGAACCACCTGGAGCTGAACAAGGCCAAAGATGTAGAGATGACAGTAGACTTCAGGAGGAGCCCCCCAACACTACCCCCCTTAACAATACACAACAGCACTGTTTCTGCGGTGGAGACCTTCAAGTTTCTGGGATCCACAATCTCCCGGGACCTGAAGTGGACCGCCAACATCAACACCATCCGGAAAAAGGCCCAGCAGAGGCTGTACTTCCTGCACCAGCTCAGGAAGTTCAACCTGCCTCAGGAGCTGCTGATCCTGTTTTACTCCGCCATCATCCAGTCTGTCCTCTGCTCTTCCATCACTGTGTGGTTTGGATCGGCCACCAAACAGGACAGAGTCAGACTCCAACGGATCGTCAGGTCTGCAGAGAGAACCATTGTGCAATGTACACACATATACACACATATATATATACACACATATACATATACATATATATATACACACACACACACACACACACACACATATATATATATATATATATATATATATATATAAATAGTGAATTGTGACGGAATTAATTGGTTTTGCAAAATATTAGACAGTCATTAGAAGGAACATCCGCAGTAGGTAAAGTCTGTGTATAGATGGTCATATGTCAAAAAACTGCTGTGTGGGCAATTCAGCGATAGATAATGACTCCTGTGACACCCACAGTGTTGTCAGAGGGTAACAGGTAAATCAATTAGGGACAGCATGGCGGATGGCAATCAGTCTCCAGAGAGCTCTCAGCTGAAATAGTCAGGGGGAGTGGAGCTTTGGCTCACAAGCAGATGCCGTACCTGTACCCTCCAGGGCAATCAGCAGGTATGCGGTTCACCTGCCTGACTAAAGCTCCTGAGGCTGATGCTACAGTAGTTAAACACACCTGTATGCTACAAAGGCGTGTGCATGTATGTGCATGGCGTGTTTTAGTTTGCGCCTGTGTGTGAATGTGGCAATAAAAAAGCTCTGGAAGAAATTAATTAACCGCAAATCCTTTTCCCCACATACACTCAGAGGAGTAAGTGTAAAATATGTGCTGTCCTGTGCGCACACACACTGTGTCATTGACACCGTCATATACCACATCAAACAGTTCCAGATGTGTTTGGCAACAACAGGTTTGTAAACTGAATGGAAAAATGGACCCGCCCATGTGTGGTTGACCTTCTCTGCTCTGTTTGCTGCAAATACCTATAAACATCAAGATGTGACTTGTTAGTAATTTACACTAACACTTGGGGAAAAGTAGCAGTTAAGATCAAAAGGTTTTTATTGCGTATTCTCAGCCACAAGGTGTTACCACCATCCAGAGTGGAGAGTAATTAATTAAAAGTAGTTATTGAGAAGGTGTTTCACCTTCTTGTACTGCTCGCTAATTCAGTAATTCAAATGTCACAATGTTTTATATTGTATATGTCTATATACTGTGTATATAACGAGTAAATAAAGACATTTAGGTTTGACTGATCTACTTTTCCCTTGAAACAAATTCTTTTTTTGTGGGTTTGTGTGGGGAATACATTTTGAAATGGTTTGGTCAGATTACGACATGTGCCTTCTAGTGAACATATGTCGCTGAGTAACTGTGACTGTCACTAATACTCATTAGGTAGTTGTCGTTTCAAAAACAGGTATCTCACTTTAAATACAACTGAGGTCAAATCCCAGCATACCTCTACTTGAGTTGCTTATTCTATTACTCTTTGCACACATGTCTATGACACATTTGATGTTGTGTTTTGCTGTGTTGCCTTAGTTGCCTGTAAAGGATGCAGGACCTCTTTGTGGGGGGTACGGTTGTGGGGAACTGCTTTCAGACCCATGGAAATGAGGAGGGGATTACGCCTCCATTGGCACTGGGCCTGCCTGTTGCCATGGCACATCCATTGTCCCCCAGCACATGGGCATGTCACAGAAGCCTCCAGTGAAAATGTTCATGATATGGTCCGTTAGAGCTGTGTTTTTTTTCTTGTGGAATTATTTGATATTGTACAGCAACACTGCACCTTGCAAAAATAATAACACAACAAAATACAAATAAAATAAAAAAAAACAACGGTCCATTACCTAAGAGGGATTTGGTGCAGACAGATAAACCTAAATAATGCATGCAGTCAGTAGAATGAGTAACTCAGAGCCGGCTTTACAAATGCAATTAGCTTGTCTTGAGTTGAGTCACCACCACACCTAGTCATATGGAGCCAATTGCTTTAGCCTTACAAAGCTTCAACATTTTGCTGTACTTCCTTTGGCTGCATTTCAAACTCCCGGTGTGTCTCGGCTCCCAAGAGTATGAGTCATGAGAGGAAGGTAATCACAGGCAATGATGTGGACCGCTGCAGGGCAAGCCCCGTTGTGGAGGAATACCCTTGAGAAAGTCCACGCCGTCTGCAAACGACTGCTCATATAGGTCTCGGGATCGCCCTGACCGCATGGCCAATCACATTAATCGGTTCATATGGTTTAAGACGCGTCGTCCAATCAGCGAGGAGGTTATAATCTCAGCCGTGACGCCATTGGCTTATTCTGGACAAGGGCGTTTTTTTTGCTCGCTTCAACAGCACCATCTCTGGCAGGTGGTGTGTGCTTTAAAACCATACAGTAGGCGAATGTTTAGCACGATAGGTAGGCAGTTATAGGGAAATAAACACCACTTAACGTGTTTATTCGTCGTCTTTGGGTTGATAGTTTTGCGTTACGTGCCGTTACGTTTCCTTTAAACTCACCGGGATCTCGGCGGACGGCATGAAACGTCGGGGTTTCCCTCTCTGAGCCCAGACACTTTGTGCTTTACGGTCAGCGGTGAATAAGACAACTGCTCCTTCATCGTGCAGCCTCTGAAACGAGACGGAGAAGCCCTACATGTTGATTATGTTTCGCCACCGGTTGTGAGAGAAACACCTCCCCGGGGCCGAGGTCTCACATCCTGCAGCCGCCTCAGCTCATCCGCCGCGTTGCATTCAACATGATATGTTGATGGTATTTTTTTTTTTTTTTTTGCCTTTTGTTTTCATTTCGGGATATGCGATATGCGGATCCGTGAACGCCACGCCACGCAAATGAGCGGACGTTTTTTTTTTTTCTGCTTTTAAAATGAGGAAGCATTTTCATAAAGACCCAGAAAATGGCAAGAAGGTCTCGTCGTCCGTGGGCCCGGATTTGAGTAAAATGAGAAGGAAAGGAGCAAACGCAACAGCAGCATGATTTATTTCTCTTCCCCCAACAGAATGACACCAAAGGAGGTAAAACGGCGGCGATAGATTAAGACGCAGCAGCATCAATGAAGACGACCTGGACAAGTTTTGAGTCTCTTATTAATGAACATAACTACTTTGCAGCTCGATAGCAGATCGTTTCCACAATATTAAAATATTTTTCAGGCTTTTGAGGGATTTTCTAATTCACCATCTATTTTCGCATTGCATTTGTTATCTTTTTCATATATCTTTTTTGATTATTATTATAAAAAAAAAAATTATACTTTCGATCCGGATCCAGCCCTGACTATTCAATGGAAGTATGTTATCAGCTGCCGGTCTTGCCTCTAGACAGGCTGGTTCCCAAGCATGTCCTCAGCCGTAGGGGAGCCATTAGTTTCAGCTCCAGCTCTTCTCTCTTCGGGGCTCCTGATCCAAGACAGCTGTCACAGGTAAATACATTACAAATCCTTATTCTCTCTCTTTTATTTGTTTAACCATTTGATCACAGTGGGGATGCAGCTGGGAATCACACAGGCCTTAAACCAGCACATTAAACAAAAAACAAATGTATGAATAATCCACAGGAATCTTGCAGGTGGTTGTTGGATATCTAGGCCACAACACACATAGTGAACACTCACTTGCAAATACGCTCACAACCTTTTCTTATCTCTTGGACCTAAAATACACACCAAACTGAAACCACTTTGCATTCGTTGTCTGTTGCCCACAGATAAAGGCCCTCTTGGCTTACACTTTATTTAGCCAACATTGACAGCGTGCTGCCTAAAGTATATCTGTTTACTCCTGCGACTTGCTACTTTTGTCAGGAGTGTCCCACAGTGTTATTTATATTAACATCCCTTGACACATTGACAGAAGAAACATAAATCTTCATAGTCATACTTGAACTACCTGCTTTCCCAGTCTCGAACTCTTGATAATGTGCCTCTGGCACGCCTGCCTCTATATTTCTCCCCTGCAGTGAAATAAAAAAATAAAGGTAGGCCACAACAACAGTCTTTGTGTTGTGGAGTCACGTTTTGCTTGACTCTGGCACAGCCGTATAGTGTATCCCCAATGCATTAGCCAAGCATTGGGTCACTGTTGTGTACAAGCATATGTCTCAGATGATGTACCACAGATTAGGTATCGTCCAGTACACTTGCTTAACAAACTGTAACACACTGATCAGAGAAAAGTTGCACATCAAGTCCCGAGTCGGGCCTTCCATTAGTGCTTTGTGCCAGACGCTGCTCCACATAACCAGCCATGTGTGTCCGCTTTTAACCTACCACACCATCACCGGCAGCTCCCTCAAAGACTAATGCATAGCCATGGCTATCAAAGGCCCTCAATGTTGCTTGTCCTCAGTGGTCCTTTTATTTGGATGAGTTATTAGCGTTTTGGACAGATGTTATGAAATGCTGGCTGGACAAGACTTTTCTGTCCATCCATTGATGATTCTGTGAATTCACTTCCTCCTTGAAGTCATCTTCCATACTGCTCCATCACAATGCCCTCTTAGTTTGGAAGACTTGTAAAACCAAACCGAGGGCCTGAAGCTATCCTGTGCCTCGGTGGCACTTGAACCTTTTTTTCTCAGACCACAGCCTAAAAGAGATACCAGAACCTCACAAGAAAACCCAGCTCAGCATAATGCTACATTGCTCATCCTCTGCATACAAACGCAAGTGTAAAACTATTGTGTCTCTTGGCCGGGTTCACCATCAGATTTCTCAACTGGGTCAGAGTTCATTTTCAATCATCATTTTGTTGTAAAAAAAAAGTAACAAGCAGTGCACTTTGTAGTGTTAAGTGAGTTTCCTGTGAAACAGTAATGATCTACATGTCATTTTTTTTGTGGACGCATTGTTAAATTGCACAAGGTTTGCACTTTTTTTGTTTGTTGCTAGCACAAGACTGCAACATAAAGGCCTGCTGACATAGTTATTTGCCTCTTTTTCCATCCTGGACAGTGGCAGAATTGGGTGATGCACACACTCATCCGGTGTCACTCAGCCTTTGTCACAGAGCAATTACACTTCTACAAATATTGTGTTTCGGGCCCTAACTTTGACCATAAGGGTTGCATTTGTCCTTGGTGGCTGCTGTGTTTTTGTGTGTGGTTCCACAGGCCTGTTGTTTGTGGAAGCAGTTCTGGACTACCATTGCTACTGCCAAGAGGCAGTTAGGCATGTGCCTGGGCTCTGTGGGCAGTGGTTTGGCTGGCTGCCAGACTCACAGATGGCCGGAGTCTCAGTCTCTTTTCATTCTCTGGCTATCTTGTTCCGCTCACTCACAAGCTCCCTCTCTTTCTCCTTCTACACCCCCCTTCCCTTGCAGATGAAGACATTTCCTCTTGTAAACAGAGGACAAAAGAGTAGGGTTGAAGACATGACAGAGTCTCATAAGAATATGTCACACTGTGGTCGTGGAATGCTTATGGTTGGGTGTAAATATGCTGCTGAAGAGGCGTTGAAAACTGCATTAAATAAATGGGCTCATTTATCTCGTACAATGCCTTTTTATTGTTTTTATTACAATGCTTGTTGATTAATTCCTAAAAGTGAGGTGGAAGATGATTTGAATTTTCCTTGTACATGGTGATGCATGCTGGTCCCCTCGGGCTTCTCTGAGTGAAGGGTAAACACAGGACTGAGATAGATTTGTTTGGACAAGGAGTAAGACACATCAAAGAGTCATGTGGTTCCCATCTAAACTGCAAAACACACATGTAATGCTACATACAAGTTAGTTTGGCTTTGCTGCACTCATTTCAGAGGCGCTCCACATGGCAGCCCTGCAACTAAGTTTCTCTGTCACTTTGCTGGCTGTCATGACTTGGTACTATATCACAGTCACATGGTTTTAACGACATTCTTTAACAAAACAAAAACATTCCAGCAGAGATACAATAATCAATAAACGGACACACGGTATTGATGAGATGAGATGAGATCAGTCACATGGCTTGTGTTGATAATGGTAGGAAAGCAACTTGGACTGTGAACACTGATCTGCTTTCAGCCCAGTCCATCATATCAGGGTCCGAGATATCATCAAGAGTGTGTTGGCCACTGACTCAAGATCGCCTCCTTCTGATTTTAGATGTTTAGGGACAGGAGATGATAAGCATGTGCGTAAGGCTGGGAGATATCTCAGCTTGTTTCATCCACATTATGGGTGTTTCTGTGCAGGCTATGATAAGATAATACTTTACAGTGCGTCTTTCTGAGGGAGTTACTTTGTTGATTTTTAACTGAACCGATAAGCATTTTTTTCTTCTGAACATTGCCATCGGATTGACGTAGTTTCAGGATGTGGTAAGAATGCTGAAGGAGCTGTTCAGACACTGAGAAGTGTTTCACAACAGTTCTCAAAATCTTTAACTCTCTCCCTGCCAAAGTTTGTTTTTCTGCCAGATTCGACCTGGAATGCATGGTGCTCTTTGCTAAGCGAGGATGTGTTTGAGCCTATTTAATAAATAAACAGGAATCAAATCTTACATCCTGTCTTCATTTATACATAGTCCCTCTCTGTTTTTCTGTGCCTTTTCTGTCGCTCTCTGTAAGGGGCCCCTCTTATCACATGACCATTTGGTTTTTGTGTTGCAGTGTCGAGTGCAATCGGCCGTGAGATTGTGGCTCCATACATCAACACACTAACGGACACAATGTCATGGGCCAGCTGCTCTGGCTGAATATTAATCATATTGATGGTGGTCCTATAGACATATAATAGTTGTCCAAAAGTGCACAACTTGGGTTTTGTTTGCTCTCCTCAGAAGGCTTGCAAGGGGGGAGCATTAAGCTGGCCTAGAGAAGCAATTAGAGCCTGGGGATGATGTTTTAGATGAATGAAATTCCTGTGCGGGGTAGATGGCTTGGGAGAATATAAAGCAAGTTTAACTCTACTTGTGTCATAGAGCACATTTATACAAGGCCCCTTAAAGCTCTCTGTGTAAAGAAGGCTTAAATCATTTTAACATTGACATTTTACCCGCCGGTAAAAAAAACAATATTGGTTCCAGATATGTTACGGCTAGACAAGCATGCTGCTTTGTTCTTTGACGTCAATACCACTCTGTCTTTCGCTGGCCACGCCGTCGGGCCAATTCACCCTGGGCCTGCCCTCAATCCAGCAGCCCTCTCTCAACAACTCACGGCAGCTGGAGTGTGTCAGAGTGGACAGTGATCTCCTAAAACACTTACACAACAGGTAGACTCCACCTAGGGCCTTGTGTATGCAATGGCTGATACACAAATACACGCATACTTACTCACTCCAGACTTGTCCGCATTTACGGCCTAGCACTCAGTTACTGGAATGTGCCGTTTCGCACAGCAGAGTGCTGCAAGAGGTTATAACTCAGAGGGAAGCTTTCAGTTTAAAGAACTGTGCTGAGTCCAGCTGCTTTTATCTTGTGTGTGTGTGTGTGTGTGTGTGTGTGTGTGTGTGTGTGTGTGTGTGTGTGTGCGTGTGCGCACAGCTTTGTTTGTCAGTTTATAGGAATACTGCTGGCTTCCTCATTTGCTTGTCCCCAGCTGACTTACTGACATCGCAATGATGACAAGGAAGCATGTTTTGAAAAAGCTATTCAGAACTTTAGTTCTTGCAACTCAGCCAGTGCCTTTTAAAAAAAAAAAAAAAATAATAATAATTGGAACTCACACAATATATTAATCGGTCTGCTTTGAGCAAACTTCAACATGTTGTCAGCGTCTTTTTAATTGTAGGAGTCAGAAAAGGACAAACATTGAAGACCTGCTTACTCGCACAGTCGGACATTTTGACATCACATGACCCCTCTGACCTCAGAAACCTGAATGCTATGACCCCAGGCCGCAAGACTAAGCTGAGATAAGAAACTGAGCCGTATGTAAACGAGCTCACGTGGAATTACAGGGAGCACAATGAGCAGACTGTTGGGCTAGCAGTAAACCTAACAACAAACAGAGTTTGGCTCTCGGACTGCGGCGAGCAAACTCCAACTGGCTGCAACTCCAGGTGTTCCAATTTAGGCACCCAAAGTATGTTTCCCAAAAATAAGATTAGCCTTTGTAAAGCTTTAAGGAAGTAAATAGAAGTGATGTGGCCTGTAACCAATTTGGGACATTGTTAAACCGTTAATTGCCCACACAAGCACATTTACAAAATCCAGGTGGCAGAATAAACTTGGATTTATCTGTGTGCTAGTGAGTTACACCTGCGACTTACTTTGATTATACGAGTACTGTGCCCTTTCAAAACAAGCTGGTCCAGAATAGACCGACTGCTTGGCCTGTGGTGTTGCTGCTGCTTGCAGCTTTCTCATGAACTGTCATACAAACCGCTTCACACTCAACATTGCACTTCCATGGGTCCTGAGCAATACACTTGCCGTGACAGAGTTGCGTCACACACCCAAGTTGCTGCAATTTACGGGCAGAAACACAGATGACATATGCCTTTCCTCTGCCTCACAGGAAAAACACCAGGGCCAGACTTTACCATTGGGGAAAAATAGGCTCCCTCGGCCTGGTGTCGTAACTAAAAGGCCCGATAACAGCTATAGATTTATTATGATGTTAAAAAAATATTGAATCATGCCAATATTCTAATTTATTATTCCTCAAAATAACTAACTAATGGCCCCCAAAGCACAAAATATGATGTAACTCAACTGTATACTACTGACTGGGTACCTCCCTCTACATCAGAGGAAACTACATTTACTTGACAGAAAAGAGTTTAGGTTACAGATTCAGATTAGAATTTTAGGAGCATAAACTGCAACCTGAACAGACGATTAGTAACTTTGGTACGTTGTGCAGATAATGCCTCTCTTGCACTCTTCATTTGAAGTAAAACATTGAACATTGAATGCATGACTTATTGTGCGGTATTATAGTTTTAATTTAATAGTTGATCATTTTACTTTCAGAAGTAAGTTATTCTACTTCTGCCAATAACCAAATTCACAGTTAGATAAAGCATGGAATGTAAAGCCGGACGGCTTTTGCCTTGAGCCCCTAACTAAAAGGACCCCAGACTGCTATAGATATATTATGTTTGGATATGAAAATTATTACATTATGTTACTATTCCAAGTCATTGTACCCCAAATTAACTTACAAAAAGTAAAATGTATACTCCTTACTGTGTACTTCTACTTTAGACTAAAACATTGCACATTTGCCTGATAGAGAGATGTTAATGGTTACATTGCAGATTCAGATTTTACTCGCTATATATATATATATATATATATATATATATATAATGTGTGTGTGTGTGTCTGATGATATGATGAATTATTATCCAACATTATTTAAATGCATTGTGTTGATTTTGCCTCTTTCTCACACTTTTACGATGCTGTATTGTTTTACTATTATTAGTTAGACTGTTAGATATGCTATGAATGGAGTTCAGGGCATGTCTATGATGCAGTTGGTGTCAGCCGGGGATTGCCGCCACGCGTGACTGTCAACATGGCGATGCCTGAGTCGGCAGCTGGAAGCTAACGGTGCTAGCCGCATAAACATGGCAAACAAAGGCAACCGTGCTGACAGGGGACTGAAGGGCGGCCGGCCATAATGGGTCGGGACGGCGTCATCAGCGGTAACGTAACCACAGCGCGAGTGCAGCCATCAGCTAGCCAGCGGGGCACGCACAGAAGGAGCACGAGTTGCCGGGCAAATGTTGGCAGAGGCAACGTCATCACCGTTATGTGTTAGTGCGGCAAAAACCTCCACGACTTGAGTTGCAATAGCAGAGTGCCACGTTTTGTGTGTGTTTGCTATCCGTCCGTGCTCGTTGACTGCAGGGAAGTGGGGAAAAGTTCAGTTGTATCCAGCATTCATGTTTGTGTAGCGTTATAGGCCTACATGCATATGCTTTTTTTTTTTTTTTCAGAATAGGCCTAATAAAGTTTGGGCAGATAAGAGGGTTTTTCAAAATGTTTTCTTGTATTTCTGGAAGTCTCAAAGTGATTACTGTCCAGGATTCAGCAGAGGTAGATGGAGGATGACTTCATTCCATTATAGCCCAGTGAGTCACATTTCTCCCTTCACACCCCAGTTTTGCATGAGCCTGAAATGAAAAATAAGTGGCATAAATCATGTCATTAATCCTGTCCCTACCTTGTTTGATGCCAGAGGGTGTGGGTCAAATGCAAACCGGCAATCAGCTTGGCTCAGGAGTGAAGCCAAAGCAAAAAGTCTGTAAAGCTGTAATGTCTCTAATGGCCACTAGAAGCCAAGAATTCCGTATTAAAGTTGTGTTTCTATCTTTAAAAATGGAAAGTAAATGCATTTTTCCTCATGCAATTCCTAATAAATTAGGTGCACCAAACAATTTTCGCCGGGTCTTTTGCCCCTGCAATAATACATTTAAAGCATTAGTTTTTTAGTCAGTTCCTTCACACATTGGTAACCCCTTAACACATTATGTAAAGGAATGTAAACGGGGATGAAGTTGCAGATAAATCTCCACCGAAGATGTGGAATCAGAAGGGCGCTGAAAGTGGGGAGTCCAAGGGGTCACTTCTGTGACGCTCCCAGTACTACCATGTGAAAACAGCCATTATTACAAAGTGGGGGAGAGAGAGATTTGGCATTTTACAGGGGAGATGGATGGCGGAACGGTTACCTCTTTCGATGATGTTGGGTGTGGTCTGTTTTTCTTGATCAGTAGTTCTCTTCATTTATAATTGGCGTGTGTTGTTTTGTGGTTGTCGTGTTGCCTTTTTTGTAAGGGTTCAGGGCACGGTTTCACACGGACACACTTTGAGACAAACCTGCTAAATTTCAGGTGCGCCGGTGCAACCAATGAAAATGTTTAGTTGCACCTCACAGATTTTATGGTCGCACTCTGAACCCTGGAGGTAAACCCAAATCCAATCCAATCCTTCTTTTTTCCATTAGGGTGGATACATTCGCTGAGCCTGTGACACACCTGTAAACAACAATGATCGAAACCCATGACGGTTTCGCTCAAACAAAGGAGCTAGCAGTCAGTCAGTCACTATCCTCAGTAACTAAAGTCAGGGCCTCTTGCAGCTGTTTCATAGTTAAAACCCTGCAGTAGCTATCTGGACTGTGGAAGTGGCTGTTAACGGTTCTAGTTTTTTGCATGAAGGATTACAATTTAGCTGCTGGTTAAGCGTTGCAAAGAAGGACACAAATCAGACCAATTAAAGCGAGGGAAGGTGATCTCGTGAAACTAGCAAGAGTACGCTGGATTTTAAAATGATCCAACTGAAAAACCCAGCCGAGTGTTGCCAACTCTCAAAAAGTCCAGTTACTAAGTCTGTAACACTGGCAGCTGGTACCTTCAGGTCTCCCTCCAAAGCCACTACCCCAAAAGTATCATTATGAATGAAAATAACCAACATGGCTATTGTTGGTACTCGCAGCTGTAAAGTTATCAGCTTGTGGAATATTCAGTCAGGTAGCCTGTCCAATCATCAGCCACAGATGGCGGATTTGTTTCTCTTTTTTTTTGTCGGAGCATTTGATTCATTGATTGCTGTCATAGTGTGACGAGAATTTCAACAAAAATATCAAAAATGTCTTTGAAGAAGACTACCAACCCTACATTTAATTAATGAATGTCCCATCTATGACATTAAGTTCAAGTCCTTCCTTTTCCATTCTCTCTTTTTTTTCCTCTATCCCTTATTTGCCATCACCCTCAGCTGTGAAGCATAAATGCCAAAAACACAGAGCTTACAAAGGGGCTCAAGTTCATTTTGCACCATGACTGGACCATGGGTGCATGGGTTTTGTGCGTGTTGGCACTACAAGGCGTGGTGTGTTGTGAGATGGTCATTTCAAGGGTAAAACGTGACTTTCCCCTCCCTTCACAGTGGGAATGTGACATTGACAAAGTGTTTGTACTGCCGCCTCCTTCTTACCAGCTCACAAGCGATCAAATGCCAGCAATGTCCCCTTAAGTGCCAACTGGTGGCTTGCCCCGTGCGTGTGCGTGCGCAGCAAGCTCTGGCCAAAAGGTTTATTTGGGCAAGTGTTAGCAAGGCTGGTCACTCTTCCATTCCCAGCCCTAGAACCAGTATTACACAGTTCCCAAGCGTGCTAAAGCTGATACCAACCCCCTCACACACACACACACAAACTATCCGCCCATGCATCTATACACACAATCTATAATATTCACACTAACCACTAGTGCTGTGTGTAAACACAGAGGCCTGTTGACACTAAAATACAGCTTTGCAGATCACCCACCCAGAGTCGAGCTGTTTGCTGGCCAGTAAAATATTAGCTTTGGATTGGCGGCTGTCATGAGCTTAGAGTACAGATAGTGTCGTGTGTGTGTGTGTGTGAGTGTGAGAGAGAGAGAGAGAGAGAGAGAGAGATTCACAGTAATCCTAAGGATATGAAGTAATTGCTATATAAGCGTGTACATCTGTGTTTGCATGTCATGAAATGGCCAGTCCTGCAGGTTCCCCCGTGGAATAGTTAACCCTAGACCAGGGTAGCCCCAGAAGGGAGAGCGGGGCGCTGGCCTGGAGGGGAGCTAGGAGTTTTTGGAGTGCATAGAGAGGTGAGCCAACACCTCAGTGTAGCCTGGAGCAGCTGTCTGTCCACAGAGCAAACATGTACTTACCACTGTCATTCCCACTACAACCACCGCTGCAGTGCTCTGCTCTGGTGTGGAACACTGTTGGCACCGGATTGTGTTGTAGACACAAGTAAAGATAAAACAGACAACCTATCCGCTTTTTGTGTTGGGATCTTCATCCATGTCTGGTAACTTGTTGGGCTTCTCGGGTCAACAGAAGCACACCAACACGTATAACGTTCTATCATTTCCCAATAGGTCAGTGGTAACCGTGGCTCCAGAAACATAAAGGAAAAAGTTTGTTTCTGGTTTTGTTTTTTGTTTTGTTTGCAGCTCAGAGTATATTTTTTTTGAAAGTCGTTGTGTTTTCAGAATACTACTAGTATACATGGTAGTACAGTAGTGCTCGGTACACTGTTTGGATGGATTTCACTACACAATTTTTTGGCAAATTCCTGTTTATCTGGTTTTTCATGCCTTGAACAACCATGATCCAAACCTGCAATGAGGTATTTCGGTAGCACTAGAACAGTTTGGGGGTAAAGATGACGACCAGCTGGTGTAGAATAAAAGGTGTCTGGGCCTCTCCTCATACTTCGAGAAGCATTCCCAGATAAGAAAAGGGAGTTTTGGAAGGCATTGCTGGAATCCCAACACAAGGGCACTATGAAGTAGTTTAAATGGTTTACAATGTCACTTGAGGTGATGGAGCCAAGGATTTACTTACAAATATAAACCTTTCCCATTCACTCTCCATGATGGACATGGCACGCTTAGCCTGCTTTTGTCTCAGTCAGCCAGTTCTTTGTTGTTTTTTGCACATTGTGGAGGAAGAAAACCTCTAAATTAGTTTACCTGATGGTTTCATAACTTGGTGGACAATTCAACTGTAGCTGCTTAGAAAGTCTTCTTGTGATGCAGCTGCCCGAAGTGTTGCGGTTAGAAATTGAAGAAAAAACCTGAAGATATTACATGGAATGTTTTTCAAGAATAGATTGTTTCATCTGTCCTGTTTGTCAGTGCCACAAAAGTCAATTCAAATAAAATTCAAATTCATTCAAATCGCATTCACCTGCTGACGTCAGATCAGGGAAGTCATTATTTCAAATTTCCTTTTTTAACTGTGTTTTGAGGCAGACTTTTAAATGTCGAAGAAAACTTGTCGGGTGGGTGGGGACAAATGTATTTAGTCAGTTCTGTTTATGGGAAACTGTGTGTACAAATTGCAACACTGATAAATATGTTCCAGCTTCATATCTCACACCACTGCTATCAGTCATGTGAGAAACACACATGTTATGTGCTCTCACACACACACGCACGCTCACGCTCACGCACACACACGTGCACAGCAGATTAGAACAAACGGTAGCAACATTACACCACCCTCCATTTATCAAACTCTGTTTATGTTATTTTGTGTTTTTGAGGTGTGTGTTTGGTGGAGCTGTAGTTGTGATACCACCCACATCAATTCTGTTACTTATTACGTTATTGTCATCAAATAGTTGCAACATTTTACTGGTATAAACCTTGGACCTTTGTTTCATGATGTTTCTTTTTGTTTTTTTCAGAGACGAGGGGCCATCTCCTATGACAGCTCTGACCAGACAGCACTGTACATTCGTATGCTAGGTAAGTGTTTCCCCTTCTACACACACACACACACACACACACACACACACACACACACACACACACACACACACACACACACACACACACACGCACGTCTTAATACACGTCTTAATACACAATGGCTTAAAAAGCAGTGAGATGGAAAATGGATGGGTGTAGTGATTATGGAGAGATGGGGACGCACTAGAGTGCATGTCCACTCAATTCTGGCCTCTTGGTAATCTGTCAGAATATACATGTATGTTGTGTATCTGTAGTGTTGAGTGTCTTAGAGACTTAAGGGGTGTGTGTGTGTGTGTGTGTGTGTCCCATTTGTCCATTGCAACCCTAAACAGGATAAGCAGTTTAGAAAATGGATGAGAGGATGGAAGACTCATAGCTCTGCCAGGCAGATGGAGTCAAATGCATCGAGCAGTCTTGGCTTCCTAGTCAATAATGCTGTGGAGGATAATGGTGCGATTAGAGTCTGGGTGGACCCCTGACATCAGTCTGCCCCACACAGATGTGCCCTCGCATGCAACTTTTGCCACCTTTTTTTTAATGTATTCATCAAACGTATGTTGTTTGGCTGGTAGTGAGCAGCAAGAAAGAAAAAGTATTATTGCTCACAGTGTTATCCTGTCAGTGCCGTTCATATATATCTGATTGCTGTTGTGAAGTTTAGTGAGGCGGCAGGGAGCAGTTAAACAGTTAGGGAAGTTTAGGGCTTACTGATTGTCTTTGTGGAAATCTGCAGCTTTCACGTAATATTGCTTTACGTTGTTTCTCTCCAGCTTGATAATGCCCGTGTCTTGACTGCTGCCACGAAGTTACAGCAATTTATGGCGCTTACTGAAGGAGCTTTAGCGTTTAAATAATTTTACTTGGCTAAGTATGATGGCGGTCTCGTATGTGACCGGCATAAAGCATCTGTGTCTGTAGCTTTCATATTAAATTAAGTGTGAGGAGAGGCACGCTAATGCAGACTGGTGTTTGCCTGGGCCAGGGTTCAGTCTGCCAAGTTAAAGTTGATGTGCTTTCCAATAGCAGGACTCAGAGCTTTCGCCGCATCAGTTATAATGACATGACCTACATGCACCCCAGAGCTCCAGCACTAATGCACCACAGGAGAAACATGGACCCTGCAACTCTGAGCACACACACACACACGCACACGCACACGCACACGCGCGCACCACGCACACGCACACACGCCAAGCCCCAACACATATAGATTGATGTGACAGATGTATGTAATGTAGACACTCACTCACTACCTAGGAGTGCATGCATTGTAGTGTTTTTCTTGTCCCATTTTATGTTTTGCATGTGAAATGGTTTCAGTCTCCACATTCATACGAACAACTTAACAGCTTTTCAACATAATGTTGAGCATCGTTACGCCGTGAATTGTAATTCTTAGTTTTTTGATATTTTGCTAGGAGCTTGTGTAGTATTCAAACAGCTGTTTGCAAGTAAGTAACACATGCTGGTTGGGGAACACCCCTGTGTGACTGCTTTGATTTTTAATCCTTATGCACATACGAAACAGTCAGAAGTGCCATGCTGGAAACATACCATTGCACTGTTTAGCACCTTGATGATGAGACTGCCGTATAGAGTCTTGCTGCATATAGAGTGTTGCCTGGAACTACACACGAGCATTTTACTGCATCAGTGTCATAGCACCATCCTGCCACCTCACTACACTCTCACTGCTGCTGACTGCAGTCTACAAGCAGCCCGGCCGCCGTCTTTTTGGTCCAAGTCTGGAGCCCGTCCCTTTTTTCTCTGCCTGACTAATACAAACAGTCATGGATGTACTACGAATCCCTCTCAGTGGGTCTGAGTACAAATAGTAGAGCAGATTGTCCTGACATGGCATTGCATGCTCAGCTGTTGATCTTTTCTTTCCGTTGAATTTTCTCTTCTGAGACGTGGGAGTGTTTGTGCATCATACCACCAGACTTCGGCGAAATAGTATTTACAAAGTCACATCTTTTACTTGTTTTAGTTTGCTTGGAGTACCAGAATTATGGGTTTTTACCACAGACAGAATATTTCCTCGTTGATATGAAAAGCTTAACAAATATGAGGTTTTCTGCCAGTAAATGCACATCTACTACCACATTGACGAGAACAAATTGACACCATGCAAAAAATGGATGGTTATTTTCTTTACTACAGCTCCCTTTGACAGACCGTTTCTGGCTATAACTCAACTTGCTGTTGAATTCCAACAAAATAATCTTTTATTTTGTCTTCAAAACGACTAAGTTTAATGTATTCAAATAACACATTAAATGTTACAAAACATTTTCTCATTGACTCATTTAACACAAAATATTAAACTCTCACACAAATACAAAAGCAACCAAATAAAATGTATAATACGGAAATAACATAAGCAAAAATAGTTAATAAGTTAATATAGTTCATTATTAAAGTTAGGGGAATAATAGTCAGTTGTAAATTCTAATTTATCTAATGATATTGCCAGAAAAGCAGGATCAGTTTGAGCTTTTTAAGCCTGATGATAGAAGCCCAAAGTGATGAAAGTATACTTTCTGGCTGTGGTTGGCAGAACAGAGGCAATGTATCAGCTGTGATGGTAGTTTCACATACATTTGTAATTGTCTTATTGCAGTGCTCTGTTCATTGATCTGTGGTAAAGTCCATCCTTGTGGCACTTGAACAAGATCAATTCCAGCATATAATCAGAAATATTTGTAAATACTACTTTGCCTCGCACATTCAAACACATTTTATTTTGAAACCGCATGAATCTTGAGGAAATAAATGTTGATTTCTTCTAGGAGATGTGAGAGTGAGAAGTCAGGTTGGATTTGAACCGGAACGAAGGATCTCCCACCCGTACCTGTGCATCGACTTCCGAACCCTTCACAGTGAGTATGAATCCCAGCCAGCCAATCACCTTCACCCGCCAGCCTCTTAAACAACAAGAGACCACGTCAAACTGCTCACACATTTTGTTCCTCTCTAGCAAGATTGACAGATGTGTGTGTGCGCTGCCTTACATGCAGTATTTCACACGACGATAAAGACCAAGGTGTGTCTTGGTGTAAACCACCTGAGATGCTTGTTATCAAAGCTTTGTGAATGGGTGAGTGATAAGATAACCACTTCCAAACGTGTGTGCGCACGTGACCCAAAAGTAATCCTACTTCTTGCTGACGTGTTTCCGGATTGCAGCCAGGGTTTATTCAGACACGGCGCTTGTGTGAGTGAGTGAGAGACCACTGACAAAGCATGTCTGCTGTGTGAGTCCAGACGAAAGGCTTATGCGTGGGCGGCTGTGTCAGCAGCGACTGTTTGTATATCTCTGTGTTGGTGTCAGATCCCCACCGAGTTTGTGCAACCCAAATGATTGTCGGAGCCTAATGAGCTTATAAAATAAACATTTAGCAAAAAGATTGTTACATATTTTACACGTTACATCTTTTGCTAATTGATGGGTGTGTGTGTGTGTGTGTGTGCTTGTCCTTGTGTGCAGCACGGCTGGACGATGGGTCAGCGAGCACTGCTCCTGAAAGGAGGGTCCACAGACTGCTCAGCTTCCAGAGGTACCTGCACTCGTCCCGTCTGCTGCGGGGAGTCCCCCAGCAGATCCCCCTCCACATCCTGGATGAAGACTACACTGGACAGGCCAGAGTAAGACACCCACCTCTATATAACGATACCATAATAAGTCTCTTTTTGTTCAGACTTCACGTCACTAATTCTGTGCTTCTCTTTTCCCTCGCTTGCAGTGCATGCTGGAAAAAGTCGGGACCTGGAATTTTGACATTTTCCTCTTCGATAAGTTGACAAACGGTATGTAAAATATGATCTGAAATACTGTTCAAAAGTTGTTTTTAAAAGTCATGTAATGGAGCACTGATAATCCAGCATTCAACCAGCCTCATATTCAATGTATTAACAATGGTGCCATCTATTGGATGTCAGACGACAGAGGATTTACTAGAGCCCGTTCAAAACATGCCTGTGAGGCTAAATCCTTGGCCTGTGGTGTTGTCGCTTGCAGCTTTCTCAAGAACCACTCGTACAAATAACTTTACACTCACACTGCTTGGGTCCTGAGTAATAGATCTGCTATGACAGAGCAACTCGCGCTCAGAAACACTGTAGAAATAGACAGAGAGTCTGGGGCAGACTTCACTCTCGTTATTTTGGGGAATAATGAGAGTTAAAATAGTACAATTCAATATTTTTCATATATAAATCTATCGCTGCCTTGGGCCCCAAAAAAAAAGAAATATGCAACTGTACGATACAATATTTTGTTTATTTTCCCGTGCAGCTGTAATGGAGTTTGGTTACTGGCTTTAAAGAGAAACAGCAGCCAAATAGACTCTTAATTTTGTCTTATAGGGAACATAACGCAGAAATATGTTTTAGTTAATTCAATGACAGGAGCCTCAGAACATGAGAACAAGATGTTTGTAATATGAATAAGGGTTATGACTCAGACCATACATGAACAGGCAGAGACAAGTATGTTTTTTGGTTATTTTGTTTGTACTCGCCACATCTGTCTTGATGTGTATACTGTGTAACTCAAAAGCAAGAAATGCGTAAAAGCTGAAGTGCATAGTGCTCTGAGAAGAAAAAGGATGAAAAATTACAAAAATAAGTAACTATGAGAAGTGAAGAAGGGGCAGTCCAGGCAGGTTTAGAGAAAGTGGATGCACAAATACAATTAATTACAGGACAGAAATTGACTTCTGCGGTCCACTGAGCATCACGGATATTCATATTTTACATTGCAACAACGTCTGATGGAACAATTTATCATCTTTTTAAGTGAAAAGGTGAAAAGAGATTACACCAAGCAGGTGAAAGCAGAATGCTCACTCTGATATTCCTCTTGTTCAGGAAACTGTCTGATCACCCTGACCTTCCACCTGCTGAACCAGTACGGCCTGGTGGAGCTGTTCCAGCTGGACATCGTCAAACTCTGGAGGTTCCTGGTCATGGTCCAGGAGGACTATCACAGCGACAACCCCTACCACAACGCTATCCACGCCGCGGATGTCACACAGGCCATGTACTGCTACATGCGGGAACCCATGGTGAGACATGATGGCATATCATTGGTATATAACGAAGGTTTTTCAGTGAAGGAGTAGTTCTATGTTACTGACCAATCATAATCGTTGTACCTTTTGGGTTGTTGTCATTGCAGCTTGCCAAATCTCTGACCTCTTGTGACCTCCTACTGGGAATCCTGGCAGCCGCCACACATGACCTGGACCATCCTGGGGTCAACCAGCCTTTCCTCATCAAGACTGACCACTATCTCGCTACACTCTATAGGGTAAGCCTGACAGAACTTTCTTAAGGATGAATTGAAGTGGACGACATCATATGAATTATTGAATGAATGTCTGTGCATTCTTTCCCTTTTTTTAATGTGCAGAATACCTCAGTTCTGGAAAACCACCACTGGAAGTCAGCAGTGGGTCTGCTCAGAGAGACTGGGCTGCTTTCCCATCTGCCCGCTGAAGACAGGTCAGTCTGTGTGCTAAGAAAACTGTGCTACACACAACAGTAGATGGCACCCATTGAAAGGTTCTACACATTAGTTCAGAATTTCAAGTTATTTCAAAAGACTTCTCTGCTGAGTTCATAGAGCTAATGCCATCAGATGCCACACGCAGCGCTAAACAATCTGGTCGTCTTGTCTCGTCCCCTCAGCCTGAACATGGAGAGGGAGTTGGGCTCCTTAATCCTGGCCACCGACATCAGCAGACAGAATGACTACCTGTCCAGGTTTCGCAGGCACCTGGACCAAGAGAACCTGTGCTTGAGCAATGCCAGCCACCGTCACTTCATTCTGCAGGTCCGCTTCCTCCTCGGTCATAGACGCACAGCCGGGTTTACTTTAGCTGGCACGTTCCTGCTTTGTGCCGTTATCCTGTGTGGTTGTCCGGCAGATGAAATTATGAGAAATATGCCAGATGAATAAGGAAATTCATTAATATCATATCGCCTGATATTGTAGGACGAAGGCTTGTGTCGATTGACGATTCTTTTTTACTACTCCGATATCAAGGCTTACTATTTACGAAACTAAGATGTTATAAAACCAGTCTCTAGAAGCCCTACTGTGTATTTCGAGATGACTCTGGTGGTGACGTGGCATTTCCACCCGCTGAGCCCGTTAATCAGCACAAGGGACAAATTAATTTTAATTCCTAATTACAAGCCAGTTTGCTGTCTCAGTTCCATGCATCTCCACATGTCTGCCCAATAAAACTGAGCTCTGCGCTCCATAAGAGTAGCCCTGTTAATGTTATAGATAGGCTGCCATTTTTTTATATTCAAAGCTTTGATTTGGGTTTTCAAATGAAGCTTTGAATGCCTATCGTCATATTTTATGATGTACAGCCCAACGAAAACTATTTTCAATTTAACAAATGCTGATTTGGCCTTTTTTATTTTTTTAGACCACTTCTTCACTTTACTCAACTTAAGTTATTTAATTTGACGGACTTGGAATGCAAAAATACATATCCTAACGTCTTTATTTAATTAACAATAGAAGGGCTATTTGTCTGCGAAGAGTTAATTCAGCTGACTTCTTTTAATAAAATACATATCTGAACTGTTTAAATGGCTATTATATGGCTATTTATAACATATGTTGGGTAGTTGTTGGAATTTTGGAATATTAACGGCCGTCCGTACCTCTTCATCTCAGCCAAAGTGTGAGCTTTTAACACGTTTTTATTCCCGCCCTGTCCAGATGGCTCTGAAGTGTGCAGACATCTGTAACCCCTGCAGACCCTGGGAGCTGAGCAAACAGTGGAGCGAGAAAGTGACTGAGGAGTTCTTCCAACAAGGTTACGGCATAAAGTTATATATGTTTGTCATTACCCTTTAACTATTTATTTAGCTTTTTTAGTTAATCCAAGTACAGCTCCTCACTTTGTGTTTTTGTGTGTCTATTCTCTGCAACAGAGTCTGTCTATGAAAGCTGCACATATGACGTCATAAAATAGCTCGTGTATTGATTCTATTTTGTGATGCTCTTTTAGGAGACATTGAGAAGAAGCACAAACTTGAAGTCAGCCCACTTTATGACAGAGAGATCAACACTGTTGGCAACATTCAAATAGGTAAGTAGCTGTGTTGTATATTTGTTGTATTCAGCTTTCACCAACAGCCTCCCCTCACTTCATATTTGGCCCTAATATGTGCCTTCCGCCTCTTCTCTCCCTTCAGGCTTCATGACGTACGTGGCCGAGCCGCTGTTTGCAGAGTGGACCCGTTTCTCTGACACCCGTCTGTCCCAGACCATGCTGGGCTACATGGGGCTAAACAAGGCCAGCTGGAGCGGCCTCCAGCAGGAACAAACCTCCGTCTCCAAGGAGGCGGAGCTGTGCTCGGCCGGCGCCGACAAAGAAGGCGCCGGTGCCGGCGCTCGAAGAGACAGCACCACCGCTACAGCCGCAGGAGGAACCAGCTCCAAAGAAATACCTCAGGGAAGCAAAGAATCCTGACACTCCTCGTGTGCCCTTTCATCTCAACCTCCTGACCCCGGCTTTGGGGCCTCACCACACTGGGGGCCCGGTGGGACATGCAGCGGCCTGCAGCCTTGCTGCTGCCCCACCTGATCCTGACACCCTGTTTATGTTTTGTTGCTTATGCCTCCCATCTTGATAAACCACTGATTTTATTTTATTTATTTAATTTTTAATTCCTCTTTTTTGGCATAGAGCAATACATAGATACCTCATTTGGCTACTGCTGTATTTTCTTTTATTTTCTTTGTTTTATTTATTTGTCCACTATAGTTTCGCCATTACTGACTGAACACACCATTTCTTTTTTTTGTTGGTGAACCTTAATGGGAAAGCAGTATAAGAGCTGAAGAAGACATTTTTCTGGTATTTTGAAGTGCCATTTGAAAACAAAGTTTGAAGACTGATCTGAACTCTGAGACAACTGGAGTATTCAGACATGAGACCCTCCTAAGACTGAATGCCATGTTGCAGTTGTATTGAAGATTCTTCCTCATGTAAAACACACACAAAAAAATGTGACAAGCCCAGTCCTTTTGCTGCCTCTACGAAGACTGTTTACGCATTTTCTTGTTTGTTGTTTCTTTCCCTTGAACTGAAGTGAATCATGTCGACTCCACGGTTTGCCTTCGACGCACAGATGTGAAGAACCACTCGTTTGAATTGTCATCCCACTGTTGAAGCCATGAGCAGTACCTTATTCAAACACACCAGATGCCATAAGTTACTCCACCTGTGCTACAATGTGTCCTTGCGCGCTCAAAAATAACGACGGTGTTGGATGTGCAGCCTCATCTCCATGACATCACCACGAGACCCTGTGAAGGTATTGTAGACATAAGTCTTTTTCTGATGTTTCCGAATCTTCCAGTGCTGGTTGAACTCGGGGTAGCTTCCCTCCCAGACTGGAGATCAGTTACTCGCTGCACATGCATCTCACCTGGAACTCCACTCCACGCAACTTGACTCGCTCAGGGTTTTGCCAGTCTCTTATCAAGAGGGAGAGGGGGAGGAGGTGACTGCGGGCGATGCCGGGTTGTTTGTTTTTCCTCTACTGAAGGAGACTCCCTCTCCGCAGAATGTCTCTCACAGCCACATGCAACCTAAAGGACTGCTCGATTGATGCCTTATAACTATGCACAAACTATGCTAAGTGACCAAACCAGCTCCTGTTCCCATCAAGTGCATGTGTGCTTGTCTTTGAATGCACTGTCCAATCCCTTTGCCTTTTGTTGTGAGGAACAACTCCAGCTGTCCTTTTTTTTTTTTTTTTTTTTTTTGTACGGGAAAAACAAAATGGTCGAGTGACTTTGAACATTCCATTTCTTTGTGTTTGGTTTGTCTCCTTTGATTCAATATAGTGGCACAAATTGTGTTTTTGTGTTTAAACATTTTGAAAGATAACAGGTGCTTTTCTTACTTTAGCTGATTTGTATTTTTGCTGTAAGTGCTGTAAGACTGTTGATAAAACTGTTTACAATTTGTTGCGACAGCCATTTTTGGGAAGACTTCAGTGTCGAGCCAGATTTTGTAAAGGCTTTGCTGTATTGACCTTTTTGATACATGCCTGTTGCAGTTTCGATTTGAATAATAAAACCTGTTGTTGAACATTGTTTCATTGACTTGGACACAGTTAAAGCATGCAGTCTAATACTGTCAACATTAGCAGAAATATGTAAATGATAATTCTATAGTGCCGTGGATGTTTATCTACACTATCTTTGATCTCTTGACTGACACAAACTCTTTAGGAGCAATTAAATACAAGGGAAGGTGACTTTCATCAGGGTGAAACTCAATGACAGATTTACACCAGAGCAAGTCGGGACAGAACAAACTTTTATTTAGAGATTTGACAATTCAAGTTAACAATTTTTCTACAAAAATCCTTCTGACAAACCCAGTTCTAATAAAAAGGTAAAACTAGTAGAGTTGACTTGAAGCAGCAACTACACTGGCAGATTGAACAGAACTGGAAACAGTCACTTTGAACAAATAATTAAAAACCCTCGAAAGGCCCAGAGGTGTCTGTCTTTTTCAAACTGAGGCATGAAAATGTGATTACTGGCACAAAAGCATAAGTTTATACCTTTGGAATACTGATAACAATGGGTACCTTAGGACCCATAACTAAAATATGTTTATATAGAAACTAGCATTTCTTTACTGATTATGTTGAACTGTGAAACTTTAAAAGAAAGCAACAACACATTGCATATGCGCATATACCTTCAATAACCGAAACAAGAAATATTAACTTTGCTTCAGTTACGGTATCTGTTTCCCTCCCTATTTAAGGCATCATCTTAAATGGGAGTGAGACAAGAAAAGATATTTGGCAGTGAAAGGCAGAATCTCGCAGATCATCACTGGAATGTCTTTGGCTCTGAAACAGATCGTACTAAAGAGAAAAGTAATTTCAACTAAAACTGGGTAAAGACACACACACCCCAGCAAGACTGGCAACTGGGACACACAGGCTCAACAGACAAAGTACAACATTGTCTAAAAGCCACTTAGAATTAATAACAGATAAATCTATGACATAATTAGGTGTTAAAATCTTAACTATCTACTTAAAACAGAACATAAATAGAAGCATACCAATCATAAATTAGTCTATCATACATGTATAAACAATACAGCACAATATTCCTCAAGTAAGAAAGTGCTCCCTTTCTTCTGTGGTCGAGGAACTCTTCAGCTTTCACAGAGCCCTTAAAATGGGAATGCACACACGACCAAATATGCGACGTGCAACAAGTTTAAGTTTTTGAGCAATAAAACTAATAGCGTTCGTCTCATCACTTCTGTAGTGTTGCATCTGTCACTCAGGACCACATTTTTAACTATTAACTCAAAAACAAAAAGGACATTCAGTTGAACAAAAATAATCTTGTTTTTAAAAGAGAAAGCTAATAATATAATTTAGAAAAGTGCAAAAAAACTGATGAAGATGCCTTGAATGCAACACTGTGAGATGACTGATACTTGGCAGAATATCTTGTTCTTCCACAGAAACAGCTCATATTTAGAGGGCGGTAAAGGCACTTCAAAGTCTCCGCAGCACATCTGGACCTCGAGATCAGAATCAGCTGATTAGAGCAACTTCTTTTTTCCAGTTGATTTCAACATGTGCTGCCCAAACTGTGAAAACAGATAGAAGACTAATTACATAGTTTTCTAGAAACAATATCTTCAGTTGGTCCACCAAGGATTCATTAACGGACGACTATGTGGATGCATAACAGCGATGAATACAGAAACATCCCTCACCATAGGCGTCATAGTTTGAGGTTTCACTTCTGGAACGGGAAGTTTGAAATCCTCCTGGTCCCCTTGTTCACTGTCGTGTCGATAGCGATGGGCAAACTTGCGTTTCAGGGCCTCGGCAATGAGAGTTGAAGCATCGAGATGCTGGATGGACTTCCCTTTGGCTTCACCGTCTGCTGGCCGACTATGGGACAGTTAACAAGAACAATTACAAATGACTAGTATTTAACCATTTGTGTTGTACAAGACATGTCTTTCCATCTATAGCAGCTGTTCAAGAGGATAGAAGTCTACATGTGACTCTACATTTAAATATAAGCAGCTATAAACGAGGCAAAGATGTCTCAGCTTGGGTTGAATCTGTAACACAACACTTAATTACAGTAATGAATAAAAACAATACCATAAACAACTATAATTAGCTGGGATACACATTTATTATCTTAATTTCCAAATGTATCTGAATGTATTCTCGTTGATTCTCTATTTAAAGTACCTTTTGACTGATCGTAATTTGATTTTGCCGATGTCTTTCAGGACATCAAGCATGCTGGGAATTTCTGCTGGCTTTGAATCCAAAACGGTGTTGCTGTCTGTCTTCTTCCCCCTGCGCTCCTTTATCAAGTCAAAGGCAGAAAATGTCCGCTGAAGACTTAAGGGTGGTGGAAGTGGTGGTGGAGGAGGAGGTGGAGGTGGTGGGGGAGGCAGGGTGCCACAGGGTGGAGGGGGAGGTGGCCCTGTGGTAGCAGCTGAGGGGAAACAAAGGAAAGAAAAGCCTTAAAGCTGTGCGACATGTGAAGCTCTGCTGCCATCTAGAGGACATTCTATATTACTGCAGTAGAGTAAATCGAGGAAAACAAATCACTCAATGCATTTATGTCATACAGAAAGAGAAAGAGATGAGTCTATGTTTCTGATTGTTTCAGTTTCTGTCAGACATACCTGACTGTGTGTTCTTTTCCTGAGCCAATACGATTTGTGCTATCTGAGCTCTGAGTTTGGCAAGTTCCGTCTCCAGTGCACCGATCTTCTGAATGGCCTCATCGTTGACAGTTGTAGGCCCCTGGGGGTCCGGAGTCCCCTGATACAGGCTTGGTAGTGAGTTCTGGCGGGTTACGGGTTGTCTCTGAGGATGAGGCTGGCGGGCTCGGAACACGAGTCCCTGTGGGATCACTGACCTGCGTCAATAGCGTAAAATCATTGTTTACTCGAGGCTACTCACAGGAAAAGGTAAATTCTTACACATAAAAATGCGATTATCCCCGAGAAGATATAAGCCGAGAGATCACTCTCCCACTCTTACCTGTGTCTGCCAAAAGAGTCTTCATCGTCGTCTTCCTCATCCCTGTCGATCCAGGCGACATCAGCCAGAGAGGCCACCAAACCGTTCGGCCTTCTGGCGCCAATTAGGACACCAGCGTCTTCACTGTACGGATAAAGCTGTCAGGGAGAGAGCAGCCATCATCAACATTTGGACAAAAAATAATAAAAAAAAAAAAAAAAGAGCACACGCCAGGGCACGCTTCAACACCGCATTTCAACCACTAACAAATGGAGTCATTCAGTATAAATAGGAAATAAAGGGCAGTTCTGACGTTGGAGGGATGGAGGGAATCTATACGATGTTAATGAAATGTTCAGGTAGGTTAGAAGGTAGCTCAGTAGGTATTCAATCCACTCAAAGTTACTGAAGGTTGCTGAACACACTGACCTAAAGCAGACATACTGCATTCCTCAAAGCTAGGGAAGGTAGCTGGGGACAAAGGATAAGAAGAAAAGAGAAAGCACAGTGTTGAAAGAGACAGAAAAGTAAAGAGAAGCAATTCAGTTTTATTTTAATTTTATTACAATGCCACAGAATAGAAATACCTCAGAAGTTGACTTGTTAACTGCTAAAAAAAACACTTGTGGAAACACATATCTTTGTTTAATGACTTCATCCACTCTGACTGTTTTCATTTTATGAACCATAAACAGACAACCTGAGGTAAACAAGAGTTGGACGAGAGTGTGTGAAGAGTCAGGAGAGACCGGCAGAAAGCCAGAAAAGGATAAATAGTATAATAATAAATAGGACAAAAACATGCTATTATCTTAAAATACCAACTATACATACTACAGACTGGTCTCTGACACGACAACAGGATCAAATTGATGATCATGATAACCTTCCCTCACCTGAAAATGAACCCTAGGGCAGGGATTAATAGGAAGATTAGAAGCTATTCTCCTCACAATACTTCTCGAGGACCCATAGGACTTAGCTGATCCAAGAGCCTGCAAAACAAAAAGATGAAACGCATCATTTACATCACAAATGTAAGAAGGAAAAAAGTGATATGCCACATTCTGTCAATTACTATTACTTTACTGATAAACTACATGGAGTCAACACAAGCTGCACTTAAGTGGAAACATTCACTAGTCCAAGGTTTTTCTTAGATGAGAGACCTCAACAATGGGCTTTCAGATGAGCTACAAACAAAAGTACAACAACGTGGCGTTTCGGCATCTATGTTAGACTTTGACATAGAATTTGGATTGTATGTTTGGAAATATTGATTTTAGCAGACACTTATTGAGTCGGACATGGATTGTCACATACCAGGTCCATTTCGATCCGTGGGTTGTCTTTACTCATTTCTGTTGCTTTTCACAAGGGCAGATGGCCACATGCCCCAAATTAAAGCGTGTCATCATCACCAATCTGTCATCTAAATAAAGGAAACACAGAGCAAGAGGGAGAAATGCAGGTTAAATCACAACTTTTAAAACCAAAAATGACTTCTTGATGAGCTTTATGCATCTGCAATGCTAAGATGTTCCAGTACAACACAAATACATTCTGTATCAGTATTTAGTGGTACAGACAATATATATATATACACATACACACACACACACACACACACACACACACACACACACACACACACAATATTATCATTGCTGCCAATAACCGATTAAGGAATTCTAATTAGAAAAAAGTGGGGGGGTGAAATACAATTGTCAAAGTACAAACCTACTAAATACAAGTTATTATCTTCACATATATAACATTAAAAAAAATGAAAGCTTGTTATATGTTTCATTAACTAAAAATACATAAACAAAAGGGTTATAAATCTAGCTTACTAACGTTTACAAGTTTCTCTTTAGCGCTGTTTGTACATTGTGAAAGTTCAGAACCTAAATAATGACCCCAAGAAACATGTAAAAGTGAATCAGTCGCAGTTCTGTTCAGATGTTAACTGACATCATGCACGTGACACACAAGTCTTAGGAAAAGTAAATCCAACGGGTCCATATGAACTTTTGCGGGCAGAGTGACTAACGCCACATAATGCTAACGAAGATAGCACATTCACAACCACATTTATTAGGAAAGGTCGAAGACAAGCACACTAAGTTCACCCGTCACACGTCAACGTTACATTCATATTCCCCGACCGATGTGTGACTTTGAGACTAACTTACCGAAACTGACGCAAGAAGACAACTTTTCTTTCGTTTTTCCACCTTGTTAACCGACGGAGCTCTAAGGTGGTTACTATGTGGGAGGAGCCAATTGGATTATACGGATTACAACATGGAGGTTGTGGCCATGGAATGCCTCTATTGGTTATTCACGTTGATTGACAGACAAAGTCACCAACTGCGTCTGGTCTGTAAAAGCGAACGACCTGATGATTGGTTTGTTTTTAGATAGGTCAAATCATTCCGTCCAATCACATACCAGAACGCGTGTGTATGTTCGTTATCATTCCCTACATTTCCCGGCGGGGAGGTGATAGGTGTGATCTGCTAGGATTAATGTGGAAAACTGGGATGTCCTCGTTCTCAAAACAGCTGTACCCGCTGATGTGCCACAAAAACCCAAACACTGGTCACAGCTGCTAGCCAAAGAAGCATAGTGAAGGGAGAGGCGCAGGCCTAGCGTTAGGGGCATTATTTTGTTACAGTAGTTTTTAAGGGGCCATCGGACATTTTTGTTACGTCGTTTTTGAATGTTTTGTAACTGAAGTCAGCTGGGGTTGTCTCATGATTTTACTGAAAACTGTCACAAAGGTATGCTATGATTGTCAAGTAACATTCGCTAGCCTAGCTTAGCTGCTGAGTCGCCTCTGTACGACAGGGCGTGTTTTGAGGTGAGGTTGGGGGTCGTAGAAAGTGTCTTTGGCAAAAAACGAGTATTTATCTCTTTATCTCTTACAAAATTACACGATTGTGTTGGAAGTAAAACAAGTGATTAAACCACACTACTTAATAATGTGCCTTCCAAAGCATGCTAAGCTGTGTGTACTTTCCCGTCACAACGACAGCCTTATCGGTGCATATCGCTAAATACAGTACTTACAGTATAAACTAACGTCACTAATCATTCAGATTGTGGAACACCACATTTCAGAGGTTGTTGCTGATATAAAGCTCCAGAAACTCTCAACAAATCAGTAAAACGTGGCCCAAGGCAATGGGATTGTTAAATTGAATAGTTGGTGGATGCCACCGACACTTCATTTTGCAAGGTGTATTATTATTCTGCATAAAATATCTGTTTTATACACATAACACGTAGTTGTATCAGTGTTGCAACGATTGGTTGATTCATTGATTAGTTGATTGACATAAAAGCATTTGCCAAAATTCTAATTCAGGCTCCAACCTCTCAAATGGGAATATGTGCTGCTTGTTTTCTTCCTGTTTCTTCTGTTATTGCACATTTTATATCTTTGAAAGTATATTGTTGGTAAAAAAAAAAAAAGCAAAGAAATGTGGACCTTGGAAACGTTAATGACCATTTTCACCCATTTTTTTTAGACCTAATATTTAATGTAGAATCTACAGGTCTAATAATAATTATCGATGTAAGCTCCCTGATTTACATTGTCTTTTTTCCCCAGTAGAGTGAGGGGGTTGGTTTGATGTGCGTGGCATCAAGACAAGAGGCGCCATGAGTGCGGAGCTGGATGCACTGACTGTGGTGAACCAGCTGCGAGATCTTGCCGCAGACCCCCTGAACCGAAGAGCCATCGTAGAAGACCAAGGCTGTCTACCAGGTCTCATCCTTTTTTTGGACCACCCCAATCCACAGGTCGTCTATGCTGCACTATTGGTAAGCGGCATCCATATTTTTTTCATTTTCTTTAAGGGTTCACACATGAGACTCTTTACATCACAGAAAGCGACTGTTGCAGAACTATAAGATAAGATATTCCTTTATCATTCCCAGAGGGTGGACATTTACAAACTATAAGCATAAGGTTTGACTACACAGGGCCGATTATTCAGTACCGTCATACAAAGACGGAAATTAATTATCTAAACATGCTAGTGGAAATATTCATAGCAGCTGTTTAATTAATTGAGACTTGGTTTAACAATCAGTTGTGTTCACCTACTGGTTTCTGTAATGTAGGTGTTTTCGGCTCATGGTATATTTTGTCCCCCCCTGCTGTCCAGCAGTGTCAGAGCAGGTTTCAGTGACCCTGAGGCCATTTCCCCCACCAGTGTGAAAGGCAAAGGCCCAATCCCAACCTCCACACTCACGGACTCACAGACTTTAATGCACTTTCCTGCAAAGTCTGTGAGGGTTTAGGGCTGTCCCACTGTCAAATTGCAGAGTGTTTGAGGGCTCTCACATTTTGAGCCCTTTATGAACACTTTCCATAAATCCGCATTTCTGCAGGCTCTGCCCAAGGGAATTAATCACAATTCATAGCAATGTGACGTTAATCATGGTAAACAAAGAGGAACGCACATGGATGTTCAGCCTGGCATATTACTTTTACACAAAAACATTAAGGATTAAAGATGGAATATATATATATATATATATATATATATATATATATATATATATATATATATATATATATATATATATATAAAAATTAATTACACAGCTGGTTTAATTTACTCATTAACCATTTCTTTTAATTTTGTTATCAAAGCTGTCTTAATAATAGATTATTTGACAAATAACTTTCATCCTGTGATATAAAAGCCTGATGGACGTTCGAATCAGGGAGTAAAAAATAAAATAAATACCCACAATGGTACATAACATTATATGACGTTGTCATGGTAACATGATATGTGGCAGTAAAGAGCTGTCCCATTTTGTATTTACACCATTTCAAGCCCTTACGGTCTCTCGCACTCAACCATAGCAGGTGACGTCAGTAAGTCCCTGAGGGTTCAGGGTTTAAGGCCTTAGGGGCTACACATTTAACGTCACTGTCCAATGGTGACATCTGCTGTCTGTTTTGGGGTGACAACACAATACAAAGTCTTGATTTAGCAACCTCTCCCCTCCACCACCACCACCCTTTTGTACAGCACATGGCTTGTATTGCGAGAACACATTTAAGTGGCTTTATGTAACGATCGCTCCTTGGCGGTAACCAGTGAAGTGTAAACACAGGCTCAGTGCATGTGTATTTATTTGGGTTATGTAATATTTTACCATTCCACATGTCACCCGTTTTACATCTTCTCTCTCTCTCTCTTATGATATCACAAAGAGTGTCACCGGATAGATAACCGTTGCCCTTGTCCTTGCAGGCCGTGCGCTACCTGGCAGAATGTCGAGCCAACAGGGAGAAGATGAAGGGCGAGCTGGGCATGATGCTGAGTTTGCAGAATGTCATGCAGAAGCAAGTCCCTGTCACCACCACATCACACATACACACACACACATGCACACACATGCCCACTGTGCACTTTCTTTATGTAAAACCTTAACCTAGGATTTATTTTGTTTTGCACGGACAATGTGTGCCAGTCTGCAGATTTTCCAGACAGGATGATGCCCTTCCGTGTGCCATGTCAAGATGAATGTGATTAAAGTTGAATTAGAGCAGGGTGCTAAACAGTTGGACTGCTGTTTCTGCATCTTATAGATTTTAATGCATCTCGCCACCTCTCTTTCTTGATGAGTGCACTTGCATGTTTTAACTGATGTGAGCTTATATTTGCTCTTGTTTTGTCATGGAGTGAGCAGTTTATTTTGCAGAGGTGGCTCATTTTTCTCACATGGTACATTAATGATATTTCTTTGTTGCTTGTTTCTAGTGTATCATTTGTAGGCGTATCTAAAACCACTGTACACAATGGATTCCACAACTTCCTATAAGAACACACTCTGGTGACTAACGTCGTCGGCGAGTCTGGTTTGAGGAGGTGTTGTGCTCCAGATAGCTGGTCTCACCCAAGGGTCTTTGGCAGTTTTGCTAAGTGACTGCTGGTCCTCATCAGCACCCTGATAGGAATAGACCTATGCTCAAGTGGCCGGCTGTAGCTTGTATGATTATGCTTTCCCCTCCCCCTTCTCTTCCTGCGGCAAAGCTCTCGCCTGCCCTGGAGTTAGCCAGTCACTTCAGCTAGTCAGGCAGGGCATCAAGAGGAGCCCTGCAGTAACGGCAGCAGCTTTCCCTGCTTGCAGTCCAGTCAATCTGACTTTGGGTAGAGGTCGATCATAGCTGGACAGAGTGGGAACACATGGCTGAGGGGGAGTGTCCAGCATAGTTGCACCAAACAGGTGTGAATACCATTTTTATTCCTTCAACACATTAAGATCTGAAGCTCAGGAAGACGTTGCCTCTTACCCGATGCGTAGACGTGAAGAGTAGAAGAGTACGTCAACCGAGGAGGGTGTATGGCTTCTGTGGAGCCGGAGTATGGATGTGTTGTGCAGCACCGGGGCTCCCGGAGGGCAGCCATGCCAGACAGCTGATGTCATGTGTGGTTACTATAGAAGGAGTGAGGACTTGATAACATATAAAGCAGTATGTCCCGCAGGTTTATCTCAGGATCCCTGACAAAATATCGGCAACTGACCTTATGGGGCTTCTTCAAAGAAAGATACTGCCCACTTGAATATTATGCTCTGCAGTGGGTTTTATGCTAAACGGGCAGTGAAAACCCGACTGAAGGGCGTAATAGGCTTAATTAGAGTTTGGATGTTGTGTGCTAGGGAGCAACACTGTCTTTACTAATTTAAAGAGTGACTGTATTTCTAAACGTATTGAACAGTTAGGTGGTAAAATGGTTGTCACTGTTGAGTTCTACATCTCCAATGTCAGATTTGGGCTTCCAAAATGGGAGCTTAATCAATTAATTTCAAGTTTAGGCATGATTCACACTCTTCCACAAAAGCATATAGGCACCATGATTTGTCTGCTTTTGCATCGGTGTTTCTGTCTTTCCTTTCAGTAGAAATATCATGGCCCAGTAATATGGCCTTTTTAAAAGTGCACATGATTAAATTGATCTATTCTTGACATCAATTATGCCTTCATTCAACTGCAATGCACCTGTAGTATTGTTACAAATGTAAAATACAGCACTGACTTGCGTGTACATAAACCACATTTGACAAATCGAACGACATAAGTTATTATTTCATGATTGTTTTCCCCTTTTGCCCCCTCTCTCTGTCTCTCTCATACATCAAAGGAGTACGTCACCTGGGGAGACCAAACTGCTGGCCTCTGAGATCTATGAGATTTTGCAGTTAGCCGGTAAAGAAGAGGCCGAACAGGCCGAGGCAGCTGCTGCCTCCTGCCAGCGTAAAGCCCAGTTCTTCCTGGGCTCCAACAACAAGAGGGCCAAAACTGTGGTGCTGCACATTGATGGACTGGATGACTCGGTGAGTGTTCACAGGATGCTTTCAGGTCTCGGTAACGACGCGCTGACACTCGTCTGTCACGCCCATCATGAGACACAACCGAATGTCTGATGATGCACAAGAATCGTGTTTGCTGCGGCGATTATCGGTGTTTGAGATTGTCAGAGCAGCTTAGCGGTGTCTATCTGGCGCAGGTTTTGGGGGGGTGGAGGCGTCGGGCTGTAAATGTCAGCCATTGAACAGCAGGACGTTGAGATTTAACCTGAATGCTGCTCTGCAGGACGCTTGGACCTAGCCAGATTACATTACAGCAGACAGACGGCCTCTGGTGGGCTGCCTCGCTATCACTACATCAGAAACGCACAGCACTGTGGCAGATAGAAGCCATCGCCGTTAAACTGTATTTCTCAACAGCAAGTTGTATGTAGCAATATAATGAGTTTGTATGGTTTCACACATCTACTCATACCTTTCGCCTGCTTCATGTCGGTTGTCAGGCTCGACGGAGCCTTTGTGAGGAGGCGCTGCTGAAGCTTCGAGGGGTCATCAGCTTCACCTTCCAGATGGCTGTCAAGAGATGTGTTGTCAGGATCCGCTCTGACCTTACAGCTGAGGTAAGGGTGCAGAAAATCATTCAGGAACTTTGGGTTACACCATTTAACCTTTTGATTTTCAGTTGTAATTTTGGTCATTACCATTAGCTTATTTCACCATATGTCCAGTTTCATTATAGTGAATAATTCAGTCAAATTCATCATTAATTTTTTTCTATTTAGAGTTTTGTCTCAAAATATTCCAAATACAGGTGTAGGGAGGCGAGAGAGTCTGTAACTATAACTGTTCAAAAGCTTAATTTAAGAGGCACTGGGTTATTGACACAACATGATGATATGTGTATTATTAACATGATATCAATATTACATTTTAAAATATCACGATTCTAGTCAATACCATTATATCACGACACCCTTGTTCCATTAATTACTAAAGAAAACACTTCATTTATTCAAGCCTTTCTTTCAAACAAATATGGGCTGACACATTTCATCGTAACCTATTGATTACTGAAACCAAGGTAAGATAATAACTGTGTTACTTGTATTGATAACTTACAAATAATTGTCAAGTTTGATCAGAAACTGGTTTGCCTAAAATGTATGAAAATGTACTCTTAACGAATCACACATACATTTGATTTATCAAAAGTATTGTTTTCATGTTTGAGCTGAATAGTATAAAAAAAGTATGAAATGAAAACATGTGTTCTTTTATTCTTTTTTTTACCTTCACAGGCGTTGGGCACAGCAATCAACTCCACCAAAGTAATGATAGCTCAGCAGGTGGTGAAGACAGTGGGCGGAGAAGAGGTAAGAACAGCTGAGACACAAATCTGTTAGAAAAGCAAACAAACAAACTCTCGGATCTGTATCGTTTACCTTACATTTCTGCACATTAGACCCGTTTTCAGTTGATGGATCAGCGTGCCCGCTGTATGTTGTGTGTATCTCTGAACAGGGAGTATAGCCGCCCTTGCCTGCGGCTGAGACTTATTCACACTGACGTGATTAGCTAGTCACATCTCTGCCTCGGCCTGTGGGCTAGTTTCCTTTTGCCAAACACATGACCAGTCCCAGTTGCACCTTTTCACAGCAGTGCTACACATTTGGAGCTCAAATTTAATGAAGCTTTATTTGAAACTGCTGAATAAGATTCCAAAGTGTTTGTTTTTCAATAATCTTTAAAGAGTTCTGATAATTATTGCTCAATTGATAAGAAACATTTGTCGATGGGTGTGTTAATAGTCATGAATAAATGTGGCCAGCAGGGGTCAGACCTGACTCAATCATGTCATCTGACTTCATTTGGCTCTGTAGTTTGTGTTTTACATTAACCCTGGATTTAGGGCTTGGATAAACTGCATACTTTGAGATAAAATAAACCCAATTTATTTTCTTTGCTCTTAAAACACTTCTGTCTTTGTGTAGCTGATCTTGCCATTCAAGGAGGACTCGGAGGTGCTGGTAGAGGAGAACACAGACATCCCAGACTATCTTCCAGAGGAGGAGAGTCCATCCGAGGAGCAGGACAAAGCTGTAACACGCGTCGGCTCCATCACAGACGGCATGGGCTGGCTCAACACGGCCGCCAACTTCCTGACACGCTCCTTTTACTGGTGACCACTTCCTGTGTTTCTCTCTCTGCTCCCTGTTTTGTCATCCAGCTGAAGCCTTAGCATCTCTCGGCCTTGTCCCGGACTAAGCCCTGCCTCACGGCCACATTCTAGTCTAGACTTCCCTCTGCTAAGCACACAGAACCCGGCCACGTGTTTGCAAGTGCTGGACTGCCAAGTGGAACCTGCAATAACATTCACACTTGTGTACATATTAAGCTACCAATGCCACTGCTGGCTGTTTGTGCACAGCTCTACACTAGCGGCTGATATGTATCTCACAAGACATAGCCAGAGGACTTCAAATCAGCCGAAACCAAATAGCATTCTGGAAATGTGTATTGCTGCGTTGGCAGAGTGGACATGTGGCAGGCGTGTTGAAATGTTCCGAGGCTGATTTTGAATACGTTGAAAATTGGAAGTTCCCTTTCTTTTGTGCATGATTATTTTATTTTTTGGGCTGCTTTCCTCCAGTGTCTATTCTCAATTGTTGTCTTCTCTCCTATACATTTGTTTTCATATTTTTTCAATTTCCTAATTAGGCAGATTTGTTTTCTTCTTTCCCCTTCAGTTTTATTAGCATGCAGAGTCTTTTGTGCCAATCTTGCCTGATTGCCTAGATCTGTGATTTTTGTGTGTGTGCCTTTTTGACGTTTTACTTTCAACATATTAATTATGTTATTTTTTTTCATCAGTCATTCAAAATAACTTCCTAGCATTTAACGTTTGTGCATCCGAGGTGGCCCTAAGCAGCAACAGCAGCTTTCAGCCTCATGAGGGACGTCTCTTCAGTAGTTATGGTAAACACCAGCAAGAGGCCGCAGCCCATTCAACCACAGCTCACATACATTTGTTTTTAGCCCACTGCACAGCTAATTAAAATACCACCCTCGCTGTGTCTAGCTGGACTCTCTGGACTCGTACTATAATGCAGGATGCAGTGGTGGTGAGTTGTATGACAGCTCCTCGTGTTGATTACACAGACTTTAGGCTACCTCTGCTTTCAGCCCTCTATCTCACATCAGCATTATAGTCTTCTGTAGTTTTAGTAAATCCCTTGCTCAGCATGTAGAAGACAAACCCGTTAGCAGCCTGCTTGTCAAACGCTTTCCTGTGTTACAGTAGTGTTGCCCCACCTGTTAAGTTACAGTTTCAGTTTAGCCAGCAGTGTCCTTAAAGCAAAGATCATGTTGGTGCACGCTCACACACACATGCAGAGGACTCATTAATATGAGCAGTAGTGGTATACTGGAACAAGGGCGTTGTTATGTACATTTTGTAAAGGGTGCCTGGTACCCTAAAATCTCAAACCTTACATGTGAAGGACATTTTTTTCTCTTTTTGTAATACTGATTTGCATTTTACGTTACAAAATAGGACTATTCGGCTAATGCTAACACTCTGAGTGAGTTTATTCCTTTCGTTTAGCCTTTACAGCCCCATGACTCCCTCCAGGTTTAATTAGTATCTCCTCTGACTTGTGTGGGTGTCATTAATAATTATTATATACATTGCTGACCAAGCGACTTTTATTGTTCCGATGGTGCGGAGACGTCACAGTTGGTTGCGGTCAAAGCGGATGGTGGAATGGCACAGAATGACCTGAATAATCTCAATTGATGGTGGTTCTTCGCTGCAAAAGCAATAACATTTTTTGCATTAAATGTAGTTATTATAGATTAGCATCAGACTTAAAAATTATGTTTTGGAATAAAAGGTTTTTGGTAAAGGTTAGGCTTATGATCAGTATTAAAATCTCTTCATTTGTCCATTTTGCACAGAAGAAATCTCTAAATTGCATCTTGTAATTTATTTTTTTATTTTCAATGTCGGCTCATACCGCAAAGAAATATTTGAACATTGTTTCTTAGAACTATTCTTACGTGTTGATCAAAGTGTACATTTCCCACAACTGCTAGATTAACCACATCTTTAAGGATGACAACAAAAACAAACAAACTTAAGTCCTCAAAAAATGTAACTTCATGTGTGCAGACTTCATGTGTCTGTCATCAAATGTAAAATAATGTAATGCAGATCTTAAACCTGTAGATTCCCATAGACTGTTAATGCAAACGATGATAAACTTCAAATCAAAATGTGTCTGGTGCTTTTTTGTTTTCATCTGGTTCTACTGAATTTGTTAAGATGGTCTTGACCTATATTCATTTCCCTGATGACACTCTTCATGGCATGTGCAGTGGTCATACCAGCGATCCAGACTTTACTTTGTCAAATCAAATTGCTGAAGGCAGCAGCCATTCTTAGCTGAGAGAGAGAGAGGGAAAATTCAGTTTTCTTTACTGGGGCATAAGTGAGGTGCCCCAGGGCGATCCAGTGGCCTGCCCACCACCTCCCCTAGCCCGGTACTGGTATGCAGCAGCCAGCCCCAGCTGCAGGCCCTGGAGCCACTGATGCTGCTGCTGCTGCTGCTGCTGCTGAGTCTCCAATGAAACGCTGTGCCAAGCTGGAGGGGAGGCCTTCACTGCTCGGCTGTATTATCTGAATGGAAGGTGACTAGAGAGCTTGTTGAATGGCAATTTTAACAATTTTCAACATTCTCAAGCCTTTTTAAGTTGTAAAGTAAATTATCAGAGAGAACTCTTCTACAGTCTACAAAGTAAAACCCAAAAGGAATCTTACTGGAAACATCAAATATAAGTTGCAGCACAAGCAAAGCTGTCGTGTTTTAAGTGCAGACTTGATGGGTGAAGAAGTCCAGCCTTGGCACAGCTTGTAAATCATTTAACTTGAACGCTTACTTTTGTAAATCAGGTGTACATGCAATGCACAGATCAAAGTAAAACAGACACGGTCATTTGTTCAGTGGAGCTGTAACCACGAGTGGGGTTAACCATCTCATTTTCTTGACAATACAACTGGAGTGTTTCTGAATATATATATATATATATATATATATCATGATTTTCATCAGGTAATTTTCTGACTTAGATTTAAGCAACATCTAATCCACGTTGGCATAAAAATTTAGTTTCAAATCTCACATTTTGTCTCGTGTAGTTAAAGATGAAGATGTAAATAATGTTACATGTACCTTCTACATTTCAGAATCCCTCTGTCTCTTGCAGTACCAGAGAGAGTGCGCACAAATACCATTAACAGTGACCCAATATGTACCCGTGTGTGTGTGTGTGTGAGATTTGCAGTAGGAAAGGCCTGTGAGGCCTCCGAGCTCAGACTTCTCACTTATCACCACTAGAGAGAGACAGTAAGCCTGACAAGGAAAATAAATGATGAAGTGTGGCGTCCAGCGTATAATCTGAAAACATCTCATAAAAACACTTGTTTGTAATTAGATGACCTAAGGCTTCTCCTGCTGTCGGGGACCATGCTGAAACAGCATTTCCATCTGGTCGGTTTGAGCTTGATCATAACCATTAACACGCTGCAACCATTAACATGCCTCGCTCACCTCCGACTGTAATATCAGTGGGCTAATGCAGCCATAAGGTTGTTTTTAGTAGTTAATATAGTGTGCACCTTTCTCCACAATGTCTGAGCACTAATGTAGAAAGCAATTTTCAGTTTTAAATGATTTTCCTCAAGGGTTCCTATGCCTTATGATATGACTCCTCTGAGATGTTTTTAAGGGGATTTTCTCCAGAGGACATTAAAGTGGCACTCACCTCTCATCTTCAAATTAAAGCCACAGATAATTTCACTTTTGCTCCTTGAGTTCTTTGGAGAAACCACCTTGCCATTGTCCCCCGTTTCCTACCCCCATCAGATAAAACACAATCAGCCTGTGTTGTGCACAGTCCTCATCCCCCTCATGGTCATATCAGCCCAGTTGCATATAATGTGTGCATAAATGTGTTGTCGGTATCATCCTCCCACCTGTGCGTATTTGCATGGTTAATCTGCGCGCAGGGAGGAGAGGGCCTGATGGAGGGGAGATAGGTGCGTCTCACGGCCCCACGGGCTCTTGAGGAATTTTATTGGAGGTTCAGCTCCCAGTCAATGGGATCAGCCGTAAATCCTGCTCAGAGTGTGGCAGGAAATGATGTGACTCCGGCAATTTATGTCAAATAACTTTTGAGGATGTGTGAGTGTAGCGATCAGCGCTACCGGGGCAGCGATAACTCTTCGGCGGGGGAGGGGGCCCCGGTGAAGATTTAATTGAGACATTTTTCTTTATCTGCAGCGAAGCGCCGGAGCCGTGTTGTTGTGTAACGAGATGTAATGTCTCTCTTTATACGGGGGTCAACATCCCGGATGAGGGAAGGTCACGGACTGACTGTTTGAGCATCCAATTTGCTCACGTAATACCCGCTCTACAGGGAGCAAAAACACAGTGTATTAAGTTACACAGTCCACATATCACAGGCAGACATGGCGCCCTGTGCTGAGGGATATAATGCATCTTCATGAGTTCATATGTAGCCGGTGAGCGTGTAAGGGAACAGACATGTTCAGTGATGTAGTCGCTGAGTCTGAAAGTATTTTTACCCTAAACCATTTCTATTTGTCTCCATGGTGATACATGTATTGGTACCACTTTTAAGGCACTCTGTCTTTATCAATGATTAATAAGTGTTTGTAGATCACTTATAGGCCAGTAATACATGCTCATTGGTTCCTCTCGTTCTAACAGGCCAGTAAGTCTCAAGTATATCAATCATCAAGTCTGTATGTGTCATAGTGGTAAGCGAGGAAATGGTCTAACTGATCAGGAAGAAAAGTTAAAAAGCATGACTAAAATATTTATTAACAATAAATACAGCCATAGTTACAAGCTATAATTCCTCTATGAAGGTAAATATTTTAAAAATAAAAGTTCAGCGTTATTAATGTACTTAGCCTAAAGTACTCAATTGTAGTAGGGCCCATAATGACTCGTGTCAGTAGGTATTCTATATTATAATGTTTATTACTGATCCATGTGAGCATAATGTAGCTGGTTATATGTTTGTCTTATTATGTACAATATTAATCTGCAGGGATGGAAGAAATATTGTTGTAATGTACAAAGGACCATGTAAAAACACACTACGTGTAAAAGGCATTACATTTTAATAAGTGTACAGAAGCATCAGGATAATGTACTTGAAATATAAGTAAAACTATTTATCATATAGAAGATGGGCCCATGTCAGTGTATTATATATTGTCATATTTAATGATTATGAATAAAGCATTAACATGTAACAGTTAAATGTCCACCTATCTTAACAAGAAGTGAATTCTAACAATTCCATATAGCCGAAGGTAACTTTACACTCTAAATTATGTACATTTACTACCTACTGTATTATGCTTGTACTGTATATTGCTGTGAAAGCAATGCATTCTGGGAGTTATTGGCCTTGTTCCCATGATCCCATGATCAAGTATTTTTGGGGTATTTACTGCTTACCGCTGCCATTACTGCATTTTGATTTTGATAAGTTACTGTACTCCTCAGACACAGTAGAGATTATATAAATTGTACAGTACATTTATATTGAAACTGTTACAGCATGCTTTGATTATAGTAAGTTGTTGTAGTCTTGATATTGTAGAGATACAGTACATTGGACAGTAGCTTACTGGTGGCCAGTAATGTACTGGGATTTTTGTAGCATGCAAGAACATTATAGGTTTTGTCTGTTTATACTTCACTAAATGTGGCCTACACTGTAGGCTGCTGACTGTGAATATTTAAAGTTACTGCAGTATAGGTGCAGTAACATTTGCCCATGTGTATAGGTCTGTATACTATACAGTATGTGTATCCGTGTGCAGCAGCAGCAGCAGCAGCAGCAGCAGCATGGAGGCCTTGATGAGATGCATGCACACACAGGCAGCTCATAATTGTGGCCATAGCTCATTATTGTCCCCCGGATGATTTGGATCCGCCGGCGGGAGCCTCGTCCTCTGACACCGCCACGTCCGACAACCACTCCAGGCACTGATTGGTGGGATGAAATATTGCCGGCGAAAATTAAAAGGTCCCGGTGTCAAAATAATTCATGATATGCATATCTTCCCGGCTTGATGAAATCGCTGATATCTGGATTAGGCGGATAATAAAAGCGATCAGGCTACAGTTAAACTGTTCCAGCAGCGGCGTGGGGGAGGCATCTTCTTTATGTGTCAAGAGAGAGTTGGGCTGCGGGGTCAAGATACAACAAGTGTGTGCGTGCGTGCGTGCACGTCAGACCCCTGTCAGATTGTGTGCGCTGCAGTTCCCCACACACCTAGACCTGTGATTTGAATATCCGCTGTAATTGTCCCAAAACGGCTCATCAGTGGATCTGCCCGCTGCCATTAGGGCCCAACAATATGGTGTGACATTCAAATTCCCCTCAATGACAGGTTATTAGGAGCCCCAAGCAGCCGGCACATAATTAAGCACCGTAACGTTGACCTGTAATATGAAGTGATGGCTCAGTCGTATAGTGGCTGAGAATGAAATAGGTGCTTTGTTAAGACACAGGAGAACTGGGGGATTTTTCACACGTTGGGGGGGGGAAAAGTGATCATAAAAAGAAGACAGATGTCGATGCACAATTCAACCATAGAGGCAAATAACACTGACTATGATTTTATAACTGGGAAGAGAAAAAAATGCCTGCCAGCTGCCATGGCAACAGATGACAGATTAGAGAGTGAAATAACACTCATCAATATCAACAAAAGTGATGCATTTGAATGTTTTTGCCTACATTCTGTTCTCCTATATCAGATCATGTCGGTTTATGTTATACAATCTACTTACTCCCTTTTCTATCCACAGTGATGTTGAGCTGTGTGAACAAATCTTTCAGGAAAAACAAACAACCTGAGAAGAAGAAAAAAATGAACGTGTGACTTTCATTTGTGACACTAAAAGCCTATTACACAACTTAAGACATGCTGTCGGAGGCCCCCGCTTTCCCCTTTAGAACAAGTGGACGTTGTGATGAGCAATGGACCCATCTGCTGTGCCCTCTCCTCCAACTGGTGTGTGAACATGATGTAGTCTGTAGTCGGAAAATATAATACCAGTACCTGGAAAATGTTCCCAAAAAGATGATTAAGTTTCACGTTACGGTACCTGAATATGCTCTGGAGGTGACCAGCTCTCATGCCTCTGCATATGGCGTCAAAGCGATCTTTTCTGTCGTTAAGATACTGTTTTAATTGGCGTTCGACACGTGTAAAACAATAAGAAGTGCACAATTTTCATGACCCGATTCTGCTTCTTTAGTTGGACCCAAAGCTCACCTTCCCATACCGGGGGCGAAGCAAGCCTTTATGTTAAACTGTAGGCCAGAGGCCTGTGTAATGCTGGGTTTGTGTGGCAGGGCTGCTGAACAGACGGTCTGCACTTCCCTCCCTCCCTCCCTCCATCGCTCTCCCTTTCTCTCTCTCTATCTCTCTGCTAGCCCTCCCTCACCCCACCACCCCCCTTTCACAACGGTGGCAGATGGCTGCAGATGAATCCCTCATAATCATGTCAGGACGGCTCCTCCGATCCCAATTCATCTCTTTAAACACATTTCATCAGAAGGAGAATTACACAAAGATAAAGGCGGCCAGCAGACAACAAAAGCACACAAAGATTGTCCTTGCAAACAAGTGTTCTTAGTCCCTAACACCACTTAATCATGTGTGCTCCTGTTATTGCTCCTCACCCTCTGTGCTATCAACTCTACCCCATTTCCTCCTCTGTCTCTCACTCGTTCACTCTTTATTTATGGTGTTTTTCCCGTACAGTTAATTGTCTCCATCCCCTGCTACTGTCTGTCCCTATTAAGCATAAATCTTTCTAACAAGCTTTCCTCTCATCCCTGTCGCTGCCTTTAAAAAAAGACAGGTGTGTAAAATCCTCTCCTCCCCTCATTGAGTCCTGTTTTTCTGATGGCTGCCCTTTTTGGAGGGGTGATAATTTGCCACAAAGTGAATTGTGATTTTTTTCTTCTTCTCCCCCTTCCCACTCCCCCCCTGCTGTGACCCTGTGTCACCCATCCGCATGATGCCGTTAATTGTGGATCAGGTGAAGTTTGTCTCACCTCATTTCAGGGCCATGCTCTGCTAGGGCCATTCTCCCCACTCAAAGGCCACATAATTTCACAGCCTCCTACTTCTCATTAATCCCTCCTGAGTGGCTGCTCTCCGAGTTCCAGATCACAGATTTGTTTTGCTCTTGTTTTCTGACTCGCTGCCCTTCCTGCCCCACCCACTCCTCTCCTCCGCCTCCACGTTAACCCCTTTAGCGAGAGACCCCCGCTCTGTGTGCTGCGTCTTCACTGTGCGCCCATTCGCATATTTCCTACAATTCCTCTGCCCTGTGATTTTAAAATCCTTACATTTTGCTAACGTTCGACAGCTGATATCCCCCTTACAACTCCCCAGCATCCTGGCTTTGCCTCCCTTGCAGGATCCCTTTGTTCTGTACCTCTGGGACAGAAGCTACTGTAGTCTGTTGTGAATAAAGCGGACAGGCATTAGTGGTGTCTGCTTGCGATGCCAGTATCACCTCTCTTTCCAAAACAACTCCACACCCGGCTGCATTGTACATTCATCTGACAAAAAACCTGCCATCTCCAGCCTAATAAATACCGAGAGACAAATTGAAGACAACAATAGGAAAGCTGTGTGTTTGTGCGTCTCGGCACACGTGCACGTGTCTGATCAACACGGCAGTCAGACTTCACTCATTTCTTCCCTGCTAAACTTTTTTTTGGGTTGATTCATAAATTATTCATGCGAGAAAGCTGAAGATCTCTCATTAACATAAAATAACAATTTGCTAATTTATGGAAACTCCTAATTACTTGCCTTATTTGCCATGACCATATTAAATATTCATAAACATGTGATAATTTCTTTGATTTGAATGTCGTTCAGTTTAATTTACTATTTTTGCTCAACAATAGCGGCGTGCCAGCTTGTGCTGTGTGTACCAACAAAAACAAAAACCCAGGAGAGAACAATGAACAATATTATGCATTCATAGTAGGGCTTTTAATTTGCTGATTCTTTAATACACTACACCTCTTACATTATCCATATGCTAATGTTATGATTTGTGCTTCTAGATGATTTGAAACCCTTTCAACATGTAGAAAGGTCTTGCGTTGTTGATGTTATATTGTGAATGGAATGATCTTTCAGGCATTGATTGTGTAAAATGCAAGTTCCCAATCAATTGTGGTGTGAATTAAATATACTTTGGTCATTTAAATCCTCCACATCTGGGAATAAATTCCCTGCTGACAGATCTTTTTTGAAAAGCTGATATTTACCAAACTGTATGAGCAGCAGCTGCTCATTTAACCTGCTAAAAGAGCATGCTGAGTATATAGAACGTATACTAAACTGTTATTTTATGGCTCTACAGTCGCAGATAAATGATAGGGAAGAGCAAAAACTCAGACTATACAAGCTTGTAAATCGTAGCGCGGCTCCAGCTTCAAACTCAAAAATGCATTAATTCATTTGGCTTCCATCCAGAACTAATCACTTCATTTTCCGTTCTGTACCATGGAAGTCAGCCTCACTCCAGTTCATTTCTATTCACTCAAACTTGGAAAAAGACTCAGAGGATATGCATGAAAGATGAGTCTATCTTCGAATACCTCCTCTTGTCTTTATGGCAGCAAACTGTTGTCAGAGGAAGTCTCAGCCAAGTTCTCGGGAGAAAGAAGAGTCTTGGATCCCATCTGGGACGACTAGATGAGGTCTCTTGCTGTCATCGCGTCTGTTGTCAAGGCTGCATTTAACCTCAAATTTATGACTTTGTTATATCAGAATTAATTACAGATATTTCCCCCCAAAGTGAGTGACGTTGACGAAAACGCTAAGCACAGGCAATTTAGCTCTATTTGCAGATTAATTTGGGCCCACCTGTGATGCTTGGTGTGCTAAGTAGGTACATCAGTTTTAATTACAGACCTCGCAGAGTGGGTTTAGTTAAATTACAGTATTAATTATCACATTTACTAGATATCAGAGTGACAAACGGTTGTGTAGAAGCACTTCCCTCAAACCTCCTGTTTCTCCAGACGATGGTTTCACTTCTGTCCTTCAAGCAACCTTCAGACAGGTGGATATGATGGAAGGCTTTGTTTTTTAAGGAGAAGCATCCACCTTGATTCACGACCTTCCACTGGCTGCCAAAGATGTTCACTTCTGATGCACAAATCTAGAATTTGATGGGTTTTGACGTTGCATGCTTCCTCACAGAACAAGGCCTAATGAAAAGTTTTCTTGCCATATGGTAAAATTAGGCCAAACATTTGGAAAATGGAGAAAACACCTCACAGAAATCAAAGTAGTTACTCCCATTATGAAGGGAAAATAAGTGGCCTTTATCCACATCATTACCCTCTTCATTCAGTCAGCTACATTAATCTCTTCAAGGATAATATGAGTCACGCTTGACTGCCACTTCAGTCAAAATCTGTAAGAGGAAATAGCGACCTTTGACCCATGGTATCATTACAAATATAAGATATATAGAACCATGAGTGATCAGTTTGAGACATTCATCTTCTGCAAGTTTATATGAGGTCGACATGAGTGTTCACAAAATAGATAATAAAATAGGAGCAGCTTTTGGAGGTTGATTTATCAAGTTAAAGGAGCTGCATCTTCATAATTTAAAGGAATAGTTTGATATTCTGGGAAATGAATATCGTAGAGCATTTAGTAGCTATAAAGAATACGATATTTCCCCCAAGAAATGGTCCAAACCAACTCATAAAATGGGAGTTACTATTGGACTTACGTTAGCTCAGTGGCCATAAAACATGACTCCAAATGAATACTAATGTTGCTCCATAACCGCTGAATGCGTAGCTAAATACCTGTTTGCGGTGATAATATACATTTCTGCTGTCCCCAAGAGGCCCAATACTGTGTTTGTCACTAGACAGATTCTGTAGCCTTTGGATATAGCAAGGGGAGCTGTTTACCCGTGTTTCATCACTATGCTAAGCTAAGATAATCACTAACCACCTGCAACTTCATATTTACCGAATACATACATAAGAGTGGTATGATCTTCTCATCCAACTCTCGGCAAGATAGCAAATATAGCGTATTTCTATAAATGTCAAACTATTCCTTTAAAAATGACAAAGGCAAAAATAAAACCCATGTTGTTCAGTGAATTGAATGCTAACCATTGAAGCTAAGAGACCGACACAGAGGTCCAAGGCAGAGCTGAAATGTGTCCAGGACTGGAACTGGAGAGGAGGTCCTCATTTAGCCTTTGGCTGGTGTTCTCTCCCACCAAAGTACTATATTAATCATAATCACACAACACCATTAGACTATGTCATTCTATTAAAGAAATCACATTATCATACATTTCATTAATTAAACTCGAACCCAGTCCATCCACTGTGAGGAGCGCCCCATAAGAGCAGGAGAGCGAGGAGGACTAGGAATGAAGGAAGAGGGGGGAGGAAGGTGGCAGAGGGCAGGACACTCCACCACTCCACTCACCGTCTCTCCAAAGTGAAATCAAGGGGATGGATTTGCATGTCATGTGCATGGGGCGGGGCTACGTCTAGAGGCTCAGACAATAGGAACTGATGACGGAGGTGGAGTGAGGAATCCTTCTGACAAGTATCTGCATGATGGAGGACAGCAAGACTTAACAGTGGATCACTGGCGGGATCACAGGGTGAGACTGTAGAGGGTGATGAGGATGTAGAGGGTGATGAGGATGCAGAAGGTGCAATACACAAACACACTTGCAACAAGTGGCTTTGAGGAGACGCGAGTGTTATTGATACCTCTTGGATAAGGAACCGTGTGCTTGTTCAGGGCTAGATTGCAGCCCCATAGGCCATGTTTGATATAATTTCTCTGCCTCTGCAATTAGATTGTAGATTTTACCAATATGATAAATTACAAGTGAACAAAGGCAATTAGAAGCGACTTAGCTAGTTATATAATTAATTGTGTTATACACATAAAATGCCCTATATAGCCCACATAACAAGACACAAACAGCATTGTTTCGGTAGTGAAAGCAAAATTAAAATCTGCCACAAAGAAAAGTTCCTATCCTCAACTCAAGTTTTTTATAATCCTCACAAATGTTAGACATTTTACAAAAAATATGTAGTCCTTATCTTCATATAATGAACAATAAAACATGAGGTGGACTTGAAATAACATAACAAACTAAATATTCTCTTTTCAGGAAGATCATACAACCTGCCGGTTTCTATAACTAATACAAAAATACAAAACATTTTAAGATACAACTGAATCTGTGTTAAAAAAACGACTTGTTAGTGGAATGCAAAATCCTCCGCAACGACAGTCAGTATGATTGCCTTGTTAAGATATCATGCCGTATTCACATCAAACAAAACAATGTCTGGATAAGATGCATGCTATTTGCTGAAAGTCATCTTGAATTTGCATATTTATACTTTTTACAAACAAGCCTTCCCCTCTTTTTGCGCTTTTCCAGTTCTGTCTTGACAATGCCTTCCTCTTTTTTTGTGCCATTTTTATCTGCACAATATATTCCTTCTCTTTATTCTCTCCTCCTGCATTTCTTCAGAGACCACGTTCACTAGTTTTTACTCCATCTGCCGTCTCTCTCCCTCTGCCTCTCCCTCTCTCCGTCTCTATGGGTCTGATTAGCATGTGTAGTGTATGTTCCGTCACGCTGTAGTGTTGACCTGTGCTGTCATCTCCCTGATTACCTCCCTGATTCACTTTCCTTGTTTTGTAATGTGCAATCAATCATAATCAATTAGCCAAAATGTTGAATCATTAAAACCATTATCATTAATTAAAATAATTATCACTTTCTGCCAATGCTTCATTACCAGTGTTGTCTAACGTGTCTGCCACACACCAGACTTTCCTGCTCCTGCTTTTTTCTTTCATAAGTCAGATTTCTAAAGTTCCTTTTAGAGCCCGGCTGATGAAGCAAACAATCAGTGATTATTTTCCTTCCGATAATATTTGTCTAATTTGATCTAATATGCACATTTGACAAATCTGCAAAGTATATGATTAATGTTATGCTCCAGAAATATACTCAGTATGATACAATGATGCCCAAACTAAACAAATTTCTCAAAAATAAGTTTGTTTGAAAGTTTTGAGCATCAAGTTTGTCGGGAAAACTCCATAAACAGCTCCTCTTGACATGAGCTGAAGTGTTTTCTCACTGTCCGCAGGATTCTGCTGCCTCCTTTGCAGCACTGCTTTCTTCCCCTCACGCTTGAACAGACACTGTCTTTGCTTCCACCTCAGCCCAATGCAGCCCTTTTCTTGAAAGGACAGAGCAGAGATGAGACAGGGGAACCTTAATGATGTGTAAACATCCAGGGAGAGGGAGAGCGCTTGTCTGAAAAGCCCCGAGGGGAGAAAGGAGAGGCAGACAGACATGCAGCTCACTTAGTCCAGCACAGCGCCTCAACCCGAGCTGTAATTCCAGACAATTGTCAGTCCGCTTCTCTGATGTGCGCCTGTTGAAACCTGGAATAGACCTGTCACTCCCTAACCCTCAATAATTGCTCATGTCAAAATTTCCTTGAGAGTGGGCTGGGGACCCTGAGGGTGTGTAGAGTGAAACTGAGTGTATGTGTGCGTAAGAGATGTGTAAGAGTCTGTGTGGGCGTCTGTTTTCCCAACTTAGCCCATTGGGCAAAGAAGGGTCTCCTCGCTCCCCTGCCCCGACACTGTGGAGGAGCATCGCTCACTGCCACCTGGGGAAAGCAGGCGTCTCATTGGGGTCATGCCACCCCAGTGGAATGTGAGTCAAAAGGAAATGGGCCTGAACATTGCATAGTATCCCCGGTCTGAGCTCCATTAAGCTAGGCATCCTCACTCTGCGATGGATGTCCATTATTACGCAGAGCACAAAGACCATCCATTTAGCTCGTAGTTACTGAGCTTCATGTCTAACATCAATACACTAGAGAGAGAGAGAAGAGAATGAGGAGTCTATGGTCCATACATGGCGTGTCTTTTCATTTTACACAAATACAACACGAGTCATTGTGCAAATAAGTCATGCACTAATTCTTAAATGCCTTTTCCTCCCATACTAAACCAATATCTTGCTCAGTGTCTCATTGTCTCTCGGCTCTGTCGATGCCCATGGCACCTCCTGGCATGGCGGGGTGTCCTGCGGAGAGGAACCACAGAAAACAGGCTGCGAGGCAGAAGGGGTCTCACAACATGTGGCACCTCGCTCTTCATCCACCAAGACGCTCCCTAATCCTCCGATGGAGCCCATCATGACCACCTGATTGCGTCATTTGCAAATGATCTTCAGGAATGACTGTAATTGTGTCTCATTAAGGGCTATGAAGTGTGACAGGACACGCTGAGAAAAAAAAAAAATTCAGCAAAAAAGGAGAGAAGAACATCTTCAAAAGCAACACATCCTTGAGCCATGGGAACAAATAAAGACAAAGACAGGACAACTCTATTTTGAGCAGCAGGATAACAAATCTGCTGGAGCAGAAAAAGATGAAACTACTGGACATGTTTGTGCTTTAGCAGTACAGTAACGCTTTCATGTACTGTGTCCATGGTATTTGATGAAGAACAAGCATCCAGTAAAAGACATCCCACTCAGTCCTGGTTGCCTCCACCTCTGCCTGTTTATGATGAAGGGCTCTTTTTGGTGTGAGAGTAAAAGAGACAGGCTGGGCTGGCTGTCATGTCATAAAGGATGCAGTCAGAGAGAGCAGACATGATTTCATGGCTAATGATTCCCGCACTAATATCAGTGTGGGCTGCAGAGGGGATAACCAAGTTGAGCTGTCTTAGCTCAAATGATTCAATTAGGCCAGCTGTCCCTATTTGTCATGGCTCAACTGGCTTCTAGATTACCTTTCCAGAGTGCATACGTGCCTCTGCATTGAACTTACCAGCTCAACAGTTTCATAAAAAAACAGAGGCAAAAAAATAGAGAATAGGGGGGAAGAAAGGAAGGAGCGGTGGAGGGGAAGAAATGAAACAAAGAATGCAGTAATAACCACATTATCCACTTAAACGCTGAGGCCAATTACAGAGATAAATGTGACTTTTTGTTTTGCGGAGGATCCTTGTGGTGAAATCAGAGGAAAGCCTCAGAGCGTGCATTGACTGGAGAGATACTATAAATCTGATCACTAAAAGAGAGAGAGACAACAGCTGAGACAATGTGAAGGTCAAGAGATAAACAGGCAGAGAAAAGAAATGAAAGGTGCAAAAAATAACCTCGTTTTCTCCCAAACTCACTATTTTCTTTCTCCATTGCTTAATTATTTCTATTCCTCTACTTTATTCTAAAGTTGTCTCAAAAATAAAAAAATGTAAAACAACACAAAAACGGCAGAATAGGGCTTGCCCATGCAGTCCTGCTTCTTCACCTTTCCTTCTCTGAGCCTCAATTAAGTGTGTGATGAGTATTAAATTCAAAGAAGCATTAGAGTCATTAGCGCTGATTGAGTCGATGACTCTGAGGGCGATGTCTTCTTCCTCACTTTAATGTAGTTAAACGTAAATTTGTGTCAACTAACCTCATCAGACCCAATTAACACAATTGTCAGTTTTGGGTCAGAGAGTAGACGACGAAGATCGGCACACTAAAACGGTAAAATATCTCGTTTATTAAAGGTAATTAGTTATGTTAGTGCTGTCAATTCTGCATTAACATTGAACCTATGAAACAATGAAACTACTGTATCTCTGCACCACACACAGTGTAATGTGAGGTAAAGCTCAATTAGACATGTCTCCTTACAATTCAAATAAACAACATCCCATTAAAAGCAGGGATGTAACGTGCTCTGTGGATAGTGTGTTCAATGCTCATGCAACCATGAAAACACAAATGATGTTTCATTTTTCACTTCTTCGCGGCTAAACAATAACACATTACTGCACTTCGCAGAAGCCGACGTTAATAAGAAATAAAAGGTTTTATCCTCGTGGGAGATATCCGAGCAGCATAATGGGACAATATTCCTTAAATATGCTCTGTGTGTACTTCCACTGTACTGCTTAGAGTCTGATAACAATGTGAGTGGAGATAATGAGATCACACTGCTGTGTACATCAGGGCAGCTTCTTATCCCTGAAAATATATGGAAGATGTGTGTTTCTGATGAGGCAAACAATACACACTCTCTATCACATCACTTGGTAAAAGTGTCTTTCTTCTTTATTTAGTATAACTTTTTATCCCCAAAAGTGATTTAAAAGTTCATATCAAGACTCAACATCACACCATTTTAATCATCAGTAGATTCATATTTATGTATTTAGCTTTTGCTATTCTTTCTGGGGTCCACACAGCTTACATGGTGACAGAAATACACATTCACACTAGTCATCACATTACACCAACACAAGACATCGTCTAAGTAACGCAAACACAAATAAAATATAGATGCTGCTGCTGCTCATGGTTGTCTCATACTTTTCCATTGTACCTGAGATTAAATAAAATAGACAAAGGTGCTTGTTTCCAGTTAGTGGTTCATTCATATGTGTTTGTTAGTCCAGTCCATTTTGTCTCCTCCGAGCGCCGTGAACGAGGGCAGCCTCGCCTCTGAGCTGTCAGAGCTCTGACTGGAATCAGCCTTATTGCAATGATTGAGAGAACAGGCCTTTGGAGCACAGAACACCATCCAAAGGGACTAGAAAGGCCACATTCATACAACCGAGTTCACACATTTGTCTTCATTAATCCAATTCTGTTCTGTTTTGTCAGGTTTGCTACCAAACACTTACACAGTTAAAAGCACCAGATATTGCCAGAGGTCACAGAATTGATACAGTAGGAGGGCTTCATGTGGTCGGCCATCTTGTTCTCTAAGAAGGTCCCTCGGGTGCTGGTGCTTTTGACCCTTTTAACACTAAGAGTGTGATGATAGTGACATTTAATGTAATGAATCACAAATTGATTGATCGCTGAAGGAATTGATTCGGAACACCAAGCGTTACCAACATTTATGTATTTTTTGACATGACATGGCTATGTTGACCTTCAAATAGTGTTTTTATTATAGACAGGAAGATGAGTCTGAATGGAATGATTTTAGATTAATTTAGCATATGTTGTTAGCATGCTATTTTGCTGTTGAGATCTTTACCATTTGGTCCAAATAGTGACTAACACCCAGACTCGACAGGCCCGGGAATACAGAACATCATTACTGCCTTATCTTTAGCGATGGAGCGAGGTGTCAATGACACTTCTGCTGCATGCAGGCAGCAGCTGAGCTGTGAGATGTCCTGGCACACAGCACAGTCTTCCTGGCCAGAGCTTTGTAGCCAAATCTTTACCTTTTAATTACAGGAATATTCATTGCTCATATAGTCTACATGTGGTACATTTTCTACCAGTTCTGACTGGAGTCTTTTTTTTGTATCACAACTAACTAAATTATTGGGAGTTTAGCATCAAAGTTCATTACATGATGGTTGAATTGTTCAACATTTTGGGAAGCATGTTTTTTTTGCTTTCTTTCAGAGAGAAGAGTGAGATACCTCTCTCATTTTGTTATGTTAAATGTGAAGCTAAAGGAAACAGTTAGCTAGGGTGACCAGACGTCCTCTTTTTCCCGGACATGTCCTATTTTCGAGACCTAAAAAAAGCGTCCGGCAGGGATTCCAAAAACGTCCGGGATTTTGCTACGTCGGGGAAAATAGTTATTACCCCCTTACAAGTTTTGGAAATGGTATCTCCCTCACGTTCCACCTTCTTGCGCAAGCTCTGACTGTAGAGAGAACTGTCATTGGTCGACCGATCTCAACGTAAATGTAATTCTCCGGCATGCTATACACTACTGCTACCCCCCCCTCCCCCCCCCCCCGCGACGAGGTGTCCTCCTCCTCTCTCTCTCCTCCACTCCCCCCCACCGAGACGAAGTGTCCTCTTTTTCACAAACTCAAATCTGGTCACCCTAAGTTAGCACATATAAAGACTTGAAATACAGCTCATAAGGAATGGGAGAAATTGTTCAGCACAGAACCACCAACATTGGTTGTTAAACCTTGTTTTTCATACAGATTGTGCTAATTGGTGAGCTTAAGAGGGGCTGGTAGGTGGAGTTATTTATTCTCTTTTGACAGAGCCAAGCTAGCTGCTTCAACCTATTTCCAATCTTTATGCTAAGCTTTGTTTTGAATTTGAATCACACATATGTTCATTTAGCCAGCTTAATAAGCTCAGCAAGAGTTTTACCAATTGCTGTTTGAGAAGAAGAAGGCACATGATATCATAACCTCACAGCATTAAGCTTATAATTAGGCTTTAGTCTCCTCTTTGTTCATGCTTTGTATCTGCTCTCCCACTAATCATCATGCTATCAGAGAGCTCTGCCCAGCTAGAGAGCGAGAGACAGAGGGCTCATAGACAACCTCTTCACCTGCTCCTTTCACCCCTCCTCCTCTCCTCCATGTGTACCTGCAACACTGAGCTGCACTGCATCATGGGTGCAGCTGAGGCCATGCCAAAACCCAATTTGGAACGTGTCCAGCACTTCATTGGAAAGTAATGGTTTTCACTGAACTGAGTTATGACCAGCTGTTTGCAGACAGTCTGTGACATACTGATGGAGCAGAACACCGTATGTTGCTTTCCAAATCAAATGATACAAGGAGTGTGACAGTGTGGAGAAACATCTGTCATTAGCAATTTTCAGCACGCTCCACTAATTCTGGACAAAATATGCCTAATGAAGTTACTGCAGGAAACTTCAAATATTGTCAGAGCAACAAGGCCATAAGAAGCCAGTGCTCACCAAGGCCTGTAATCTGATTCATTTGTTGTGAGAAAAATACAGAAGGAGGAGGTAATTGTTTTTGATCATGATGTTTTAAAATGCAAATCACAAACGTTGTTCTTTAATCCAAGAACAAAAACCCACAAAATCAAGGACGCAAGGGTGGCTGGCTTTTCTTTATTGATGTCCCCTCCCTTGTAGTGGCGCTTCATAGATGGTGTTTCCGTATGGGGGAACATAAAAGCTTTGATGGCCTGGGTTATCAAGTTCAGTCACCATATATACATGAGGATCTGTTGCAGAAACCCCTCTGGTCATTGTGCAAAAATTCAGTTTTCTTTCCAAATTATCTAACAGGTTGATACGTGTCTAATCTCAACATAAAATTGGTCAAAAATAGAATTCAAGTCTGATAATGTTGTGTTTATTTTAAATCATATCTCCTGATATGCTTTGGCGCTGTGACAAACCACTTCACAGAATTGCTTCCTCGTTGCCTTTATGGTTCAATATCGAGTTGAATTGTGGACTATAAGTCTAGCACTAACAATACTCATTTGGCCACTCTGTGTTTGTAATTTGCCAGTTCCCTAGAACTGTCCTCAATTTATTCAGACTCTGCTGTGAGAATGAGACGGTTTGTGACAGGCAGCTCTGCTGAAAGTGGTCCTCTCCTCCAGAACAGTTGTTGTAGTGAGAAGTGTTAGAGACGGGTGGGCGTCTGGACCCAAGTATGCTGCTCAAACACGAGGCCTGTGTCTATCTGGCAGCCGTCTCCTGGCGGCAGAAGGGCCATAAACCCGCCTGTGTTAATTCTGCCGTAATTATCATGGGTGCCACATGTTATGCAGGATGTCCTACCACTGCAGATCCACTTGAAAGTTTGCAGTGAAATCCTTCCACACTGCTTAAAGCTGTGGCAGACGAGCGGATGCAGAGCGTGACAGTTGGCCATTGTGATTAGAAAGGGCTGCTCCTGGAGCCCTGCCCCAAGTCTCATTTCCTGTCGCGGCCCTTTGCAATCATGTGTTTTATGCGGTGCATGTTGGTGAATAACTGGCTGCACTGAGATGACAATAATCACCCATAATGCCCCTAGGGAGGGGGCGGCCTCTCTCAGGGCAACATTAGTCATAAATATGCAAAACGGCTGCTGTCCTAACTGCATGCTATTTCACAACACGCTTTGTTTCAGTTCAAGGTTGCTCCGACTGTATAGTTAAAAATACATAATTTGAAAAGATATCGTCAGTCATAGAAGTCGATTAATTGACACCAAATGAGACTCAGTGTAACAAATTTTGTATTACTGGAAATTCAGAGCGTTGCACACAAGGATGCACAGACTTAACAACGCTCAAGCAAATAAGAATGTTTACTTGGTTGAGCAGTTTAACATTTACCCAATAATCCATTAATAATATTACCATTACCGAGTGAATGTGTGTGCTGTAATGGGCGTGCGTGTGTGTGTGTGTGTGTGTGTGTGTGTGTGTGTGTGTGTGTGTGTGTGTGTGTGTGTGTGTGTGTGTGCTCTCAGCCTCAGTCATCCTCTTGCTGTCACACCCAATAAGTGGCCCTCTCCATTGCCTCATCTCAAGTCTCGGTATCCCCCATGAGCGCCACGAGCAGCCCCACTCAGCTTGCCTGGGCCGTGCTTTGGCAGGACGACACGGTTTAGCACCCTGAGAAATCGCACACTCTTTCCCAGTCAGGGTGGAAGGCTTTGTGTCTCTCCCATATTGACCTTCTCCCACTCCTGCGCTCCTGTCATCCATCTGTCGGAGAACACTTTCTTCCTGTTGTCCTGTGATTCTGACAAGATCACCCACATGCTCCCGTCTTGTTGTCCGTTCACAGGGAGACAAACTGCACACACGGACACTGTTGGCGACACAAGTAGTGAACTGAAAATCATCATTCTGTCACACATTTGCACACACATACACATGCATAATCAGACTATAATGTCTATTCTGTGCAGTACTATCAAACCCTGTGTCTCCCCCTCTCAGTGCTCTCATCAGTATTAACATATCGTCCTGTTTCCTGGGCTCTAAGCAGGGAGAGCAGGGCGGCGGCATCTCAACATGTCTGTCAGGTTAGTGGATGTCTCCCTGCCTAAATCTGCTGACGTTGATTTGTGAGCATAATGCCTGATTATAGGATGGGTGACAGATAACTTTTATCAAAATTAAGGCACAATTAAACATTTCATCTCCGCTAATTACTGGCTGTAGATTTGGCAAGATGACCATGTGCTGTAGGAAATCAGCAACCATAACACATTTTAATGGGGCACAGCTGTCTTACAGCTTGGTAATATTTGCACAGTGCACCAGAACTGTAATTTATGAGACAGAAAGAAGGAGAAAATCTGCACTGGATTGAGTGCCAGACTAGATTTAGAATTTATATTCTTTAATGAGGTTTGGATTTGTTGCTGCTGGTTGTTTCTTATCAACGATCAATGTGCATGCTGTGGTGTCTTGGTACATCTGGGAGGAGACCTTTATTACTTATGTGTGTGTGCAGTTTATGTAAATGTTCACTCAACTAATGTTAATGTTGTATCTTGCAGCCTTGCACTCACAACATTTAGATTCATTCGCTGCAAGAAGGGGAAGGTAGTCAGTTTTTGAGTGTGCACGCTTCGCAGGCACTGGACAGACTTGATGGGTTCACGCTAAAGTAATCAGCCCCAGTATCCACTTGTGCCAAGGAATAAGCCTGGGAAATTCACCAAAATGTGGGAACAGCTTGGGAACAGATTGATGCAGAAGGGTGAAAAAGGCTGAGCGAGTGTATGTGTGTGCTGTAATGGGTGTGTATGTGTGTATGTGCTCTCAGAGCTAATTCCAAGGCAAACAAGAGGAAGCTTCCTCTAAGTAACTCAGCTCTGGTGTGCTCCGATGGTACGTCTCCAGTGGGCTCTGGCATAGCCTCTTCAATTATATGGAAGTTTGGCCACCAAATCCCATCGAAAATAGATAGTTGATGCTTTGTGAGGAATGTAAATTTGATAATTTTCACATCTCATTCATTTGACATTGGCTGTTATTGGGTTCTCTTTTTGTCAGAATGTACACCTCATCAGGGCCATGGAGGTTAGGAAGGCTGCACCATTATTGGACGGTGACCTGCAGCAGCCTGTGTATATTCTATTGAGCAATACAATACAGTACCGACTCCAATATGTTTGTCTTGTTTAGGGACATTAACTGAGCTTAATATAAAAACAGAAGACCACATGCTAATCACTATACAGCCCTTCTTTAAATGCATTCAGCCGCAGGACGGGCCTCCCAAAGCAAAGCATTGTGATCAATTAAGATATTTCCTGATTGATATTGTATCATACTCACTTCAGTCTCCGCTCATATCATCCCAGCATTGCTTCACCAAGGCTTCAGTGGACCGGGCAGAGAATGAAAAGGACTCGGTTGGACTGTGCTGGCATGCTGCAGGCTATGTTTGGTTGGATCCCATCGAGGTTAATTCAACTGCTGTTGTCTGGATGACACCTTCAGTCTGTGACAGGCCTGCGAGTGCTGAGTGCTTGTGGCACTTTCCATGATACCCCACCGATCTGTGCTTGGGTCCAGTTCAGGTGCTGCTCAGTACAGCACACCCCCCAAAGGCCCTGTTGACCTTCTTTACTGAGCGATTACTTTCATGTCTAGTGTGGTGACATTACAGTGCCGTGTGGTCATCGCGCTAGTCAGACACTCTGTCTGTGTGCTGGACTTGTGGCAGTAATGGTAGCCGTCCATTTTTGTTACAACATTTAGGTAGATTGAGGAGTATTAATGTGGTTTTAGGTCAAACATGACATTTTCTTTCTAAATTATTGGACATTAAAATGTATTTACAATAGTTTTTTCAGGTTGCCTTCCCTCAATTTGACAAAAGTGATGCAGCAGACTGTGGTCATGAAGCGTTTGCCCTGAGCTGAAATGTGACCACAGGCTAGTGAGTATGTCAGTTTGTGCACCGTGCTGGAGACTGACGAGGGGGCTCACGCTCGCAGATAACCGGCTGTTGTCCTAAAAGTGCAGCACATTGCCGTATCGCCCCAGGACAACAAATCAGGGACAGCAAAGGACAATAGAGTGCATGCTATCAAATCACTCTTTCGACAAACAGGCAGCGATTTAGAGCGTTTATAGCACTCACAAAACAGAATTATGTTAATTTATTTTTCAATGGATATGCTACAGTGGAGATTATGAGAGATTATTTATGCAAGCGAGTGTTTCTTCACTCATTAGGTCAGCTATGCGCTTCAATAGTGCATCTTTGCTGAGGGAATCCAAACATTAGATTAGATGTAATTGAGAGAAATGAAGCCATGCTTCAAGCAGTTAAGCCTTTGCATTAAAGCGTGCACAGAAATGCTCTTTGTTAATCTCTGATCAAGTGGGATATTACCTCTCATGAAGAGCTTAGTAAATGCTCATTAAGGCATTACACCGTAAATGCCTGAATAATTATGATTTCCATTTCGCCTCCCTATAAAATAACTTTAGGACTCTAAAGGAGCATGACAAATTTGTGGTGACGTTACACATGTCAGTTTTTAATCCTGAACATACTTTTAACCCTCCTGGTCATACAGTACATATGTCAGGGTTCGGGACAAAAGCCTCCCGCCAACGTCTCATACCAGGCTGAATCTGTTAGAATCAGACTCATGCATGAATGCATATTTGTGCACACAGACTCTGTTGCACAGCATAGTTCTCTGATTATTTTATTATGACAAGACACACGCACTAATGCCTGTTTAAAAGCAGTTATTAGTGTTGATCAATAGGCCCATGTGGTCACAAGGCCTTTACCATTATCCCACAGGACACTGTCAGTATATGATGTCAAGGTGTGACGTGTGATATATCATATATGTCAATAATCCTAGATGTCATACATTAAATCACAATGTCTAGAACATGACAGTGTGTTCAACAACACCATCCTCACCTAACGTTTTGCCACATGCCATATTTTCCCATTATTCAGGGTTAGAAACAGGTGTTAGTGTGTGTCTGTGTGTGTATGCAGATGCATTAACACAACCATCACATGCCCTGAGTAGATCTGTGTTTGTTTTTTTGACAAGTGGTCCTGCGTGTGTGTGTGTGTGTGTGTGTGTGTGTGTGTGTGTGTGTGTGTGTGTGTGTGTGTGTGTGTGTGTGTGTGTGTGTGTGTGTGTGTGTGTGTGTGTTGTCGTAGGCCAGTGACAGCTGAAGAAGAGGACTGTATTTGTGGAGGAACAGCATGGCTGCAGAGAGGAGTGGAGATCCTGAGGGAGGCCTAATGGTTCCACTCCTTCCTGCACAGAGATAAAGACTCATAATAAGCGTGTATGCTCACCATCTGGCCCTGTGCATGTGGCCCTTATGGAGGCGAAAGCAGCACAATCTGTAAACGATCAGGAGCCATGGCGCTCCCCCTAGAGAGGCCGCCATGCAATCAAGGTGACAGATGGCAGCACCACTGCTGTGGCCTCATGGAGGAGATCAAAATCACCTTCAATAAACTCTGACTGGAATGGGCACAGAACCCTCAAAAAGTCAGTTTGTCAGTCAAACTGTGGCAGCTTGCTGAAACAGGGGGAACACACAGCGGTCCGTCCGTCCACCGCCTGATTTCCATATATTCCGTCTGACTGAGCTTGAACTGTGATCTTTCTCCAGTTGTCCTCTCGACTCATGCCGGCGTGGGCGAGCTGGCTGCCAGCACTAGCAATGCTACTGGGGGGAAATTGAGAACATGATGCTGCTAATGTGGGGCAATAGGAGCGGATGGTGGCAGAGAGACATTAAATAACCGACTGGTATTTTTGAAATGACAGGACCCCCATGATTTGCCTCTCTTTGTTTATTTAATTACACACAGACACACACACACAGACACATGCAACCACACGCAAACCAACATCATTATGCAGTATATAATACAACTCATCGCCATAAAATAGCTGTACATTCAGCAGGAAGCTCATGATTTCCTACCCTTTCATATTTTTTTGTTTTAACATCTGATGGAGCAGCATGGTCCAGCCTCCGCACCGTGTCTGTATCTGAGTGTTTGTGTCCTGAGCATGGAGATAGAAATGCTTGGGAATGCTATTTCACACATCCCCTTCATCTGATGCGCAGCTTCTGTCAGTGATGTGAGAAAAACAGCCTGACTCTCCAAGCTTTTTTTTGCACCAGTGCAAAAGTTCAAAATTGAAACGCCATCTGTTCAATAAAACTAATCTAGGCAGGGAGAGCCGCTTCCAAGGCTGTCCTGATTGGATGTGTTTCTTGTATTTGAACCCCCTGCCACATTGACTCAAGACATTGTCATTTGCAAAATAAATTGATGTTGGGCAAAAACAAGTCCAAGTCCACAAGTTATAAATAATTAGATTTGTATAATTCCAATGCCTTTCATTATATTTAACATTATTCTATGTCCACAGTTTCTCTTTGCTATTAATTAATCTGCAGGCACTTTTATTGTACACTGTATATCTGAATTCAGACTCTTAACCACCTTCACTTTTTGGTTCTAATGAAATGAGAGGCCGTAAGTACTTTCAGAGAAAATCAATTGTCCTCTCTTCCGCTGCAGCCCTTAAACACTCACTTAGTTAATTGCTACACTTATTTGATTAATTGGACAAGTTCCATTGTACTCTCTCTTTACCTCCCATGTTTTATCGGGGTGTCCTGGAGTACTCTTCATCATCCACTTTTAAACATTTTTACAAATGTTAAATGTGTGCACTTTAACTAATAATTAGATCAATTACACTAATTACTATCATAAGTTGAATTGAAAACAGCAAAGGGGCTTTTAGGTTTCATATCCATAGTGTGGTGTCTTTTTGACTCAGTCTTAAATCTGTGACCAAATGTACTGCAAGGACATTAGGGCTCTGGCCATTCCACTTAAGGTTAAAATAACAGTACTTAAAAATTCACCCAAATTGAATTGGTTTTTATTTTGCCAAGAAATATATGTGATGTAAGATGACTGCACTTGAACTGTATCTTATGAGGGCTTTTTTAAACATTAGTTAGGTTTTTAATTTACTGCTTCATATTCACACACACGGTATAGCCTTAAACCACATAATTCTTATGTAGGGTCTTAGCCAGCCAGTTCTGTTAAGAAGACAAAGGCAATTTATTGTTTTCATTTATGAGCTGGTCTATGGATTTTTAAATATAGAAAATTAATTAATTTCATAATTGTTATTTGTACTCGATGCCATGTAACTGTTTATATGCATTGGTCTCTTGAAATATACACATTAAATTATGTAGTTGGTTGGGCCATGATTGTCCAAATAAATTTGGGCCATGATTGTCCAAATAAATTTGGACAATCGTGACACAGCTGTCTTTCAGTGTTTAATTCAATTGTCTAATATTTGGGATCAATTAACAATTATTGATCTGATTCCTTCGATTTCCATTTTTGAAATTCAAATCAAGGAAAAATAACCCACCAAGAAGGAACATGGTGACTCTGAAGTCTTTCTCAAATATTGTAGCTGCCGTATTTCAGTACTCAGTATTCACTTAAATCATAAAGAAACTTAAATATGAAGAAAACAAAAATCCTATGTTACAGTCATTAATGCAAAACTCTGCCTCCCTGAGCCCCCAGGTTTGTTGTGTTGTTTGTGTTGGTTAATTTGATAAATTGGTTGACCTTATTAAGCAAACTATAAACTGATATGATGGTGGGTCACTTCATTACTCAAAGTTTGAATACCATCATGTAAACATAATTTTTTTCAGCTAAAACCATGCTTTTATGGTGCATATTCTTAAATAAATGTTCTCAAATTAAATGACCAATTCCCAGATAGTATTCTAGTAAATGAATAATACAAACATTAACATTCACTGAGAGCAGGAGGAAAAGGAGCTTTTCTTCTTCCGGTATCCTTTTGAGTGCCTGGTAGTGGGCGTGGCTTGTCAATTACCTGCTTCACTGACAGGTGAGCGAAGACGTTGCAAAGTTTGGAGAAGGCTGTTTGGATTGAATTTGGGAGCCGCTACCTTAATTGTCGACCTGTCCTTGGTTGAAAACCGCTCAGCTTGATTTATACCGAACTATTTCAACATGATAGAGCGCGTGCAGACACGTCGACCGATGGAGCTTTTAAACTTCAACTTCAGGTAACGTTAATGTGAAGCTTCCGACAACCTGCAGCGTTTCTTTTTCTAATCTCCTTTGTTGTAGCTAATGTCATAAACACACACACACACACACACACACACACACACACACACAGAGGCTATGTTTCATAACACTAATAACAGATAACCTGACATGTTATAGCAGCTGTGAACAATTAGTCTGAGAAAGTGTGGAGTTGTAACAGTTAGAAAAAGTGCGTTAGCTAAAATGACTGAACTGAATTAGCTGTGTTACTTCCAGACGTAACTCATCATTTTCAGCACTCTTGCAGTAGAAGGATTATTAATCTCAGACTGATGCTTATGTCTTAAATTGGCGGATTACACTTCTGCAAGGTGTTATATCAACCTAAACTGCAACTACTTGTTATGTGTTGTATTAATCCGACGATTTCTTCATTACAATCTCAAAACCATTGCTTTTGGTGATGTATTGACATTTCATTCGCAAATATAAGAACAGAAGCTTTTCAGCTCTAATGTTCAAACAATGTGATTTTCCACTATTAGAAAAAGAAGCATAAGCCCTTGTTTTGTTGCAAAGCAGTTTTAGATTTGTGAGGATCAATGGATATAATTTGGTCAGACATAACATACTCGTCTCTTTGTTTTGAGTAGGTTTCAACTATCTTATCAGAGCGTTTGAGTGGAGTTTCATTCTGCAGCTGTATCGCCTGTTGATGGTATTGTATTGTCCATTTGGGACACCTGCAGATGCACTTTTTAGAGAATAGAAAAATAAGGCAATTGGTATGTGCTGTACGTGTTTCTGGGTAATACAACTTTTTCATTTAGTCTGTCCTTGAAACGTTGCACTATTAATAACAAGTTGCCTTGCCCCTGTGGAGCAAGTGTAAGCAGTAACTAATAGTGTTTACTTAATGGCATAGGCATTTTCTTTTATAGCCGGTAAGATTGGTTCTTCAAAATGATGAAGACAAGATGTTTTGGTTGAATGACATGATCACAATGTTTGGTTTCTTTGGCCTCGTTATAATTCTTTGGTTGGTCACACTGTTGTGAGAAGAGAAAACGTGTTGGCAAGCTTGAACTGGGTTGACCCTCTAGAACCAAATGTTCCCTTTAAAAACATAATGAAGAAAATGTGAAGAAGGGCAGTTGGGTTGATCCTGAGTGGAAATTTTTGGCTTTGGGGTCTAATATGATTGGATTAAATCACACTGATTCACGAGTAAGCTCACACCGTTCCCATTGCTTTGTCAGATGAGGATTTTAATTTGAGCCTCACCTGATGGATGCTGGTAATTTATGCTGATTAGAAGTAAAGCATCACATTTTCCTTTATCTCCCCCCACCCATCTGAACAGAAGAAGATTTTTCCGGAAGGGTATAAGGAGAGCGGTTGATTAGTTGTAATGTGACCGCAGTACCCCACAGGCTGAAATTTATGTCCTCCATTTGAACTGTGTCTGCGTGCGTTGTATACATCAGGTTTGTTAATGAAATTTGTCGCCAGGAGGGAGTCGATGGCTGCGGTCGTTCGGCACCACAATTGTGAAATTTTAACCTTTCAAACTTCAAGTCAGCACTACTTTAATTGTAATATTGTTATTCTCCCCATCAAAACATAATTCATTGGGTGTCTTAATGGATTATTGCTTTCAGACTGTTGATAAATTATTAATTGTGTTAGTTTTATTTAATTATTTTTAACATTGTCTCCCATTGCTATAAATGTTACACAAGCGTGGATGAAAACCAATTTGTTTTACATGGGTCACATCAGCAGTGGCAGCATGCAGCCACACTCCTATACCTGCCGTGTGTGTGTGCGTGATGTTAAAGTGAGTCCAGTGCTGTGCTGCAGTAGCATGTGGAGCTGTGTATGCTGCTGTCCTCTCCGTCCTGTCTGTGAGTTTATGATTGACAGGTGTCAGGCTTGTCACGGCTTCCCAGGCTGCTGTGGGTGAGATGTGCAGGGACAGGGAGAGATGGAGGAGAGGGACGGCGAGAGAGTCTGTCATTTCATTCAGGCTTTTCTCTTTCTGACACGCATCCTCACCCCCGTATTGTCTATCAGCATCAGCAGATGACTGACAAAGGAACTGCTCAGCTACAGACAGGTCCACATCAAGTCTGCGTGTGTGTCTTTGTGCTGCATGCACCTGAGTGGCTTACGCAAGTGTTAACACATGAGATAATGCCATGCCACCGCTTTGCGAGATCAGCATATCCTCACAGTGATGATCAGATGTTGCAGTGTTAGCATACAACTGAGCCCGCTGCCTCCTCACTGCCCTCTGCCCTTTACACTCACTGACTTAATCGACTCTGGCCATCAAAATGCTGAGTGCTTTCCAAAAACTTGATTTCACAAATGGAAAAACAGCATCTGCTTTCCAACAGCTTCACATATGGCGGCCATAGCTGCTCATATGAACCGAAGCAGGTAAGCGGGGAAGGGGGTTGGCCCCTTGGGACCTTGAACAGAGGGCCTTGCCCTGGGGACTCTGTTTGGCCACTCGGCAGTGATGGCCACACTGTCCTGAGCCAGATGAACCTGCATATGAAATGAGGCCACAGAGAGCTGGAGACCATGAACCTGGAGGAAAGTAGAGGATGTACATGGACTGTGTGCTAGTTAGAAAAGGCTAATTTGAATGGGGGATTTTTAGATCGTTGTTGCAGCATAGTTTGCTCAAGATGAAAGTCTGACAGGTGTAGTGAATGATTGTATTTGTTTTTATCATGTGGTTTCTAGCTGTATGTCATTGACAGAGGCTAATGACAGTGAAGTGTTTGAAACTGTAAATATTACTTCTGTTGTTAGCCTTCGATACTACCTTCAGTTTATGTAACAACCCACTCTATTTCCTGACCCTCCTGCTATTTTTGTCTGACTGCAATTTAATGCTGTGTCCACAACATGCCCACACCTCGGATCTTACTCCCTGAGGTTTTTTTTAGGTGTAGTCATGTTCGTTCTTTTTCTTTTTTTCCTCCCCTCCTCTCCCTTTCCCCCGCCTCTGGTCTCGCTCCCCTGGCGGCATTTCTGGTGATCACAGCGTGACAGACGTCGTCCTTGGGGAGCCAGGAGCACCGTTTACAACTCTTTTGTTGTCAATGGCTCCTGTCTGCTCCAATTTCCACCTCACTACTGTACATGTCCCTACTCAGGACGTGCACATTTATTATACAGAGGGGACGATGGGTCAGAGTGAATGTTGGTAGAAAAATACTAGTAACCCTGTGAGTCATGCTCTCTTTTAAACGAGGACACAGATGCACTCACAGACAAACACGCATGCACAGATCAGTTGGTTACATCATTACCAATATCCACCTGAAGGCAACCCGGAGTAGAAATGTGTAATGATTGCTAATTGCCTTGTTAGTATGAAAACAAAGCAGCCTTTTTTTTTTCTTGTGCTGAAGGGCTAAATTACCAGGAAACAAACAAGTGGAGGGGAACATGTGAATAAGGATGTTTTTACATGAGCATCTGTGGATACAGCTGCCGCTCGCTCTGACCATCCTGCCTTCTCCTCTCTCTTTTTTTCCCAGGCTCAAACAAACAAAACCAAACAAGACAGCAGCCTCATGTGCCTGTTTTGGGTAAGTGTTATACTCTACAGGCCCAGTTTTCGATGACACCACTTCATAGCCTTTGTCGAGAGCAACATCCATCTACCTCTTATGATGTTCCCCTTGCGGAAAGTCTCTTTTTATGAGTTTGTTTTTATTTGTGGAACACTGAGACAGTGAATCAGCGCTCCTATGCAGGAACAATTTTAGTTCCCATGTGTATCCTCTGGTAATAACAAATGGCACTCCTGGGCATTTGTTTCTTTTACAGTGGAGCACAACTTGAGCAGAGGCGGTCATGCTGACGATGAAACACGCACTCGCTTGCTTCTTTTACTCCATCTCTCCTTGCTCCTCCCTCTTCGTCTCCAGAGAAATGTGTTTACCTCGGCAGTCACCTGCCATTGCGGCAGCTAGAATGAGATTCGGTAGCCTTTTGTCCCAATCAGCTTTTCCTATCAGGCTAAATGCTCTCTGGAGACGGGGCTTATTACATGACACGATCCTCAGAGTAGATAAATGGTCCTCCGTGACACAAGCCGGACCCCACTCATGGGGGGTGGTAGGTGGGGGCAAGGAGACAGACAGCTTGGGGCCCAAGAAATGAAAGGAACTCACAGCCTTACTGACGTTTTAATCAAAAACAGTTAGCACTGAATCAGTCTGTTTGCAGGCAGAGATGCAGGCTTTTCAATGGTGCCTATTGAAAATATGCAAGGATTGAAATGCAGACCTTTCTGACATATAATTTACCTGCTGTCAGCCTGTTTTTCCATGAGTGCTTCCCCCTTCTCTTCACATCTCCTGCCACCTGTTTCAACCTCAGCTGATATGAGTTTGTGAGCAGCAGTACTTCATTTTCTGATAGTTATCCGTCTGTAGTGAAGTTATTCTGAGGGCAGTTCTTTTAGTGACTTGTCATGCTATATCCAGTGCCCATCAACACAGTGTGGCACTCAGAGGACAGCTGATTTGTGCTTTGTTAGGGCAGTAGGAGTGAGCAAGTACCTGGAGAACAATGTTGTGTGCATTTGAGAAAAAGGCCTAAATGGGTGGTTTTCAGTTATTCAGCTGATTAGACCTATGCTCAGGTTGGAGGTGGGTGAAGCTATGCTGTGAATTGTGACGCTTCTCACAGCAGACATGTTCACTTGTTATAGTAGTAAAAGCTTATGTGTAATAATAACATTTTCTAATAACTATCACTTTTTTCAGAGCGCTCCTTCTAGTTTAAAATCTGTACTTCTCAGAAAAGCGCGTTGTATGATTTTTGCACTAAAGCTGGGCAGTAATTCAGTATAATTCTAGTCTTTCAAAGGAATCAAATTGTGATTAATCATATTTGGAGATATCCTGGACACACAAACTCAAATTTCTCAGAAAATCGAAATTGATACGAATTTTGCTTCCAGGAATACACCAGTGATTATTTTTTTTTTTTTCTTCTTCTTTAATTTCACTTGAAACTGTTAAGTTTGCACTTAAGCTCTTAATTAAATGAGAAAATACTCAATTTACTTCAAAACGGATTCTATAGATAGGCTTGATAAAACGTTATATCTCGTTATCAAGATATGAAATCAGGATAGAAGATTTTGGCCATATTGCCCTATGATATGCTTGAATGAAGCTCGCCCATTATAGCGGATTATAGCAAGTCAAACATTGTGAGCAGTGATGGGGAGTATGATGTTTATAATTTGTATCCTGTGTATGTACATTTTTACTCTATATGTCACTTCACAATATTAAATATGTATCATACCAGCGACGTGGACGTCAGTTTACCTCCGTAACATCTGATTTCTCCCTCAGGATTAGAATGTTTAGAGAATGTTATCCACCAGGAATCTCAAACATTTCTGTTAAATTATTCATTTTGCACGCTTTAATCTGTGTCAGAGAATGCAGCCAACAATTTTCCACACTCAGAACTACACAACTAATTGTTAAACGCACTCCACTGGGTTTTAAAGATGTTGTCACAGACTTTTCATCAAACATTAATGCATGGTACCAATGATTTCATGCAGTTTGCTCTTAACATCTCGCTTTTAATGACGCTCTGAAAAAAACTAAAAAACATTAAAACTAATCGTAAATTACAAATGATAATGGGAGGAGGGAGAGGGAGAAAAGGCTCTGCTCCCCGACCGGTCATAAGTTGATCATCTTAAGCTCCGAGCTGCAGGTAGGTGGTGACAGCTGCTTAATTTGGTTTTGTCACCGGGGTGACTTAATCCTGTAACGGGCCCCAGTGACAGCGGCCTCACAGACGGTTGAGAGACAGAACGGCACTCTAGTTGCCCGTTTACAGATGCAGCAATAGAAACCAAGGTCACTTTAATTAACTGCCAAATTACAATTTAAACGATAATACTAATCACTCACTTTTGCGGTAGCAAGAAGCTACTGGCTGTCATGTTAATTTAAGGCTGCGGGGGAAAATGGACGTTTCCACCTCTGCCTCACAGTCGGGCCGAGTCTGTGCTGCCCCGCTTTCATTTTCTCTGTGTGCTGCCACTTTCCCAGATCAATACCGGGGTGACCCAACTGTTTTCTACAGGTTTTCCTTACATTAGTGTCTATTCCATCAGCCCCACCTCTGTCTGTTTTTGATTACCATCTCTCATTCAGTCTCATAGCGCCTCTCCCTCTTCACTCTCTCTGAAGGATTTCAATTAGACGCCAATGATGCCTTTGTCTGTGTGTATTCCCTGTAGTTTGGCTTTATAGATTAAAGGGCCCCACTGCTGCAGCAATTTACTTGCAAATGTCTCCAGTTATAGACTGGCTGGGCGATATGGCCAACATATTCTATCGCGATATAGGTCATTTCATATCTCGATAACGATATCTCAATATAGCATGTTTTCTAGTAATTCAGTAAAAAGTCCATATGAAATCATCACATGGTGAAACCTATTTTGTATACTCCTAAAGATTTTTTTTTTCTTCATTTAATTAAGAACTTTAGTGCAGTTTCAAGTGAAATTATAGACTTTAAAACAGTTTTTATTTACAGCTATACACTGACTATGTTTAGACGTGTGCACACAAATACATGATCAGATTATGGGAACAGTTTAATTTAAGTGAGTATGGTCAGACAAGCACATACTGACTCAAATTCCTTAGATTGTTATATACATTTAGACAACATCATTTGTGTATCATTATATCTGGATGTATGATTTAATTGTAATACGATTCCATTAAAAAACTAGATACATTTGAGTTATCGCCAAGCCCTACATTGAAGTGAACGGTTTGCGCAATAATAATTACAGAAATTTCCACGCATAAACGTTGGAAATTGGCTGGAATAATCACGGTTGGCTTTGAGACAAAGGTTAATGTTGTTAATATTTTGCATTCATGTTTAAAAAAAATTGTTTAGTTCTGCACAAATTAAGATATTGTATTATTTTCCAGAAAGGTATGGTACATTATATAATATATAAAGTTTAGTACAACACTAAGTACAATAACCTCTTTTTTGGGGGCTGCTCATTAACAAATGATCCGCTGATTTCTTTCTTTATGAATCAGTTTATTTAAACTGTCAAACCCTAAATTTACAAATTGTAATATTTTTTTTTTTTTTGTCCAACAAACAGTCTGAACACCAAAGATATTCAGTGGACCATGATAGAAAAGGAATGAAAAAACAAGTCACATTTAGTATCTGTAATCTGTTATTAGTAAAATGGTAATTGATAATGATAATTCATTTTTTTCAATTTACGAAAGGATTAATTGATGTCTCATTTCAGCTCTACTTTCCATGACTTCGATTCCTGGAGTCTTTGTTGTGTAGTGGACTCACTGTCGAAACTAGGTAAGTTCCAAACCATGGGATATTTATTCCAGCCAACCTCCACCCCATTACAGTTACTGCCCATCTGCCACTGCTGCCACTCGGAGCCCTCCTAAAGGTTACTCATTTACATATGGGGGGGGGGGGCAGCGTCCACTGATAACGGAGCTTCAATCAATCAGGGCTTCGTGATTAGTCCCATGTAAAATCCCAGCAGTTGGTTAAAACTCTGCCTACTTGCCTCGTTGCCACTTTTCAAATGAGGTCCCGTAATGCCACGACAACTAACTGGAAACAACTGAATGGAAAAATTCATAATTTCTCGGATAAATTATGACCGTGTGCCTGAAATTGATTTATTATTGTGATCGTTAGCCATATGGCACAGGCTGCTTCCCCCCTCCTACCATTCAAAAAATGTGCGATTACAGGGCTAGGTCAGCGCAACCTTTACCATCGCACAAATGAATCTCAGTCTAATCAGAAAGGAGAGACAACAAAGAAATGAACTTGTATTTCTTAAAGCTGCATTCACAATGAAACAGTAGAGGATTCAAAATACAACTTGGACTCCTTATGTGTCTCAAGATGGAGAGGACAGAATTATGGTATCGATTAATATTTACTAAATCTAAATTAAGATGCTTCTAGTTTCCTCTAAGAGGCCTCGGTTTAACGGGACATCACAAAACATGGGGGACGAAAAAATATCATGACAAATTCAAGGATAATTTATTGTCATTATGAAACACAGGAATGCACAACAGTTGTAGACTATTTTCAACTCAAGAAAAACATGACAAACAAATAGTAGTGCATTCCTGTAGTGCTTTTTCTGAATTTGCATCAGGAGGAATGTAAAGTCTCATTTCCACTTTAAGTACTTTCATCCAGTAATAACTTTTTTTTTCTTTCTTGGCAATAACAATCTCAAAAGATGCAGATATTTAAAGTTCATATGCCAACTTATTGGTTCTTTCGCTAAATGCGACACTATGTTCATCGAGGTACGTCACTTCGTCTATTTTTCCTTCGGTGCGAAGCAGATTTTATCCATCTATCTATCTATCTATCTATCTATCTATCATCTGCTTCGAGCTGAAAAGACGCTAAAACGAGCTGAAAAGACGCTAAAACGAGCTGAAAAGACGCTAAAACGCTCCATACAGTGGATTTGCAGTTGGTTGTCATTTTGATTGAAATGTTATGTATTCAGAGTTTGTTGTTGGTCATAACAAGCCTTAGTTTAATGACCTAAAATTAGACTGACAACCATTGCAATGTTCTCTTTTCTCACTGAAGGTATGATTGGACAACCTTACATGATACTTAATGAAATCCTTTTTGAACTTGTTCTAGACTCTGTCATCTTGTCAAATGTGCCCTCTTGAGTACTTACCCCTCCTTCTTATTGCACAAGCAATTACACCAAAAGTTAAAGCTTTCGGGGGAAAAAAATATTGTCTTTGTAATTATTTGCATGTTGCCTGCCAACGTTTACATTATCATCTCTGTCTCATAATAATTGCCTGGTTCTTCCCATTGGCTCAGGGCAATGTTGTATTGGATTGTAATCTCCAACACTGTTTCCTGACACAAACTTGATGTGTCACTGTGATTGGCATGGAGGAGATGACATGACAGAGCTGGTTTTGGGGGACTGACAGATAGTTGGCAGGTTAAGGCTCCCCTGTTGGGTGCTGCGCTGCCTCAGGACAGTCACCTGTCAACTCAGGTGAAGGCTCGTCATAGCTGATGACTGGGAGCAGCAGAGTGGATATAATGGGATGAGCAGACTGACACAGACGTTGTGCAGGACTCCCTTTGTCTGTGGGCAGATGAGTAGACTTCGCTTCAGTGTGCCGCCATGCTGAATAACGAGTATAGAGAGTTTTAGCACTGTGGGTGATGTGCTGGCATTTATATTGCGAGCACATGATTGATCCAAGTAATGTTCATTCTTATGAAGTCAAGTGTTTAGTCTGCTGATCACTTCATAGTAACACTTAAGGAATAACCCTATAATTCTGTTGAATAAATTACATAGCTTTATAAGTAATTCAAATTATCATACAATAAGATTTGGGATCTGTGGATATATGATCAGTTAACTGTAGGATTATATAAAAAGTGAAGTACTTGTTTATCATTCACGGTCTTTTAACAGTTGGTCAGTTGTTGCCTCTTCTAAGATAATTAACATAAAACTGTCCAAGAAAACCTACTCCCACTCTGCTTTCTTTGTCAGACAGTATCTACAAATGATGCTTCATTGCATGTTTTAAAGGTGCAGAGGCCTCGTAGTGCACACATCTTTCCAGAGCTCTTTTCGACAACGCGAAGAACATCAACTGGCGAAATAAAGGTACGTGCTTGCTTGTGTGTACGTGTTTGACCATATAAGCGCATGTCTGGGATTTTTGGAAGTTGAGGTCTGGGGACGTGTGTGTGTGTGTGTGTGTGTGTCGACCCAATCGCTGTTGCCGTTTTTGTTGAGTTTCCTGAAAAGACCGTCCTGCCAAGCATGGAGGGAGCATGTGTCCATCAAAGTCGGGCTGATATGAGGCGTGAGGGCTGAGGCCTGCTCGTGGGAGGGACAAGTGGGACTGACTCATATACAGAAGCTCAGGAATCAGCATGTCGCTCTCAGCACAGCAAACTGCCACAGTGTATCAATGCTGAGTCTCTGTAGAAACTTCTGGATCAAATTCTAATACAACATGTAATGTTATCAAGTCTACAATAAAAGACAATAGTGTCACAAATTTGTCCCATGCAGATATGCTGTGGAAGAAGTACCTAAAACAACAATATATTAGGCTTTTAGTGTATCTTCTGCAAAAATAATTTCATCATAGAAATCCTTAAAAAATGTAAAAGAACAAAGATATCAAAATATAGTAATGGTTACATATACTCTATGAAATGTGGGTGATGTCACCCATAGTTGTCTGAAGAGCCCTTGTGAAGCTCAAAGTGGGTGACTCCGGCCGTTGCCGAAGTGATGACACAGACTAATCCAAAAAGGTGTAAAGGGGATGAGCTGAGGCGATCCGGGTGAGGAGACAGCTACACAGGAAAAACGGGCGAGTAAATCCTATTTTCCTCTCAAGGAGTAATATTTCATCATTTTGGAGCGTAATTACTAGTCGTAGCCAGTAGAGTAGGAGCAAAATCTATTGGAGTAAAACAGCGTGACCACGCCCACTACGGTTCCTTAAAACCCTTGTGTCGTCTTGGCATCAAAATGACCCGTGTACGAGTGTATATGTATGTGTGTTGATGGGTCATTTTGACCCCAAGACAACACAAGGGCTAAGTTCCGTTTCCGCCGCCATGAAACCTCTCGCTGTGCTGGAACGAGCTGACGGTTTATGGGATGGAAGAGAGCTGAAGAGAGTTGAATCCAATTCTAGTACATACAGTATCATCATAGAGTTAAATATGAACACTGAATAGAGTTAAAAAATACTCTGAGGCTAGAGTAGATTTTACTCTATTTAGACTGCCAAATGTTATATTTTTTTTCAATTTGAGTAAAATTTACTGTGTAGCAACTTGAGAAATGTTTAGATGATCTACAGATCTTCTAAACATTTAAAAATATTTTCTATATTATAATCAAAGCATTAATTTAGCAACAAACAACAATTTTCTGTGTAAAGATTAAGTGCAGAAAGGCTGAATGAAGACTTCCCCCCCCCCCCCCCTCTGTGTGTGTTGTAACTGGGCTTTGTTTACATAGCCGTGTGGACTGCACATGCCTTTTAGTGCATGTGATGCATGTAGCTCTCGCCACTCTAAATTATTTCATTGGCTATAAAAAAAAGAAGCTAAATATCACAGCAGGTGATCGGTTAACCCCTTCTGTGGAATCAGTTTTTTTCTGTGTAAATCTAATGTTGAGTCCTTGAGCTTTTTAAGTTGTTGAGATGATGATAACAAACATAGACACTTGCATACCAACTGCACACCCACAGACACACATACACTTACTGGTGCTCACCTGTCCGCTGTCCACCTATTCTGTAGTAACAGGTCTCAATATCTTCCTGTCAAATCATCTGCTCAGTCCAAGAGGCCCCGAGCGTCCATCAGTAAGGCCTGTCAGTTATAAGGTCCGATTGGTATTCATAACTTCTGTCAAGGCAGTGCCATTCAGTCTGGCCCCCCAGCAGCAGTGCTCAGTAACGTGGATATAATATCTAAAACCTGCTCAGATTATGCAGCTTTGTTGCCAGAGACAGAGGTATAACGTTTGAGTGTTACTGCTTGTCCTAAAACGCTGTCAGGCAAGCTCAAAGGTCCTGAGTCACGCTACCCCCTAGTAGCTGTAGACATAACCTCGGCCCCTCTCATCTGATTCCCTCAATTTATGAATTATAGATTACTCTACTCTGAAAGGTTGAGGAAACAGTGGGCAACATTATGTAAAAACGGATGGTTCTGTAAGCAATAACTCTCAAATCAATTTGAATGATTTTTACTGGTTTTACTCTTTCACACATTGTGTCCCAACAGCTCCTTGTGAAAAAATAACATATGCAGTAGAAACAATATACAGCAGTAAATAAAGGTAATTGTGTGGTAATTACAGCAAAGTCCCTTGGTCACCTTGTGAGAAGCTTGTTTTCATCTTGCTGCAGGTGATTTTTCAGCTCTGCTCTGTTCAAATAGGACATATGCATTGTACAAATGTAGATATGTTTTTGTTGGGAGAGCTGTGTGTTTCTAAGGTCAGCTGCAGCAGCCCCTTGGTACATTTAACTAAACATTGCCACAGGAAGATTCATTCCCACTGGGGAAGTGCACACGAAGGCCCACATTTTACCTTTTCCTCTGAGGGGCGGATTTAATCAGTGCGCAGTCAAGAAAACCGCTCGTTAATTAATGAGACCTCCATGAGAGATCAGCATTCAACATGCCAAAGCCTTGCATAGAACTTCAGAACAAAATAGTGGTCAACAGTAGTCGCTTCAAGGCTGTGCTCAGTGTTTATTTGTTGTTTTATTTAGCATGTTGTTGTTTTTTTCCTGATCGCAGGCCCAACTGGGGGCATCTTAATTCTCTAAATGACTTTTTAAGTAGTGCCTCTGCTCTGCATGACCCTGCTGAGTGACAGGCCATTCTAATCCTTTTTCACCAGGGGAAACCGTCTTTATTGCAGCCTGTGGTCAGTTTGTTTTGCCCCAGCCCACAACATACGGCATTTAACACTCTCATAATTAAGTAGCTGAAGCCAAAGTGTTCTGCCCAATCTGAGGCCATAGGCTGGCGCCGATTGACACACGAGCAGCAGGACAGTTGAGGTCATGCTAACATTATTAATGCACACATGAAAATGATAACAACCGTGAACAGACCTGGAAAACAGTGAATTTGATATAAATAACTCTGAATAATATATCAGGAGTATTTGTTGTGTTAACAGGTTTCCATTAAGCACAGCAAAATGTATGTATTTGACTGAGATAAGCACTCAAACAATAATTACACGCAATATTTGGGAGTCCTGACAGTGTCCCTGCTTGCCGTTTATCCTGGTCTTTTCTAGCCAACTGGGTGAAGGATACTCTGCCTGTTTCCCCACCCAAACTCTCGGTCCCATCTGCTCACAGAAAGGCACAACATTTGTCAAAGTAGACTGGATAATGGCTTTGGCATCCTTATTATAATCTCAGCATAATCTTCATTTGTCCACTTTTGGCATTGGGACACTTCTGGGTTTGGGAAATCGGTCAGCACTCTTAAGTGTCCTCGTTTCGTTTTCATTAGCTCAAATCCAGGCTTGAAAGCTCATTTGATTCCAATTTAAGCATGATGGTTCTGTGTTTTTCGGAGGCACACAGAGAGCTCAGGTTGTTTTCCATCCTACTGTGCTTAGCCCAAATAAAACTCCCCAAATTAAAGTGATCGTACAAATAAAGCCTCATCAATCTGTGAGTCTGATTATTCACTTAATATTTCGGGGTTGTGTGTCCTGATCTGCTTCTGTCTGACACATTTTGTTAGTGAGGCATTGGATAAAAATCTGTATCATTGATCACTAGATTAAGCAACAATCATAGAGCCACTTGGAATATTTCTTTCCGTCGTTGAAAAGTTATAACAGTTGAAGACGCAATAGAATACAAGCTGAACAGACTTCATTTTCGACTTAATGTGTGTAAAGACAATAGAGGGACAAACTCCATATCATGTCTCTCCATTAAGGTTGTGGCTCTCAGTTGACTACTGCTCCCCCTGTATGTGGGTCACACACACACCGTTCCCAGCTGTGCAGCCCAGTCAGCTGTGCCTTTTGCCATGCCCGCCAACATCTGCTCCACAAAAACAATATCCAGCTTTTAGCACTCAAATGGAGGTTACACCATATGCCAGCAAGCCACTTAGTTTCTGCCAGGGGAGCTGGGGCCTGGCCGCACTCGTCGAGGTAACAATGAAGGAGAGCGTCGCTGGGATGTGAAGGAGAGCTCATCTCTCTCTACCCGCTTCTTTTTATTCTTTACCTCTCGTTCTCAATTTTCTTTCTGACCTACATCTTTAAATTCCATGTTCTCTCGCTCTCTCTCTCCATTTTCTTTTTGTGTAAACCCTTTGCTCTCTTGTACTGTTTTCTCTGCAGCTCGTCACTCGATGTGTGCCAGTGTGCATCTGCTCAAGGTGCTTTGGCAGCATCACCTTTTGAATATTAATGCACCACCTAAACAACCGTTTTCAAGCGAGGTCTGCCATAAGGTCTGGTGAAGGATGTGCGTTTGTGTGTGTATACACCCTTATGTTTGAGAATAATTTTTTGTACCATTGGTTACTACTTTGCAGATGGGTGGTCATTTAGAACAAGATTCTAGAATACTTGAAATTCTTTCTTAACTTCTCTTGGAGAACTGGAAGACTGATTGCATGAAAAGAAATGTAGCCATTTAAGACCAATTAAGAGTGCAGGTCTGGATGGTATGGGCTAAAGTGCTGCTCACTATGCTGAGAGGTGATAATGGATTTTTAATTAAATATGGGAACCAAAGGTCCCAAAATGGAGCTTACAGCTAACCAAGCAGTAGCCATTTGGTGACTGTACAGACAAGGTCCATTATTAGTCTCTCTGGCCTTGAGTCTTCACCTCCTGCTTTGCTGGCCCTGCCGCTCTCCGATCCCTCACGGCTATCAGACAAAAAGATGAAATGATGTGTAAAATAATTATTTTGAAGCTGTTGCTTTAACAGTGACTTGACATTAAATTCACAGCTGGTGATTTATTTTTTTATCATATCAGCCTAAATGTAAATATGTCTATATTGTTTTAGTAAAGCAAACAAAACACTATTTATTTTTTGTACATACTGGGGCAGTGATTATCGTATTCATCCCATGCAAGTGCTTGTCCTTGTTCAGTCGGAAGGAGGGGAGACAGACAGAGCCACGCGCTAGGGGGGTGGATCCACTGAGAGGCTGTGGGACGGCAGGTCGGGGCTGCCTTCTGCAGGTCACGGTTTCACTTGTGGGTATTAATTTGGGAGGGACCAGCACACAGCAGCTGTGTGTGTGTGTGTGTGGGTGAGAGATGGCCATGGTGGGAGTTGTTTGAGCTGGTGAGCACTGAGAAATCACCTTGACAGGGCCTGCGCTGTATATCATATTAAGAGCTGATGCCATTGATGAGTGCTGATTAGACTCTACTGGGATTTAAATTACTCTTCTTAGATGCTGTCGCTGGTTGTGCTTTTCGTCTCACAGGAACAGTTTGTAAAGTCTTTGAAAAAGATGGAAAATGTTTCTCGTTTTTTTTGGGGGGGGATAGAAAACAACTTTGAGTATCGTCTCGTTACCAGCTGGTTGAGCTTAAAATTATAGCAACACCGATAAAAATTGAATCAAAAGGCTATGCTGGCAATAAGAATATATTTTTGCTCTTGAAAGATAATTTTGTTTGTAACATAGCAACATACTGTGACTTTTTTTCTCTCCAACTTGTTTATACCCACCTCCAGCTTATATTTATTAATCCGATTGCTATTTTTTGTCCAAATTCACACTTTTATCATATTTATTTGATCAAATCACATCCGTCTCAGAGTCACTGCTTGTGTCGTAGAAATGCCAGCACTTTTGGCAACGGCAGCAGATTTCTGTCAGCGTCTATCTTTGAACACCTCCCACATCATGTTCTGAGGAAGTGATTCCTATCCGTTGCCAAAGGGGTGCAGTCCAACAACAAATGGCACTGGATAGGGGGGCTGGGGAGGGGTCTCCCATCCACCGACTGTGCACGCTCGACAAGAAATAAATCCAATCTTGAAGTAATCTTTTCTTGAATGTAATAACTTGGAGCAGTGATGAGGTGTAGCTTGGTTGCCATACTGGTTGTATGCACTTCCTTGGACAGTCAGAGGAGGGCAGTGCTTATGTGGAAACAAATCAGAAGCTGTCAGGGTACAATCGGCTTCATGCACGTGTGTGTGTGTGTGTGTGTGTGTATGCGAAGGTGTCATGTGTATCCTTGTTTATATTCTGTGAGCCGTGTGGGTCTCTCACTGGTCAAAAGGAGTGTGTGGTTTGCTATTATCCGCAGTGTGTAACATGCTGTTGGGTGTCTCTATTGTGCTATACATTACAGTAAGTAACTCGGACAAACTAGCACAGAAATTATGCTAATGATGACAGTGATTATGTTAATTTGACTTTACCAGTCCAGTGCAATGACGCTGTGCTACATGATTATTAATAGGATCACAACATGTTAGATCACACGATAGTTAAGATATGCTTGCGGTCTTTATATCAACTGTCTGACACTAAAAACTTCATGCCAACATCAGAAATACTTATTCTATCTTATAATTCATGTTAATATTTCAGTAAGAATATATGTAACGGAGTATCATTTTAGTTAAATAGATTGACAGTTCCTGCAGTTTCTTTTAAATGTTGCTGCAAGGTTACAATTATAATCTTGATTTACATGTTCCTTTTTGCTGTTGAAACAAACTTTACCTCTGACTTAAATTAGAGCTTGACATTCTGTCGCTGCCACATTTAAAGTGAAAAGTAAGTGGCTTTTATCTCGGCTCCAGCTGTGGCTTCTCTTAAGAGACGACTCTTAAGGCCATTGCATGACTGCTCAGAATGAGAGTGAGACCTCAACAAATGTGTTCAGCCAGTAACCACATCTGGGTGTGATGCATCATGAAGACCTGTCAAAAAACGTTGATCCTGATCACTGTGAAAAGTGTAGACAAGGATGTAATATTGAACGTCCAGATGGTTTCCAAGCAGAGACAGACGTGCGGTGGCTTGGCGTTATCTTTAATTCATATCTGCTCAGCCGTTCTCCCTGCATTGTTAGGCCCTGTCTCTGGGCACTGGGAGATGTGCAACTAATTTAATATGGGGGAACAAACAAACTAAGTTTAGTCAGTGTCACTTTGGCTGGCACTCCAGCTAATTTGTGGAAACAGTATTGTGTATGATATAGTGCAACATGGTGAATGCTTTCTCTTAAAATTGGAAATGACTTTTTGGGGTATGTTGCCAAGAGCTTGATGATGATGCTCAGAAGCCCAGTATGGTTCACGCCTCACTGCTTCAAAGCAACTGCTAAGCTCTTCTCAATGATATGACGTGCACCATTATTGTGCTTGACTTCGTCTCATATACCTGTATTAGTCTTATTTTTACATTAACAAAGAATACATTTGTAAAAACACCACATATTAAAACATTTTCTTGACTTATCCTGTCTGAATTTGATAGACCTCCTGTGGGGCTTGAAATGCATTAAAACAGCAATTTTCATTCCATATATTGTATTACTTTTAAAGAAGGGCTTCGGGACCGTGTGACAGAGCTGAACGTGCGAGCGACACCCTGGGAGGAAGAGCCAAGCGCCTCCTTTCAGTGGGGCATGGTTTAACCATATGGGTCTGAAAGAGCAGAGGTGATAAAAGATTCAGAGGGTTGGACACACTCATCTGCTATCGATTATGGTGCAGATGTGCTTCTATGCGTGTGGCACTTTGATTGACATGATGTGCGAGTCCCAACAACAGACTGGCACGGTTCAGCATGTAAATGCATGAATGCACGTGCATGAACAAATGCATTTCAGTTGCAGGATGTGTGCTTGGAAGACGTCCCAGAAGTGAGCTATCATTGATTTGATTAGTGAAGTATATTGATACACTATCTATTATGTGATTCATTTTCAGTGAGGGTTAGAGTTGAATGCTGATGTAGATCAGATATTGAGAAGATGAACTTTCTCTCCTTGGAGGAAATTCAATGCATCTGCTTTTCAGAAGCAACTGACAAATGTATGTTAATGTGTTGGCAGGATTTAAAAAGTGAAATGAGGCAGCCCATCTTTTCAGATCGGTCATGTGTCACAAAGCCAGAGCCTCGGCTCTTTCCTCACTCCTCCATGGGGCTGGGATGACCTCAATAATTAAGCGACAATTTTAAAATGCATTTCTAATTTTCTACCAGACTGAAAAGCTTTATTATGGAATAGCTGACAAAAACCCTCCCCTTGAATGGGGGTGACTCCTGGGCTTCCACTAAACTGGTCATGAATGCACAAACCATCTGTTTTTCTGGCCGTTTGTCAGTGTGAGCGTGGCGGAGGCAGCTGTCGGAGTGGCCCCGGTTTGAATGATGGAGCACACAACCTTTGTTTCGCTCGGCAGTGGCTTTGGGAGCTCTGGCTCGTCTTGCTCATGCTGCCCTGTGCCGGAATACGGCGGGAGATGGTTTCTGTTGTCGGCCCACCAAACACCACCAAATTACAGAGTCAGAGAAGCGAGAGATGCACTTGGAGAGAGCTTGAGGAAATTACATGAACGAAGAGAATGAATGAAGGGGGAAAAGAAAAATGAGGAAATGGACAGAAGGGATGCGGTGAGAGTTAAAGGGAAGGTGTATGGCTGGTGAGCGCATTGTGTTGGTGAATGAGGATCTGGGGCATTGTGTGCCGGCCAATCTGTAGCTCAGTGGGTGAGGTTGTCAGGAGCCAGAGCCAAGGATGAGGGCCAGAGGGCCAGGAGAGAAAGGTGAGAGCAGCCAGCAGGTCTGAGGAGTGGAAGCATGGAAACAAGAATGTGAGCAGAGATGTGAAACAAAGGAGTTAAAAAAAACAAAAACGATTTATTTCAATTTTATGGCAATCATGCGTGGTCTGGAGAAATTCTGGCGCTTTGTGTTGGATTTATTTCCTATGATAAGAAAATAAACTGAAAGTACTGTTTTAAAAGGTAGTGTTTGTTGTGTGGGCCAGCATTCAAAGGGGGCCTCCAGGTTATTGTCCATTTAAAATGTAATTTCCTGGCTACAGCATGCCTGTATATTTCCAAATTAAAGGCCAGCACTGGGTTAGCACAGCATATTGGAGGGTAATTTAATTCTTATCATGCACAAGTGTACTCCTGTACACTCTGCTTTATTTATATGTTGTCTTATTTATTAAGGTGATTCCTTCAGACAATTGTGTGCCCCCCTGTGCCCTGATAGGATTCTACTTTTATTAACATACTGACTGTTGTCCACTGTGTGGATCACACTGGCCAGCATGACCTAATTGCATACATTTGCCTGGCTGATGCACTTGACCGGAACAGAGAGGCTGTGATTTTTAGGATACAGGGTCAACCCGTGTGTGGGGGGGGTAGAGGATGTGCAGTGTGTGTGTCTTATATCACCTGACACAAGGAAACATATGGCAACAACATCATTATCATAAAGGGTTTTGTGTAAAAATGGAAATTGCAATCGCAATCATTGCATCGTGTTTGCCAATTTTTCAGAAATATAATTTGTGATATTCTACCCGTGTTGTGAAACTTCCCGACATTATCAATGACGGAGTTAGTGACAGAAGTTGCCTGAAGGCTCCAAAGAAATGCTGGCCAGCTCTTGGTTTTACAGCTCAATAGAAGAGGAGCTGAAAGGTGAACGCTGAAAGTCTGTTTTTAATTCACAATGCAAAGCTTATTTCACATGATTTGCTGTTTAGTCACAGGCGTATTGTGTCTGTGTGCTAAGAAAGTGTCTTGCTGTGAATGGTTTAATCAAGTGGCAAGCATTATCCTTTGCGGTTTTTAGTATTTGTAGAACTCGGTAAGATCAGCAACAGCAGATGGTAAGTAAGAAAAGAAGAAAGTTTTTGGTTGTTTGGCAAACAATGTTTTTATTTTATTGGTTTGAATGTAACACTTTTGGCAAACCGTATGCCGATATGATTTATGAAGATCCCTCAGCATTGGAATTCCTGTACTGTTAAGCTGTATGCCATTTTATTTGGTTGTTCGTACAAATATAATTAACAATATTCCTTTTTAATTGCTCTTATTGCATCCCATTCCCTTGTAATGGCCCAGCGATGTGTGCTGTGGTCTGGTGGAGCTTATGGTGGTAAAGCAAAGCTTAGCAGAAAGCAGTTGTGTTCTCTCACACGGCAGTCTGAGCATGGCGTTTTTCTGTAGCCCCGGGGCAGGCAGGCACCCAGCGCCAGCACTGCCAGGCCCAGCCCCTCCCCATCTGTGTGTCACGAGTCGGATCTCGTTAGGGATGACGGCTCTCTGATGTGGACAAATTGTCACTAAGGGGAGACCTGGAGACTGAGAGACACAGCTTAGGCTACTTCGAGGGGAGAAAGTGTAGGGGAAATGTGTGTTCAGAGGAGCCTCCCCAGAGGGTAATTCGGTAGCCTGCGCCTTGCTGTGAGGTGTGGAGTATCTCATGGGGTTTCATCCAGCTCCTCATGTGTAGCTAACCATGTCTGGGTGCTCATAGCTGCCAGGGGGTCTGGTGAGGTATTTAGCTGCATTGTCTGTAAGATGGTAGCAGATAAATCACCACCTTGGGTCTCTGTCCTTTGAGGAGATGTTGAAAATCAGTGTCTCAATTGCTTGAAAGTGAAAACATACCCCTTTTTATTCAATTGGGCCACTCCAGTCAAGAAAGTAACCCCCTTTCTCTTTCAAACGAGATGCTTGAATTGCATCAGGTGCAGATTCTCAGTTCAATTGTGTGGATGGAAACCTCCAATAGACTGCCAAGCACTCATTCATGATCTCACACTTTTGTCTCGTAACCTCAAAGGCCCACAATAGGCAGTGTGGTGACAGAATGGCCCCTTTTTTAATGGTTAACGGGCCAAGAGAGGCCAAGCATCAACACCAGGCTTTGAGAGTAGGCTGGAGAAGCATATGGAGCTCTAAATAAAATTCAGATCAAGCACAATGATAGCTGAGGTCTGCTTTGTGTTAGGACGACATGGTGAAAAAAGGGGGTGGAGTGGAAAGTTAGATCTCCATAATAAGATCGTGGAGCATGAGCAAATGAATGTATGGTTCTGTAATGCGGCATGCTTTTGGGTCTAGAGGGAAATTGCAGCAGTAGTGTTATTGTCAGCGCCAAACTCTGCCCTTTATTACTCAACGGTTGGCTTCAATGAAGCCTCCTCATCTACTCAGAGTTCTGCTCCTAATCAATGACACTGACAGTTGACAGATTTTCCAGGCCTGCGGTCTTTGTTAGAGGCTGATGACCTGAAAGAGCTTGGGTGGTAGGGCAATGAATAAGACGTTTAAAACCAATAAATAAACCCTCCAAGTGTGTGTGTGTGTGTGTGTGTGTGTGTGTGTGTGTGTGTGTGTGTGTGTGTTGCAGTAGAAGGGGTGTGGGGGGATTTTTCTCTTTTCCTTTTTCACTCCCTCTTTTTTCACACTTGCAGAATCTGCGGCCTTTGAAGGACTTGTGAAGCCGAAGGCATCCCGTTGCTCAATCAAACAGATTAAGTCAGTCAGACAAGCAGCGATCTGTCCCATTCAATAAAGTTACTTTTGTCATGCTGGATCTCAGAGGGCCTCATATATGCATGACACCAGGCTTTGACATGTCACTGTTTTATCACACTGTGACCAGGCTTTCACTGGGCTTTAGTTTGTTGTTTTTCTTAGGTTTTTCCATAATAATTAAATCCATGGTATTATTTGTTTGTCTGTTTTTAATATAATTTCATGAGTAACAGTATAATTTTTTCCTAAATCACTGATTTTAATCTAGACCAAAATGAGACTAAACTGAAAAATTATACCATGTGACATTTCTTAATCCCCTGATCTGTGAAAAGGTGAGTGTGTAGTATTTCTAAAGCACGGGCGCCCCAGTAATGAGGACATCTGTTTTCATATGGTCGTTGACACGTAGCACCAGAAATTTGATGTCATCCTGTCCAAACTGGTACATGGCTGGCAGACAGCATGGCATCCTGTGATTGGTTCTGACAAGCCAGTGACAGCTCTGGAGGTGAAGAGGGTGCATGACAAAGGGCAAGCAGGGGATGAGGTTTGTCTGTCTGCCTGTCTTTTCTGCCTCCTGCACCCACGACCCCCTCACAACCTCCATCACCCCGTCGTAGCATGCTCCATCAACACCCCCCACCCACCCACCCCACTCTCCTAATCAGACCAATCAGAGCCAAATATATGACTTCCTTGCTTCAAATGATATGCCATGGTTACTTCTTCTGTACTATTTAACTCAAATTTGTTAATATTTGTACCGCAAGGGGGCATGATATGTTTTGAGGCATGATGTCATTTTTCTGTTATTACATGATGTTGATAAATGTGCCAACCACTGTGGTTCATGGCTAGTGCTGTATGTAGATCTCTGATTTAAAGATGGCCACCTGCCACTGTGAAAATCAGGGGCTGCTATGCTTCTGCACACAGCTGAGCACTGTGGGAGCCAACGAAGCCTCCTTGACATTGAGTGTACAACAGATTTTTGGCAGTGATATCCCTTTATCGTTTTCTCCTCACAGACATAGCAGGAATTCTCTATTTTATATAAGCACCATTTATTAGAGCTGCTAATGAAAAAAGGGCCCCGTTTAACACACTGACATTTTATTGTAGGGCATGATGACTACATCAGTGGTTTGTGTCTGTGTTGGGCTCACAAGGCAAATTGGATGGCTGTTTTCTCCTCATGTGGCCAGTCTCCAGTGTGACCTTGCATTAGTGCATATGCTCACAGCAGGGTCACTGGTTGAGGGCATGATCTGTCAGCCTTTGTTTATGAAAGGCAGACAGCACAAGCCTGTAAGATAACATATTTCATGCAATTAGTGGGATGCTGCACTGCATTACAATTTCTGTACAACCACAATACACAACATTGATTTAAGTGTGTTTTTCAGCTTCATGTATTCATCAATTTCTTTTATGTAATACTACAAGAGTTCCCTTTTAACAAGTAATTTTGTTCTGCTTGACTTAATAATCTATTAAGCATCAATTACCCACCACAGAATGTATACAAAACAGTGTAATGGTGACAAATACGTTGCAACAATCTCTCCTATTGCTTCAACTATTTTATTTTTTATTTATTTATTTATTGAATGTCAGAAAATCCCATCACATGGTCGGACAAAACATTTTAAGATGCCACTGTGTTCTCTGGGAACAGCAGTAGAAAACTCAAACAACAAAACCTGGAAATGTTCACATTCAGAATTCTTGACAGAAAACCGCTATCAAAATCTTTGCAGATTAAATAGGCTGTCGATTAACTAATCAATTCATCTACTAATCATTTCCACTCTAGAATCAAGTACATCTTTAAAAAAAAATTATTCTGCTTAATTTAACCATTTGCATAAAATCACTACAACATATGGGAACCAAACAATCGTCCAGATTTGATGAAAACAAGCATTTAAAAACCTGTGTACAGATTGGATGTGTATACCTCCTGGATGAGTTTGACGTCCACATTATTGAGATGGTTTCGATATGATAGAGATAGGTTGACAGAGTGTGTCAGTGCGGAGTCGGCAGCAGCTCTGATGACTGGCGCCCTCTGACAGTCGCTCTATAAGGCTTGGTAACCAGCCTTTTTCCTGGGAGGTGTTTACTGTCACTGTGCGTTGTGGGTGCCTGGCAGCAGTATTTCTCCAGGCTGTCAATCTCCACAGACACTAACCTGCCATGTTAGATTTGACCTCCACAGGGGAGATTACTGTCTCCAAGCTTTGGAGGCATCCTTCATTTTTTTTTTCTCTGCTCTGTGGGGATACCTGGGAGAAACAACATGGGCATGCACGCAATATTTACAACATTAAGATAAGGTGTTGAATATTAATTCATCTTGAAAATAATGTAATCACGGAGCATTAGCTACTACACTGCTAACAACAAGCAGATTTAAAAAAAATATTCTTAGTTTGTCACGCAAATCAAAATTTTTCCAGGAAAGGCAGCAATGTAGTATTTTTATATTCTTAATGGAGATTATTTAAATTAAAAGAAAACCTTCTTATACTATGCAGTATGTGTTACAGGAATGTTTGGCTGTGTAGTAGCGCTGCATATCCTTGTTTCTGTAGAGAACGAGTTTTGGATAAGGACACTGGCTGCGAGTTTGATGCAGTATGTGTGTGGGAGGCCTCAGAAATGCCTGTTAATTAATGGTGTTACATGATAACTCTCAGCACAACCAACCGATGTAGGTTCCAGACTGAATTAGCTTTTACTAGGTAGTATTTTAGGATGTGGTATTTTTTTGTAGTTAAACCTTTTTAGTATGTCGGTGAGATGTGTGGTAAGTTTCCGATAATGGTGTCTTGTTTTTTTGTGATTCAGCCACCAAGAAACAAAATAACCCAAACTCATTTCATGAAACTTGGAAGAACTATGGGATTTCAACCCCTGTATTTGACTCTTGACTGACAGGTTTATACTTTTTAACTTGGGCTAAAGTTTAAGGATACTCCGTTCCACCGGATCGGTATCACCTCTGATACTGCACCTATTATCCGGATCAGGTATTGTCAAGACGGTATGTATAATCAAGTATGACACCAAGCGGCTATTACTTTTGATTTGTGTAGAAGGAAAGAGTCTTGCAGGATCCTTCAATGCAGACTGTGGCTGCTTCACCAAAATCACCTCACAAAAAAGTAAATAAGCCTGTTTCCCGGCCTGTCAAACTATTCCTTTAAGGAATTGATTGTACATTCCTTCTAAAACTCCACTAGAGATCTGATTACCCAGCTATTAATGATATTAAAGTATAATGAGCTGGTGGCTAGTGATTTATGCAGTACACATTACAACAGACATGGTCACTACCCTAAATTTGAATATATTATTTTGGTTAAATAGATGCTAGGTATCTTTAATACACTGGGTTCAATTTAGTTGTCAGAGGTAATATTGTATTTTAATATAATGAATATTGAATTTTCTGATATCCTCTTTAAACATGTTCTGAGTCTCTAGTATAGATACAGCTCTCCTATCAGAAGCCGGTTCGGCCTGTAATGATGTTGTTTGAGATGGGCCATCGCACATATATTTACAGCTTTCTCCATTCTTATCATAAATTGAGTGGGGTGCTATGAACGGGGCTGGTACGGTCCCATAAAACCTCCGGTTATGGCCTGTGTGCTGTTTAGCCCTTGATAGAAACGCGGCGTTGCTTCCTGGTGTATTTCTGACCATGAAAATTATAATATGGAACAAAGATTAGAATTAAATTATTGTGGCCGGAAGGCATTTACCCGCCATTCTGATGCACACTACACAGGCGTAGGGGAGGGAGAACCCTGGTCCCCAAGAATAATGATAATACATTAGGCTGTGAGCATGCTGGTATTATTGCTGTACATTATGTATGTTCCATTTATACTACCTCACACAGCCCAACCGCTGCTGACGGATAGGTCATTACTCCCCGCACCGATGAACACTTATCAGGCCCCACTGCTGTTTATGGCCAGAATGAAGAGCACTTGTCAGTCAAGGTCACTGCTTTGTGTGTCCTCTTTAATAGTTCCTTCTTCACAGTTGTTGAACTTTGTATGCTAGCTCGGGCCCCCCTCTAAGTGGTGAGGGAGATGGGCAGGCTGCTTTAACGGGGAAATTCAGTCTTTTATGTTGTGTGTTTGACCAGTGGATATTCTGGAGAGGTTTCAGTGGTCTGAACAATGTTGAATTATGGTTCCTGTGTGTGTGAGTAGCTATAGCAATAGTTTGCCTCCGAGAGAAAAGAAAACTGAGATGATATATAAGATCAATATAGCCATATCTGTGCGTACTTGCTGCAGCAAACGAGCTGCCTTTTTCATATCTGTGTGTGTGTGTGTGTGTGTGTGTATATATGTGTGTGTGAGAGTGTATGATAAGTTCGGGTGACAGGATCCTAAGAGCCTGCTCTAACTGGAGGGCCAATGCTAATGCATGGCTGGTTGCGTTACACCAGCTACTGCTGAAGTCAGAAGTTGCCCGCAGTCCAGTGCAGGGTTTGGCCCTGGGACAAAAACAGATTTTGGTTGCCTTTTGATTCTTTTAGCCTCAAGCCTCTAATATTTGTCATATTTGCACAAGTTGTATCTCTGTATGTTGTAGCACCATGGACTGTACAAGCAAAGATGCATACTTGTTTACCCAGACTGCTCGGGTAAAAAGGCTTGCCCCATGGTAACTGTCGTTATTGTTTTGTGTAACACTCTGATCATGCGTTTGCTTGTTTTGTTATCTTTACTACAAAAATGATCATAATTCAATCTTCAACACTTTTTTAAAATAAACATATGTTCTTCTTTCTTCCTGAAATGCACACATTTGAAGCAATGTCTATTCTCATGAGATTTGTTCATGTCATGAAGACATTCAAATGTAATGAGTAAGATTTACATTTTTTACCAGCCGTTGACTATGTTCATCAAAAAGCAAAAAGGAAATGATGAATTGTATTTCCTCAAAAAAAGTAAGATGAATTCACAGGTTACCACTGTGCTGCAGCATGCAGGCAGCACCAACAGTAGACTGTCACATGAGGTTCACATGGACGCTGACGTAAAGAAACTAGATCTCAAATGTCTCCCTTCAACTTCAGTCTTATTTTGACTCCGCTGTCATAAATCCAAATGGGTGACTGTTGACAAGGTGCTTTTCATTGTCATAATTTTTCCTGTAAGTCATCCACCATAATTTACGCTGCTCACCTTCCCAGTCTGTTTCCCCAGAAAACCCCCTCCATGGTCCAACTCTCAGCTGTAAAAATGAACAGTTCCTGTTTCTCCGCTTTGATGCAATGCTGACAGGAGTCACTTTGATATACTTGGTAGTATGAAATTTCGATCCGTCCTGTTTTTTTTTTTTTTTTTTCCTCCCGAGGCTTCATCTTTGCAGACATTGGGAGCTGTCATTTCGCGACACCCTGTGACGTGGGTGACACTCAGCCGATATGACAGGTGCTGGACAGCAGACGCGCTGCTAGGCGAGCTGGCAATATTTCTAAAGGTAAAATGCCAAAATGTGTAAAATACATTTCTATATATTTATCACATTGCATTTTCTTTTTTTATATAAATATCCTCACAAATATTACAAGCATTCGCCTCGTCTCTACTGGATGTTAAAAGATCAAAGATATGAACATACCATTATTAATCACTGGTTTGGGGTTTTGCAGATATTATTATTATTTGTGAATATTTGCTGGTGCTATTTGCTAATATTTGTATGTCTTTTTGGTGCCAAAATCTTAAGTCATTTTGTCTCAGACTCAACCTTCAAAAATCATGAAACAAACACCAAATATAATAATCTTACCCTGTTAGCATATTGTTAACAAGGTAATTGTTGAATTTGATATTTATTTTTTTTACGACTCAACAATAAACGGACTGGCTTGTTAAGATGGAAGATTTGTTGCAGTGTGCACTGGGATGTAGGCTATGCAGTGCACAGTGGGAGCCCACAGGGTGTATGTTCACAGTGTTTCCTGGATTAGACACCTTGGTATGGCCTGTGGAGAGATGTTCGTCGTCCGCTGTTCACACAATCTGGCTGCTACAGCTGAGCTGCCCTTTGCCAACAGGCCTAGAGACAGGACGGACAGATTTAGATCCACATGTCACAGTTCTCTCTGGTGCAGCTCACCATTTAATGATTTCTGGGTTGATTCTGTTTATAGTTCTTTTAAAGGACAAATAAGGATATTCCCACTTGTATATTCGCTCATGTGGCTTTGGTTGTACAAATTGTCATTGTTTGTGTAACTTCTTTTCAGCAAGTAATAGCATTAAGGGAGTGTTACAAGTCCATTTGTGGGAAGCCAAGTACTGTGTACCAAAGTCAGTAAAAAAAAAAGCTATATCTCTGAAGTCATTACACTAATTCTGTGTGTCGGTGTTCCCACATGCATAGTGCATTTCCTTTTTTATTTAGTGTTAATATTTACTGAGTTGTGTGAAGGTTGCAAATTCTGATCAATTTGTTGGTGTATTGGTTACTGGATAACCTGGCAGTTCTGTCCATAATAGCACAGCTCACAGGACCTATTGTTTCACCACACACACACGCACACAAACATGTTGACATGCTCATCTGTCACTAGGAAAACCGCCACAGGCTGTGGCCTTGGCACAAAGACATTCTCTGAGCTGAGTGAAGACGCTTGGAGCCAAGATGCACCCAGTCAAAATGTTAAGCATTTCAGATGCCAGACTAGACAAGCGCAGGCGTTGATTTGAGGAGAAATGATGTTGAAGCAACTGCAACAATGTAGATGCATATTACAATGACGCTTTGCTCGTTTCTGACAACTATGTAAGCTGGTTGGTTGTGTAGCTTTGAAAAGGAAAACATTAATAATCTTGAAGCTTAAAAGCAGTAATTGTTGCATATTTAGCTCCCTAACAATATTGTCGGAAGACAACACTTTTCTCAAATGGTTTTTCCCTCTGAAAATGTCAGCCAAAAGCTCTTGCTGCCTCCAAAATAGTATCTCCATAAGAACTACAGCAATGCAAAGCTATTCGGACACCATGTGTTAAGGGTGTGGTCAAGAAGGATTGTTTACTTCTAAGCAGGAGCTGTAAGTAGGCATTATTATCATTATTTTACATCTGCATTCGTTCAAGAAACAGCTGTTGAATTTTGAGCGAAATTTAAAGTGGCAGGGCCTGGAGTTGTTCTTGTTCATTCAGCTAACTTAGCGTTGACATGATGGCTTCTGGCAGAGTTTTGTGCTGAACTCGACATCTGTGACAACCGTCAGCACCACTGACCAGTCTTTCCTCCATCTCTCCGCCTCTCGTTCTCTTCAGTGTTTACATATTTCCCTTCGTCTGTCTTCCATCTTTCCCTGCCTTCCAGGATTGCCCAGTTTGGGGGGTTAAGACCAACACGGAAAAAGTGGGAAAAATGGAAACCTTTGAAGCCACGAGATCAGTTTCTTCTGCCAGTACCCATTTCCATCACTGCCACATCAGCTGGTCCCAAGGTTGTGAGGTCATCCAAACATCTGGCCCCTCCACCATGTTTTCTAATGTCAGTGGGTAGCATCTGTTTATAGACCCCACCACCTTCAATGTCTCTGACAACGAGGATCACGCTGAGAAAACTGGACAAAATGCTTTGATTAGTCATAAATGTTGACAAGCTGTTAATCTGACGTCAGTAAACCTGCCTCAGCCAATACTATACTGCTGCACATGGGATAGAAGTTAAACATTGTTTTTTTCAAATTATACAAATATTGATAATCAGCGATCACTCAAATATTATCCTATACAACTAAAAATGATCAAATAAACTAAATCACAGTCCATATTAGTTGCAAACCATTTTGGCATATGTTGCCATGATTTCCTTCTCAAAACTTGTAGATACTCGCACAACTTGAGCTCAGGTGACTTGGCCTCTATTGTTTTACTGAAAACTAACATATCAAAATTAGCTGTAAAATTCTGCTAAATGATTGCAGTCGAGTTGGTAATTTTGTTTCAGTGTTTCATGGAAAGTCCATTTAAATGAGGTGTATTATTTTGTCCACTACCTGTGTGCAACATACAAGCACGTTAGAGATATTTACACTGACATGTTGGTGTCACCTGTCGTCTAGGATGATTTGAATCTCCGTAATCAAGAAGCGTTTAATCTTTCATCTGAAGTAAAATAATAAATAAAATCAGTTAAATTGGTGTTGTACAGGATTCTTAATTATTGTATTATACAAGGACCCCATCCATATCCCTATCAGTTTTTTATGAAGACAGAAAGGGTTTGCGTGGTTCATCCCAACAACAACAACAACAACAACACCACCACTGGTGATGCAGGTTTGTAATCCAGATGATTTTGTGGCAGTCACCTGTCCCTTTGTGTCAGGTCTTGGGGAACTTTGAGCAGCAGCCGGTGCTGTGATGTCAGGGGCTCTGAGGGGTCAGGACAGGAATTATTGAACAGAGGGTGGCTGACAGAGGAAGCTGGCACTGGGAGCAAACAGATGTTGCAATCTTAAAGAAATACACAACCTCTGAATTAAATATGAAGAGCGGGGGCAGCAAGAGTGGTGACTTTGTCTCCGCTTCCCAGCCAATCGGAGGGTTTAGTTGCAAGTTAAAGTCCCACTGATTGGTCAGTTGTTGTGACGAGAACCAGGTGATCCATCTCAAAGTATGCTGGTTTCTCAAAAAAGACTTGAGAGATGCGACCAAAACCCTTAAAAAAAGTTCTCGGAAGAAGACAGCTGTTCGGAGCATACTGTAGATTCATTATTCAGAAGCACTGGGTCTCTGGACGCAGCATGTCATGTCAAAGTGTTTTAAAGCATTTACGCCACAGCAGCTCAGGGATGAATTCTGTAAAAAAGAGAGGAATCTGACAGAATGTCCTCAGAACATTGTTTTACCACAAGTGTTTTGTTTCCAAGTCATTTTTACACAGCTTCTCACTGACAAGGAATCTGTCTGAATATTTGATGGCTGCAGAAACAGTTTCCGTCTTTACTGAGAGAACGAGGCTTCACCGAGAACTCAAGGTCTTCCCATCAAATGTTATTTTCCTCCCAATTATTTTTGTATGATTCAACTGAAATAAAGTAGTGGATCTGTATTTGACCAATAACTCTCACTAATAGCATGTAATGTACAAACTGTGTGTATTGTAAATGCTTTTGCAATTATTTTGTAGTAGTTTGAACTAGACGTTTGTGACGTGAATAAAGTCTTTTGTCACAGCTTATGTATCATAATACTGAAATATCATGATATATATATATATATATATATATATATATATATATATATATATATATATATATATATATATATATATATATATATATATATCAAGCTGTATAATTTTTCCCACTTGCAACAAATTTTCTAAAAACATGATGTATTTGAGCCTTAAATCCACCGCTGCATATCCTGTCTGTTTATCTCTAAAGTGGATGGCCTTCTGCCAGTGAGGCCTGGCTCCGAGTGCTGCAGTGTCAACACTACAGAGTGAGGGCCAGAGGGGTGATGTAAGTATTGATACACTCCTTGAAATCACTTTGTCACCGCCGGAGATGCCAAGCTGCTGGAGTAACACAATAGCAGGAAGATGATTGTGAATTCTTGGCAGAGGGTTGAGGGATGCCATTAAAAAGGCAAATGTGATTAATTTTTAGTGAGAACGCCCTCTTCTTGGCGATTGTCAGCGAGGCCGGGCTAAAGGGATGTGACACAGAGATTACTCTTCCTCCTGGAGTCTAATGTGACTCGTCACTCTGAGGAAATATCTCGGAGATGGGGACCCTGACAAAAGCGCTCTCATCTAATGGACTAACTATTTGTTCAGGGCTCATGCGGCAGGGATCTGGCTCAATAGCGCTAAGTGATCAATTGCTTAAACACCACAGATCACTTGTGATTCAACACAAACAAACGTGTTTTATCTCAAATTGTCGCTGAGGGCTTCATCACATTTGTATGGATGAGGAACAAAAGCAATTTAGTGCAATCAGGGAAGCATGAAGAATAATGCAATACATTCTTGTATGGCCTCATATTTTGTCCTTTTAACACTCTTTGTGAATGTCATGATAAGTGTCGGTGGTTATCAGGGTTTGCTTTATTCCTGTTCGACCTGAGACGACCACCCCTGTGGAGTGACATTTGCAAGGCGACACAATATCCACGTTTTGTCCCAACCGCTTCATAAACAATAAAAGGCTGCAGCACTTTAGACTGCTGCCTCTGCCTCTTCCTGGAGATGTACTAACACCAAAAGACACCGCACAAGTCACACTAAAGGTTATGTCTTCATTGATTTCATGCAGTTCCAGACACATGCTTTTTACAAATGAATATGTATGATAATTGGTATATGTTGGCTACAACTAATTGAACAATAGGAATCCTACCAATCAGCCATTACTAAAGGTACTGTTGGGTTTTAAGGCCTTTTATATATAGTTTATAATTGTATTGTCTGCACGGATCGGTTGAAGCTAGGGTTGCTAATGTTCTTCAGAACAACTTTTTATTATTTGTTAAAATCAAATTCTCTGACAAAAAGAAAACATATCTGGTATCTGTGGCTGCCACAGGACTGTAATAGGTTGGTCCAAACATTTCAGTTGGGCCGAATGTAAAGATTGCCTGCGTGTACCTTGCTCAATGTTCATCACCGGGGGTTTCCACAAGTTGCTAGCTTAACAGCTTTGAGTACTAACAACAGCCATGTTTCTTGTTTTATTATGATGATTTTGGGGAAGGGGTTTAGGAGGGAGGCTTGAAGAGATGGGCTGTCAGTGTTACTGTCTTTAATTGGAAAAGAGTTGACAACACCAGGATCAGTTTAGTATTCTATCGTACTCCTGCTAGTTTCATGGTGAATGTTCTCTTTTGATGTCCAGACAACTATCAAAATAAAACATTATTATCAGAATGTTGGATGTGCTTATGAAACCATTCACAAATATTGATTGTTTAGATTGTGTAGGATTACTAAATATAAACATGTCTGTGTATTTCTGCAACTGACCCCCTATAGATAGCCATGTACTGAGCTGAACTATAGATCTATTAGATATAACTATTTAATCTGCACAAAGAGACATGCCAGTTTGTCTCTGAAAGAAGAAACTGTAGAATGTTTATATTTATTTTTAAAACTGCAACTAAAGAGTGCTGAATCTATTATAAAAGTCATATTATACACGCCTTTGGAGATCACGATTGCTTAGTCTCTTGCTTGTATCTTAGTTTAGTCCTTGGCTCGTATGACTGCCTCAGGAAATGACTATCCCACTGGTACATGCTGGCAGGACGGGCTACTGCACACAATGCTGTAGTTTATTTTGTGAGAAAACTGCTCACGTTCTTGTATCCCATTACCACGACCACCTTGAAATAAATGGCTCTTTCTCCCCTCTGCCATAAGGTTTTATATCAAACGACATGTGTTGAGTATCTGACCGCAGGTTATATTGTTTCAGCGGAAATAAAACAATCACTTCTGGAGCGGTTTCTGGGCGCCCGGCTGAGGTGTGTAACTGCTGGACAACATATACACACTGTTTATAGATGTAAGGAAGAGGACAGTGGCAGGTGACAGGTTAACTCTGCTGTGTAAATTCCTGGGCCGTGTATGATGTAGCCTGTGATCCTGCAGTCCTTGATTAGATCTGAGCTAGTAAATATCCTGTGATTAATCAAAAGGGCTTGTTCTGTGTGTAGCGTCCCTGTGTCACCTTCACAGCTGGGGAGCAGGGCCGCCTTGTTTACCACACTCCACCTCCATCTCCTCAGACGCCATCCTTATTCACAGCTCATACAGGGCGAACATAAAAGGCTCCTTCAAAATCCCCAACTAAGATATTAGAGCAGGTTTTTTGCAAAAGCATTTCCCAATATTTCCATTTTGATAGGCTGTCCCACTGTCTTGCTTTGTTGCACATTTATGTGAAGGACTTTTAACAGACATGTTTGGTATTTGTAATTGGTGTGCTTTTGTGAACAAATATGTTTTAGCAAAGGACTGTTGATAGTCTCTTTTTTTTTTTTTCTGAACAAATCATGTGACAAAACAACAAAATGACATTGTACATGTGCTGGCAGCAGTGTTCTAGAGATACTTATTTCTGTTATCCACACCATTGCATTGGGTTTAATTTTCCTTCATTAAGATGAACATTGTAGTTCATTTTGAGTCAAGCACATCCACTGTTCTGCCGCCGGAAATCCTAGTGTACCTAATGTATGTAATGTATTAATCCACAGCTGAAAATGTACTTAGTTTGAGTGATATGTATATCTGTGAGGTTTTAAGATGTCTGTCTTCAGATGAACCTATTTAGGCAGTGTCACAGGAAGTGTAGTGAAGTTTGAAAGTATTGCGAGACGAACTAACACATTGTTAGCTTTGGTCTTTTTTTATGAGATGTGTTGACAGTAAGAAATAATGACTAATGCCAGGCTTATCCTTTTTAATTACATAATTATCACTCAAACAGAGAATATCCCCTAGAAACTGCTTTGCTACATGCTCGTTACATCAATGAAACATGTTAAAATGAAGGCCAACATGATAATGGGTGGTTATGGTAATTAATAGACTGAACTAATTACTTTAGCCGATAGAGATTAATTTAATGCTGAAGAGTAGGGGGTGTTTGAGCAGAGCGTGTCCAACTGAAACTACACCATTTCTAATTAACCATCCTGCTTTGCGAGCTTACAGTAACCGTAACATTATCTGACAACTGGTGTTATTTCAGTTACTTTCCGTTTGTTAGAAATCTCCTGTGTGATGTTTGCTAAATCTTCCGAGACACTTTTTTTTTTTGTACCAGAACAGTTCACTTGGAAAATGTATCATGATGTCTCGACTTGTCAACACAGTCGACTTTGCAGAGCATGATTTAACTGATTGCTGCCCCCCTTTTCATTATGACCCTTTGATTGTCATTCGAAGACTGTATAAGGGACACGCATGTCATGTTAATAAAGACACTAAACCGCATGTATCGCTCCACCATAGAACAAAGTCCGGACCTGTCTGGGAATATAGATCTCTAATTGCTTTTGCGTGGTGGTGCAGCAGAATTGTGCTTCCCAGATGTCACCTCTGCCAAACCCGAGTGCACGTCACTGTCAATAGGCCTGAGAAATCTCCCTAACAAGCTTGCGATTACATAAATCTATAGCCGCTCTGGATATTGCGCCAAAGAGACTGAACAACTTTCAAGGAGACTTCATGTTTGATGTTCCAGGGCTTGATTGCATTTTGGAAAAAAAAGAGAAACCCACTATATTGGGAATGTGTCCAAACAGTCTAGGTTTGCTAATTTTGTCATAGTCAATTTCATAGCGCGGCCGTGAGACTGGGCGACGATGGAATGAAGTTCCTGAGTGCTTTGCAGAGGGGCGTGAGTGGGTTTGACAGTCCCAGTGAAATATGCTCCGCTGTACCTTTTTTCCATTACAGGAGCACGGTCCAAAAATGCAAATCTGGGGTCCTCGCTCGGGAGGTCGTTTAGAAAAGTGACATATCAAACAACTGGCTTCAAGTGGCAGACAAAAACTTACATTATTGCTACATCGACGTTTTCATATCTTAATTTGTGATATTATTACCATGGCTTTTCCAACTCACCATTTCAATAAAGAGCTGTTTTGCTTTGAGCAGCTCTCTGAAGCCATTGTTTAGATGGCCTCACGTCCATATTTAATATGGCGGAAATCCTTGATCATCAGAATAGTAGCCACATCCTAAAGCGAGTGACTGACTGATAGACTGGATCTGTCTCATGGCCTTCTCTGAAGAGGTGATGCATGGGCTTAATGGTTAGTAGACCAGAGAGCCACGCTAAGGGGGGTGAGAGGGGACATTAAATGACATGGTTTTATAGCCTATCAGCATTGTCATACCCCCGCTGTAATTTCAGCCTCCTTTTTTTTTCTGCACCATAACGCGTGTTGGATGTTAGGCCCTAAGCTCGGTTAAACACAACTCTACCTGGTACCTCAGGATGCCATGTGTCATCGCCTGTAAATAGAGTTGACACGCTGATTGAAGCTCTAACCATGAGAACCGACACTCAAAAGCTAGACCTGATTTGTTCCATTACATGTTTATTGTAATGATATGTTAGTGATGGCAATGTCAGTCTGGTCTGTCCCTCTGTCAGTCAGTTGGTCAGACCAATTACTCGATAGATTTCTTAACGTGTTATCTATAGATGCATAGGCAGCATAGGCAGCAAGCCAAATTGATACTACATTCTAAGGTTTTTTCCATAGCAATGTGAAGATGCATATAAGATCATATTTACTTGAACCCACTCCAACATGCGCACCAGAAGCCATAAACGGTGAGAGCCATTAGTGATAATCTCCTTGACTATTTCCCTGCCTGTTTTCAACACAACTCATTATTTGTGATAAATTAGCAGGCTGATTGTAGTGATATACTCTAATTTGTAAATGAGTGGGGTGCACCTGTCAGTAAGACTCATTTACTAATAATGACCATCCACTGAATAAGTAACGACCGTTCTCATTTCAGTTGACTTCTTAACCGTCTGATTTGTATTATTCTGCCTTTTCCTTTTTGCTGCAGATTGATTCTTTCTTTCAAACCATGTTCATTGTCGTTCCTCCTTTTGTGAAGCTGAATCAATAATGTAGTCGACTATTATATTAGTTCACTGACAGAAAATCAATCGGTATCTATTAGGAAATAAAATCACCATTTTCTGACTGATTAAACAATGAAAATATAATAAAGTAAAGCCCGATTCAAATATTCTGTATCCAAACTCAGAACTATTTGAGCACAATTTTACACTTTTTTTTATTTTTTATACGGAAGATAGAAAGTGTGGAATCATAAATCCTGTAGGAACATGAGTAGCAGGGTGGGATAACTGGTTTTTCCATTAACATATAGCGCCCTGTAACTTTACAAAGGCCTTGTCGTAATACAAGACAAGGGGGTATGTGACCTTCAGCCATTAAACCATCCTGTTAATTGTCTAATAATAAACTGTTTTTATTGTGCAGAAACCCTTCAGTATAATTGAATTTCACTCTGCTTTTCACTCATCTTATTTTTATTTCTATCTTTTTGCTGAGGCCGTGAAGCCTCGCCATTACTGGTTATAATGACAGTATGGGATTGATTTTTCAGGATTGCCGCTCTAACTAAGCTCTATTGGTTCGGCCACCTTCTCATTCTTCTCCCTGCAAATTTAACATTTAAACCACTCTCATTACGGCACAGATTACAGAGGCCTATTGGTCCTCATTAGCGCCCACTGATCCTTGGCTGGGCCCATGTCCTAACATCTTTTAATTAGCATTCTGGAAATCTAATCAATGTAATAACTGAGAATAATCTCCCCTTTTGCACTTATTTTCTCCCACTCTTTTGTTCCAGGATGTTCTTGGCTGGAAGACTCAAAGGCTGATAGAAGGTGGCCTTTTTTCTGAGCCTGCCAGGTATATGTGACATAAAGGGTAAGGAGACCTTGAAGTGCTTGTAGATGAAGGACAAACTGGATCAGCGGATTTGACTGCACTCGGTGAACTTTGATCAAACAAATTAAATCTAAAAACACAAATTATACGTCTGAGATCTAATGATTGTGGGGTTTTTTTTAAGCATTTTTGTAGTTAAAGGATTGATGTTCTGTAGAAGAACATGAAAAGCTTCATATACCGGTGACAGATGTAGACAGGGGGCTGTGAGTTTCTCTCTAAATGCCCTGTAAAGCCTTCCGTCCTCAGCCAGGCCCTGTGGTGTGATATGAAGTGAAAGCCAAGGCGGAGTTTGGCACTGGACGGCCATTTTGTGTCTGGTCTGATGCATGGTTTCTCTGGATGTCACTTTGGCTACATATCAGAGTCAGTGGTGGTGGCGGCGAGTGAAGCTGCAGGTCTCATTAGAGTATGTTTACTGCAACAGTTGCAGGGTGAGTAGAAAGCATGTTTTTTTAAACACACCAACAGGGGTTATGGCATCAAAAGTCTAATTTTAAACCATAGTGTTCTCATAAGTGTAATATTTTAAAAACAGATGCAAACATACATTTTATTTGCACGTAATAAAGTGAAGGACGCCTGCTATTAGGCCATTGGAGGGAGGGAGAGAGAGGGGGAGAAAGGGGGAGAGAGAGACGCGCCTCTGCCAGCCTGGTATTCATACACCTTTTGTGTACAGTAAAGTACGGTTTCTATGCCAGGTATCCAGGGCAGACATTTTGGCACAGATTTGGCAGGACAGACAAAGACGCCAGGGTGTGACAGACCTGCCATTTCCCAGCAGCACTGGCATGCCTCTCACTGTAGAATGATGAATGGTTACACACGCATGCCGCGCATTTGCTCATGCACACATATGACACACATACATAAACATGCACAAATGCAAAAATAGACAGGCAACCCTACTGGTCAGGTCAACCAGGCTTTGGCATTGCATCTTACACGCACAAACACACAGACAGACCGGCTTCCTTACTGTAGCGCTGCATTATTCAGAGCCAGGTGTAGGAGGAAGGGGGAATAAGGTTGTGTTTATTAGCTGCTCCCTTGGTGTTCTCTAAATTGCCTTGTTTGCTCGGCACAAGCACACAAACAGATGCTGTCCTCTCTGCTCTGGGTAATTCTCTGGGTCTCTGGGTATTTAGTGAAAGGCCTACCGTACCACACACGGCCTCATTTGTGCTTGTGCATACAGTCAGCGCATACAATCGCACACATCTGACCAGGCTTCTAGAAAAACACATTTGCGCGCTAATTTTGCGCTGACATTCAGTAGTACAGTCTGATTCATTCACAGAAGAAGACATTGTCTCTCTACATAATTGGAGTAGCCCATATAGCAAACCTCACAGTCCCTAACCCTCTCAGCGACACAATTTCACTCTTATTAAGAAAATCTGCATTTAGGAGGGACCAATGCTATCAGTCGAAATTAATCTGCTTTGACTGATCCCTAATGTGACCACAGTCATCGAGTAATTATTGTCTGGATGGCTGTGCACCAGCCTCATAACCACTGTCCGCCTCTTCCTACTCCCTCCCCCCCCCCCCCCAAAAAAAACGGGCTAGTCTTGGTGTGTGAATCCCTCTGCAGTGCGCTGGTTACAGTGGGTACGGCAGGCATGTCATTTAGCGCTTGATCGGTGAGTCGTGATTAGCCTGCCCTGTATTATTGTGATTAACGTCCACCCAGCGGACGACTGTCCTGTTGTCACCAGTGATACCATCTGAGATCTTGAGACTCTGGGATGAGGGCCAGTGGAAGAACCTGGTTGTATGGCAACACAAAACCGCTCACTCTGATGATGGCTGCGTCTCTCAAATGCACACACGCAAACACACACACTTCAACTTCTTTCCCGTCAGTCACAAAATCGAATGCATGGAACGAGTGCAGCACTCTTTCCCCATGCAGCTATGTTTTGTCTGCGTTGTCTGCTTGGATTAGTTAAACCACTACCTCTTCTGCAGCTTGCGTGTTGTGTATTATTTCCATCAGGCCGCATGCTTTATGTCTCCAAAAAGCAATGAAATCCAGAACCTTGTCCTTTTACGGTCCTCCGTTTCCCTCTTTCATCTCGCACCTTCCCCACCAACAAAGTCGATTTGACCGCGGCTGATTATAGTAACGAAGGCAGTCCAAGAGAATATGCACATTCTCAGTGTACGTCGAATTAGATCACAGCAAGGGGGCGGGGGAATGCTGCGCGCTGACCCCCGTCTCTTCTCCTCAGACAATCGGTCGCTTACACAGAGGGAGCTTTTGAAAAACAGGCCTGTGGACCAAACTCACTGCTACAATATACAGGACAAAGAAAGATGTCCAGGGGAAATTAGGGGCTCAGATGAAGTAGATTGATCCCAGAGGATCAGAAAAAGTGCACTTAGTTTGTGAGGAAATAATAGTATTTAGAGTATAACAAGATTCAGAGTGTTTCTCCTTTAGCATGTGAGCGTTATGCAAAAATGTGGCACTTGAGAATTAGAGAAGGAACTATTTATGTCTATGTGCATCAGTATCATACTTTAAAAACCAGTTAATCTAAACATGCAAACTTGTTTTTATATTTTGAAATATTTGTCACGCTGAATTGAGGTATTCTATATAGATAAGAATTTGTTTTCCCAAAATGTGTGGCTATTCCTATTGATGTAGTGTTTTGTGCATATATGTGTGTGTCATTCCTTTGTAATTACTCGCCTAAACTCAGACCCCCTTCTCATGGCTCTTGTGCATCCGCCGGTGGAAAAGAGTCAGTTTTGATTACAAAGTAAACGCTGCAGCGTCAGACAGGGGGTTACATGCTGATATGCATTCTATCAGGATGATTTATGCAAATTATGCACATTATTCCCGCAGGAATCTCTCTTCGGAAAGTGCCAGGATAAATTGCCGGAAATTAGCCATAAAATTCACTGTGCAGGGAGTGTGAGGTGAAGGCCGCCGAGGAGCCAAGGACATTGGGCCGCCATGGTTACGCTTGGCCTGGCCTGCCTCCCCCATGCTTGGCATTCATGGCTGTTAAAGACCTCTGCTCAGACAGATACACTGAAGCCTCGAGTAGCACTCAGCACATCAGGAGGATCAGCCAAGCAAGTGTTACACTAACGGCCGTGGTTTCATGCTCTAGTAACATGACAGATTTTCAGCAGAGAGGAGCCGATCGTCTGCTTTTTCTCATTCCACATTTTAGATTGAAATGCACTTTATTATTCTACATTCCTAGAAAGGATGCGATTGTAATATAGTAAATGACCTCAAAACCTCTCTGTGTTTTGTCTTCTTTTTTTATGCCTTTGTTTACAATATAGTTAACCTTGGTTGTAGTTCATCTTAATCTTCAGATTACACTCCAATCAGAAACCTGTCCAGCAATCTGGAAATGAGGTTGTTTGAACAACACGTAAACAAGTAGCTGTCAGTATCACAACACACAATTCAGGCTGTGTTAGACAGTGGCTTCTTTAGCTTTAACCGCAACTCTGTTGGGCAGGCCTTTCATTTATCTCTCTGTGTGTGTGTGTGTGTGTGTGTGTGTGTGAGGGAAACAAAGAGAAAGTGTGTGTGCGTGTGTGTATATGAAATGAGCAGTGAGCGATTCACACTGTTATGTCACCATGTCTTTATTTCAATCTGGAAGCCAGAGTAAGTTAATGAATATCAGACTGGAGATGAAAGCACCTCGCCTTAGCTTTTAATGAACCCTGAGAGGGTCAGGATCTGCATTTTGATCAGGACGGGTGATCCCGTCTCTCTTACACAAACTGCACAAGAACACACATCTGTGTGCGCATAGACTTCCAGATGCAGAGATTCCAGCAAGCCTATGTTAATTTAATGTAAACTTTAGTCACAGATGATCTTGTTCATCACCTTAAAGCTTAGTTTCTAGCAGTGCTCTGGATGTGTGTCTTGGTGCTGCTGAGTATCATGCTGGTTTTGCCAGTTCACATGATCCAGGGAGGCTGCTGGGTCACTGTGAGCTCTACATCCTCTAATCAAACAGTGACACGTTATCTGAATGTTAAGGTCACAGAAAGGGAAAGTTCACAGCTGTCTGGGGAGTGTTGAGTACCACACAACCGTCCTATATACACTATAATACATTGTAAATTCATTTAGAAATATCATCTTAAATTATCTGGCAATTTTCTTTTTTTTTATAGAAAATGTATATATTTATTTTAGTCCAGGTGTTTGGACCATTAAAGCAATTGTTCAATGTTCAAATTCAAGGAGCCTGATGAAAAACACCAGAGCTTAAAGTTTCTTTGAAGCAATAACACCATAAAATGTCAACAAATCAAATGAATTGTCTCTCGACAGCAGTCATAATTTGATTTACTTGGTGCAAATGTTTGCACAATGAAAGCACTTTACTCCATTGCACCTGTTTTTGTTTTCTCAAATCCAGAGTGAATTGTTGTTTTTGGAAGAAAAAAACAACCTGTACAACAGCACGCTCTGTCCAAAACAACACCACACATTACTGCGCTCTGCCATGACACAATTTCATCCCCGCGGAATAAAAGAACATCAGATTACGGCACAAAAACAGAGCCATCGGTAAACAGGGATTAGGGGATTGGGACTTTAATCTGATTAATATGGAGGCAGTTGGAATATTAGAGATGTTACTCAACAATTGCATTCCAGATGAGAGGATAATCGCACATTACTACGTCATTTATTGTACGCTGTTAGAGCTTTCAGAGCGAAACGTGCTACCATATGTTTACCTGACCTCAAGGCTGCCTCGGAGAAGAAAAAACATTCCCACAATAATGAATTAGGAGGCAGGAAACATAGTTAGAAATGTACAAGACATTGTAATGAACCTTGTTGGTATTTCAAAATAACCTGAATGAACTTGATATACTTTGAATAAATTGTTGGAAGTTCAGAGAAATCTTGAACTACATTAGTCAGTCAAGCTGTCAATTTTTTTTGTAAGTTACAGCCCTGCAGCTCTTAAACACGCAGCGCTAGAAAATCACATTATGTAATGAATATTTTTCATATTTAACAAAACAAAAGAAGATGCATGGATGACGTGCAAAAGGAGGAGTGGGGTTGAAGAGGCTGTCGCATAACAAAGGTCGCAGCCGTGTGTTTGGCTCCAGTTAAGTGGCTATTCTTGCCTGAGAACTGGATCGGAAGATCCGGTTGTATCAGGAGTTTTAAAAATAGAACTCCAAAAGTTGGATAATTTAAGAAATTGCCAAAACATACGAGCAAAGGACGTGCTGAGCGGTCCGCACTTTAGGATGCATTTTAGTAAATTTAACTTGTGAGAAACTTAAACTGCATCAGGCTGTTTAGTACAAATTAAAGCTCTACTTCTAGAACATTTTCTCATTGCTCTGTTATTCCCATACCCAAATACATTTCACATGAAGATATTTCAATATATAATGAATTAATCAAGTTGGTGAGCTCATAACAGTAGAAGATATTACTTCTCTGGCTGAAGATGAAAACAAGTGTATTTCTTATATTTACTGTATATTCAATAAATCCACAAAGTTGAAGAAATTGAATGTGGCCGCACAAAAGTTCCATCTATGACGAACGACTTAATGCATTATTAAGTACCATGTTACGTCCATAGCTCATAATGACGGTTGAATAGTTCACATCATTTGTTAACAGAGGCTGAATTGACCCCTTTAGTTGCAGTTGTGTTAGCCTGCATTTTGTGTGCACAACACAAACACAACATTGTGCGTTGCTATCAGCAGCCTGACAAAAGTGAATTACCTCCCAGCAGTTGATTTGGTGCCTCAGCCAGTGCAGCACATATATCTTTCTACACAGTGTATGACACAGCATGGATGAATACATTGCCAGAGTTTAGCCTGTTACTGATATGAAGGGGACATTTCAATTCAATGCTCTTATGTATATTTTGACTTTCATGTTTATCATCCTTAGCAGACATCACAACCGCATTATGAATAGGCGCCCTGCTGGCCCTTGATATGGTAAATTGGACGTTTTATGGTTTATGAAAAGGGGTGTTTTTTATCTTCCATTTTTATTCATGAGCCCTGAATCTCGCTGTAAATGCCTTTTAAGACAGATTCAGCTTTATTAGACTCATGAATAAAAACGATGTTGCCTGTTATGACCTGCTGTGGTCGGTGGCCACTGAAGAAAACTTCTCCTTCCATGACACGTCTGGGTGCCACAGTCCAACCCACCAACATAACATTTCAGAGACCCATGTGTGGACATGACATTTCACCAGCTCGAAGGCTGACACGCATGAGTGTCGAGCAGTTCCCACATCAAGAGGAATATGATTGCTTTCGATTGATGAACGTCTCACTTAAATCACGCGATGCTTGTCGTCCTCTTAGTATTAAAATGCTCTCTGCCTTTGAACTGATATTTTTTGTGCTGTGGTCTGTTTTCATTTGAATGCTGTGTGCTGTTTTCCACACGCATATGGCTCTGTCTCACCCCTGGGGAATTTCCTCTTCTGGGCTAATGTGAATATTAGTATGGGTTAAATGCTCCAGTCATTTGTGCATTAATGCATATTGCATAATTAATGTTTTTTGTGAAGTCTCAGTTACCGAACGGGAAGTGCAGGAAATAAATGCATTTCTGTGTCAAAATGTAAAATATCTGAGTTAAGTTCTGAAAAGAGACGCATCGTCTCCAACAGGAACTGCTGACAGGATTTCTATGCCAGAGCTGTTTTGATGTCTCCTGATTATTTCCGTTCTTGATTAATTAAGTGCTGTTCTGTGAAGATTCAAGGCATTCAAGAGTGTGATGGGATTAAATGGGACACTGTAATGACCCTGTTGTCGGAGTGGCTCATCATACAGACACAAAGCTGAGATCGGAGACTGAAAAACCACAAACCCATTCTGGTAAACTGGGAAAACAATGTCATGATTGTTCACGCTAATAAAGGAAAGAGAGATAAATAATTTGCTTTTTTTTGTAAAAATGATTAAACATTGATCTTATATTGTTTTTATTTGTTCCCATTTGTATCGTCTTAAAGTGAGTTCTTCATTCAAATTATATTTGGATATGTTTAGTTTAATTTATTGAGTAATAAAGAGACAGACTTATCATGTTTCTATATTTTAACTAAAATGAAATGTTAAGCAAATATCATAGTAGCTGGTAATCCTTTTGATTTAAGAAAATATACAATATGCATCTAAAAAAAAATTAGATTGCTATTGTCCACAGTTTATTTAAAAATCTTCACATATTGAATTAGGATTGTTCCTATAGAGCTGTGCATCTCTGCATGTCTGACAATATTATCCAAGATGTTAGTTTGACAGGAAACATTTAATGGTTAAAAACCCCACAATAACAAAACAGAACTGGACATGAGACAAAAATAGTTAGACTGTTTCCTTTTCAAAATCAGTTGCTTCTGTCCATGGTGCTGAAGTCTTGCACACTAACCTCATGTGACAAAGCATTAAGTATTAGTAAGTAACACTTTAGTGAAAATGCATTTTTTTTTTTCAATTTGATAATAGCGTTTAGATTGTGGCTTTTATACGTTGTATTCCTGCCTTTATGCATAATTGGATAAAACGTGTTAAGACTTAAGCGTTTCAAGTCTCAACTTCATTTCCTGTCTACATTTTGAAGATTAATATCCGTGTAGAGTGACAGGTTTGGGGATTGAGATTATGTCCTATATTTCATGAATATTGGTCACACTTTTGCTGTTTGACCCTCATCGTAATGTTTTGATATGGACAGACGACCGAGGAGGACAAAGGGTGAGTCGGTGGGAGTGCAGCTGATGGCTGCGTTGTGATTAAAGACACCAAATTACGGCAATGAACAGTGTCGTAATTACATTCCTTAATCACATTCTGGAGGTCTAATTGCCTTAACGATGTGTTTCATTATGTGAAGCCAGGTATTACAGTCGACAGTTTTCATACACACTTGTTTTCGAATTAACGTATTATCACACACCGTCATGGAAATTGTTTTAATCATCACGATAAAGGTCGCTAGAGTTAGTTTTTGGTTCGAAGAGCAGAAACCTATTTTTTTATTTTTTCCGCCTTGAGGCAATATTCGCCCATCACGTCTGGCCTTCGCTCCCAAGACTTGGCGTCACTTTACAGCTCAAGAAAAGAAAAGTTATCGCTTTTGATGGAGCAGAAAATGATTGAACAATTCTTTCTCAGTGTTTGACAACTCGTGAGAGTCTGAGACTGATAATTAAGGACTACGTGACCCCCAGAAACGACGGTCTAATTGTATAGTAAGCACTTGAAAAACTTTAGTTTTGCGATTAAAACATAATAAAATGTCAAATTCATGTTAACAATGTCAGTGTGTATTCATCAATTGCACAATAAAAGGTAAAGGCAGTTTGCTGTGATTCCACTGACACTAAACTTCACATCAGATGAATAATCAGAAGTATTTCTGTTGTTCAAAATATTTTTAATAAAGCTTTTCAACACTGAAATACATACAAATGGCCCTCTTTGCTCATATAATAACTAAAGTATCTACAATAATTCACATCTTGACCTGACAACGCGATTAATCTGAAAACCTCAATTATCTTGTGTGAGAAAACGCAAAATATACAAATAAGATAAACACTACAATGTGCAATGCAAGCAAATTATTCAATATAACTATCCAAATTAATAAATTACAAAAGACACACCGAAACACCTGAAACACCTTGAATCAAGTTTTCTACATTTTTCTGAAATTTTATTATATCACAGTGCCCCCCAAAAATGAATTGTAATAGGCGTGCGCAACTATTAACAAGTGTCTGTATTGGCACATACATATCTGACTGATTAAACGACTTAACTTCATCTATATCATCTATTTCATTTAACTTCTCCTTGTTCATGACATTCGTGCTCGATAGAAAAGTTCATGAAAACAGGCCTTGAACCAGGAAGCAAAGAGCAAATGTCTCTGAGGTGAATGAAAGAAAACCCGCAAAATAAATAAGGAAGCAGCAGAAAGTTGGACTAACACTCCAGGAAGGTGTCCATCTATTTAAGTGAAAAAGTCGCAGGTTGTCAGGTCTCCCAAATCTCCAAAAGGTTCCATAACAGGGCAAGTGATCAACAACTCACTCAATACTTGAAGCCACTCTTACAGGCCTACTGTACTCGTTTGGTCTTCACTGTCATTCATACCAGCACTTTAAGGATGATTTATATACATAATCAAGTATTGTTCAAACAAAAAAGCGCGTTTTGAATGCATTTAGTAAATATTATAAAAGTATTCATCGGCATTTCTTCTTTGTCTCTAGCCTACTGACTTCCACAACAGTAGCCTCACAGGTCTCCCTCTCCAAAAGTTCTTAAAAGTGGTGTCTGGTATCCCCTGTGCTTCTCTGAGTCTTTGCCAGACGCAGTTAAGGCTTAGTGCAATGTTTGCAGAGGCTGGAGCTGGCGTTGGTGAATAGGGAACATTTATCGGGGCAGGCGGACGCAGCGACCCCGCTGGGGAAGGGATATCCAGGCGGCTGGTCGTACGCGCCCAAGCCCGGAGCAGCGAGGGCAGTGTTGGCCGGTATCGAGGCAGCAGAGATGGCTTGGCCCTGGTTGAGATACGCCACTAGCCTCCTCATCTCTTCCAGTGCCTGCGCCTGCATGAGGATGTAGTTTTTGGCGAGCAGCAAAGTGGCAATTTTGGAGAGTTTACGCACCGACGGGCTGTGCGCGTAAGGGATGACCCCTCTGAGCTCATCCAGCGCGTCGTTCAGATCGTGCATCCTTCGTCTTTCTCTGGCATTGATGTTCAGCCTCAGTGATTTCTGCTCTTTGTTTTTCTTACCTCCTCCTGTTTTCCCCACGGACACTGACCGCCCGTCGGTCAGAAGGACCATTTCACACCTGTCGTCACTGTCATCATCGGGACTCTCGCCGCCGCTGCTCTCCGCCGCCGAGGTCCTGTTGGCGCTCTCGCCGAAATTGACGCACAAAGATCCGGTCGGCAGACCAAGTGGCCCCCCTCTACCTCCTGCCAGTCCTCCCGGCTGAATCGAGTCTTGATCGGTCTGGTCAAAGCAGCTGATCGGTGACTGGCGGTCCCTGGCTGGTAGTTCAATGCCGGCCGACGACCTGAAAGGGTCCATTTTTTTAGTGGACACGGCGCTGAGAGTTTTGTGAAAAATGTCCCCTGCGCTGCCGTTCAAGTTCATCCTTCTGTCCGCGTTTTTTGCAGGCAACGGTCGCTGCTGGAAACTCTGTGCGCGCCTCTATGAGTTTCTTCCTCTGTTTGTCCTTTACGACTTTGGTTGTGTGTCAGTGGTGAAGTTGCAGGCTCGCTCGGCTTGTCAGCTGAGGTGTGGAGACGAGGAGGAGACTCGTGTAATAAGTGCTACTCTCTCCTGACTTCTCTTTCTCTCTCTCTCTCTCTCTCTCTCTCTCTCTCTCTCTCTCTCTCTCGTTCTGTGTGTCTGATTCACCTTCACCGGATCTCCACGATGATCCTCGTTACGCACGAGACGCCTGAGTCTTTTTACATCATTATCTCGAGGCGGGTTATTAAATGGGATTCGCCTATTGGGATAGAGACACCCTCTCCCCTCTCACTCTCTACCCAATCAGGTTAACGTTTTAATTAATGGCATTTAAACGATGACAAACAATACCGCGTGCGCTCTATCTCTCCCTTTGTGCGCACGTGTGTTTATGGCTCTATATATTCCATTTGATCATAAAAGGACCTGCTTCAGTGTGTTGCGTTGGTAACATTCCCTTGTGTGTTTTTAGAGCCACGTTTTTATTAAATATAACTTCAGTTTCAGTCGGCACAATCCAAATCATAGAGACTTGGTTTGTGTTGTGCCTTTTTCTTTTCTTCTTCCTTTGTCACTATTTTCTTAGTGTGGCACCAAACCTTCACTTGAGTTCAGAGACATAACTTTAATAACAAACTTGACAGGTCACTCTGCAGCAGACTTGAGTTGCATTGATGATGTATTGTTATTGAAAACACAACCAGCAGTTCAAGGCTCCCAAAATGAACGAGGATTCCTATGTGTCACTATTGTGGTAGTTTTCCCATGACAGACGCGCTCTTACTAAGATGTACTTGTGGTCATACTGCCATCTCCTGGTTGTGTAGTGTAACACACTCATAATGGAAAGTCAAACGTCATCAGGATCAACAACGAAGCTTTATTCAGCTTTCTTTGACCCCACTGCCATCATTACCAAAAATGTATTTTATGGCTTTAAAATAAATCTATTTAAACCTCTTAAGGTTTTTAATTATATTGAATTATTGGGTGGATTATATATATATACATACACACACACATCTGAATCTTCCATTTTAACTAAGGAGGCAACCTTAAACAATTGTTTAATATATTGCTCTGAATATAAGCATAATAAAGGTTCACCACAGTGTTGGAACAAGCAGATGGAACATACATGATGTTGCAGTCATCTCTAACTTGAAAACGTATTAATGTGGCACTGCACCGATTTAAACATAAAGATCAGTTTACTCATTGCAGGGTGATGCTCAGCCTGTGAAAACAGTATACAGTGTCTTCTAAACTGGAGATTTGTGGCATCACGTGTCACCTCAGATTGATCAGATTTACAGGGGAGATCATGTGTTGCAAACTGGAGGCATGAAGTTGGCCAGACATGGGAAGCAGCCAGCCAGAAGAGTCTAATTAAAGACACTAACGTTGTATTCCAGAAATTGTTGAACTCTGCTGGATCGTTTTGACTTGTCTTTTTAAAAATAGTATGTCTGAATACTTCTTTTAAATTAATTATAAACATTTTGGAGCTAAATCTTTCTCGTCAGAGTTAATTGCATTACCGCAGTGGGAGCTTCATGCTGATAGCTCAATAGTTCACCTCGGCTCCTCTCTATTCCAAAGACTTTGAGGTGCGTTCCTGCAAAGTCTGGAAGGATTGAGGGCTGTCACACCGTTGAGTGTTTGAGGGGCTTTCTCGCAGACATTTTGAGCCCTTTATGAACACTTTCTGCAAGTCTGCATTTCCCCACACTTCGTAGCAATGTGACCAGCTGGAGATTACATTACATTTAGCTGACGCTTTTATCCAAAGCAACTTAGATTTGATCTCTATACACCATAGACACAGCAACAGGGACCAATTAAGTGTTTTGCTCAAGGACACATCAACATGGACTACCAGAGCCAGGGCTTGAACCACCGATCCTCTGAGTGAAAGACGGGCATGCTAACCACTGAGCCACAGGTGCACAGTAAACATTAAACAAAAAGGTATACAAAAAAAGGATGGCACATGGGTGTTCAGCCTGACATGTAACATTTACACAGAAACACTCAAACTGAAAGACAGTAAAACCAGGGAGTAAAAACTATACATTAATACCCACAATTTTGATATATATGTGATATGTGGAAGAAAAGGGCTGTCATTAGAATTTACACCATTTTAGGCTCTTTCAGCCTCTCACTCTCAGGTACTTAACTGACGTCACTTGTTAAATGGTTGAGGGTTCAGTCTTCAAGGCTTTAGGGGGGGGATGGATGGATATATACTTTATTCATCCCCAATGGGGAAATTAGTTTGTCACAGTAGTTACACAAAGTTACATAGAAGACACACAAAAATATCAGGAATGAAAAATACTCAATATATACAACAACATATTGGTATCAGGCCGTAGCCCTGGGGACCCCAAAGCTCAGGAAGATTCAATGTGACCAACTCTAACTGCTTGCACAGAGAACACATTCTTCGTCGCCTCTTACACATAAAGCTATTCAGTAATTACTCTCTAGAAGCCATTTGTAGATACCAGCTACAACGCATTAAGGACAAACATCTTCCTCCACTCCAAGTTACTATGGCAAGTTAAGGAATGTGCGCTGTCCATATTAAAGGTATAGCAGTGATTACAGTTGACCCCTGCCAATTGAAACCACAGTGAATACGGTGTGGATGTTTCCCCCTCTGAGATGGTACCTTAGCAGCTTGAAGAGAAAAGGCTACTCTGCCTCCTTCAGTATGTCATTAAAGATGGAAAAGTTTGCCCAAGGAAGCGAAGAAGAATCCATACATCCTTTATTATTAATAACCAATGATAATGAAAAAAGGGACAGAAGAGAATTCTGAGATATTTCTATGTAAAACGCTACAGAATTTACTCAATGTTTGTAGATATTTTTTTCCAATTTCAGCTTGTGCTTATTAGGCGTTCTATAACTTTTGATTAAGAGTTCTTGACTTTTAAATCAGTCGAACATCTTCAACAAGAAACACTTGTGATTTTGAGTCAACTCCCGAGGCACAGACAAATTATTTCTATGAAAAGTGAAAACATCGGGAAACATAATTAAAACGAGTTATAATTAAATCTCTACTCCCACATACATGGATGTCTAGCAGTTACACGGGTCTGTTATCTATTATCTGTCTCTTGGCACAACCTTTTTGCATTCAGTATAATAATATTTTGATAGGAAAAAAATAACTGATACATTATTATCGTTAGATAATATCTCGTTAAATGGAGCTGACCTACATGAGCCGTGGCATGATTTTTACTGAATAAATGTTGGATCTTATGTTTTCTCTAAGAATTGTTCATACTGGTAAGTAAAATATCAAACAATTGTGACCAAATGGGCGGTTTTACTTGATTTGAATACCAAGAAAGCAAAGAAATACGTGTTTTCATGCTGAATTGCTGTTATATTTTCACCATGTTGGAGCACAATGTTCATGTCAAAGAAGTTCTTTGCAGCTAATGCTCGAACACAATTGGCTAATACGTACTTAACACATTCAAGGTCAGTGCTTTACCCCTTTTTCAGCATATTTCAATTAACGTTTGTTCAGTCTCTCTGCTGAGGCTCCAAGAGAGGCCATCAGGGCAGAATACTTGAGGAGTTATGATCTAACGAGTGGCAGAGACAGCCACTTTATCCTGAGACAGCAAGAGAACACCTTCATGGCCAATCAGGTCCGGCTAATGAGACAAGATGGGCCAGGACGGTGCCACAGCCATTACAGCCACAGTCTGTCAGCACTTTGGTAATGAAGAGGCCGTTGAAGGCAAAACTGTTAGAAAAGAGAACAAGCATCAATTTAGATTGGAACAAAAGAGAAGTTTAGACACAGGAGCATGACAGGAAGTGTTCAAACCATTAATGAAACCTCCAAACAGACAGGATCGATAGTGTGTGTCTGCCATGTGTGCCAATAGCCCAGCAAAACTGCAAATATATGGTAGTTCCAGACCACTTTAAATGCACTGGGCTCTGTGTGGGCGCATTACTAAAGTATTTAATGTACTAGATGCATTTAAAATGTGAAATTGATGAGACTTTACAGCCCTTTTTTTCAGGTTTGTCAAATTCAGACTGATTATAATTAATCACAGTAATTAATTAAATCTAGTTTTTGATTGCCCATTTAAATTGAATCTCTTGTGCATCCAAATGAAGCTTTTTCCATTTTCACCACAAGAGGGCAGGCTGTGACCTGTAATGGGGAAAGCGGTTCAACGCTGGAGATTCTGAGGGTGAGCTTGATGAACATGCTTTATGGCAGCCTTGTGGATTTTATTCAACTTTGAAGATTTTGGTTATCAGTGGAAGCCAGACTCTCAGGCTGTAGGGACCTGATATGAAAGTTCAATTTTGTCATGCGGTGCTCTACATCGAGACCCACCAGTGAACCATATTCATGACATGACATGTAGGCTGCTCTATTTATTCTGGAGGTGGCCAAGTTGCAGTTTCATTTACTGTTAACCCCCCCACACACACTCTCCAACCAGGTAAATGTTGCGGCTGCCTGAAACATTGATACCCAGTCATGTCATTTTTTAGACTGGAGCACCTGATCACATGCATTGTAGATTGATGCTCTTTTACTCTACTTTTGTGTTTTAGGACTGGCAGTAAATCTCTCCTCATTTAATTATTTTTCGAATATAGATGAACTCCCAAATTTCCTCTCGCCCTAGCGTTGATTGTTTTTACCATGCATTGCTTATTTGAAGGATTAAAAGAAATAAACAATAATAAGTTGGTGAATTGATTGATTCCCCCCACCAGGCCCTTCCTCCATCCATCACCCCTTCTGCCTTTCTCGGTGATGATGTGCATTAATCAAGATCTGATTATTGTCTGCTGTCAAATGTGCACTTAAAACATGGATATTTCCTCTGTCTTGAGTGATAACATGAAACAATGCAATAACTTTCCACAGAACTTATATGTTGTGAAGTATAGCTCCATTGTCAAATTCTCAATTCTGTAAAAAGCATTATCCTCTCATGGTTTAATATAACAGACTGCAGTGCCCCTGAACGCCGCTAGGCGACACACTAAGATTGGAGGATGTTATTTCATCCGGCAAACATGCCATAAGACTCTCCAGCTACTGCATTCATCGGCTGTCAAAAGGTTTGTTTCCAAACCTCCTAATGTCAGTCTAATCAGACATTTGAGTTGGTATCTGCAGAGGTCCTTATCCCACTTCCTCATTTACATTCCACACTGGCACCTGATATGGAAATTAGTATGCAGTTCAAAACTATCATAGTGCAATATACTTGTCATGCAAGGCCGTTTTAGCTTATTGAAGGCTGATGAAACTGGACCTGCTTCACTGCGAAAATGATCATTTTGCCTTTTCTCAAAGCAAGTGGGAGAAGAACGTGTCTCTAGAACAGGATGTTCACTTCTTTCTACTGCAGATCTGCTCAACACAATTCTCTCGAAATAAGCGACAGTACATTTGGTGGTGTTTTTATTTATAGTTATTATTGTACAAATCGCCGTAGACATCAGTTACACCCCCGTCACACCGTTTGCATATATATATTTTTCATAACCTCCAATATCCCCGCTTGTGCAGCCTTCTTGTGTTTATGTGTGTAGTTTATATGCTGCCGGGTCCAGGTTGCATTCCTACAGTAAAATAGTTGAGGCATTTCCGCCTTTGCACTGACAGGCGAGTGAAACAAAAGGCGGATCGGTGGTGCGCAGATTTCAGCACCACAGAAGGTGGACAGCGCTCTTGGAAGCCTGTGTGAGGATGGACAGCTCCCACCGTCTCTCTCTCTCTCTCTCTCTCTCTCTCTCTCACACACACACACACACACACACACACACACACACACACACACACACACACACACACACACACACACACCCACGGAAGCCGTCCCATGTATGTATGCTCACATAAAGAAAACAGAGCTTTAAATGGTTGTGTGTAATTACTTTATTGTTGAACGAGAGGGGGAAAGAGACATGAGCAATGCGTTACAGTTTGAAACAGAAGCAAACCTTCACCGAGAGAGCAACACCAATAGGCTACTGTCTAAAAATGCAATTAGTTAAACGATGTGACGTGTTTCTTGGCTCTGCAGACATCCGAAGAAAGAAGGATCATCTCTTGGCATTCACCGCGTGCCTTAATTGTAAGACATTAAATCAAGGTCCGCTGTGAACACGAAGAGACACATCCCGCTCGTCTGTGTGTGTGTGTGTGTGTGTGTGTGTGTGTGTGTGTGTGTGTGTGTGTGTGTGTGTGTGTGTGCGTGTGCTCGTGTATGTCAATGTGTCCCGTGTGTCCGACTGCATTCACTCTGCTGTGGGTAGCGGCCAGACACCTCGTACCTTTCTGTCAAACCTGTTTTTACAAATAGAAATCACATCATTTTGCAGCCTTTGAGGCCCGTGTTGTGTGACTAAAAACTGTATCGAGATGTCAAGTTTGGTCAAAAATGAAGAAAAATAAAGAATCCCAAGTACGGGTCCAAAGAGATCAAATCCTCTCCTGGTTGTTGTGCAGGTCTACCGTATTATGTACACACACAAAAAACACGACATTCAATTTGAGGGACAAGAGGTTATAGTTTACAGGAATAACTTAAACGCAAGACAGCCAGGTAGATTTTTTGCCAAAGTGATTATAAGTCCCAGGCCGCTTTTGCAGACTCCGTTTGATGCTTTCCCGTCGACTGCTTTGTCCAAAATTGTAGAAAGCTTAAAAGTCCTCCATTATCCCATAGTGCACCTATAAAAAAGAAAACACAAAATGCGTCATGAACTTCATAAAGAATTGCAGATGACAAAAATCTCATATTCCCCATTGACCTGTTAAAAAAGATCAGTTGGCGTCCATTAATTAGAAAAAAAGTCAATGTCCATGTCCAAAATATAGATTTTCCTAGTCACATAATTCACATACACACACACACACAACACACACAAGAATACACAAGCATGCAGCCTCTTGCGAGTCACACGTTAAAACTGCCGCAAACGGGGCAGCGGAAGAGCCGTGGTAACTGCGGTTGTCCTGAACACAGCGGTGCTCTACGTGTATGCGCCCCTGCACGCGCTTCTCCCAACAGGGAGACCGAGCAGTGCAGCGCGAGCCCGGACCGACACCGCCTCAATGGGACTGATCTCTCTCCGTCCGGTCTTTTCCTCTGACTTTGGGATTAATGGTGCTCCAGCCAAACAAATGAGGCATCTGCCTTCAGCACAAGAGGATTGGGAAGAGGGGGGGTTGGGTGGGGTGGAGGGTGTAAGGGGGGGGGGGGGGGGGGGGGTTGACGTCACCGGGCAAACAGATGTTACTCTACATTACCCATCGTCCCTCCTCATGACTACCCTGTGTCCTTGAAACTAGGAGGGAAATTGACGACTTCCTATTCGGAGTATTAACGTTTATCACCGAAATGTGTTAATAGTCCTGCAGTTGGTTTGTGAACTTGTTTGCGTGTGTCTGTGTGTGTGTGTGTACGCGCGCGCGTGTGTGTGTGAGTTTACGGGCCAGCAGAGGAAATGCCAACAATGGCCCCGCAAATTGTGATGCCCTGAATCTGGCATTGGTTGTGAACGGTTATGCAACATTGCACTATAAAAAAAAAGAAGAAGAGAACACGCGTGAACGTACAAACACGCTGCAGACTCGCACTCATGCACGGGCATGCGCACATGCACTCGTTATGTTACACTCACACACACACACAGGGATGAGGGAGGGATGCTTGTGTCATCCTGAGCCCGCTGTTTGATGTGATGAGCTGCAATTGATTTTTAGTGCTTGGAATACGTTTTTTTTTTTTAAATGACACTAACTAAACCGATAGCATTGTATCTGTCGTGAGTGGGATGCAAACGAGTGGTACGTGTTATGCTTGAGATGCGCATTAAAGGATAAAATACTTTCATAATAATTACGTTATTGTATGTGGGCTGGCACAGATACGAGATCCATGCCATCATAATCCAGTATAATCTGCAGGGATACAGGCAGAGAACCTATTGATTTGCATATCTACGATTGCAGGCTCAAAACTGCTGAAATTCAAATGAAGGAGGTGCTGTCTAATCATAATTGAGAGCCATATACCTGCTTTCCTATATCTGAGTTTGCCGGAGCCTCTGAGCTCATCATACTGGGGACTCGTTTTACATCTGACAGCCCATGTTTTGCCATTAAAGAGCAAAATCCCCTGCGTGTGAAGCAGTGTGGTGGAAATGAAGGGGTGCAGGCTCTCAGTTATGGTAATTGCAATGCATTACCCACTCGCTATAACAGAGATGAGAGGGATGCAGAAACAAAGGGAAACGCCATTTTAGACGGAAACGTCCCCATCCGCATGGAAATCCGTCATCTCTCGTATGGACCATCGTATGGAGCCTCATCACGGCTCGTCAGCACATCTCCATATTTCGGGTCCCTCTATGTAACTGCATGCCACCGACGGGAACACGACCCCTATTGTCCTTAAGCACCGCGCAGCGAACAAACGATGTGGCTCAGAAACCCACCGTCCGCTTTGCCCTTCTTATTGATTATGCAACCGTCGACATAAAACGGTCTGTCCACCCTGCTCGGGTTCAGAGATGTTTTTCTAATGCCTTCTTTTTGTTCGCTCTCCTCCTAAAGTGGTTGATTCCCCAAAGCCCGCAATAACAATGGCAAGTGCAACGTGCATGTGGAAGCGTACAGAACAAACTGTGCAGACACAAAATGATCAGTATTCTCACCTGAACTATTGAAAAGCATATTCTACGAATAAAGATGGACTACACATTCATTTGACACATATTTGATCAAAAGGGTCGAACATGGAGCAAAACGCATCAGATACTCACCATGATGTTCACGCCATATGCTGGATCCCAGAACACTGCGCTCTGCTAAATGTATCCGTGCTCTGCTGTATTTTCACTTCACTTTACCATTAATACCTCACTGCAGATCTTTACATCACGGAGGCAGTCGCTTGTATTCCCGGTTCCTTTCGGAGTGGCGGCGGACAAGCAAAGACTCCGTTTGTCGAGAAGCTGATGCTCAATGAGAGCGACGCGGTAGCCTCTGCAAAGCATGGCTGCGCGTTCTCGCTTTTTTTCAAAAGAGGGCAGGTCGTTCTGTGCATTACAATAAAATCTCTCTCTCTCTCTCTCTCTCTCTCTCTCTCTCTCTCTCTCTCCTCCCCCCCCCCCCCCCCCCCCCTCTCCCCTCACATGCACACGCGCGCACACACGCTTTTAAACATAGCCCACAAATGCGCGCTCGCTTACACTATATGCGCGCTCTGGAAAATCCTATAGCCTATATGCGTTTTATATTATTATTTCCATCACATTTTTTTATTTACACGCATGTTGTAGCTGTTAACTGATTTTCGGTATGCAATGTAACATTTTACAGTACATCTGTTGTTGTGCATGTGCAGCAATAACTATTCTATATAATCTCGTGAAGCTCTGCATCAGGAGTGTGTGTAGCGGGATCGTCACAATGAATCATGTTTAATGCCGTTTGTCTTGAGAGGTCCATTAGTGCGTTACAGTTTCACGCATCTGGCCGCTGGATTGCGACTCAATTTCTAGTCTATACTATGTTGGTCCAATTGTATTTTGAGCCTGCCCAGATAAACTGAACAAGAAAACATATTGTTTTTCCCCTGTTTTGTCTGTAATGTGTTCCAGGCCTATAATGCAAGTAATATCTCCCTCTCTTGATTTGAAGGGTAAAGGAATCCTTTTAATTTCTGTTTGCACACTTTTCTAGCATTTGGGCTCTTTCTGTTCGACAGATTTCAACATGCAAAAGGACACAGAGGATGTAGTTTACGTATAGTCTTGGTTTGGTGTTCAACATTGATTGGAGCAAGTATAGTCCTGCACTGCTCTTTGTATCCCCTTCACTTCCTGCCGTGATTGACTCCAGCCAAAGACCCAATCGAAACCAGGGCCCTATGTATGATGTCATTGGAGTAACCTCACCAACCCTATAGCCAAGGCGGAACATACTAATGCCTATTACCTCCAACCTATTAATATACATCTGATTCCATCATTAGAAATAACCCCTATGGTGTTATTCACGCTTTGTTTCGTCGACTTCTCTCCTCCTGTCATCGCATCCTCTGCACGTCCATTATCTCTTTCACAGTTCCACTCTGTTACTGTTGTATTCTTTCACTCTGTTACAGTGTTGGCCTTTGACGGCTGCAAAGAACCCAGGCAGTGCAATGACGCAACGTTGGCGTGTGATGCAACGTGGGCTACCACTATCAGCGTTAACGTTTTGTCAACATGTTTTATTCTTTAGCTGTTTGAAGGGTTAGAGGGAAAGTCTGCTGGGGCTTGCATCAGGCTGCACGTAGAGGGAAGTTTGAAAGCTGCTTTCTCTCTGGCAGAGAGGGGGGTACCGCTATTGTTCCCGCTGAAACAATGGGAGCTGCGGGGCGACATGCAGCGGTGCGCACATGAATGGCAGGGCTCTGGGATGTGTTTGGGTCAGTGGCCCGGGGTCTCCGTCCCAAAGCCCCTTTCCCAGCGCCTCACAATGAACCCGCACAAGGCCGGGGCTCCTCGGGGTCACAGGCCAACCCCTTTTGTCGCGCACTTCAAAACACATAAACATTTATTAATCAAGAGCCAGCCACTGGGCCCCCTGTTTAAAAAAAAAAGAGGGGGGGTGAGAGGGGTGGCCTGAAGGGGGAAGAGAAGTGGGGGAGAAAGAAAGAAATAACTAGTGGCTGCAGATGGGAATTCCATCATTTGGACAGAGGTGGAAGTTTGTAAAAGTTGCAGCCTAATAGAGGGAGTTGGGGTCCTGTGCAGCAGTTAGTCGGCGGATGGAGACACACGGCCAAGTAAGACTGGATTCGGACTTATTATTAAACTGTACCCCGTCCTTTTGTCTCACTCTTCTGCGGGATACGCGTTCAACATCTCTGGAATGGGATTTCTGTTTCACAGTGACATGTTGTTCTCCACACCTGACGACTAAAAGGACCAAAGCGGGCATAACCGCCTGCACAGCGCCGAGCCGAGCTGACGAAATTGCATAAAATAATGTAGTCATGGCGGCGCATTTACAAAAAAAAAAAAAAAAAAAAAAAGGCTGCAGGATGAGGATCGAAACGCCCTTCTTGTGCACGGCTTTCTTCACGTGGAGTTCCTTCACAGGAACTAGTGCAACACTCGAAGGCGACATCGAAAGGCTGTTTTTCTCTACGTGCATTTTCGACCGAAGCTATTCGGTTATTTGTTGTCAAGAAAATCCTAAAGCAGGCCTCCCTCAGCAGCATGGCCACGTGAAACCTACCTGTTTGAGAATGTACTAAAATAAAATTTTACTCTAGATCAACTCACATTTAGCAGCGGGCAAATTGGCATACATTAATTTAATTTGAAACGTACTTGTAGACATTAAGGCTCCCCAATAAGCAGTCGTTTGGGAAGCAGTGTAACGAATTGGAAACCAGATCGAAACGAAAATGTGCTATGTTGGAAAATGTGTGCAGGCAGCTGCAAGTAGTGCTCTGCAGCAGTACGCGTTGTAGTTGCATCAGTTTTAGCAACGAGATGCCTTAATAGTCGCAGCATTTCCATCCCCGACCCCCCCTTATGTTTTGCATCTTGCATCAGGCCTCCACCCCCCAGACTCAAACCGCCTAAACGATTTTGCTCTTTGTACTATATTATTCTGCATTATGTTGGTATTTCTTCTTTTTTTCACATCAGATATTGGTGAATAATTGTAATTGTAACATCATTGTGAAATTGTCCTGTAATTAACGTGTTTTAGAAACAAATGGACAATATTTGTTTCAGAATTAAATGAAAAATAACAGGGTGTGTGAACTGAAATTTGATTTTGATGAGTTTGCTTACATATGTGTTGCTGATAGATGTGAGACAGCAACTTAAAAATATTAGTGTAATTGTTTTTCACAAATTATAATGCATTTTTAGTTGCATTTTAATTATCTTAAACTCAATAGTCAGTTTGGTGAGAAGCAGTTTCTCTACGATCATGAAAATATCCACGTTATGAAGTTTAAAAAAGTAGTTTTCGTTTCAGGCGGAAATGAAAAGATGCTTCTTCTATTGTTACAAAAGCAACACATACAGGGAAACATACCTGCAGTACCACACAAGAAAGAGGGGGCATACTGTGCATTTCCATAGGTTGAGTAGAAATATATAGATTTTTTATTAGAGGAATATTTGATGAAGATGTTTCTTAAATAATGCCAATTTCTTTCAGGTATGTTGTGTCCAAATATAATTTGCATCAGGACCACAATAAGCTTTTGCATGTATTAAAATGGCAATCTAGAAAATTTGGATTTAAGTAGATGTCTGTTAAGTCACCATCACTAAAGGAGGCAACACAATGGTGACTGAGCTAGGCCCACTGAAGAAAATACTGCAATATTCATATATTTGCAGTATTACGAACTAGAAGTCTATGGCAACATTCCTGTACATGCTGTATTACAGTTTTTCTTCATTGTATACACACACAACATTGAAACTATGTGCAGACAATTTTGGAATACTGTATGGAATTCTGGGTCTCAGCCTAAAACTCTAGACGGCTAAACTCTGAGCTCAAGTCTTTTCTTTTCACTCCAATAGAAATTCTAAATCAACGAGGACTGAAATCTTAAGGATTGCCACTTTAACTACTTTCTATTGAAAATCTTTCTTTATTTTTTTTTCTTCATGAAAATTAAATGCATTTATGAATACAATGCATTCAATATATTTGTATTGCCATCTTTGTCACAGTGTGAAAATTGCTTTGGGAGACAAATCAATTTCATACGTACATCAGTTTGTAAAAATGAATGAATAAAAACTCAAACAAAGCACAATTTTAATATATCACAAAGCATACGTGTGGTTGTTAAGGTAACCGTACAGATACTACAATATCAATAACACTTGTTTATACAAGTAATTATGAGCTCTTATGTTACCACATTCACATGTTTTCGCTTCTTCCCACATAAATACGTATCTTGCATTTTGTAGCAGTTTTTAGGAGTTCAATATCCAAATGGCGGCTGGTGTGATCTAAGAAACTGATTATTTGTGTTACAATGTTACATGCCACCAGTCCTGACCTGCAATCAATAGACTCCAGAATTACAGAATAACCCAGTAGATCCTGCTGTGTTGCAGGTTAACCTCATTGCAATGTTTTCCAGTCTTTTTATTTTTTTTAAACAAATCCTGACCATAACGTTTGCCTGCTTAGCCCGAGCAGGGACAGTAGGCTCCCCAAGCGAACATCAGACACCAATCAGCATTTGTTATTTCATGGTTGCGTGCAAGCAGAACCAGGTCATCTGCACATCTTCCCTTACAGACGTTGAGCTTTTTGCTCAATATTTAATCATTCTTCTTTAGCTTTGCTTTAATTTCTACACATTTAACAATAGCTGTAATTTCAGAGGAGAGAATATTAGAGAGGATGTCTAGAGGTTACATTTTGTGTAGGTGGTTTGTGATATGGCTTAGTTTAGGTACATTTATAAGACGACAAAGTTTCCTCACATAATCCTCTTTATGATCACCCAAAGCCTTATTTTTCCTATATTATCATACAATACCAACCCTATTTTATATTAGAAACCGTAACTCGAATTCCAGTACATAAAAAATTGTGTGTTCCCGAGAATTGTTATATTTGGGATGAATTACACCTCCCCCTTGATAAAACTGTAAAACAGGAAACCGAATCCTGTCTGTAATCACAGACAGATACTTTGTACTATGCGCCCTTGTAGTGTTTTGTGCGAGTGAATCGAGGAAGAGTGTGTGGGACCTTCCCCCTCTGACATTAGCAGGGGGTCAAATGTGCATGTAGGGCACCTGGCTCTCCACCTCCCCGCTCTCTGTGATGTTAAATGTCAACCAGCAGCATCCTGAGAAAGCAAGGTGAGCCTCCATTCTAATGCTTATGCCAGGAGATTATCACGTCTGACCCCCAAAGCCATGTTTCTCTTGTGTAGGGCAATTAAAGCCGTACGAGAGGGGAAGTTTACTGAATCATTAGTCCGAGGTTTTCTTTTTAGTGAAGTCGATGTTGCAGGGGTTGCTGTGCTGAAAGGGAAACCCCAGTCTTTCATACGAATTGGAGATGAGCAGCTTAAGCAAGATGCGCTTTAACAGCCCTACATATCTTTAAATGTAGGGAACACTCTCATCGTCCATGTGTAAACATAAAGCAATAATTGAGGAAATACAAATTCATTGAATTTATTAATTTGCAGGCGCTAATGAATATGAAAATTATTTTTGCTCTAATAGCTTGTTTTCCAAAGCCGCTGCCTCACATCGGTCAGACTGTTTTTTGTTTTGTTTTCAAATAGCAGAAGGGATATGATCAGATCACTGATTCTACAAGGCTGTGGATTAATGCATGGTTCAATAACTGCATTGCACGCTTATCCAATTGTCTCTTTGATTGGAGATACAGTTCAGCATTGCCGTCTCCTCCAAGGTGCACACGGGGTTAGATTTAAATCTGCACTATCAGTCGGAGAAACATCCTCGCTCTGAAATGGCAGCAGTCAGGACCTTCCGCTGCATTCCCACTGTTCCCTAATACAAAGCCGATTGAGGCCCAATCAGCAGGTCTGTTCCAGCCTTGTAAGTGGATTTCTCCCATACCCCCAAGGTTTGTGAAATGGGGGTCAATGGGTCTGTTATTGTTTTTCCTCCTCCTCTTTATCCCCACATATCTCTGTGATGTTAACAGTGAAATGACGGAGAGAGCTGGGCCCTGGAAAAAAGAAACAGAGAGGAAATAACTGCTATTATGATTCCTGTGCTTTACTCTCAACAGGGCTGAAATTGTTCCACTGGGCAAATGGACGTGTATACGCATGTGAACAAGGGAAAGGGGTAAATATCACTTATCCCCCAACAGGTTGAAATGAAACAGCAGCAACTGGCAGCAGAGAGCTACTGAAAATATTGAGTTTATTCTGAAATGTATCACTAAACATAACCCTTACTGTCTCTCAGCTGGTGTACAGTTCAGTGCAAGAAGTTGCCTTGAGAAATGATTTCATAGGCTACGTAAACAACATTGTCACCCCCCATTTGTAAGTGCTGCTTACATAATTCACAGCAGGGACGGTTTTGTCTTATTGTTATTAACCGTTAGTGAAGTAGGGTGTAAACAGCTTTTCACCTTGACGCTTTTAAAAGAAGAAAAAAGACACATTTATAGTCTCTAATGTGACTCTAAATGGTGACATTTTTTAACAAATATGTTTATGTCAAAGGCGAAATGGCATTGTTTTCCATTGTGTTACAGCCTGCTGCCATTTATTAAATGAAAGTGGGGATCCGTTATGAGGTGGAATTTTATGCCTCTGCCTGCAATGTGATCATTGCACCAAAGCACAGCCATAAATTTCTTTTGATATAATTGTATTAATGCGGCGAGTAATGGATGAGCATATGTTTCACACTGATTACTATCCCTCTCTGACTGTGTGTCCTAGTTGCCTTCCCATCGCCTGACTATCGGAATGAGAATATGTGCCTTGAGTTAATGCTGATTGCAGCAGCTGCCAACACATGAATCTCCATGGCAACAATAATGGTTGCCAGGCAACCATGCTCTTTTAGGGACACTGAAAGAAGCCCAAAGGCTTACTAAAAATATATATATGGATATAGTACTTCTTCAACGCCTCGGCCATATGCATGTAATGCACTGAGTGACAAACAGTGAAATGCTGTAAGATACTGTGTGTTAGTCTCTGCTATTCAGCCGCAGTGTGTGGAAACCCTGACGTTACCCGACTTTGGCATGAGCGCTCCGCTCCAAATGGAAGCCACGAATACTGATACCCTTCATGACATTAACACACAGAGGCATGACGGAGGGAAGAATGCTTCTATAAGGTTATGTACTGTATACGGGGGGCCGTGGGCAGCCTGGTTCAAGGAGATAGGGCTGTTTTTTTACGCTTGAAAAATGGGGCAACTGTCAGCCATCTTGGCTCCCACATCGAGCTTCCCCTTGCAGCTCGCACAGACCCAGGTGGCATGCGCACACGCTGTGGAACAAAGCATTCCATCAGCGCAAGTGACATCACTGCAGTCAGCTCAGCTGTTTCTGCCTGCGCTATAAATAGTGTGGCGGAAAGAGCGGATTGCCTATGCAGAAAATATTTAACTCCTGACCGCAAAGGCTTGAGAGAAATAGATTTTTGTATTCTTGTATGGAAGTGTTGAACTGGATCTTTGCCAATGCATCAATCATGAAATATGGGTGTTTGTTCATGTCTCCCATATGGTTGTATGTCTCAGTCCTTGCAAAGTATTTTGTAAAAGTGTGATGTATATCTTGTGTTCTGTGGTGGATTTGTGATGCTTTGAAACAGATTGTGAAGGATACATTGAAAAGTGATCCTTTATATTACATATATGAGTGACATTTAAGATATAACATATACATTATGATTTTGGTTTGTCACACTATAGATTTTATGTTGTACATTGTGAACAAGGCTTGATAGCTTTGTTGCATTTTATATGGTTTTATTTGTGTATTGAAGATTTCTCCAGATTTGATAGCAGTGAGTTGGTGGTTCGTTCACAAAGTATTGAGTTGAAGCCACAGCAAGGGAATGCAAAGGTAAAGCGAGGAGGAAAGCTCAGTCACACGCATCCTGAGGGTACCAATCGCAGTCATTGATAATGTACCACGTCAGCTAGCTTCCTGCCGTGGCTTTTGCGAACTCCCAGTTCTCTTTTAAAAGACACACTCACACACACAGCAGTCTGGTGAATCTTTCTCTCGCACCAATGCTTAGCAGCCAGCGCTGCAGCAGTTTGCCTGCTCGTCCAGCCAGCCAGGCTGAGGGTCGTGGTGTGGCTGGCCAGGAGCCAGGACGTGTGCAGGGGGCTATGCCATGGCGTTGGCCCTCGCAGGCTGGCAGCATTGAGGATCGTAAAGGCATTCAGAAGCGTGAATGTCCCTTTGTCTCAGAGCAGCGTGCCAGGCTAGCTCTAATGAGGCAACTCTTTGTGGCAGGCCTCTCAACATCAAGTGGGCTGGTGGACTCATTAACCTGACTACTGCAAATAAAGCAGGCAGGCACAAGAGACGCCTATGATAGCACACTTAAGGCCCCGCTGAATCCCCTCACTGCCGCCATCATCCCTCCCCTCCTCCCTCTCTTCTTTTCCCTCCAGTCTCTCAGGCTTCCCAGGGCTCCTCTGATAGGAGGAAATGAGCCTCTGGCCTATTTCAGGTGTCCCAAATATAAGGGATGGGGGTGATTTCCACTTTCCTTATCCTGTCTCCTCCCTACCTGAGCCTTAATCAGGTTTTGGCTCTGTTCTGTAACCCAGTTTAGCTGAAAAACGAATGAACTACATTTGCATGCTTCTGTGTAAAATATGTAGTCTGTTGGTGAAAGTGCCTCCATACAAAGTGTGTTTAACACATGTGATCCCTGTTAATATGTTTTCTTACTACAATAGTAGCAGATATCACAGTTAACTAGTTAAAGCTTTCTATGTTGTGGTAGATAACACATATTTCCTTTGTCTCATGAATATAAAATGCAATATGTGAATAGATTTAGCTGATGGATACTGCAGACAAGCATTTTTAAACACATGGCCAAACACATTGAATCAAGTGCTTTGGGTATCGAAGCACACTATTCGTTTGTATTTTAGACACATTGTCCTCCTAACAAATTATTGTTTGTTGTTGTGGGTGAACATTTAATTGCCATTTATTCATTTTTATCAGTAACCGCACAACAGAACCACAGCCAGACCAACTGCAGTATAATCTGTTTTGGTTTATTCGAAAGTGGAAAAGGAAAAGGGAGATGCAGATGATGTACGGTGGGAAATATTTCCATCCTCAATTTTTAATTATCAGATCAATTTTAAATGTCTAATTTACTGTTGTGTTTTTTTGTGATTGATGTGTTTGACACTTTTTCACTGCTGTTATATTACTTTCTGTATTAGTTGAACTGCTGTCAGTCTGATTTTAGTTTCATGGTTAATGAGTCAAGTCGTTTTATACCGTCTTGAATCTTTTAAACTTATCAACTTGGGCAATGCGTTGATCAACCTGACTTATTTGGGTCGGTGGTGAAGCTTTTATGAGTAGTTCTCCCAACTAATGAAGCAGTTGTAATGTCGAAACGAGGGATTGTAAGTGAATCTGTTGAAATAGATTTCCTAACTTCTTTTGATGAACATTTTTATAGTGGCGTAGAAGTCTTATAGCTCGTCACTGAATTATGTATCTCTGTGAAATTGGGTCATGAGCAGCTGTTCTCTGCTCACTGACAAGGGCAGGTCAGATACTCATCTCACAGTATGACATTGTGTTGTTTTATATGTCTCCTAGTTATTTATCTCTCATATCCCTGCTGGTTATTAATGCTCAGCGTTATTGCTTATGGGTGTGGACCTCTCAGATATTGATTTGATGTTAATGTTGTGTACTGTTTGATATATGGCCTTTGAAATTGCTCAAGCATTTGATCAGGTTGCTTGTATGTAGATTAGATTCATTAGATATTGCCCTCGCTATTTTTCATGATGTTTCCTCACATTAATTGTGTGTCCTCTCATTGTCCTCCCTGCAAAGTAAATGATTTTAATCTGCTGAGGCCGTGTCCTCTGAAATGCAGGCAGCAGCGCAGAATGTAGGAATAGTCTAACGGCACAATAAGAACTCATCGTGCAAGTGCCTCATTTTCTGAAAAAGAATATTCATACCCACATCAAAGGAGTTAGCACTCCTGACACTGACAAATTGCAGATGAGGTTTCATTAATTAAGTAGGCCACTAATGTTTATTTAAATGAAATTTACGGTTGCATTATTGATTTGCCTCCACAAAATGATCTGACACGATGCACATGGATTGTGAGCAGTGGCTCTCTGCAGGCTCAGACAGACAGCAGGAGTATGGACGAGGGGATGGATGGATATTTGGAGGGGGTCTAGGTATGTTTGAAGCCCAAAGATAGGAAGGGAATAGGCTTAGGAATGAGTATAGTTGCCAACATGAAGGTGCCTTTGCCTATACATCCTCAGAATGAAGCCGCAGCCTGTGGGGAAAAGGATGTTTTTGTTTGCATTTCAATTGCAGACTATTCATTCCCGCATCAGATCTAAGGAAGGAAAGAACTCTCTGTCACCGCTGTTTCTGCTTTTATATTACATGTGGCAAATGAAAGCAGCAATAATTGACAGAAGGTTCGCATCCAATTCACTTGACTTCATTCAGGGTAGATAATACTGACATCAGAGGCTCATATCTCCTCTCAAGATTTACCACGCATCAACATTCCCTTGTGCAGTCTGCCCTCTAGTTTTCTGCCTCGCTAACTGGTGACAATTTCAGATTTCTTATCTTTGTCGCTGACATCATTTTATATCTTTAAACCAGCGCACTAAAGAACACCACACATGGCAAGCAAATGCTTCACATTTATGGTTTCAAAAATCTGCAATGCAAAGCAAATTGTCCTCTGAACCTAAAACGATTTCATACATTCTTCTCCTATTGTTCCCAAGGGCAGACAAGTCTCAACAGTGTGTATGTGCATTTACACATGTGTACATGTTTGTCAGCCGCACAACACTCTGTGCTCTTAGTCAACGCAACACATGTAGACAAATTGTTATTGACAAGTATTCACAATACACCAAGAGCTACTGAGGAGACTCAATAACGTTGAGGGATAGGCTTGTTGAGATCCAAGGCCTTTCTAATTTCCCGTAATAGACTCCTCTCTGCTTTGAAATGTGATTTCGGCTGCAGTAGTGTGTTTTGGTAGTCTGTTAGCCAGTCTATCCATCGCTCCTCCCTGTAACGGAGAGCATCAGAGTCACAGGCAGGTTTTTACCCGCAGCATTCGCGCAACAGCCACAGCCTCTTGTCTGTCCCACGGTAAAACAATTGACTGAACAAAAATCAATCGTAATTAGATCGGATGAAATGAATCCAGGTGTCAGAGTTCAGGCATAAACCTATCCCCGGATGTGTGCCATGATTTATCTGTGACACTAAATATAACACTGCTACCTACAGCTCCTCCTGCTTCTTGGTGTTTGCAGTAAAATCATTTTTCTCATTTTTCAAATATGTGCGATTGCAGTGGTCTATTTTACAGCCTTCAACATGCAGCTGTGCAGTCGGTGTGCACATATTTTGACATATTTAAACAAACATGTACTCTTTAGTGACTTAACGTAGACAAGAATGCACACACGTGTCAGGTTCCATATGGTGTTCTTTTTTTGGATTATAGGTGTGTGTGTGTGTGTGTGTGTGTGTGTGTGTGTGTGTGTGTGTGTGTGTGTGTGTGTGTGTATGTGTGTGTGTGTGTGTGTGTGTGTGTGTGTGTGTGTGTGTGTGTGTGTGTGTGTGTGTGTGTGAGTAGAGCAGATGAAACCTCTTCTGTTGTGTTCTTCCTCTCGGGCAGCGCTCTGATGGCAGGTGCAACGGGATGACTGCCTGCCATCTGTCCAGGTAGCTGCTCCGTACGTCTTCACCCCACAGCTCTGTGGAAGTGTCTGAATCTCTGGGAGTGTGTGTCTGTTTTGGCGTGTTTTCTATCTGTGAACCTCTGTTCTCAGAAACATAAGACAATGATGTTCTCATGAGCTTAACTTCAGTTCAAAACAATTTCATCCACTCTTTCCTTGATTTATAGTTTTTATAGACTTGTTGAACACGTATCAGTCCGGCACACAGGTACCCTCTAGCATGCACAAGCACTCCCCCCACCAAGGGATATGTCCGTATATGTATGTGTCATATGGTGGAGCTGAAGGCAGAGATGACTGTGTGTGTGTGTGTGTGTGTGTGTGTGTGTGTGTGTGTGTGTGTGTGTGAGAGAGAGAGAGAGAGAGAGGTAGAGGGAGAGAGGCAGGTGGTAAATGACATTGCGAGCCAACAGTCCGAGGTCAACCTCACTGGGCATAAGCCCAAGCTATATTATCAACTGGAGAGCTGGCAGCTTGCTCTGCTGTACCGACGCTGCCCACACCCACTGCTATCCACACCTAGACGATCCCCCGCACACACAGACAACTTGCTATAATATTGATTTGTAAACGGAATGAAATTATACAGAACTGTAATCGCTGTATTGCTAGTAGCAGCAGCATTGCATTCCAACTGTGGCACAAATTTGAACACAAAGAATTACCTTGAAAAATGGCAATATCTTTTCACCATTTGTGTTATATTGATCTTTGGAAATAAATGAGGAACAGGAGATGCAGTATTCATTTTAATAGGAGCATTTTAGAATATCTGAAGCATTTCTATTCTGCAAAAGCAACAACATTCTTTATATTTTCACTGCTAACACGCTATAATATAGCTTTAAGCTATATTAAGAACAGTTCAGGTGTTTGTTAATGGACAGTATTTGTCAACAATTATAAGTTCTCCTGAAGATATAATGTATATCAGTACAACTGTGTTTTACTTTATTGTCATTAATGATTGGGTTGTCTATACAGCAGCCTCCACTTGTTAGTAAGGAGTTATCACTCTGCTTACCACCACATTATAGTGCAATATAAACCATGTCTATACACTGCTTGTGAGTGCTAAATATGGGGACTGAAGTGTCACCTTTTCCTGCACGTCTCGTTAGGAGTTTATGCTAAATTAGATCCATTGTTTTTTTTGTTTTTGCATCAACATTTGATCAAAAATGACCATCATAGAATGCAATGTAAAATAAACTGAGGATATGTTCAGTTTTCAAAATAGATCAAGTGCATTTGCTTGATCAAAATCATTTCCTTCTGACGCGCTTGCCTTTTTTTTTCTCTTTGCGGCAAGTCATGCTTCATCAGAGCGCCGTGCTGTTTGACCCACTTTACTTCAACATTTCCTTCCCCGTTGTCTCAAAGAAAACCAAATACCACGGTGCATTTATGGTAGTTGGGAAAAGGGTAAATTTCAGCAGCACTAAACGCTTGTGCAGTGAATACCACAGTTACTTTGAATAACATGTGTAGTGAGAAACTGCTTATTGAAAGATGTGTCCTCATGATGTGGTATCCAGGCTTATTACTCATGGACATAAATATATACACAAGCTTGCATTTGATAAAAAAATGTCCCATCAATGTTACAGTAGATTGTCAATGATAAAGTGAGATACATTCCCAGCAGGTGCCGGTTACCGTTGGTTATCTGTCTCCATATCAGAAATGTGTATGTGGAGGGAACGAGGTCATAAAATATAACGGAAACATTTTTGTGATTGTACCCCTGCTGAGGTCCCCTGTGCGCATACCGATGGCTTGTCGGCCATAGGAACGATCCCAAATTTACGTCTGAGGTTAGGAGGCAGGGGTGGATAGAGAGATGCTGAGGAGAGGGGGGATGGGATGGAGAGAGAAAGAGAGGAGGGAGGGGGACACAGCAGCTGGCTCCTTTTTCCCTGTCATTATCCCTGGTCGCTGTTTCAGTCAGCCCATTTGATGAAAGTCAAATAGTACACTAGCCCTGATTATGTGACAACTGGAATTCACCTACTTAGTTAATCCTGCATCGGGGTTTAGATTTCAATTAATTTCTCTCTGGTTGCTCCATCCTCCCAGGGGGTGGTGAGAGTGTGCTGGGGGAGGGGAGCCTGCTGTGTGGGTGAGGAGGATACAGTATGATGGAGAGGGTGGGGGAGGGGAAGCCATACATAGAGAACGGAGATGGGCGAAAATGCCTGCACAGCACATTCAGATATACCACGCAGCCGGGCGGGGAGATGGTACCTGTCTGGTTTTCTTACTTTAACTGTGTAGTCAGGGAGCAAACAACATTTTTTTTTTATAGCTTTTACCTCCTTTGCAAGTGACTCATTGTGTGTGTGTGTGTGTGTGTGTGTGTGTGTGTGTGTGTGTGTGTGTGTGTGTGTGTGTGTGTGTGTGTGTGTGTGTGTGTGACTGCAGCATATGCACGAATGTCTTTCGTGCCTTTCCTGCACGGCTTTCAGCGAGCTCTCTGATTATCTGCACGCTTACTAGTGTGTGCTCTGAGTGCTTTTGTTCATATGCTTGAGTGTAAACCTGAGCGCATGCACACATTTCAGCGCATGTATTTATGTCTGTTTCATACAAAAAGCTGCATATTAATCAGGTCTCGGAGGCCCTTTAGAGGATCAAACCCCCCAGGTTGTGATTTTCCGCCATTAGTCTTACGAGGCTGAGGGGACTGGGACTGTTTAGGCCAGCTGAGCCTGCTGTGCTCAGGGAACAACGCTACTGTAGCTCCTCTCTCCTTCCCTCCCCTCCTCTCTCCGTCTTCTCCCGTCTCTCTATCTGACATTCCTTGACATTCTGATGAAGGTTTGAGTTCGAGCCTCCTAGCCGCGTCGCCATGGTAAAGCTTTCGCCTGATGGCGTCCGATCACACTGGGTGTCTGTGATGGGGAGAGTGCCTGGCGACATGCTGCTGCACATCCATCTAAGAAATAAGCAGGACAATTTCAAGAAGCAATATAGGTTCAATGTCACTTCACATTTCTGCAGATATTTGGAATTTTGTGAAGGTATTTATGTAAAGCAAAATATAAATGATTTCTCTACAGTATACAATTTACATTAAATGTTTTCTAGTTCAAAGCAAGAACAAATATTTTCTCCACAATCTAGTTAGATTTAATTATGTTCTCTTGTTTTGTATGAAATATAGGCCAATCTTATATTATTTTAAATATATTATACAATTTGTTCAGGAATTAAAAGGTTGCATTAGGAGAATGAACACAATGTCACTATCATGACATTGTGCATTGAGCAAGAGAGATGTTGTTAGTTTGCCCTTTTGGTTACTGCCATAATTTATAATGCTCTTTATGGGAAAAGGCTATTTGTTAAGTTAATCACTTAAATTCAGTCAAAATACTCTTTTGTATTTTTGTATGAATTTATTTGATGATATTGACTGCAACAAAAAAAAGCGTGTTATAGAGTTTTGTTACAGACCTGCACTGCTATTGAAGGGCAACTTTTACATCATTAGTGGGGATAAAAAAAGCTATAATCATGAATAATGTCAAATATCTACTAATGTACACTACATTAGCTTTTTGCCCTGAATTATAATCTTGTACTTTTACAACATTTACTTTATTCTTAACTGCAGTGCTTCACAAAAACATTTATTTTCATACTACGCTTTAATTTCTTTCATCCAACAATTCATTTAACTTTTAGTGTAAAGAAGCAAACGCTTGTGGGTAAGTCCTTTCATGCCATCATGTAGCCTCACACTGAAAGCATCCAAGCAGTTATCAAGGACCCTCTTATAATGGGGAAGCTAATGACAAAGCTAATGAGCAAGCTAATGTGAGAAGGTGATGGTGTTGGTAGCTAGAGATAATGCCATGTAGATCTCCTGCTGGGAGTCCTCGCTCTCCATCAGTTCTCATTATTAGAAATGGTGCTGTGTTTTGAAAGGAGGCTGACTCTTAATACACTGCCAATCCGCTGAAATCTGCTTTCATCAGTATCGCCTGACAGTGGAGCTGGATACTTACCTCACCTCCACCCAGGCCTGGACCTCCTCGTCCTTAACCTGCTGTCTCCTCCCTGCCAAGGTGAAGCCCCCAGAACAAAGGATGCTGGGACGCTAATGGTTCTTGGCATCCAAGCCCATTAACAGTACCTCCAGACTAGTGAGGACACCAACGTGAACACTATGACACATAAAGCTGACGTAGAATGAGGCAGAGAAGAAAACATAATTATCCATACAAAATGGTGAATTCATTGTTAATAGTTTATTAAAGGAATAGTTTAACATTTTTGCTCTCGTGCAGACAGTTAGATAAGAAAATCAATATTGTTGTCATGTCTTTTCAATAAATAGGAAGCTACAGCTAGCAGCTTTTTAGCTTAGCTTAGCACAAACACAGGAAACAGGGGAAAACAGCTGGCCGGCCTCTGTACAAAGGTGAAAAGCACCTCTCAAAATGTATGTTTAATCTGTACAAAAGTGGCACATTATGGTTTTACTGTGGGTTATATGTTGGACTATTTCTTGGCGGGGAGCAATCACCTCCTGGAATTTTGTCATCACCATCAGGTTGCCAGGCAACCAGCAGAAATTCCAGGAAGTCACCAAACTCCGGCCAAGAAATAGCCGGCCATGGATGTGTTAAAGCTGGACACTGTGTCACAAGTCAGCCTTGCTGTCACTTTGCTCACACGGCCAATCATCATGCTGTATTAAAAAGATTCCTTGTCGTCAAAAAAGCTTTTTCCTGTTGATCAGCATTATAAAAGTCAGTAAACATTTTAATTTGTAATCAAAAGATGGTTTTATGCGCATGATGTCATCACCGTTTGAAGTCAATCGTCCAAGAGGGCCCAAGCAGGCAGAGGCCCGGCATCTAGATTTTATAATTCATTCATGAATCCTGCACATGGATCGAGCCGAGCTAGACGGGTCTGTTTCATCTGTTTCCAGTCTTTAGGCAAAGCTAAGTAACAGACAGGACAGTAGTATCAATCTTCATCTAACTCTCGACAAGAAAGCAAACTATTCCTTTTATGTGTGCATGTACAGTATTTCATAGCAAGTAAGACATAGCCAACAACGTGTGAGAAAAGAATCAACCAGAAACCAGAGTCAGAGCGAAGGAGTGTAGCGAGAGACATGTACAGAGAGTTTTCCTGGATCTGTAATGGCTGCCATCCTCTCTCTCTCTCTCTCTTTCTCTCTCTCTCTCTCTCTCTCTCTCTCTCTCTCGCCCTCCTCCTCCTTTTCCTCTCACGGCTGTGGCTCTGTGGATCCTCTGTGCCCAGGCATGCGGTACTGAACATGCATGGAAGCGTGTCTCCTCCTGTAGCAAACTACCTTCTGCACTACTCCTCCCGCTATTTCAAGGAAAGTGCAACCTTTGCCTTGGGCCTTAATTATGTTCAATTTGCCAAGCTGGGCCTGAAACCATTGGGGGGTGGAAAAGCTCTCTGACCTATTTATCAATGCAGCTTTTTCCTTCTACTGACTGAGACCGAACCAAAAGAGAGAGAGAGAGAGAGAGAGAGAGAGAGAGACTTAGTTTTCACATCAGCAGCAACGGCATAAGATGTGTGAAAAAAACGGTGTAACAAATGGTACAATATACTGTATATTTATATGCTGTGTTTGCATTGGGGAGTGCTGATTGTCACTACTGTGGGTTTGTCACTGTACCATTTACCTGTCTTACGTTTGATCTTATTAGGAAATGAACAGTTCTGTTTGATTTCTTATGAGCATTTGTCTATGCTCCGTGATAAACACTCTAACCAAATTCCTTTTTAGCAACTAAAGCCTCAAAACGCGGTTCAGAAACAATGAAACAGCATTATTTGTTTTACCTGCGGCCAACAATTCTGTGTTATCTCCCTAACAGGCCGCTGCTCTTTCAATAGAGACTGAAGAAGCTTCTTCAGACCACATGATTGGAGGTAAACACTGAGGAGGCCATTGACCTTTCAATATAGCTTCTGATAAGGCCAACTATCTCCCCTCTCTACACTGTGCCCTAAATGTCAAGTCACTGTATGTGTTATAATTACCCTGAGTTGGTATTTTTCTCCTCTTTACGTTTCAATGCATGGAGAGCAAATCCCACTAGTTGAGGTTGGCTGAGGACATGTCATACTACATTAGACGTGTGTGGTTAATTTAGCTCTTCATGGGATAATAAATTACCTATTTTTTTGTAACGCAGCATTTTCCAAAGATGTAAGGCGTTCTCAACGCTGAGAATTTACCTCCCCAGAGTCAAGAGCTTGTTAATACACTCTCATTAAGAGGTTTTATGCATGGACAAATAAACAAATGCTAATAAACTGCTAATTATTTTCTCACAGCAAATTCATGGATTTTGAATATTCATGTTTGACCAAAAAGTAGTGCAATTATTTCTCCTTTTCCTGGATGTTACTGAGCATGCTATTTTTTTGAAAATGCCTCCTTTTAAAACAGGCTGACTGTCATAAATGTTATTTCAAGAACAAATAACGTAACTCTTGGAAGAGTTGGTGTTTGTTTTACAAAGATAGGATTTGAGTGATTGTCAAGAGAATATTGTGACACAACTAAAGGGAGAAAAGGCTCTTAAATGATCAGACTGTGCTTTTCAGCACATTTATATATAATTGGTTGAATAATTTTTTTCTCCCCACATGCAATTTCAGTCAAGATTTTTGCCAGCAGCCGAAGTGTCGATTTTATTTTGTTGTGAAAGATGATGTCAAAGTCCTGCAGTATTTCCCTATAAAAGAGGAACGCCCTCCAAACATTGACTCAATACAATGCACCATATTTCAGCTCTATTGTGATTTTCTTTTTCCCCGTGAAAACATTGTGCGTCACTAATGCAATTTGACTTGCCGATGCAATTGTGTGGAAGAAGGTAGGCCCATTTTGTGAGTGTCAAGGAAGGCTTTTAAACTGTCACCCCACTCTCTTTTTCCCTCATACAGAAACCTATTAGAGGTCCTCTTCGCTTGGCTTGGACAATGGAGTGTGAACGCTGTTTCCCCATTCTGATTTCATACGAGAGTTATACGGTAGTATATGTATGTGAATGTGTTTAAGCATGGTGGGTTCTGACATCCTAAACATAAGGGGTTTGGCGCACACAGACATACCATAGCAGGAGTCCAAGTCTAGTTTGCGTGATGTCGACAGACTGCCATGATTCAAGATGGCACCTGTCTCACGAATGTCTTTACTGCTGCTGCTCTGAGCCTTCCGCAGCTTAGTGACAGCCAGAATCCTCGCTGACAAGATAGCCCAGAGAGAGAACCAGAGGCAGAATCTGACATTAGGAATGTTGTTGTAAGCATTAAGATGCATGAATCTCTCTGTTAAGGACGGGGCTCTATATTATTCGTTAGATTAAAAACTGTGAGGTGCTAAAGACATTAGTCAGACTCATTCCATGCGGTGATTTGCTGCATGACTTTTAACAAGTGCAGCCTTCACTTGCACATGGCAGAAAATGAAGTGAGGAGAAAATTAAATTATGATTTGCGATGACAAAACTGAATGCGTGCTACCACAAAAACAGCAACAACTCATGAATAATGCATATAAGCCGTGGGCTATAGATTAAGTGTGAATATTCATTCATTTGCTTGCCCTTTGGGAGGTGATGCAAATTCATACAAAGGCATGCTGGCAAGTGGGTTATCCACCGCTCATATGAGTAAATAAGGGTAACTACGGATGGCACTGGTTATTTCTTCATAAATACCTAAGCTGCCTGCAAACTGAAGGGCAGCGTCTGTGCCGTTAAGAAGTTTTAACCGGGTTTTCCAAGTAGTGACCCCCCCCCCCTGCTCCTAAGTGCTAAGTCACCAGAGCAGGGAAAGCCCATTAGCGTAAAGAAGGTGGGGGAAGGAAAGAGTTTGAGTGATTAGGCTGATTGGATATAGCAGCACTAGGTTGCTCAGGTCAGGACTAATCAGCATCAGAACAGACGGAAGGCTCCTAACGAGTAATAAGAAAGAAAGACGAAGAGATGTGAATGCTGTCCATTGTAAACAGCCTTCATGTCACACACACACAAACAATAACACTCTCATATAGCCTCAGGCCAGCATAGTGCAGTCACTGAGTCAGCATGGCGATGGATGAGCCACCACTGAGTATAAAAACAACACAGCTAATATTTGATTGTTCTCTTTAGTCGCACCAGTTTGTGCTTTTGGACAGAGCCAGTGGGCCCGAGCCTCCTGCAAATCAGAAAAGAAATTGGGGAACCGTGCACTGTTGATGGCTCACAGTCTGCAGGTTTTCAGTTGACACAAGGAAATTTTACTGATAAGACAACTTCAAACAGAGCAGAGGAGCTATTCAATGAAATCACCTCTTGTAGTTTTTGCTTGGAATGACAACCTGCATACTCTCATCCCTCTGCTGCACACCGCTGACTTTCTTGGACACTATTTCAGCTCTCACTCTACCTGCACTAGCACTTGGCTGTAGGTTCCTTTCCCCCATTCACTGTCTTCTTTTTCCTCAACCATGAAAAAACACACTGTGCAGGTTAAATTGATTTTGTTTAGGAGATCATTTGCACATTTATCCACACTATGTGGAAAACCCCACCATGTGCATCGCCCCTGCAGCATGGCAGTGGCCGGAGGAAGAGCCGGGATTGGACAGAGATAAACGACTCATTTACCCCAAATTGATCATGAGCTGCACACTTGTGAGGACATTTCATCATTAATATTTCAACGTAATTATTTGTGCGCATGTTGACAGCGAGGTTCTAATTTACACGTCACTGTTTGATGTATGAATTATTGTAATGAACAATATTTGAGCAGTTATGTCTTCCCCCTGCCACCATTTTTCTTTTCCCCTCCTCTCTTTGTCTCCCACCTCTCTCTCTCCTGTCTGCAGAAATTATTTTGTGTCATGATAAACTCTTGTTTTAGGGGCTTAACTCCCGAAGACTGTCACATTTTACTCTGCTGGCCGAGGGAATTGTGCCATATACAGATTTATGAACTGCTAGTGCAAAGTTTCTGATTTCTGCTTGTTCACTCAAAAATATTTATGGTATCGAAAAACACGTTTGAGAAAATGCTGTCAGTAGAGATTGCTCATGAGTGGCGGAGAGATTGGCAAAACATTTTCGTGAAGTTTTGTGTTCGTCTCGCCTGAGCTGTGTTCTGTGCTGTCCCATCTTTTATTCCGTATGACATGTAGCAGGTATCTGCGTGGTGATTTGCTATCCCGTAGAGGTGGAGTGTCTGCTTTGCTTTGTTTACCCCCCTGATGTACCCGTCACTTGTGCTCAGTCAGATAGCAGCGACAGAGAGAAACTTTTATTTCCGCTAACCCGTTCCCTTCAATGTGCAGACAATTCAGAGCATCCACACTCCGCAAATCATTCTGTATTGTGCTATAACATCAAACAGCTGAGAAACACCCAAAGACAGATAGCAGATGTGCTCTGAATCGCTCAGACCAACATGCCAACACCTTGAACAAGACATCTCATTTCAGGCACCAGCACTGTTGCCACAGCTTCGACTTTAATAGACTTATCTGGGTGAGGTTTGAGGTTCAGAGCAGAGCAGAGAGCCAGATTGAGAGGTTTGAGGATTGGAGGTGAGTGCAAACCTGTGCATCAGCATGTCTTAATCCCAGAGAGCCATAATCTGGGATTAGTGATCCTCTCCTCACTGGATCCAGATTAGAGCATCCGCTCATGCAGCAGGCTCTGCACCAAAGGCTGGCGCCACCTCCCCAACCCCTGTGGGAGGAGCTTAGGAAGGCTGTGGTGCTCCCTGATTGGAGGACGCTCGGGATAAACTATGTGGTGACAGGGGTTGCCAAGGCGATCACACTGGCTTTGTGATGATTGGTTGTGTCAGAGCTCAGGATGGCTGGCTGTCCTCAGACCCGCATTAGATCACTCATTGGAGAGGTACTTGTACTAACGTACCTACACGCACAAACACACACTGTTGAGCGTGCGTGTAAACTGAATGATTGAAAGCTTTTCACTCTTCATACCAACAAATTTAACAACGTACTTATTAGAACAGAGAGACATTGATTTATAGATCCAAAAGTGTGCAGTGCAAGCCATATTTAATTTGCATGTGTGTGTGTGTGTGTGTTGGTTGGTGGATCTTTTGCTGTCAGATATCTGTCACACACACGCACACACACACACACACACACACACACACACACACACACACACACACACAGCAGTAGCAGGAACCCACATAGGTCAATCTCATCACCCTGCTCACTGGCACGTGTTGGGACCATAATCCTAAGGGTCAGAGGTCAGCTTCATGCTGCTTGCCTGGCTGAAAGGGCAGATGGGACACACACACACACACACACACACACAGGTCAGCCTCATGCTGCCGGGTTGGTTTGAAGGGCAGATGGGTACATTGTGTCATTATGGCGGCCGGGCTACAGCTTGTGGGGGCAGCCATGTTGTCATTGAGAGGACACTCACTGGGTCAGGTGTACAGAGGCAGACACTGAATGTAGTGTATTACGTGGAAGGCCTTTGTTTGGAGTGTATATTCAAGTCTGCTGTTTATATCCATGACCTCTCTCTGGATGCATTTACAAGACTTGAAGATGACGAAAGATCACATGCAAGTCATGTTTGCAATGTTCTTCGTCTTTTACTTGGATTTAGGAGGTCATTATGAATCTAATTTTTTTTCTTTCTTGAAAAGCCATTAATGCAAAAAGTGTTTGAGACTATAAGTACAGGAAGCCTAAAAGGCAGAAACTCACCTGAATTGTTCTTTCTGCCGACTTTCATGTTCTCATTTGGAGCTAATCCACTTGAGGGGTTTTCATGAGACGGAGAAATCTGTGAGCAGCAAAAGACTGAAAATTGTTAGTTAAGTAACATAAGAAAAGTCTTTTTGTGCAAATATTTAGGTCACAGTGCACAATGAATTTTACATATGCATATATCTCATGTCCACAATCACTAACTTTTGTTGCCTCACGGGTGGGGAGCTTTTTTTTCTTACTTACAAAGAAACAATCTAACAATGTCTTTGAGCACATCGATAACATGCTTCATTTTTGCTCGCATGTCTCAACCCTTTTATTGTGGCAGAGACACAGTTTGTGAGGTTTATGATTTGTAAGCTGCTTTCATTGCATTTCCCCTGCAAATGTGGTATTAAAAATACTGCAATTTTAAGCAATGTAATACAAGTATAATCTGCTTTTGCTGGATTAGGCTCCCACATTAGAACAAATCAGGAAGACACAAAGGGCAGGGACTGGAGGTCTAAATATACTCCCTTTATCCGTCACTGCATCGGCCCCATTTTTGGGAAATGTGCTTCTGGTGATGAGCGCTGGTACTTTGTTTTTACTAGAGAAGTATTAGAGTGAAATGAAAGCACTGCCTTTTTTTTAGAGACCGTCTGTTTCTCCAAAATCTTCCAGCGCCCTGCATTGTAAAAGGCCTCGTTGAAATAATAGATATTTAAAATAGATATATTAAACCAGAAGATGAAATTGAAGACAGTATAACACACAATGAATCGTGCACACGCCTTTCATTTTGTCAGGTGCATCTTTGATTATATTTCCCAAAAGTGCAATGTGTATTCGTCAGTGTAGTGTAAATCTTGATCTGCAGGGAACCTCCATGTAGAAGCCACTAGTAGTCTAACGGTGAATGAGAACACAAGATAGAAATGGGTGTTATATGCTGTGAGAGAGGTGGGCCGAGGGTGACAGCCCTCAGTTAGGTCTGTCAGACCCGGGGCTCTGCAGGCTGTCAGTCCCAGGATAGCAGAGAGAAAATGGAATTTGTTTTATCCCTGGTCTTCTTCAGGTCAACTGTGACAGGGTTGCCCCTCAATTACAGAGTATCAGCACCTCTTCTCTCTGCTTTTCTCCTCTTCCTCCCGCCCGCTGCAGTGTGCCTGTGTGTGCTCTGCAAGAAGCACGCAGAGAAGAAAAATTGAGAGGAGAGTGGGGGCAGGGTGGCGAGCACCTACAATAGGCTGCCAGGAGAATCCACAGAGCACAAGGAATTTCCAGAAGCGTTTATAACGCGATTTATTGTTTGAATATATCGCCTCACCTACACCAATGTTCTGTTTGTTATCACACAGCATAACGGTAGACTGTATGTTTTATTGATTGCACTATGAATACTGAGCATCCCTTTAGATATCGCTGCCATATTCAGCGTTGACTATCTTGCCTTTAAGTAAATCGCATATATCTAATGATCCTAAACCTAATGTTTTATGTATCCACCTTAACTAATAAGGTCAACTAGCAGTGAAATGGCTGACAGGAATCTATGCATTTTAATGCTGCTGCAGAACAATGGACACGCGCCGAACACAATAGGGTGGATATGGAATCAGTCAATGAGGAGGTAGTGTGACCAGCTGGAGCCCTCTAGCCCCTGACCCCGAGGTCACCAACCGCTACCCTTCTCTTTCATTCACCTCTCCTGGTCGACTCATGAAAATGCATAGAATAGGAAAGTTGCTTTGTCATACAGATAACCCCAACGCGTGGAGGTCTGATAGAGCAACATTATGAAATCACTTTCCTTTATTTGGAGGGGGTGATTGCTCAGATGCCCCTCGACGTGTCATCCTCTGCTTGTTTGTGATTGAAAGCAAGGTCTGACCTGCAGCAGATGGACTGGGCTGTGTCTGGAAGTTGAGCAGTATAACTGGACACCCTTGCTTAACCTTGACCCCGTATCAATCTAGACTACACTGCCTTTAGGTCTCTTGGGTTTCAATTTCTTTCGAGTAAGCATTAGAGACAAGGGGGCGACTCGCATCAAGCAGCTACCCTCTTTTCTTTAATCCAGGCTTCTGAAAAGCTGCAGGCCAAACAGAAAGTGCTTTAACTGGCTTCTGTGTGTCCCAGTCCCTTTCATAGCAGTGACTCGCGCTTTGTGTTGGGAGACTAAAGAGCTCTGTCCTGCTCCTCTGTCCTCTTTAGTGGCCATAGCGAATAGACCTCGCCGCCTGCAGCTCTCAGCTTGCAAACCGCTGAGGCTCAGACACTGTAAGAAACTAAACTGTGAACCAATCCAACCTGCAGAGGAACTGATCTGCCATTCTTGTCCGCCTGCACTTCAATGGCTACGTGACCTATTAGCAGGAGATGGGCCTGTCAAAGAAATTGGGCCTTGAAGCTTTTGAGCGCCGAGGCACACTGTCAGCCTCGAAATGCAGAGTTTGTGCACAGTGAAGTCAAAGGCCTGCACCTCCATTTAGGCTCCGCTTAGAGGCGGCTCCTGACAGGTGTATGAGGCTTCTCCACTCTTATTTGTTAAACTTTCTAGAGCATTGATCAGGTTTGCCATGAAAAGCTTTTGAATGTAAGTTAAACCAGTTTCAACAGTCAAGTCAGTGTGGACTGTGTTGGCTTTGTGTTTGATTGTACTAGTATCAGTGGATACAATAGGAATATTGAATTTTCCCAGTGCTGGATTTAAGGTCCATCTTTTCAATCTAGTATCATGTCTATAAAGCTCAGCCTCTGTGTTAGCTGAGTATTGTCAGACAATTGAGAGACCATTGGTTTGCTCACGCTCTCGGGAGGCAGAGACAGGGGAGAGGCGCAGATAACCAACCCAAACATCCGTGGATATCTCGTTGCCCGCCTTCCCTGGTCTTATATTTCCAGGGTTAAAAATCAATAGGGCTACTGCTGATGAAATTTGACGCATGAGTGCGCGTCAGAGTCTGCAAAGTAGACCTGGGCCGAGGCATTTCTCTTCACCCGCCTTCGTTCACTTTCATTCTGTTTTTAAATGCAAAGGGGATTTCATTTCATTCTTTTTTGCCATTTTACCTCTTTTTTCTTCTTCTCTAAATCCAGCAGTTGGAAGGCCCAGGGGCTGAGTAAATGTGATCGATTTCTAGAGAGTGTGTCATCTAGGCCGCCCTTTTTAGGAGTGGTTTGTAACAGAGGCACAAAGGCGCGTGGAACCATCATTCAGCCAGCTCTTCCATTGTTCACTTAATTCATGCTGAAGGATCCAGGTCAGGCCAGCAAGCACCCTTTACAGGTTAGAAGTCAGGGCTCCTCTCCCATAAACCACGGGCAAGAACAAAACCACTTAAGTCCAGAGACGTGATGTATCCTTAGCCACGAGAAATTTATTTTCACAGCTGTTTCTCCTCTATTTGTAATATGACTGTGAAAGTAATGAGAACAGAATATATCTGAAATTATATTTGCTCAACAGGGTTTGCAGACCAGGGAGCTGATATGAAATGGGATGAGAACATCAAGCGTGGTTATTAGTTGGACTGTGTTCACTGGAGGAGCAGACTTGAGATGATTTTGAATTTACACTTGGCCATTTTGTCTAACACAGTCGTCTTTTGTGGGATGAGGATAATACCAAGTTGAGTCAGTCTGAATTAACCATAGCAACATGCCATTATTGTATATTAGATTCGGATATAGCTGGTTTATTTAGCTTTTATCTCTTTCACAAAGTATCCTCCGGCCTGGCTAAGTCTGTAACAATGAGCTCCTCCCGTCCGAGCTATCTTCTCCTTGTCACTAAGAAAAGAATGCACACGGCAGCCGTGCAGCCAGGCTCTCCTGTGAAGGAGAATTAATCTGCTCCAAACAACCTTTTATTTTCTCTACACAACTACTTGTCAACCGCCACTAAAAGCAATTTGTTTTTGGCCCGCTTCTTAAGGCTCATGTAGCAGGACTGAGAGAGCAGTGTGGCATGTTGTTTCAAAAAGGAGCAGGGGGGGGAGGGGACAGTGCTTTAATCTGATTAGACCTGGCTAAAATCCCAAACCAGGGCTGAAGTGCAGTGCTTGTGGTTTCTGAACGGCTTACGTTAAGTCTGTACCATGAAAATAATCTACTCTTAAAACCCAGGAAACAAATCAACTATGGTAAGGACATAAGTCGCTGTCATTACGGAGTCATTAGGAGAAACATTTCCATTCAGCATGCAGGCCAGTAGTGCTGGCAGAAGGGGGCAGTGTGTGTGTGTGTGTGTGTGTGTGTGTGTGTGTGTGTGTGTGTGTGTGTGTGTGTGTGTGTGTGTGTGTGTGTGTGTGTGTACACTGTGATCATGTCTTTATAGTAAAGTGTGTCTGTTTATGTTTTAAATGTACAGTAGAAACATTAATGTATTTTCATTAATAATTGTGTGAATTTCTACATTTCTGATGCAGAAGATTTGTGCGTTTGCATGTATTTTCTGTGTGCTCATCTCTCTCCAGTGCGTGTCTATATGCGTGTTTCTCTGTGCTGCTTTGGGATTGCAGGACGACTTCTCGGGTGCTGAATAATGAATCAAAGCATGAGAGAGGAGCAAAGTCACACTGCAGCAGCTTGTCTCTCTCCACTGCTTTTACTTTAGCTGAGCTGGATGAATGGAGCCTGGAAAAAGTGTGTTCCGTGGCCTGCACCGTGCAATCACCTCCACAACCACGCAGCAGTAAACCACCACATTCTCTTTGATGTGTGGTTAAATACGAGCAGCACCACTAAGGAAAAAGTCCAGATCATCAATGAATATTTATAATAGGAGCGTAAGCATTTATTGTATAAGTAGTACATTCACAGGAGGCGGACATTTAGGAAGATCAATAAAAAACTCGAGGAAAATACGAGAAAAAACTCTCATAAACATCCACTTCAACAGATGGGTCTATGAGCAATAAAATGTAGAAAAGAAAACCAGCTGGTTATCAATATTCAATCAATATTGGAAAAAATATGGACTGAATGGAGCAATAAGGCAGAGGAAGCACTGAGAATAGGAGGAAATATTACCTTTCACTGCCACCTTGTAGGCTTGGAGTGATAACACTAAGCCAAATCTTCCTAATGACACTATTAAAGTGTTTTACCACAGTATACCATGTTGTCAGCCACAGTGTTTCATTGTCTCATTAATAGCCTCCCAACACAGTGCAAATTTCAATATCAGTTTGCTCTCATTATCTCTCTTCTCTGATACCGTTTCATTTTGCGCGGGCTAAATTAAATGTAAAAACTGTAATGCAATTTTGCTGGAGGAGAACATGGCGGCTAATTGCATTAGGCTGAACTGTCGGTGGCGTCTGCAGCGTCTAGGCCCCCATCACTCTCTCGCAATTAGCGCTGGCTACTCCCCTCAGCAGCAGGTGTTGTTCTGCCCGTGCCAGCACTCCAGCTGATTACCTTAGCCGAGCGCTGCGAGCTGCTCTCCATCCATCTAGGTTACCGCACCACCACAGCCCTGTGCAGATACTCTGAGAGCCACAATTACATTACTGTAGAGCCCATAGATACAGATGGTGGGCTATATGCAACACTGTCGCTCTGGACGTAGGAAAGGCCACCGAGTTGCAGGAAGGACTGGTATGATGCTGTCATGCTGCCGGTAGAGGAGACCGGCTAGCCGCAACCTTGGGCGTGAAGGTTGTGGTGTATTGATGTGAGAAGCCAGGAGGATGAGGAAGAGAGGGCTATGAGTGAGCTTAGAGCGGCAAAAACAGCAATGAGCACACACACACACACACACACACACACACACACACACACACACACACACACACACACACACACACACACACACTCAGCATGAGGTTGGCAGCATTCCAATAGTATCTGAGAGCAGTTGGGCTAACCAAATTATAAATTTACAAGGACTAAATTACATAGTGAGTGTACACACATACTGTCACATCAGAGACACAGCCACAGGCACACAAACACACACACAATCTCCCTCCTTCTCTGGCAGTCTGTCCTCTCTGTCTCACACACACATACACACACCAGACACAGAAGCCGCCAACATCAAACAATTGAACTTGAACTTTGGACAAGTTCTGTGCATGATATGAATTTAAAGAAAACTCCAAAGAAAGCGCCACAGCTTTTTGATGCCATTTATTTGTTGCTGGACCTGCCTTCCTTGATATTTCCATAAATCTGAAATGCAACGCAGTGAAAACAAACTGAAATCTGAAATTGCGATCTGGCAATATGAGAAAGCCAAAGAGCCTGGATCAGAATTCAAGAAGCGGTTGCGAATTATCTTGTAAATTGTTGCCGGTAGATGTGGCTGAACTGCTTTGCACTTTGATATGGAGGTTACTCTTGTACATTTCATCCATAAGTGAAGGGAAGTGAATGAAACAAAACCACAACAAAACCAAATGTTAAATGACCCACATTGCTTGCCATCCAGAAAGGTGTTAGTGTTGTATTGACTGGCACGGTGGTCCCGCTGTGCCATTGCTCTCAGCCTCCAGGATTAAAGAGACACTGCACTCTAGACATGACTCACTCATTGAATTCCCCCACTCACATGGCCTCACTGCAGCTCCAATCCACCAGAGACATTACGTAAGTTAGAGACAACTTCACTTCCTCAAACTATTAAAGGAGAAAATCAAATGAACAGTGGTGTTAATTACTGCCAGTTTTCTTTGCCCCCCCCCCCCCCCCCCCCCCCCCCCCGCCCCTACCATAGACAAATGCTTTTACACTTCAGGTGTTTTTTATGGATACAACGTTACTCTAGATCTCTGTCTGAATCTCTCTGAGCACAGAGCGATAATGAACCACCGGTAGCAACAGGCTACACAGTTCAAGAATGGCCCTGCCAGGCCCGCCGCCAATTACCCCCTGAACAAGAACAGAAAAGTAAACATACAAACACTTCACACATTCACACATGTGTACCCACTCGCACAACTTCTTTCTTTGCCTCTTTTTCTTAATTTCTTTCTCAGTGGTCTTAGCAGTTAACACAAATAACCAATCTAAAGTCTGCAGCCTATTTGTAATCAAGTTGTGAATATGAAACCCTTAACTTGTCATTTCTGAATGGCATACTCTGACTGCTAGACAAACATTATAATAGCATCCTGCATGTGCATCTTGTCATTTGCTAGAAAAACAGTAATTTTAGCTGTCTACAGAACAGTTCTGTTACCAATGCAAGCAAAATAGTACATCTGAATTTAAATGAAAATCTATTTAAAAGCCCAGTAAGCTTTTATACATAAAATACTGCTTTTTGTTAAGTCTGTCCATTCTCATGAACGTTATAGCTCAGGAACACCTGGAGGGAAGTTTGGCACAAACGTCCACTTGCAATCAGGTTGAACTCGTGGTCAAAGGTCACTGTGACCTCACAAAGCATGTCCATAATTCAATAATTAGTTTGCCACTTGTGTCGAATAGGATAAAAAGATGAAGTGATGACATGGATGTAAACTGCAACATTGGCAGAGGCTTAAAACAGTGAGGCGGTAATTCTAGTTCAAAATGTATTAAACAAATAAAAAAATCACCAGCACCAATATGGACGGTTAAAAGGCCACAGTGGTCACAGTCTGGACTTGTCTTGTTCATATTTTTTGGGGTATTATGATGCAAATGTTGTGGTCGGTGGAGCAGCTCCAGCTCACGTCTATGGAGACAATGCACACTTGTCTCTCCCGTGGTTAATTGCTGTTCATGTTACTCCAAGTGAGGCAGCCCTCCCTTATATCAGCCCCTCAGCCAATTTACATCTTATTATGTATATCTGGGCTGAGACCTAGTATCTCAAATAGAGAAGAAAATTACTCTTCATTTCTGGGGGAAATGGTGACTCGTTCTAGTCCCCCCAACATTGATACATTCTGTCACTGTGTCAGAGGTGCCTATGAAGATATTGTATAAATTCAGGCCATGCAGTATGGATATTGTTCCATACTCTCAATCCATTATTAACACCGGTATGTCATTAACTGCATAAATAAATGACTCGTTTGCAAAATAACTGAATGATGGAGGGTGGATTTGGCTTCTGCATTCAAAAACCAACATACAGTTGAGGCTTTAAATCACTTGACTATATGTGTATATGTGGAAATGTTACTGCAATTGCAGTTGGTTTTTTTACTTACTTTAATTATATAAAGAGTAACCTAAATTAAAATGTTCTCACTTGCCAAACGTTAAACTATTATCTCTGTGCCAAATTTCCTATATCATTTTTATTATTCACACATCTTGCAGCGTTGGCATTTTCAGTGAAGTTTGAAAAACTGTGCTGACTGATTGCAGTTTTACTTCATTTAAACATGGTCATCCTTGTTAGCATGTGTTGGATTGTTTCCATTCATATAATGATGGATGCTTGTGTATTAGATGTTTGTTGATTAGTTAGATCTAGCGAGGCTTTGTGTCATGCTTTTGTGACAAAGTGCTGTATTAGTAAACTTGACTGAGAGAGGAAAAGCTCTCTGATAGGACAATTATTTTTGTTTTAAGCAGCCTATGTGGGAGGACAGCTCTGCTCCCTAAGTTTCCACTTACCAGCAGTGAGTGACAAAGCCTATCTATTAAGGCAGCGAGAATTTTACCAGCGTTCTCAATCGATCCTCTGCCCCGTGCAGCCTATAAAATAATGCATCGGAATGAGAGGCGGGAGGGGGCCTTTGATGAATGACAGGAAAACACTGTGGAACTGACAACCCAAAGTTGTGGGCTGTTTCCATTTTATTCTCAATTTCAGTTGCACATCGAAGCATTCTGTTATTATTCAATTTCCATCAAACTACTGCAAACACATTGACATCCCAATCAGTTATTCCAAATGAAAGTCATAAAAAACAAGCCAGGGTGTTGAAGACGCTTTAATTGTTTTTGATAACATGATTAGCTCATAAACATTAGAACATAAGCACATAAAGTGGGTGCAAATAATGAAATATGGTGTTCAAAGCACACATTTTTTAAGGTTTTGATGGCATTGGGTCATTTATTGTAATCTGTTAATAATGTTTATTGATTAAGGTACATCTAACTGCAATACAATCATAAACATGTATCAACCTGCATGTATTATCTTTGTTTTTCATTCAGCTGCTGTTATCTCAACCACAAGCTTCCTATTATTCAGGTTGCTGGGAAAACATCACTTGTGGAAAAGAAAAATGTTGTAGCTTAATTGACTTTATAGGCACCCATTAGATTGCATGTCTTCGCTCTGTCTCTCTCTCTCTCATCTACATGTTCACACACACAGTGGTGGTGAGATGGGATCCTCTGATTCAGCAAATCAAAGGCCTCTCCTCCTGTCCATATAATCGATGCTGCTGGAGGGCCGTAGAGGATGCCGGGGCACAAGGCAGGGTGGGGGTGGGAAGAGCTGGCGGATCTGTGGGGGGCAGGGCAGGCAGGGCTGGAGCTGCAGATTATTCTGGAAATTGCCAGCTGCAGTGTCTGCAATCAGGATCAAACCGGTTCCGGGTGGGGGAGGAGGAAGTCACTGTCGATTTTTGTCAAGCCAGCCTGTGCCTGTGTGTCTCCCGGCTGAGTGGGATGACATTCGCGAGGGCGACGGTGGAAATGTCCCACCATCTCATCCTCTCCTTAATAATTCATTCCGCCTGCCTGGGCTCTCTGCAGGTCTGTGGCTGTAGCCTTACTGCCCGCCTTTTAATGGAGCCGGTGATTACCAACACCGACATCTTAACATTTAAATAATACACAGACGCCGGGCCAGTGCAAAATCAATAGCACATAGAGAGAGCGTTATGGAGAGCACAGCACATCCAGCAGCCATCTTGCCTACTATATACACAGTGTGTAGATGCAAAAACACATCCAGCGCTTCTCGCTCTGTACGCTACCTCCCCCACCCTATTCCCAATGATACTATGGGGTCTTCTTTTCCTTTTTTTTCTTCTCATCCTCACCTCCTCCCTGTATCCTCTCTCTTTTCTTCCTCTTCCTCTATCTCTGCTTCTCCTGCTCTCTGAGGATTGCAGGGCTCCTGAGGCGAGCAGCAGAGCCCTGGGACAGACCCTGATTAAAACTGCCTGTTAATGACAAAGGCCCCAACGCTGCAGCTCACGCTCTAATCCTAATCTGTATGCATTCGCAGTGGCACATATTTCCTCCCTTGCTCAGTCCTCTGACACCAGACAAACGGAAACACAGAGGCAGCCATTTTGGAACAGCTGCATGGAGCTCCATGTAATGGAGGAGCTCTGCCTAGGACACAAATGGGGACGAAACCACAGCAAATCAGCCTGTACTCGTCTGTGACCCCGCTCTACTCAGCCCTCGAGATCCATGGTTGCAGAATGTGTCACGACATAACGAAGGTGCTTGATGTGACCCTGCAGCGTTTAGCTAAAAACCAAATCCCCTTTCATTTGTTTTGGCGCGATGCTCCACTCAAGCTTACACCTGCATTTCATTTGCACTGATTTCAAATAACACACAGGGGAAGCTTGAGAGAGCAGGAGAAACAGCTCGTTCACCTGAAAGCGAGACTGATGGGCTAACAATACAGGGGGAAGGTGAGCAGTTTATTTTAGCAGCCATGGGGGGGAGGGGGGTGTCTGCATGTCTCCAGTGATGCGGGGGTGATTTCTTTCGGCAGGCCTGCGAGTGCCCCGAGGCGAGAGGGATAAGGGCCGTAGAGGAGAGGGGAAGAGAAAGAATCTGGCCTGGAGAGACTCTGCAACATGAGTGCGCTGGAGCCATTAAAAATATAACACGAGATGAGTGTAACAGTGTATATTTAACTGAGGGGAGAGAGAGCCCGAGCCGTGTTGTGTGTTACGCTGGTCGCTCGTATATTTTGGTCGCTGCAGGGAGCTCAAATCAAAGCAGAAAAACTGTGAAAGATGAAAAAGAAGAAGTAAACGGAGGTGTTTATCAGTTCCTGCTGTTGTTGCTGCTGGTGTGTGAAAGAAGCACATCACATCTGTGCAGCAACCACTTTCAGTGCGATAAGAAACAATGGAGTTTTAAAATGAACAGGGGGATTGGCTCAGTGCTTAGAATTATGGATGCTGGGAAAGGATCTTGGGTGTGGGAAAGAAGAGAGAGGATTATGAATTTTGGCAAATCAGAGAAAAGCATGAGGGGAAATCTCAACGTCGCTATGTTTTTTTCCCCTCTTCATTCTTCTCTCTTTTCCTCACTCTTTAATTTTCTCTCCCTCGCTCCTTTGTCTCTATCTTGAGCTCCTTCGCTCTCGTTGATGTAGTGGATTTTACAAGAGTTTGTCTATTGGCATCTGCCTACATTTCAGCTGTCCACCCATCCTTAATTCTCTAAACTGCTTGTACATCTAAACTGCATGAGCAGCTCTTTCTTTATTATCATTGCAGCGCTGCAGTATTTATTCAAACCTCTTAATTCTTCCTTCTTTTTTTTTTATCACAAATCTCTTTTTGAAAATAGAGAATGTCACATTGTGAGACTGCTTTCATTCCCTCTTGTATCTTAGGCCTTAATTTAGTGACTTTTCACTCAGAACAAATAGCTCAATTTGAAATTTTGCCATTCAAACACTGAGGTTAGAAGATCCTTCAAATCTGTCGTTTTTATAACAGAATAGAAAAGAGCATTTCTCAAAACAAATAATTTCACTAATCAACTGACATGCATATGTATTTTGTGCTGTGAGTTAGATGAACTCTCTGTCTATCTGTCCATTGGCTTAGCTGAAGGTTAGCTTCGCTAAGCATTTGGATTGGAAACGGTGGAAACTGCTTTAAGCTTTATGCTAAGCTAAGCAATAAGCTAGCGAACAGATATGGCAGTTGTCTTTTTATCTCTTGGCAAATAGTGAATTGAAAGGATGATTACGTTTCCTCATCGCAGAAGTATTTTTTATTTATATATTTCAGAACAACAAATAGTTTTTCTTTGACCTTTTATTATTTAATTGGAAAAGAAACTCGCACACTACTTACAGTACAATCATGCTATCTATTAGAATACACAAGTCCATCAACCTCACAGACATTTCCATTCTGTCCACTGATGAATAGGTGATGGTGCTTGTAATTACAGGGTGCTTTGCAGAGTGTGATTGCAGCAGCGCACCAAGGGACAGCGAGAGCAAGGTTCAAGCTTCTTGATATTTCCCAGAGAAATAAATATAACCAAGAGGTGTGTCCGGGCTCCTGCAGATCACAGAGCCAAGGTCCCCTTTGTGTAGCCACCTTTGGCTCCAAAGAGTCAAAGCAATGATTTAGTGGTCTGAGAAGGTTCTGGGTTTGCTAGAAAGGAAGTGACAATCATAGTAGAATGAGTTTATTTAATCCACAATGTCTCTGTACGACACAATGTTTGGAGAATTGAGCTGACTGGTTTAAAGTGTGGCCATGTCTCAACCAAGAGGTCTTTCTCTCAACGCGAGAGGCAACGACATGTCCTGCGCTAAAAGGACGACTTCCTGCTCCGAGAGCTACTCTCTCAGCTCTAATGAAGCTAATGGCCGTTCCTTCTCCTCATTGAAATGACTCGCCTCTTAGCACTGTGCCTCCGCTGATAATACAGGGGAGTTTGGTTTATACCAGAATCTCCATTTTTTTTTACCAACGCACAAGTGGATCTCATATCCTCCTCTTAACAGCAATAGTGGAAACATAAAATATTGAATTTGATAATTTAAGTTTTAAATTGCATGAACTTCTGGATGGAGACAGAAGACAAGCACTCATCCTACCTCTTCAGATGTGTAATTTAAATCAGCGGTCGCCATTCTCTAACTCTCAATCTGCAATCAAGGCTGAGGGTTGTGAAATATTTTCAGCTCAAATCCATCCATTTGAATATGAATAATACACAAGGTAGAGTGCATTATGATAATAGCCTTCAATTACCCAAGATATCTGCATATCTATCCTTTACTTCTTGAATGCCGTGGAGAGGAGTATTCGACTTCTGAGGACACTCTGTACATGAGAGCGGCATGAACGTTGAATCGTCATTTCTCTCCTGCCGCTCACTTGCTTGCGTAGTATCAACATTCACGGCCCGCTTCAATCAATATCAATTAATTATCATGGCTACTCCAGAATGATAAATGCTTTTTATCTATCACTTCACAAATCAATGGCTTCACTGTTACCATGCTAACATTTCCCTCATCATCCGGAGCTCAATCAATTGAAAAGTCGCAGTGGACAATTTACACTGAAGATGTATGATGAAGGGGAATCAATTTTAGTAGCAGTGAGAGTGAAGGGGAGTGTGGTGTGATATCTGTGACGAAGAATTTAAAAAGAGGCTATAACATCAATGACTCTCGTATTGTGTCACAGTAGATCAAAAACAGAGTGACCTGCGTTCATTATAGCAAAGTCCTTGCATGTCTTCTGGGCAGCAGTATATCACAGCTCCTGTAATTCTTAGACTTTGTTCAGATGGAACATCTGACAGGATGTTAAGTCAGAGGTTAATCTTTACACGCTGGCCATGTTTTCCTGTCATGCAGCGGTTGTAGCTCACGCCACAGACCTCTGTGACCATGTGACCAAGAACCCAATGACCTGCTGTAGATGGTGTGTGACCCCCGGGTCAGGGTGTGCGGGGTGAGTGTGACAGGCAACGCCTCTCCTTGACGCTATACCGCTGACCTTTGACATTTTGTTTGAAAGCTTGGCTTTCTGAGCAGATGAATAAATCTTTTGGAGCGATGCTAACGTTCGTTCTTACATACAGTAGAGTCTGCAGTGATTTAAAATGGGGACGCATTGTGTACGTTACCTCAAAATGAGTCAAACGTAATTGACTTAATTTCCCACTGCAAGCAAAACCAAATATACCAAATATATTTTAAAATGTCACTTATGTTAAGTGGTGGCAAATGTACTCAGATTCTTGTGAAAAATTGTCTGGGAACATCCTTTATCCAAGAAGGATGCCTCGCTCTATGAATTTCACACCACGTGCGCCATTTAGGGAACCACTGGCAGGACTTCCTAAATAATAATAAATATGTACAAATATATTGTGAATAAAGGGAAGACAGGGCAGAGTGTGTCTGTGTGTGTGTTAATGAGTCTGATAACGAAAACAAAATGGAGAGCTTTGAGATTGTAACTTAAATCCGAAGTAAGAGGACTTATCATGCATAAAAATGGCATCTGTGACGGATATATTATTAAACATCACATTATTAGGTTGTTCATATTACTTATGTATCAATGCATAATTATCATTTTGCTGATTTTAGCTGGTTGACTAGTTTATATTCAGGATTCGGGGGTTGAACCCTCTCCAAAGTGTTACAAGATGAATCCTTTGGTGAAGTATTAGAATAAAGTGGCAGAACATTTGAACGCAAATAAAGGACAGTGTCTCAACAATAGTCTGTAAATGTGTGTCTTAGTTACTCTGAAACGTTTGGTGTGAAAAATGCACTTATAAAAACAGTTGTAAAACACTTTAATTTCATCCTGAACAAAGAAGAAAACCGCGCATATATCAAACATCATGGTATAGACATGCAAATGATGAGGAATGTTGTCTATAATTACCCCCTCTACTGTACTTCTCCCTCCTACTTTAGGGTCATTAGGGATGAAGAGCGCTCCATTCTGATAAATGTCATTATGCCTGAAGTGGCCAAAAGTTTTGCTTTTTGCTTTTAATGTCAGGAACACCGTTGTCTCTTTCCTTCACCGAACGCGTTTAGGTCTCTATGCATGTTTGCATAATTTGGACCGAATAGATTGTTCACAATGGTCCAATTACCATGATTATACATGTTTCTATGGTAACCCACGAGTCCAGGTTTGATTCATTATGTTTTACCTCCCAGGCAGTTTTAATTGTTGTGATGCAAGATAAGAAATGGCTGTTGGCATTTTCAGCAACCCACAATTGGCTTTTAACAGCTCCATTTCACAGCCTCGTTCAATGCACACTGAAACACCCACACACCTGTCGAGCAGTAGGGAAGACGTAAACTTCACTTGATGCAATGCTTCATTTCAAAACAGCTTAATACTGAAAATATATCACCAATCAAATAATAAGTAAAAATATGTATTACGTTTATCTTTGTGCAAATAAATAAAAAATAAGAGCATTTATGCATTTAATAATAATAATAATAATAATAATAATACTTTTAATTTATATAGCGCTTTTCCAAATGCTCAAAGACGCTTGACAGAGACAAACAGAACAAAAAAACTAAACAAAAATATAGAAAGACAATGGAGCAAACAAAACAAACAATCCCCCCCCCAAAAAAAAATAAAAAAAAATGGAGAAGCTGCAACGGAATTAGTCCTGCAGTGGAGGGTAGTGAGCAGGGGTTAGCAGGTGAAGGCGAGTTTGAAGAGGTGTGTTTTGAGGGCTTGCTTAAATGACGATAGGGTGGGAGCCTGACGGATGTGGATGGGGAGGGCGTTCCAGAGGGGAGGTGCAGCAGCTGAGAAGGGCCATGTCACCCCAGGTCCGGCGCTTGGTCATCTTTATATTCTATATACATAATTTGGGAACATTCACAGAACGATGTCCCTCATATGATGCCTGTGTCACCAAGCCTTAATATCTTCTGAAATAATTATCTATAATAGAAGGAACTATGTTTCCAATTACAGCATTATTTTTTAAAAGCAAGAAGTCACTTAAATGGTTAAATTGAAAATATATCTCACATTCTACACAATAATTGCTTGTGTCCCATAACTTTCCACAAAAGTAATCACACCATTCCCAGGCGAGATGTTTTCTTCACAGGACTTTGTATCCAGTGATTCTGCTGCCTGTAAGTCCACAGAGGACAGGACTCAGATCCACACATCTGAGGCAACAGGTCTCAATCAGTCATGGTGGCGAGAGTTTGGACCTCCTGGACACAGCCCTCGCTGTTACAGAACTATTGATCGTTTAATTACACAATGTGGGTCAAATTTCCCATGATAGATGGAAGACTGGAAACAATAAAGGAGTGAGACAAAAAAAATTGATGACAGGAGAAAGTTGGAGAAACCATCTACAGAATAATAGTGTGTGACCATAAAAGTTACTGATTACTCCGCACATTCCGGCAAATAAGTATTAATTTGAATGTTGCATTAAATTAGTGAAAATAACCATATGTTTGAATATTTGGAGCTTGGCAACTTGTCAAACTTCAGGTGATTCTGCATGAGGTGCATACACACGCCAGTGGAGGAATGCAAGTGAGTACTTTTACTTAAGTTCTGCGCTTTAGTAAATTCTTTAGGTGCTTGACATGAGTCCTGCTATCTCAAACTTCTACTCAATTACATTTCGACGGGAAATAATGTAATTTTTGCTCCACCACATTTTTGTGACAGATTAAAATGTTGAATATAAAACATATGATTAGGTTATTAAGTATGATGCATTTTTGTAATTTAAACTAGAAATTTGCACATAGATTAGGTAAAATCAGCTCCAGCTGCAACATTAAAATGCAGATTAGAACATCAATAATAATGATACAATAATATATACATGTATTATAATATTCTGAAAAAGGCCATTGTGCATGAACAGTACTTTTGATACATTTTGCTTCCAAAACATTTGTATTTTTACTAAAGTAACATTTGTAAATGTCCATATATGCATCATTTGGATACACTCACATTGCAGAAAATGTATAATGCCTCAAGTGAACATTGATGTGACAAGTAACTCAATTTATATGTAACTGAGTGCAATATGGCTCTGCAACTCATAGGAAGCTTGTTATATAAACTCCTCTCTGTTATCAGAACGTGCTCCAAATCCCTCACCTGGTGAAGATCTTTCGTATCACAGTGTGTGCTATCTGTGAAGTAAAGGTGCCTGAATAGTGAAATTTCCGCCATGTTATTTATGTGCTGTGTCCCTCCCTGTCTCTCTGTCTCCCTCGGCTGAGCTATTTTCTGCTCTCCCTCTGCAGCACGGCCCTCGCTCCCAGCCCTAATTCTGCAGCACTCGCCGACGTCCTTCAGTTGACCTTGGTGCACCGCGATGCCCTCTGACGCCATGCTTCCAGCCTCGCTGTGCCCCCTGCGTCTTACCACATCATTACAGACACACAATCACACATATTGCCACCCCGCTAATCAATAGTGCATCAGGCTCCAATCCCGTGGAGGGGGGCCTCTGGGGAAAAATCATTGGATTTGCAGCCCTGTGACTGATCAAACATGTACGCTGGTGTGTATGTATGCTTGCATGTGCTTACATCTGCTTGTGTGTGTCTTAGTAATGAGTGTGGGGCAAAGGCTAATAGCGTTATTTCAATGATGACTTGTTGGTCGCTGCACAGGGTTGAGTTTGTGTATGTGTGGTTTGCTGTGTGTGTTAGCAGTAGGTAGGCTCCTGCACCTCCTCTATAGAGGTTACACTTGTATCATCTAGTCCTCCCCCTCCACCTCGCTGTGCCCTGCTGCTGGATAAGAGCACTTAACACCCGTGTGTTTCTACCTTAACGGTAGAAACAGAAAACCGTATTTTTTTTTTTTTCTCACTGTGACTCAAACCGTTAGTCGTGCTACTTGCTACATTGCATTGTTATTTCTGTCTTTGTAAGAATTAACCCATGCACATACTTGTACACTGTCTATGTGCATCTGTACTGGCAAATAACGTAGGCAGAATCATTGTTTTAAAGATTGCAAGTGCATTGAAACATGCGCATCAAGCTGCAGTAATGCACTTTATTGCTTGTTTGATTGCAGAAAGCAACCATACTTCACATGCCCATGTTCTGCAGAGCATGAAAATGCCTGCGATTAATATAAGATTACACAAGACTACATTTTAACTGTGCTCATTCTAGACCTGCATCTCTATAAAGGGCTGACCAGTGAGATAGAAGAGTGCGTGGCATTCGCCTCTATCTCCACCGCTCCATTCCGCTCATCTGTCCCCGGGGCCAGAGTCAGAGCGGCGGGATCAAAAGTAAAATCAGAGCAGAGAGCTGTATCCAATCGTGTCAGTCAGAGAGGTCTCTCCCTCTACTGTAGTCTGACAACGTCCAGGGCTGAGGGCACTGATCTCTATCAACGAGGATAAATTCAGTCAAGCCTCTAAAATGTGTGGTGGTGGACCTCAAGTGATTTAAATCATTAAAATGAGGCCAGCTGCATCATGCAGTCGGAGCATGCGGTGGGGGCATCCAGCAGCCTGGTACAGAGAGAAGAGTGCCATCATCTGGCCCCTGCTGATACATCCATCCCACTGCAGAGTGCCTGTGTGTGGAGATGCAGTAGCAGATCAGTGTAGGAATTTAAATGTATATGGGGATACGATAATGTATGTCTGGTCCAGTGCAACATTGTTGGCAATATCTTAGACATACAGACCGCTCTTAAAGGAACACGCTGTACCTTTAAGTACAAGTACTCGGAAGGCACATGCATAATGGATGTGTACAGAACCGTACGAGAAAGAACAATTTCACTGTCGTCGAAGTGTTCGCTTTTTCCTGCGAGGCCCATTCTAGGGAGCCTGTATAATAGCACGATTATCAGTGCCGACAGAGTGTGGAATTTGTGTGATCAGGAGAAAAAGGCGCACTAGCCTGTCAGCATCTTCAGGAGGAACTAACAGCTTTTACTAGAGACAGACAACAATCACGCATCAACCGCTCCATTTTCGCAAATAATAGAGCAGCGCCTCCTGCAATCATTATATGGGCCTGCGAGAGGGAGAGTGTGTGTGCCTTGTATAATTGTAGGGTTACAGACATATGTTTGTGTTCATTCTGCTCATACTAAAAAGGTTGTGAGGTGTTGATTTACCTTTTAGCGTGTAATTGAAAAAGTAAATCGCTCTTGCGGTCTAGAAGAAAAACTGCTTTTAGGGAATGAAATGAACCGACTTGCATTAGTGCTCGACTCAGCTTTCTCAGGATTTTGTGCTGGCAGTCAACAAATATATATATATATATATATATATAAACGTACAGCTCACGGATTCAAACTAACAGTTTTATGAAATGTAAAAGGATTTCAGCCCTCTCTTTTTAAACATACTTGCATTCTTTTTCTTTGTCTCACAGGCACACTTTAAGAACGTAAGCAAAGCACAGAATGTTCAAAGCAGAGAACGCTTCATAAAAACGGTAATCACATCCTTGGGCTTCATGAAATCTCTGCTACACCTGATTGTCCTGCGAACAGCCAGCATAAAACAAACAGGTGGAATTATCTGTGACACATCGCAGGCAGCAAAAACACACGGCAGCATCTCAGTCAATCAGCAATCACGCCGGTCCAGAGCATAAACACACCTATTACACACGCCAAGAGGTGTCAGTGTAAACAATGCAGAACAACACACTCTGCATTTCTAGCTGCAGTGGCTCCTCTGATTGGCTGGATCGATCGTCGGAGGCATTTGATGTTATAGGAGGAGAGGCGAGGCATATTGATTGAAGGATAATCAGAGTCAAGCCGACTTGGTCCTCTTCAATAATTCAAAGGAAGGATTTGGGGTGAGATTCCCTTAGATCGGAAGTGTGATGTACATTTCATAGCCTGAGAGTTTTGGGTAGCTGCACAGGAGCGGGGAGGGTGTGTGTGTCTGTGTGTGAGAGTGGAATGGGGGAGTGAGGGGTGGGGGATGGAGGTCACATGGGCTCAAACATGAGACATCTTTTGAACCAATCGCACCAACGGTGAACTAATTCTGTTCTCCACCTTCTATGAAAACTACTTGTGAAAAAAACACTATTAATAATATGTATGCATGTGCTTGCATTTGTGCATTTGTGTCACGCACAAATGTTCATGCACATATTTCCCACTTTGGAGAGAGGCTTTTTGCAACATTCCTGAGGCAGAATTTACAGCAAACTGTGTTTACATCACCCAGAGGACCTTGCATTGCAATCCAAGCATTGATTTTCCTCTAACACCTTCAGCTCCGTATGTGTGACTAAACCAGTTTTACCGGCCGTGACATTGCTGTGAAGAACAGAAACACGCATAAACGTTATACCTCCTTTCTTTCTATCTTCACTGAATGCATTCAATTCAGATCTTTTGAAGCCAAATTAGATTGCATCGGATCAGAGGGCAGTCAAATTAACTTTGATTACGTGGAAACAGATTTTGCTGGTTTTGTTGTAATGCAGTTATTATCATGTAACTGTTGTTGTTTTTTTGTTGATCTGTTGGAACATCTTTCTTGCTCTAAACAATGTGTTTCCAAGTCCAGTTTCTAACCAACTGCAAATGTCACTAAATATCTTCTTATGTGTATTAAAATGTCATCAGTATTTGTGCCCCAGACTATATCTTACAAGACCCCACACAAGGAGTTTCAAAATAAAGAAAATGTATTTAGATATCTCAAATTTGTCAAATTTATCTAAAAAAAAAATCCTTCACAAAACTAGTACTGTATATTTGATAATGGAAATTCATATTAGTAAAATAGTCCATCTTGCATTCTTTTCCAGCTTTTTGAGACAACGTTAGCAATCTTAAATATATAAGAATTGAAAATCCATAACAGTTTTGCATTATTGTTAAAGAGTTGACTCTAATTATTGGATGAAAGCTCAGTTTGTTCAGGTTGATAGCTGCCTTAATGTCCTCTGTGGTAAATATTTCATTATATTTAGTACTGGATGGCTCAAAACTAAGTAGCACACCTAGCAGCAACTTAAAAAGGGTTTAGCCATGCTGTACATACTGCATATACTGCAACACACTAATGTAGGATAATGATACAACATTGAAAACGAGACATGTATTTCCCCAGCAGATGTTGTGTGAATACATTTGTATAGAAGGAGAGTATTGTGGGAGTTGTGTGAAAATCACCAGCCAAGACTCTCTAAAAGAACAGACATGATTTATGGAAAATGATTTTCGGGGAGGTTGATAGCACCTATGAATAAAGTTGTGAACCACCCTCTACTGAGACTCTTGAAAAAAATTGGCCTGTGACCACTATTATGGTGAAAATATTCCAGTTTCAGGATGGTACTTGGACATATCTTTAAAGCCGAGCTCAAGGTGCTCTCTGTGGTGAGGACCTGCAGTGGCTTCAGCGTCTTCATATTTTATACCACCATGACCTGTGCTGTGGATCTATGTGGTGCTAGTCATACGTGCCTGGAATCCGACTGCAGCGCTGCTTCTGCAGCCTGGCGAAAGGTCACACAGAGGGCTTCCTACACAACGCCTTGTTTTCTCCCAGCGCTTATCTCCTAATCACTGCAATTACTATGGCAACACTTGTTTGTTTGTTTGCTGGAATGGTGCATTAGTGCGTTGGTATCCCGCTGACCGGTGCGGACGTCTGGGGAGGGACACTGCGGTTAGAAGCTATGCTGACTGCAGATGTGGTATTTGGATAGAGGAGCCGCCATCATCATCATCATCATCATCATCATCATCATCACCATCACCTTAAACATCATCATCTTGATCATGTCTGTCTGTCTGTGTGTCTGTCTGTCTGTGTGTGTGTGTGTGTGTGTGTGTGTGTGTGTGTGTGTGTGTGTGTGTGTGTGTGTGTGTGTGTGTGTCTTTCTTCCTCTGCCTGTCTCTTTCAAAGTAAAGCACATACCACTGGGGAATTACTGCATCAGGTCATCTGTCAGTCTCCATACTGCGCCACATCCTATACACCAAAGATGCTCCCTTAAGTGTATTGAGCTGCAGAGGTTATGCCTTTATATGTTTACATCCAGCTCTTACTGTGCAGCCCGCTGTTACTGTTGCTTTTAAATATGTCTTTACTCCAATTTTTTGGTTCTCCTCTTGTCTATTTTGTGATCTACACCAAAGTCTTGTAATATCTTGTTCTTCTGCTGCCGCCCTTGTCTGGCTCAGCCTCCAACAGCAACCCCAGTCCATTTACTATCTGAGAAAAGGAGGTGAGCGTGTAGACAAACGTCCTCGCCCGTGCTCTTTGTCACCTCTTACCTGGAATCACATCTCCATACACGCTCTAATTATCCCATTTGATGAGAAACGTGGCTCCTGCGCTGCTGCTCTGGCTCCAGAGCCCAGCGTTTCCAGCCCTTAGCAGGTAGATGCAAGGCTCGTCTCCCACTCGTCATTACTGCAGGAGATACCTGTCTAATTATAGAGCTGTGCTGCTGTAATGGAGACAGACCTGGAAACCAGGGTGACTGGGAGGAGCAGACATTGGTGGAAAAGAGGGCGATGGAAGAGAGAGGATTAACAAAGGCTGCTTATCAGATTGTGGAAAACCGCAGTTATATACAAACTGGTGAAGACATTTTATTGTTATTACCATTTTTATTGTAGACATACCTCATTTGTTTTGGGGGGTTTATTTTCAATTCCTGATTTTCTTTTTTTTTTAAACCATTTTTAATTTATATTTCCAGTTAATAAAATAATATGCTCAGTCCCTGAATTCTCATAACACAATGTGAGATACAATGTGTGAAGTGAAACATCTAAAACGGCATGCAGAGCTCATTTTTTTTGGGATAGAAGAGGTGGCGGCAACGTTAGCTGAAGCTTTTCTTTATTCCAACCTACACAGTGCAACGCTTCTCTATTTAATGCCGCTTGACCTTGATCGGAAAACTGTAGGTGAGCTGCGTGTGTGTGTGTGTGTGTGTGTGTGTGTGTGTGTGTGTGTGTGTGTGTGTGTGTGTGTGTGTGTGTGTGTGTGTGTGTGTGTGTGTGTGTGTGTGTATACATCCTCTCTGACCCAGCATGTCCTCTTTCCATCATCTCCAGTTTTTCCCCTCCCGTCATTGTAATGGTTCTCTGCGCTGCCTCTCTGGGTTTATGCAGCATCATTCACAAACATCACCCAGTCCTCCTCCTTGTCCTTCCCCTCACTCACTCCCTTGTCCTCTCATTCTTTTGAAGTCCTTGATTCACGTATATTCTCCTGAAGAGCTCCTATATGTCAGCCGACCAGCCAGAGAGACAAAGGCAGGCCTGAGTTAATTACCTATCATTTAGAGCAGATGGCTGCAGATGATATGTAAATGCTTGTGTGCTCAAATGCATGTGTGTGTGTATCTGTGTGTATGTTTGTGTATGTGATTGTGAATATGGCTGCATATGGATGTATGCATATTTACATCTCATTATCTTTTCTTATATACGTGTATTCAAATAATTACATCCATGCACACACACATGCATAAAGATGCCTTTTATTTCTGCAAAGGGATTTCAAATTTAAATTATGATATGGATTGTTTTATTCCACCCAGATAAAGTGTTAATGACTGAGACCATAATTACGGGTTGCAATTCTTCTGCAATTACTCGCAGCCTCCTTTAGGCTGCTTGCATATTCATTCAAATGATGTTTCCCAATCTGTTTCTTCTTCATCTTAAAATTAAAATACTGTGTTTACATTTGATTTTAATTATTTGAGCCCCATATTTTGTGCCCTGGTTGTTTTACATATAAGGGATAAAAGATAATACACAAGTATTTTTTGAAAGAAGTATCCGCTCTAAATTCTTACGCTCTGAGGCTGCAGAGCACTAAAATGTATCTAGGCCATAGTAAGTCAATTGAGACATTTCTTTTTTAGTCTGTTTTTGTTCGTCGGCTTCTCAAGAGTATATTCTCAGAGACAAAAGAGATTATTTTTTTGAGAAGCAAGCTCACCTGACGCCAAATATGAGCTGTTGTGTTCTGTTTCTTAGCATGAACCACGACGCACGGTAAATCAATGACGAATGTGCAATGAAGCAGAGATATATGTTACAGTGCACTCCATGACACAGGAAGAAATGTTACCACAAAGGGAGGGCCGGACGGCGGGGGAGATGAGGGTGGGGGCCGGGGAGTGGGGGTTAGCAGTCAGATCAATAGTACTGCTAGAGAGAACGGTCCGCTTTTGACTTCACACTGTAAATTCTCCGTGCCAACGTTTTCTCAGCCGTAAATGTGTGAATTACAGTGTATATTCAAGCTATAATGCACCCTTTTGTGCATTGTGCTGTAGCTGCTGCAACCTGTGTGAAATAATCTCTGTATGTTTATTCTCCACCAACACACCCAGCAGGCGTCTGTGAATATAGTCAGCATGTGTGACTGTAAGTTTGCAATGCCACAGATGGAGACCCACTAATTTACTCATTATGGGGATTTAATATGAGAGAAGATGTAACTAATACACAGCATCGTCATTCAGTTTGCCATTCAATCTGAGCTTGATTCACATTCAGATCCAGCCGCCCTCTGCTACATTTCACTTATTTTATCCAGTCATAAATGCCCCCAAAATTAAATATATTTCTTTCTATTTGCACTGATTTGTTTTTTATGCTCAGACATGACACGATCAGTGTAGCAGCAGCAAATGAAGCCAATTCATGTAATGGTTAGTCCCCTATTGACTTCCTGGTGAGCAAAGCTCTTTCACAGCTCTGAGAAGTTAATGCTGCTTCAGGCCTTTTGTGGCATGATGGCAGATATAGCAATTTGGCTTCATACATGTTCAGAAGAATTTGTTAATTCAGCTAGTCTTCAGATATTGCACTGTACTGTTCCATCTTGTCAAATCAGGTTGTATTTTTAAAGTAGACTTAGATAAAAAATAAATAACATATTGAATTGTGCTAATCTGTTTAATTCAGATTAAAATGAATTGTTTGTTGTTACTGTAAGAATGATCTAGTCATATTTATATATATATATATATATTATATGTTGAAATTAGACAATGAACATCTAATGTAATTAAAGTAATAAATGTAAAATGTGAATATTCTGTATGACGTTTATTTCAATGGATTTAGAGGCATTGAATCAACATTGTCTCTGCTCAGGAATCGAATCAGTGTGTGGGTGCTAGAAAATGGAACCGACCATCGCTGAGCTTTATATTATAACAACGAGGCCCTCTCCTGGCATCAAGAGTCTCTACACCAGCACCATGAGCACCATGTTACAATGTGACATACAACCAGGATCTCTATTGTAATGCTTTCCAGAGCTAGTCCTTAGGGATATTTTAGTTGGGGTTGTTATTTATCCCTGTTTTAGTCTCAGTGGTGGTAACAGTGCAGACTGCAGGGTGAAGAAAACATTGGTGTTGTCTCAATTTGACATTCTGGAGACATTCTCACTGAACGAATGCAGAGGAAACACTGGGATACACCCAGGCACTCCTGCAGTTAGCAACATCATGTGCCTTTCAGTCTAAATATGTCTGCTCCAAAATAAATGTCCCATTGTGTTCTAATTATAGTGACCTCAAGTACAATAATAGCATTACAAAATGAGACAAAAGAGGACTCTGATGAACCTTTGGCTTTTCTTTTTGTGTTAACCACCGGGCTTTTTTGTTACGTGGTTCTAATCTATATGATAGTCTGATACATTTGAGACGGGCTGAAAACGCATGCTAACTCATTTTCACACACGTTTTCTTGAGCACAAGCACACGGTATCCCTCTCATCCCTGCAGAGAAAAGTGTGCACCTTTGATCTGGTCTTGCTCATGGTCTATATCTCTCCTGGTGCAGAAAACTATTACATACTCTCTGTGTCCAGATACACTTGTCATGCATTGGCGAGCTCAGATCCCAGAGAATCAAAGGTGTGGGTGATGCCTCCAGAACCTGCATTAATATGCATGAGAGCGGGAGCTGCCCTGTGATGTAATTGCAGTAGCGGCGAAGGTCAGTGCCTATGCCCATCCTGTGCACAATATCAAAGTGCAGATGTACACACACCACTTAGGTTTATTTATGGTATTCTCCATGCATTTTGAAGCTGGAGGATGAGTTTGTTGATAGGGGTGTGTAAATAGATGAAAATCTGCTTTTAATTGTGTTATTGCCAAACTCTCTATGCTCTAAGGGGTCTGACTCTCACATTATAATGTTGGGCTCTCATGTTCTCTCCTTGGACACACATCACAGTGAGCCTTTCATCCAGGGAATAAATCTGTTTACAAGCCTCCCACCCACCCATGTGGTCCTATTCTCAAAGCCCTGTTGGTTGCGAGTATAATGGACCTTCCTTTTTATTCATGTTCCAGCTCTGGCCCTGATCTGGCCCCAAGGATTCTACTGTATATCAAAGCAAAGCATCCACATGTTTAATGAGAATCACTGAAAAAATTGTTTGTTGAATATAGATCCCTTGCTACATTATTAAATGTGTAATATGCCTTATAAGAGAAATCCAACATGTTTGCCTTTGAAGTGAGTGATTCATCCTGTGGTGGTGAATTGATGTAGTTTCAGTTATTCTCTCTGTATTGTTTCCTGCTTGTTTTGGGTCCCGGGAATCCCTGACTGGTGCAGCTGATTGATAGAACCAGGACAGATAACAACTTATATCACTCTGCTATGACTGCCATCAGACCCAATTCTGTCACCACTTTTTACTTTACTTTAAAACATATATATGTTAAGTATTTAGTAGGGAATCAAACTTGTCCTTGAGGTATTTAGAGAGTTTCCAGTCAAGTCAAAAAGAACATGTCAGTCAAATAATCTCAACAGGCCATATCCTAACTTGATGGCCATCATGTATAACAATTCAAAACAATCACACTGCTGCAGCTCTGGACTGAAAGTATGTTTGATGTAAAACTTTTCCTGAAACTCAATCTGTATGCATATCTGTAAAACTAACATGCTGCTGTTTATCATGTCTAGTTTACCAGGCTCGCCATTTTAGTTTAGTCTGATAGCGTGCTCACACTAAATGTATTTGAGGCTGATTGGAATATCATTGGTTTTGCAGGTATTTGGTTATAAACGTATGTATTGGGCACATTGGAATGTTTTACCTAATGATGGCACTGGATGGAAAGTTAGTGGACCATCAAAATTATTTAAATTCATCTCTCGGGGAATGTGATTATACCAAATTTGATAGCAATTTATCCAGAAGTTCCAAAACTGTCAACCTGCTTGTGGCACTGGAATATAAATCAGGGGATCACCAACATCTTTATACATTGTCTGGAAATCATGAATGTTGACCAAAAGGCATTGCAATCCAGATACTTTACTCAAAACCAAAACTGCCAACCTCATAATAGCACTAAAGGAAAAGTCAGGGCTTCATCAAAGTCAGTAGCAGTCATCCTCTGAGGACAATACATGTCTGGAAACAATTTCATGGCAATCCATCCAATAGTTGCTTCGGAAAAAAATAAGTGGCACGACAGACAGGCGGAAATCGCCATCTCGGGTGTGGTAAAACGAACCAGAATCTGACCAGACGACTTTAAGATGAGGAATTTCTTAAAGGGAATAGGTTGCCAGTTCTGCGGGATTCTCCCTGAATTAGCAGCAGAGAGGGACACTTCCTGTACAATAGCAACTAAGAAGATTTCCGTGAGCCTCTGTCAATGCTAAATAACCACAGTGGTCTCACAGAAAGCTCCCTCAGGGCTGTTTTGACCGTGCAGGCAATGGGAGGGGATGATGTTAGGAGAGGTGGGGGTTGGTGGGTTTGAGCTGATGCCGCTCAGACTGTCTTAACTCATTTAGCTCTTCGAGGCACAGCCAATCCATCTCTGTCGTGTAGAAATAAAGTTCATCATAACCCTGCTGTGTTCGGAGATGACTTGAGATGGTGAGAGCACAGAAGCGAGGAATGGGTAAGATGCGTGAGTGGACAGCGAGGCCAAAAATACAGACAGACACGCAAGCAGATATTCAGAGGCTTGCCTTGGGGGTCTCGGGGCCTTCTGGGTGTGCCCCAGTGCTGACATCAGCAGAGCCAAAGCAACCTCCACAGAGCGCCGTGAACCACAAAGGGTGGGCGATAGGAAGAACAGAAGGGAGGGGCAAGGAGGAGAGAAGACGGAGGGGGAGGGGATAAGGATGGGGGGTACAACACTTGTAATCGGATCATTGGCTACAGTCGGTTGAGTCGATGTGATCAATAGAAACTGCACATGCAGCAGAGAGCCTTTAATGGCCCTTAATCTCCATCAGGCCTGAACAGACGGGTGGAAGAGGAAGTCACAGGAGCAAAGGCAGCCTGCATCACATTACACACTCAACCTGTACTCGCACAAAGTCATGCACTTAGATTCTCTCTCACACACTCACAATATACACACACATTCATATGCAGCTGAGCGGTGACTCCCAGGACTCCCGGCCCTCAGCAGCAAGCATGTCATATTTCTTCCCTCTGCACTTTTTCATTTCATTTCAAATGCATTACATTTCAGAGCTTTCCATTCGGTGCTACCCCCTGCAATGCAAAACCTTGACTTGAACACACCTTCCCAGCACAGGACATATTCCAACCTTTGAATTTAATAAGCAGCCTGACCACAGCTAGTGTGTCTCCACTCATCATCTCTGCAGCACAGGAGAGGGTGCAGTCCAGTTAGGAAGTATGCATGTGTTGCCAAAGCTCTGAATGCAGCGCTTTCTCTTATTCCTTTAGTTCATTTTACTCGTCTGATCCAAAGATTAAAGATTCATATTCATGAGGCCCTGCGCCGGGTGTAGCCAAGTCTCCTAAAGGGTCCGTGCAACATAATACACATACAGATAGAAATTTGTGAATAAAAAACACAGCGGTAGTCCTCTCAATCTCTTCTTTCTTTTATTCATCATTTCTTTTCACTTTTCACTTTTCCAATCCATACAATGGCCTGAAACCTGAGGGCAGAGCTGTAAAATGAATAAGGATGGCCCAGATATGCTCAGATGATCTTAGATAAGAGACCTTTGGAATGAATATGCACCAAGTACGGTTCCTTTTGTTTGGGCCTTTTCTCTTTTTTTATGTTTTCCCCATTTGCCATATGCACTCATTCTCCAGTAGATTTTAAAGCATCATAAAACAGGATTGATGACGCTGTCTATTCTCATGTCTCTTGTGTGTACATTTTAGATGAAGAACAGCAGGAAATGCAAGTATCTTAACAGCAGCCGGATACACAAGCACTCCCCTTTACACTGAGGCCTATCCACTTACATTAGTGATACGAGGGGAAAGGTTTTTCATACCCAAGGAGTTGCATCAACATTGTGGCGTTGATTAGATAGGTGCTTCGTGTTGCCAGGAAACATTTGAACAGATTAATGACCCCGTAGGCCTTGAATTATTCCCTGTTGCCTTGAACACTGCCTATATGCATTACATAAACATTTAATTTGTCCAACAAACACAGAGTTGTGAAGAATGCTCTTACAGCTTGCTGACGAACACACTGCATTAGTTATTCCTACTGTTGAAATAGCTTCATAAATCAATTGCATAAAAATTACTTATGAAGTGAGTTGCCTTGTACTTACAGTATTGGTTAAAATTGTAATTGTAATCAGTTTCATCCATGCTTCCAGTTGAGTAAGTCAAATAATAGTCACCCATGTATATTTTTTGCTGTACATTTTAAGTATCTCCATAATCCGCAATTTGTCCCACAGGTATATACATTATGTTGCAGGCAGCGCTTTAGTGCACAGACATTCACAGCCCCAAACTTGCATTGAAAAAGAAAATGTATTTAAATTTTGATACATGAGCTCAGTCTGTACTTTTCTTAAAGGGGCACTCCACTGATTTGACACATGATGTCATCGGGGTTTCCTTGGCACAGGCTTGAGACTTAAAGGTTCTCTATATACGACATTCAGAGAATGAATATAGCATCAAGCAACTATTTCCGATGCAACGATTAAGTGGAGTAGTGTCTGACCCGAGAATGTTGTAGCATGCTTTGTTGACATATCCGGGGGGCAACATGCCTTTTAGTGCATGTTTGTGAATATGAGAGTGCCCCACTGGCTAGCTCATAAAGCGATTACAGCCGATAACGCCGTCCCGGAAACGAAGCACCCTCCCTCCGGTTCCTGCTCAGGTAAACATTGTTAGCTCTGTCAGCACTGTTGCCGTTGTTTGCACCGTTAGCACCGTTAGCCTTCAAAATTGTTGAAATAAAAACTGTGTTAAAAAGTAGGTGTGGGGTTTGAAAGAAGTAGAAAGCAGTGGGGTTATATTTTGCATCATGGGAAATGTAGGATTTCACAAATTTGTAGCTTGATCCATTCTAGTACCGTTTTAATTATCTTTTTCCTTGTGGTTACTTTCCAACTTGGTTACTGTTTCAAAAGGATGTTTAATGTGCAGAAGTTTGAGATAAATGTGATGGTGAGTTCAACCTCACTTTTCATCATTACTAACTCCCATAGCTGAGTTCTAGTGAAGAGAAAACTAAAAGCCCAAGTTCTCTCATATAGAAAATAAGTAGCAAGCAATTATTTTGACAATGGTGGGAGACATGTATATGTACATGTATGTATGTTTAAGTCTATTTTCTTCTATACATGGCACCTCCCTGTGGTCATCAAAGACAATACAACTCTAACGCTAAGATATGCAGCATAACTGCTCTTTGAACTTTTAGTCTAGCCAAGACTAAACACAAGACACAATTATAACATACGAAACCTGGTGTTCAATAAAACCATGCCCATCTATGCAAATCTGAATGTAATGTAAGTGATAATGATTTGCCCTATTCAACACTGGCATTAACAGAATTACAAAAGAAATATATGAGACTGCAAATCTGTCATTTTGCTTTCATTGTATGTAGAACCAAGTCTTTCCAGCTTGGATCTACATCATATCATTGTGTTCGGCCAAATGCTCAGCCTCTACTCTCAGTTAGCAGATAATGATATAACCATGGCAACAGAGACACATTGGAAAAGGGCAGGAAGAAAACGTAGACATTACTGACACTCAAAACACCTTTTGTTCATATAGAAAATAAAACCCTGCTGATTATTTCACCTGTCTTGTTGAGTAACACATTGAAACTTCAATGTAGCTTTGAATATAGAACTGTAAGTCCTATTACATTAATCATTGACGGTGCTATTTATTTTTTTTGCTATTTTTTTCACTGACACCACCTTACATTAAGCTACACATGGAGACACTTTCCTATACAAACAATGCTTAGCCGCAAGGCAGACACACATATTCAAAATAATTTCAGGTCCTTCTGATCAACCACATGTCAGTTAAATAGTCATCAATAGGATTAATGTTCTACGAGGACTTATTGAGTGGTGTGCCATGGCCCAGAGTGCGAAAACCTTCAAAACATCGAAGAAGTGCCAACCCTGAGACTTGCCCTAACCTTGCCTTGAGCCATGTGTTGATGAGTCTTCAGTGTGACTGAAACTTCAAAGGCATTTCAGCTCACTAAGCAGAGGATGCTCCTTCTCTCTCATCTTCCCTCAACTGAACCCCTCTGCAGAAGGACATTTTGATGATTTGGGGGGGAAAAAGAAAAGTTTGCTTGGCACTTTCTTGGAACAGCTTTGGCCACTGTGGATGGGGGCAAATTAAGTCCTGCTAACATTAAAGTCATTAACCAGTTAGTTTGATCACAAAATAGTAAAACAACAACAACATGACAAGCTGAATGAAAGAAGCTTGCAGTGCATATATATGTTCCTGTTTCATTCTGATGATTAAAAAAACCACAGTATTCCCTATTCATGAAACAGCAAAAAGACCTGAGAATAAATCCTACCATACTGCATATTTCATCAATTCCGTGAACAACTTAAAATCATCATTATATTAGCGCTACATCTCTGCACCATCACACGCTAGTAATAGTGAGGGCGTTGTGAGGTGAATAAATAGCTTGTCCCCTGCTTAGTTTTGTGTTCAGAGACAAATGGAGGCAGGAAAAGTGTGGTCTATTCAAAGGCTGCCTGCAAAAACCTGATGGATGCACGAATTAACAGAGAGAGCGGAGAGAGGTTGCAATCCAAAGCCTCCAATGTTATAATTACAGCTCTTTCTTCCCCCTTGACAAACACAAAGAGAGATTCTTCTCACTCCCTGCTCACGTCCTTTCTCCCTTTTTTCTCCACCTCTCGCTGCACAGCTTGGCGAGCTGGCATTAATTGCTCCAAAAAGATGTGGAAGCACAACAAGTACTTCTCATCCTGGTATAATTGTGTCTGTAGGAGTTGGAGGGCTTGAGAAGAAAGAGGGCTTTGCTGCTTACAGGAAAGGCTTTGTAGTACGTCTTGAGAGCTGAGGACGTTTGAAAGCACCGTGATATGATGGCGCACTCTGGTGGCCAAACAGTGAAAGGAAAGTTATTCATTTCAGGGCGAAATAAATATGTAAAGAGAATATGAAAAGCACTTGAACAAATGTCCCTCATGTTTGATATGATAAAATCACTCATTGTAATTTTTCTGTTAATTACGAAAAACACAATACAACACAAAACATGCACAATAGACATGTTATACATTATGTCTGCAATCTCAATGTAGATATATATATATATATATATATATATATATATATATATATATATATATATGGCATGTTGATTGTGTGAACAGTTGTAAAACCCACAATGAAAATTAATTTCAATAACAATTTTATTCATATCATTTTGCAATTAAGTATTTTATAACTATGTCTTCTTGTATAGGTCTAACATATCTCAAAGTCTGTCTATGATTACTGTACTGCCTTTACCTGCTTGGTAACTAAATAACGTCATACGTACATGTTTTAAAACAGCAAACAGGAAATTACACATAATCTATCATCACATTGTATTTCAAGATAATAATACAAAGTTTCTGACAGTTTAAAATAAATCATGCAGTCAAGAAACTTTACAGGTGTGTAGTTGAGATCAAAAGGAACGCAAGATGGGAACGAAGAGGTTTGATCAGAGTAAAGGAACCAGAGGGGGGTAAATGATGTGACCCCAACGCAAGATGGTCTCTAGATAGACTTCTTTATCATCTTTGTGTTGTGTAAAATATTGGATAATTTGAAGTTATTTATAGGAAACCATCTGATACATTTTAAGGGGAAATGTCATCTGCCAAAAAGGCTGGAACAACTGGTTTAATCTGTAACAAATGTTTGTTTTATACGGTTATTGTATGTTGTTTTATTAATGTAAAATGCTAACCTAGAAAGTAACTATTAAATAAATGTGGTGGAGTAAAAAGTACAACATTTGCCTCTGAAATGTGGACTAGAAATAAAAAGTGTTGTAAAAAAAATTAAATACTCAAGTAAAGTGCACGTACCTAAAAATTGTGCTTTAGTACAGTAAATGTACTTAGTTACATTCCACCACCGCCTGTACCATCCATGCACATACATGCATTGTTATACATTCCAGTATTGGTTGTAATCGCCAGAGTTGTACTGTTTTATCAACTAGCCCACTTTAGGCTGGCAGGTCTGCCTCCCAAGCGTCATCTTCAAATCAATGTATTGTACACCTATGGCATTTTTACTACATGGTCAAACCAACCCCCCTGGCACCAACACATTTTACACTTATTGTCAGTAATAGGCTGCAATGCAAAGCAGATGTGGACATGGAGCTGCTGCTACTGTGAATACACTTGTTTACTTAGAGGCACATATGCAAATATGAGGGGGACGATCTACTTGGGCTGCAGGAGAGGAGTGTATATGTGAGGGTGTGATACTGTGTGAAGCATATAAGTAATGCACACATTTCTGAGGCAAATGAGTACACAAAAACACAAAAGCATGGTTTGCGCTAAACATGGATCATTTTTATTTAGCTAGTGAGTTACCTAGAGGAGAAAACTGTCACATCCTTGCAGCTGATGTCTTGCCGTTTTGGGGGAATCCCAGTCAAGCCAAGCAGGAGGGTTGATGTGAGGATTCTCCCAAAAGTGCGTAAGAGTTGTTAAGGACAGACAGTCTGATTAAGCCTGAGGTACGATACAGTACATCAACATCAGAGCAAAGACAGTCACTCACAGGACCCAAGGAGGCCAGCGCTAGTTCTACCAGAGCAGCAGGTTTCTCCTCAGACAAATGCACTTCAGAATGACAGAATCACAAGAGAGAAAAAAAGATGTGCATTGGCCGGTGTTGCACAGCCTGCTGCATAATTGTAATCTTTTGGTACACAGAAACAGAAACAGAAAGGAAGGAAACAGGTAGAGAGGGAGGATACATCCTATGATTGGCATGATTGTGGCTTTTTTACCAATTAATTCATCCCACCTGTCAATCATCCAAACCTCTGTCTGGGGACTGGGATCAGTTGAATACCGATTCAAGTAAAAGATTAAATCATACATAACTGCAATTCTCTTCAGGAGCTAATGAATGATTCTCACCAATATCCCATTTTGAGGCATACAAAAAAAGAAAAGAAATAACTACAAATAAGCCTGGTGAAATCGTCTGACTACTTTGGTTAGTCAGTTAGTTGCTCTCAAACAAAATCAAAGAAGAAAAACACAGAATTAGAGAGTTAAGGGTACTGGTAGAGGCTGTTTAGGAGGACTGAAAGTGCTTTAAAAGACAGATTTTTCAAAGTGGGTTACGTTTTTCTCGTGAGACAGGAACACGGGGTTTGATGCACCAGTCAACGGATACTGATGAGTCCATCTATTGTCATGTTCAAGTGTTCAGATACATTGTCGTCTTCAGCGGAAAGATTTGTGAGAGCCTTTCCTCCTTGTGGTTAGGCAAATTTGTATTTAAGGTCCTACATCATTAGTGTTGCAGTTCTAGTAGAGAGCTTGCTTGAAGGTTACTGTTTATTTCTATTGCGCTCCTGCCGAGAGAAAAAACAAAACAGAGAGAGGTAATCAGTGGATGGTGTCAGAACATGAGCGAACAAGGGACACAAGCAAACATAAGAAACGGCTAAGAGAGCAACATCGCAGCCGCTCCCTTAGTCTTTCATTCACCGGATGAATGTAAAATGCTGAAGAAATATCCAAGTTGAAGACACTTCTGAGACCTTTGTTAATAGTTGCTTCTATGCGGTCATATACATGTGAAATATAACTAATTTAAAAAGGAGCACAGACAGGAAGTCTGGGGCCGCTGACAGAATGGGACATCCTCATAGATGGGACACTTGATTTTTGAGGTCCTGACGGTATTATCTAGCAAGAGATCCTGATCATCCTACTGGGTCAGACAAGAATGACTGAAGCCATTCATGAGAGTGGTCAATATTGATTTTACTTCTTAGAAGAGATGTATTGAATTAATTATGTTATTGTCTGCACTCGTACCACTCGGCAAATGCCAATAAGGATTTATTGAATGTTTATATTTGGAATACATTCAAACTGGATGTCTTTAAAAATCATATGAACAATATTTTGTTCTCTATGAAAAGTACTGAAAAGTGTCCCAACATTATATTCCAATATAAGCACAATTTAACTGAACTAAATTAATAAAGACAGTCATGCAAGTATAAAAATCCTGATTATTATTTACAACAAAAAAAAGAAGGAAAAAAGGTGTTTACAGTTACTGAGATGAAAATCCTATTTTTAGATAAGTCTATCATTCCCACTGTTGATATATTGAGTTGCTCTCCTGGCAGGCAAACTAATCCCTAAAGTACTTTCTCTGTTTAGTCTTGCGATAGGTGAGACAAGAGCAAGAGAGTATCCGACATAAGAGGAAAAGACTTTAGTAGGCATCAGATATATACACTGCACAAAATGTTTGGACATGTTTTGGTTTCCACTGGAACGCGTAGTAATGCCAGTCTAAACACAACGTGCTTAGTCAACAAGACACAAGTAATCACAACACACCTCAAATATCAAATATTCAATGGTGTGTCGTGGATTACAATAAAAGAGGAATGCTGTGTTGTCTTTGAGCAGTGAGTGTCCATGTCAGTGGTCTGAGAAAAGCCCCGTAAGGCCAGTGTAACTCTACCCCCACTAAAGGATGCTCAGATTGGGCTATGGCTCCAGGGATGCAAGACTGGTTTCCCCCCCTAACACAGCATGATCTTCTTTATTACTATATCCAGAGGAAGGAAGCCGCTAACCTCTAAGTATTAATTGCCAAATTAGTTATGCTAATAAAATCCTGCAACATTTAGATCCAAAGTTATCTTTAGAAAAAAAGAAAAAGTGCAGGTAGCTGTGCTGGTTTGACACCCCTCAAAGTTCGGGAAGGACAGGCCAGACAATAGCGAACAATTAACCTTGTCAGGCGAAGGAGGGCGAGGCCTCAGCTGGGCCGATGCTGTCATGTAGGAGGTCAGGGCTACAAAAGCAGCACAGCACAACGCAGGATGAAACAGCCTTTCTACTGACAGGTTGTTTTCAGAAGCCTGAAAACATTGACTTGAAATATTTATGAGAAAGTAACCCAGCGCATATTAACAAGGTCAGCAGAGAGGAGTCAATACAGCATCAATGAGCACCAGCAGCGGGGGAATGGGAGAAAAGGAGGGGGGGTCGGCCATGCGGAGGGGGAGGGGGGTTTCTAAACGCAATTAGATTAGCATACTGGTGGATCTAAGAATGGGCGCTGCAGAATGCCAGCAGTGATAGCATGTCATTCTCCCCTTGGCTGCTGTTTTTCCACAGCAGTAGCATCCCAGAGTGTTTACCACTTGGACTAACATTTGTGGTACACCACTGTTATTACCTCTGCAACATATTTTAGCTTCCCCTCGGAAGGCGCAGGCTTTCACTGTGCGAGCTTTTCAGAACTATGTGCACAGACAATTGCAATAATGCATTTTTATCATGTATTTTGGTGGGAAACATTTCTTTTTAACGTCAGCCATTTAGAACATCTGAGGAAAACTGTACCAACTCTCAGGGAAGGTGCAGCCAGTTTGCAGGCCGAGGGCTTATGTTGTTAAAGACTAGTAAAGCATGAGGAGCCTGTGGAGAGCAGAGAGGCTCGTTGTTCAAAGGGAGATCAGAGCCTACATCTGCCTTTGTCTGAAAGAAGGAATGCCAGGAATGCGGGCTATTTCAGGAAATCTCTATGCTAACTCCACTTGGGCAAATCATCGCAGTCTCAACTGCACAAGATGGCTGATGAGGAGCTGGGCTTTCCTGAACCTGCCTATGCGTAATGGTGGCATGTCAATCTGCTGACAGCCCTCTGGGAACTTCCATTTACACCAGACTGTTCATTCAGCCACAGGATGTCGGAACCTCTGTCTAAGAGCAGGTGGAACAAGATCAGCTGATTACAGTCATGCTCCAGCCCGTAACAGTGATTCAGGGAAAGTTACCCCCCTTTAAAATATAGGGTAGTTGCCCTATATTTTTAAAAAGGGGGCTGAACTGTCTGATGCATACAAACAAGCTATTTAAAAAATGGACAGGGCTATTTATATAAGTTTATCTCACCTTCCTCAGAGCCTCCTCCTCTTCCTGACGTTTCTCATAATGTGCAAAGTCATCAAAGATTGAGGTGGTATGCTTGTAAGTGGCGATAATTTTAAGCACTTGTTTGGCCTTTTCCAGAGGCACTTCCTGAGTGTCCCTGGAGTTGGTTACTGGCTTGTTGTCATTGTTCTCCAGCCGGATGTGTCGCAGCTGGTTGTTGGGCACGTCTTTGATGAACGCCCACTTCACCTCAAACTTGCCCTTCCACTTGTCCTGAGACCAGACGCCTGCATAGGCATTGTAGTCCACTGGTGAGCGCATCTCAGCCACGCCACAGAAGTGCCCACTGCCGTTGACGCTGAACAACAGGTACAGGGGCCCCTTGTTGCCCAGTGAGCGGAAGGCACCATCCAGACGCTTGTTGCCATGTTCTGTACTGCACCAGATGGAGTACTTGATTGAGCGGTGGATGTCATCTTCAGAATAGCTCTTGATAATGAAAACGCGTCCATTTTTCATGTTCCAGTCAAAGTCTTTGGGGTTGTAGTTGTTGAGGGCACGGAGTTTCTCCAACACGGGATGCACTTCTCCAGAGCAAGGGGAGGCACTAAGTGGGAGTCCCCCACCAAGACCGAAGCCCTCACCCCGGTTCCTGGGAGCCACCCAACGGTTGGGGGGAGGACCAGGCTGATGGGGTTGCTGCTGATGAAGGGGCGGTGGGGGACCAGGTTGAGAGGTGAGGTGCATGTGTGGATGGCCAGGAGGCATAGGCTGGGGGTGTTGGGGGGACTGGAGAGAATGAAGCTGGAAGGTCTGGTGTTGGTGTTGGTGTTGGGGCTGGTGTTGGTGTTGGGGCTGATGTTGGTGTTGGGACAGGTGTTGGTGTTGGTGTTGATGTTGGTGTTGGTGTTGATGTTGGTGTTGGTGTTGAGGAGGCAATGGGTTTTGCAGCAAGGGCTGGGGCTGAGCTAGGAGAGGCTGCTGCAGCATAGGCTGCGGGGGCATCATATTCTGAGCTAATGGAGGCTTGTTCAGAGAGCCCTTCTCGTCCCAAGTACCAATGTTCATATTGTGCTTTATGGGGGGTGGGGGAATGGCACCTCCACCCATCCCCATGTTGGCTTTGGGTTTGACCTTGGGCTGTGGCTTGGCCGGCTTCTTGGCAATGGCTGCCCAGGAGGCAGGTTTCGGTGCAGATGAGCAGACAGACGGAGGGAGGCTATTGGCCGCCATGCTGCTCATACCTGCTGGGCCCCCTAAGGGTGAGCCCACGGTTTTAGTGACAGCTGCCACCATTTCCGTACCCAGTTTTAAGCCCGTCATACCTTGCTCAATGCTGTTCAGCACCGGGACTTTACTAAGCTGGGTGTCGCTTCCAAAGCCCGCCTGTCCATCCGTGATGGCCCGACCCAGCGAGCTGGGGGCATACCCATAGCTGTTACTGTAGACTGAACTCTGTGTGGACTGACCCTGAGAGACACTGGTACCCCAGGTGGAATAGTCTGCATTACCAGGGAAGAAGTTGAAGCCATGCTGGCCCAGGAAGGGAGGGGTGTTCCCAAGGGCACCTGGCTGGCTAAACACACCGTCAGGGATGAAGTGGGGCTCGCCATTGCTCATCTGTCCATAGGCGGTTAGGTAGGGTATAGGAGGGTCTCCGGCTGTGGACCAAGCAGCCTCTCCCAGAGAGTAAGGGAAACCAATGGATGGCGCATAATAGCTGGGCATGTAGGGGTCAGACATTTGTGGATAGCTGTTACCCTGTGTGACATAGAGAGACAGCCAGTTAATGTACGAGACATGATCGCAATTAACAAATTAGCAAAATAATTATCATATCATGAACAGGGAAGATAGATTGTGAGTTGAGTTATAGGAACACATCATCCTTAGAAATTAACAGAAACTCACAAAGGAACCAGAGCGACTGTATTAATGCGTTTTGTAGCCGACACTGAAGAATATAACTTGTAATAATTTGTCCACGACATGAGGTTATAGGCTAAGTACTAGGCGACACATTGTCGTTCTGGACAGACCATAATATGGTTTAATGTAGGACATTACCTGATTAGTCTGGCCGCTTAGATAAGGCTCAAAATCTTCATCATTAACTCCATCCTTTTGATGCATTGATCCGTTTTGCACTAAGGACGAAAAGAAAGGACAGTAAATCACTACATGTGCTATATATATGGAAGTCACAAATATGTCCAGCTCAAGATGTCAACTCATTATGTTAATAAGGAGGTAAGTGGTGGTCAAATCTAAAACATGACAAGATCTCTTAACATCATCAAAACAAATGCAGTCAACAATGGGAACATAAATAATCTGCAGTTCAGGCTACACTACGTGTCAAAGCACAATCAACAGTAAGCAGATAGCATGTTAGCTTATTTTAATTAATCAAAACGGACGGTGCCGCCACACTGATGTACAATTTATAAACGAGGGCTCGGGAGCCATTTAATCACCCGTGTTACCTTTATTTCCTTGTCCTTTGGGTCTCTGAAAGAGTGAGCAGCACAGGAAAAGGAGATGTTAGATCACGACAGGAAACAAGAAGCGCACACACACACACACACACACACCGAAAGAGAGATAGAGAGAGAGCAGGCTGTATGCTACATAAAGAAATATAACCGCCGATTGAAGAAACCTCCGTCTCCAACCAAATGTTAACATTTACAGGTTGCTTCGCGTTATTGACCGGATGTCAAACGATCTGACATCCAGGAACTAAACGGTGCCGCATTGGCAACCGGCTACAGCTAGAGTGGGTCGGTAATTCACTCGGCCTACGTTACAGCTAATAGCTACCATATATCAAAGACTTTTCTTCATTAGCCAGTTTGATCTGGCGTGGCCCAAAACCAGATCAAACTGTTGTCGGCAAAGTTTCCTTCCGCCGCGCGGGTAATTTACTGCACCTTTTCGGCTGTCAATACACGAACCTGATCGACTGTGGTCGCAGACATCCTCCAGGAAGCGAAACTGAGAGCTGTTTGTGAGACTGTCCTCGGCTTCCTCCCCCCCACCTCTGCCTCTCGCTGCACTCCGGTGCTTTTCCTGGCTCGTCTCTCGGGTCGTCCAATCCCTCTGTAACGGTTACGCGGCGGCGGGGCTTTTTTTTCTTCTTCTTCTTCTTCTTCTTCTTCTCCTCCCGTAGTCGGACCCGAGGACGATCTGCTGCTTCTTTCTCGTTGTTACAACCGGATACTGTGTGTCTGTGGAGAAAAGCGTCAGTTAAAATGTGCGATCCTGCCACTGATGGCCTTCCAGCAGTCAATGTGAAGCCGCCTGGTGTCTTACTGGAATACCCCTTACCATTTTCCACAATGGCGGATAGGCTTTTTACTCCCGCTTCCGTTCCGTTCCGCTGCTCCGTGACCTTCCGCCTGTGACGCTCTGAGTCATGTTACAAACTGACACTTCACATGACAGTGGCCGCAAGTTCCCCGCTACTTAGACCACATTGTATTCTCTATTAAAAACTGCGTTTAGCCTCTCTCTCTTTTTAACGACCAGGTATTATCAAATCTGACGGCATGTGGTCACCTCTGCATTGGGACCCGTTCTAATACAAACCCGTACATGGACGTCTGAATTCCCAATGTGGACAAAATAGTAAATAACAAAAAAGGTACCTGTATTTCCTGCTATGTTCTATTTGTATTCCACTACAGTTTAAAATAAATGGAAATAGTTTAGCCTTCAATACAGATTTTATGTTTTTAATCAAACATATGATTAGCCTGTACACTATTGTTATATATTGTATCAGTCAACAAACTACAACGTTAAAATGACCCTTATACATTAACACATTATTAACAATCTTATAATATTTCATAGGCCTGCAATACACTTAGGGGCCATTTTGAATGGAGGACTCAGGGTAACTTGTTACAGATTATTTTACAGTGTGGTATTGCTAATGTTGCTTTATTAAAGGATGTGGATACTTATTTCATCACAGCCTATAAAACAAAAAATGTAGTATAAGTTAAACAAAGGTCTTTGGCTGCCAGTAAAGATATGTTACCGAAGTGCAGAAATGTAGTGTATTAGTAGTAGTAGTAGTAGTAGCAGCAGCAGCAGCAGCAGCAGCAGCAGCAGCAACAGCAAGAGGAGGAGAATAAATGTAGTCTTTTTGTATTTTGGCATTTGAGAAAAATGTATTTGGTACTCAAGTACAGCTATGAGGTATACAAGTACTTTGCTTTAACATGTTTTGCTCCTGTATACGTTTACTCCATTGCATTTGCCTGATGGCTGTAGTGACTAGAATAAAATGCATACAACACATATGTAACATAACATGGATATGGTCAGTTTATGTTATGTATTGTGAGGATTAAACTGTCCAACAGTACCCAGTGAGCACTAGATATAACATCAGCTACAACATTAAAATGCTGCATACACACTTATTAATTAATACAATTTATTAAATAATGTTACAATACATCATTGACAAGGGTCTCTGTACTTGAACTAAAACAAACGTTTGAATGCATGACTGGAGTATGTTTACACTGTGTTGCTACTTTAAGATCTTTATACTTCCGCCACTGCTCCACAGAGCTTTACTGTAGTATATGTAATGGACTACATGTGCTGTGAGTAAACGAGAGTCACTGGTGCTTCTCCTCTCGCGATACTTCCTCACTGGGTCACGGAGCAGTATGGCAGCCGTCGCGCTGAGGTCCTGCCGCAGAGGACTTTCACAGATTTTAAGTAATAATGGCCTCGCAGCTTTGTCTTCACAACGCCTGGAAGGTTTGTTCAAATCTCTCCCTTTTGTACAATTAATTTCACAACGTCTGAAGTTCATATGAGGGCATTTAAACGCAGAGGAGGGGGTGTGGCTCACACAGACTGCGTCGTCTTAAAAATGTAGGGCATGGAAGCGGTGCGGCGTTTGCGCAAGTGAATGTTTTTGCGTCGTCTCCGCTGATTGTCGTTTAATTTGAAACCACTTCGAAATGAATTGGTCTCGTTATGTAACTGTGCCTCAATTTGTGCTATCTTTGGTCGATACGGGCGTAAAAAGACCACGCTGTGTCCCCAGTATCCATGTGCTTTTTTCTAGTTTGTGTCAAGGGAAGCCTTATCTTATAAAATGGGGTGTGTGGCATTGTAATTAGTAAATGTGTTTTTATAATTGAGCTATTTTATCGTAGGTTGTTGTGAGTCGTTTACGTAACACGTGTTTGTTGTACTGGGCCAACAGGGGTCAGGAGACACAAGTCCACAGTTCAGTATGCTTCACGACCAGACCTTCCCAAGCTGGCCTACAGAAGAGTGAAGGGGAAGAGCCCAGGTGTGGTCTTCCTCCCAGGATATGGCTCCAACATGAATGGGCAGAAAGCTGAGGCACTGGAGGAGTTCTGTAGGTCACTAGGGCACTCATACCTTAGGTAAGTCATTCAAGGTGCACATAGGACCATGCAATGCTCATGATGTCATACTAGATCCAGAATAGATCAAATAGACATACCTCATACATAGTGATTGTCCTGGGTGTCTTTAGTCCCGAGAATCACCTGCAATACCTCAAAATAATGCAACTTTTACACTTGGCAATTAAACTCGACTCTCGTAGCTCTTAAAATGAACATGGATAATCCAAAGTGTGTTACAGCTTTGCAAAGATCAAAAATATAAAGCATGAACTGGAAAAGATACATGCACCAACCACACTCTTACAGCTACACTCTTACAGCCTTATTAAAAAAACAGGAGAAACACATGTATACAATAAGCTAGGTTTTTTTATTTTATTTGTGCCTTCACTGGAATATTTCATAGAAAAAGGAATGCAATTTCTGCGGCACAGCTGCTTAAAATAATTTGATACACCATATAATTAAGATACAATGCATATAGTGGCACTGTGAAACAAGCCAAATACGCCTTACTAAAAATAATAGATTTAATTGTGTCTTGTTTTAAATAGTTTGGCTTTGTTTCAAAGTAGCGCCAGGCCCCACGATAAGAGTATATGCAAATATATATATATTTGAATATGGAGGGTGAATTTTGCTCACACAAAATGTCTTTCGAATGGAACTAAAACTATAAGAAGTATTGATCCTTTTCACTGTGATCCTTAATTTCAACAGACAAGCTCTGTTCAATAACATTAAAAATTGAAAAGCCTAAGGATTGCATTCAAATGATGCAACAACTGATAACGTCTTAAGAGGCCATCACCAGCAATTAATCGTGTAATTCAAAGCCTCCATTCCTGAGGTGATTAGATATAAATATATGACATGGCTCTATCGCTCTGAAAAGTCAAAGGCCTCATCCCATGTTCAGTGTTGTATATAACTGATTTAATGTACTTATAATGTCTCAAATCTACATTCACCTTTTCCTTGGCCTTTCATGGGTTGCCTTTGTTTTACCCTCTGATACTCACTGCTATGGGCTGTTCGATTTATGTTTTGCCAGGTTTGACTACACCGGACATGGAGCCTCGGAGGGTGTGCTATCAGAAGGAACTATTGGTACCTGGAAAAAAGATGTCCTTTACGTGTTGGATGAGTTAGTAGAGGGGCCACAGGTAAATATTTCCGAGGGTCATGTCCCTTTGCAAGTTACTGGTGGTTGGTAATCAATAAAGGTATGAAAAACTTTGCTCAATAGGGGGTTGAGAGTCGGTTCCCATTTAGAACAGGTTTAATGTCATAATTCATGCTCTCAGGAATATGCAGTATCCTAGCCTTTTATGTGAGACTTGTCATGAAAGAAAATCACCTTGAAATGTATGGATGTATTTCAACAAGCTGGACAAAATGTAAGTCGCAAAACATAGATTTCAGTCGAGTTATGATCGCAGGATTATACTCTGTTTTTAATAGCCTACGGCCAAATGAAGCATCTTCTCACAGCGATACAAGTGCATCGCTTAAAATCAACCGGTAAAAATGTTTAGATACTCAGATGAGAACATCAGAGCCACACAGGCAGCCTGTGAAAAATATTAACCAAAAATAAAGTGTTTTGCAAACACAATATACAGTAAATGTTTTTATTTTAAACTCTTTGTACTTGCATGAATTAATTATTGTATTTGACTGGTAGTTTTTAGTGGATCTCCTCCAAATATGTAATACTTTGCTTTGAATAATAATTTATGTCTGATGTGGTTTTTCCACAATTTCTTTTAAATTACCTCGATTCAAAACTCTTAGAATTACATCTACTCATTCTCCCTAATTTATAAATCCAGATTCTATGAAAATATAAATATTGTTGGCAACAGCATTATTGCTAAATATAAAACATGAATTATTATTATTATTATTATCCTTTTAGCCTCCAGTAGTCCTTGTATGTTCCACTACATCTCCAGAAGATGGCACTGTGTTACAACATGTGTGGTGTCATCAGTCTTCCACTGCTATGATTATGCTGCATGAGTCTGGTGTCTTTATGGACAATTTTTATTAATGTTGTGTTTATTAATCAATTGATTTCCAGTCTGTTCATGGTGTTATTGCTTACTTGTAGATAATGGTGGGTTCCAGTATAGGCGCTTGGTTCATGCTGCTGGCTGCCATTGCCAGACCAGAGAAGACTGCAGCTCTGGTGGGCATCTCCACTGCCGCTGATCTAATTGTTAATTCGTTCAACTCTCTTTCTCTGGAGGTAGGATCTTATCATAGTATCTCGTATACATCAAATTGATGCCATTTTGTTCGAAACCTGCAGACATTTTCACTTCTATATGTTTTTGAGTTGGATTTGTCCGTGTCTTAATGCACAGGCACGCAAGGAGTTTGAGGAGAAGGGGGAGTGGACAATGCCCACCAAACACACAGAGGACGGTCTTTACAAGTTTAGCATGGACTTTCTGCGAGAGGCAGAAAATCACTGTGTGCTCCAGAGTCCAATCCCCATCACCTGTCCTGTACGGCTCATTCACGGCCTCAAAGACGAGGACGTCCCCTGGCACATCTCCATGCAAGTTGCCGAACGCGTCCTCAGCAATGATGTTGATGTCATCCTTCGCCGACATGGCCAGCACCGCATGTCTGAGAGGGACGACATCAAGCTCATGGTCTACACTATCGATGATCTCATAGACAAGCTGACCACTCTGGTCTGAGTAAGGAAGTGAACTGGAGAAGCTGCTGAGAGAAAGAGAGAAGGACTGAGTTTACTGGGAAGTCAACCCTCAAGAAATGTACCAAACAATGGCATGTTTGTATGCCAAATATGACCTTTTACCCATCTGTTATCCTCCCTGTACTTCATCTGTCATTTCAACATGCTGTTGCAGTGCAAACTATATTGAAATGAGCTTCCCCGTTGGCTGTTCCCTTATATCTTCAGGTTGCATTTGTATGTTCCAGGTTATCATATGGAGTGTTATGTTGGCCTTTAATAGGTCCTCTGTCCCTGCCGCAGTTCTTACTGTTTCCCCTTCCTTCTTTACTTAGACGCATAGTGTTCCCGTACCTTTTTTAATCACTTTTCACCCTTTTTGGCCAATAAAACCTCCGCACACTGAAGTGCAGGTCTCAGTCTGTTACCACAAGCAACACAACACAAATGTGAAAACAACTATCTTAATGAGCGCTTGTTGATATTGAAATTCATACACAATTCTTAAGTTCTAAAAGTATTTACAAGTTTAAGAAATTGAGAGCTGAATTACAAAAAACAATCTTAATTAAAAAGTTAGGTGCTCTCAAGTGTGTGATTGTTTTTTGTGTGAAAGTTACAAATTGTATTCGTAACCAAATCAGACCCCAACTCAAATCCCTATGATTACTACATGGATTAAAAAAAGGGGGGATTTTCAAAGTACAGATATTTTATTTTATACAAATCCAGATTAAGAAAATGGCTAACAATTTAAGAGAAATGCAGTTTGCCAGGTACACTAGCAGCAGGTCAACAACACTGCTTCATTATGACTCAAAAGCATCATGGGTTGTATGCAGCAGCCATGTGAGTTTGATTTTATTTATTTTTTGCAGAATATTAGTTATGTTTCCCCATACCTGCAGACCTATAGCCATAGAGAGGCCATAGACAGGCCTGCTGAATGGAGCCACTGGACTGTTGATTATTAACATGTAATTGCCCACTAGCTGTTCCATGCTCAATGGGGCGAAACCAGCCACTTAACTCTCTGGTCCACTTAACTGCAGTAGTGACCTTTAACTCATGGTTGAGCTATGTAGTCACTCATTGTTTGTGTCAACTAAAATCAAACATCAATTTATGGGAGCATACAGCATGACAGTTGTAATGCAAGCAGAAGAGATTGTGCATATGGCCTTGCACCTGGAGATGTTTTACTATGAGCTCCCTTTAGTTCTTACATAAAGCATATCCTTGCACTATAGAGCTGTTTCCCAGGCAATGCTTTGTAAGTACGGTAGTTGTAGCTTGCCGCTTTTCCATATTGTATAAGAAACGGCACTCTGAAGCAGCATGCATATTTCCAACATTAGTGCCTCAACAAATACATCTTAGTGTTTGCTTTGTGTAGAAGTCAAACAAAAAATAAGTCAGCAGGGAGACAAACTGGTTGAAGCAGATATTCTAACAACATAACATATGCAAACACCCACTCTGCTCAGAGCTCTGATTGCCATTGAGCAAGGCACTGCATCTACCAGGTATTCATTCGTCACCGTCATGTCCCTTGTTTGCTGAGGGGTCACTTTATGCTGCTTAAAACTGAGCATGCGCCACAGTGACCACTGTCCGGAAGCGGTGTCACGTCGCATTCTGTGTTTAGAGTCCAGGGACCCCTCCTTGGGAGTTGCCATATAAAACGAGTGACCCGCCCCCTCCCGGACAAATGAGATCCTGCCCGGCCCGACGCGCCTCTGCTGCGCTTCATGGATGCTTCAGCAGTTCAGCATCCTCATCCTCAGCCTCAGTCCTGCCACGCTCAGCGGGAATAACACTGTGACTCGGACACACGCTCTCCTTTTCAGTAAGTGTGGTCTTTATTGAATAAAACCGCTTTGGGTGCATGACACGTTGGATATGCAGTTTGAGTCAGTGTCGCAGCTATAGTGTGTGAGCTTTGCGCAGTTTGCCTTTTGGGTTTGTAAAATGTTGATGATTTAAGAAACTGCAGAATGCGTAGCAATATGGTGTCGTGACATTAGATGGCGGGACTTTCTTTGCATTTTCTGAATCTGACTGACATAATTGCGCCCAGTAACGGAGGCAAAGAAAACAATGAACTGAAGAGTTAAAACAAACATTTAAATGCGGCACAGAGGGCTGACGTAATTTAAATTATCAAAATTGCAGGCTAAATATAGAACTGTTGCTGGCTACATTGTAGCCAACAATGTCTGTTCTGTTAGAAGACAAACTTTGTGAAAATACATTTGATTACTTAATTCTCTTCACGATGACTGCATGCTGGAGGTCATACTTGAGCCAGCATCGCATGCAGCGCATCACTGCACGCAGCGTGCCGGAAACTGGCTTGATTGTTACCATAGTAATGGAAGGGGTGGTCCCTCTTCGGGACAGCTGCCATGGACCACACCCTGCTCTGCCTCAGCCTCCAGAGATGCTTCTCCATGGCCTGCTGAGCTGTTAAGGGAGAGAATAAAAACTGGCTGTTCTTCAAACATTATAAGGTTGTTTATGATGGCTAAAAATAATCTATTTTCATTGTAGTAAACAGAAAAGTGTTTGCTCTAAAAAAGAGTTATAGTTATCCTGAAGCCATTTCATCAGGATACAAAACAGCCCTAATATATGGTATAATATAGGACCATTAAGATTATGTTTTTTTGTGTGAATAATTTAGTTTGTAACAGAGTAATGCCACTTCAGCCTCTTCTACCACGTGTTCTCTTCAGGGCTACTGCACACTACAAATACCAGAGTGCTGCGAGAGCTGCCATGGCGAACAGAGGGCCCAGCTACGGACTGAGCCGAGAGGTGCAGGAGAAGATCGAGCAGAAGTACGACCCAGACCTGGAGCAGCGGTTGTTGGACTGGATCGTTGGACAGTGCGGAGGGAACCTGGAGAGGCCGCAGACGGGCAGAGAGAACTTCCAGAAATGGCTGATGGATGGAACAGTGAGTGGCTGCAGCACCTCCACCTAAAATAGAAGTTACCATTTAATTATTTAAGCTACTACATCGTTGAGCGTCTGTCGGAATTTAAAGAGCCCATTAAGTCAATGCCTAAAATAAGCAACCTGATATATGTGCCCTGTTAATTATAAAAGCTTCAGTCAATAATACTAGAATAACAGACCAGCATCACTCCTATTTAAAAGAGGGGTCCCACTGATTTTTTTCTTTAGCAAATTTTAAATTGATAACTGTTGTGGTACATGCTTTGAAGTGTAAAATGTTGCACTGAATAATTCCGGAAGCCTTTGATAGATAACCTCTTAACTCACTTAAGACTTAATTCACCCTGCACGATGCTGCAATGTCTTCTTACTTGACACTATAGCTGAATATAATGTAAACATTTATTGTAAGCATGAAAAATAGGAGTATATGCGGAGAACTAAAACCCTCAACTGTCATTTTGGTACGGTCAAGGTGTCAGTGTAATATGATTCAGATTTCTGACCTGCTCTGTCCCAGATCCTCTGTCGGCTCATCAACAGCCTTTATCCGAGGGGGAAGGAGCCGATCAAGAAGATTCTAGAGACACAGATGGCCTTCAAACAAATGGAGAAGATCTCTCAGTTCCTGCAAGCAGCTGAAGCTTACGGAGTCACAACCACGGACATATTTCAAACTGTGGACCTCTGGGAAGGTGAGGTTACATCTGTTTACTTACATTTCATCTCCTGCTGGAGTGATATATATACATATATATATATATATATATATATTCACGTTAGTTTTTAAGATGATAATCAGTTTTCAGTTCATGTTCTGACAAAGTGATAATTGTGTTCTGGCTATAGGAAAAGACATGGCAGCAGTACAAAGAACTCTTATGGCTCTGGGCAGTGTGGCTGTCACTAAGGACGACGGCCATTACAGGGGTGACCGAGACTGGTTCCACAGGTAAAGACAGTGTGGCAGAGGAGCTTCACATTTTCACAACTGCGTGATGCTTCATGTTCCTCTCCCTAACCTTGTAACTGTTATTCGTGTACAGGAAAGCCCAGGGATATCGGCGAGAGTTCAGCCAAGAGCAACTCCGCCAAGGTCAGAGTGTGGTCGGCCTGCAGATGGGCAGCAACCGCGGGGCCTCCCAATCTGGTATGACAGGCTACGGTATGCACCGTCAGATCATGTAGAAGACCACTTACTAACCAACCTCCTTCCCTGCTTCCAGACCTTATTTTGTACTAATACCACAAAAGTTGTAGCCCCAAAATACCCCCATACCCTCTCTAGCACCTGCCACGTTAACCTTAAAGTTCCTTGAATTGCTGCTTTCCCAAACAGTGTTATATCTTAAAAAATGATGTCAAATACTATAGATGTTCTTCTTCAAACTCTATTCCTGCGCCCCTCTTCCCATGTTGCCATGTGCTGCCCCCCATCTTTGTTTACTTTCATGTCTAAATGATTACTTTAAGTGGAACTCAAAGCTATTTAACATCAATTTAGTCTCGTAGAAAATGTAAGATTAAAATCTCTTCACAAAAGAAGCCATCAGTGTTAATGACATTTTAAATCTGAAATACTGTGAGCCACGGCTACAACATGCTGTATGCTAAATATTTGTATTTATTCATGTTTAGGATGATCTGTACCTATGTTTTTTTAGCCATCTAACCTAATGAACTCATTAGGTTAGACAACGTCTCGGCTGTCTTGTCCGAGGACTTTTTGCAGTATCCTCTTTAACCAAATCAACCTCACGTTGTGCCTGGTTATGGGACTACAGAGACTGGGTCCTGATATATTGGCCTAAACATATAAATGAGTTTCATTCACTCTCAGTCATGCCCTTGTTATTTGTTTCTGAGATTATATCTTTGTCCATGATGTGTCCATGCAAGTAAATGTGCAGCAGCCAACATGTTCGACAGTGAAGTTTTCATTTCTGGTGCCAGGTAAAGACATTACTTGAATGTGCACTTTTATGTATTGTCTTGTTTATATTTTTAAATATATTTATATCTGGAGGCTTGTGAGAAGAAGTATTGAAAAAATAAAGAATGTGAACATATATTGTCTGTTTGTATAACACACAAGCTGGGTCTCTTGAGAACTGGCAAGTCAGCGGTTTATGCTTTATGCTCCGGGTGTTTTTTTTCTTATTGGGTTTTATGTTACAGCTCCTCCCATGCGCCCATCCCTCCTGTCTAACCTGACTGTACACAATCTAATAAAGGTACAGCAGCACAGCATAATGATTCGTTTGACGATTCCTCTACCAGTTCTGATTCAAGCCTGTGCCAGAAAACTCTTGACTCGCTGAGTGACCTTAAGTAAGATATTAAATCCTTTCCTGTACCTGTAACGCTGTTAAAAAGCAGATCTTACCTCTGTAGAGGGGGTAGTGAAAACAGAAGGGCCACCGAAATCTAAACCGCTTTATTGTACGGTTCTTTGGGAATATTTGTGGTACTCTATTTATTTTGTATAGCACTATGTTACAACACTGTGGAAAGTTAGCGGCTTGATGTCCACTCTAAACATGGTTAACATTAAAAGCAGTCTGGCATCGAGATTACATCTGAAGGACACTGCTATTAAGATAAGCATAAACCTTTGTCGAAGGCCTCTATGACATTGGTCTTTGGACCACAAAAAGGTCACATTTAATGTCAGTGATCCGATTTATGGGGTCAACTGTTCCTGACTATTAACATTTTAAAAGTACATATCAGAAAAGCATGCATGAATTCACATTTTAACTTGTTATTAGCATCCAGAGACTTAACAGCCAATCAAAACGCTGTCCTTTAAATCGTGGACAAAAGCAAATGCTAATATTATTCAAAGGCGTCCATTCTTAATGCCATCTTTGTATTGCTCAATTAAAAGTAAGATATTCTCCGATACAGACAACATGTGATCATTTGCTGAAGTGTAAAATCATGTTTGCTGTATAAGAAGGCAGCATATGTGAAACTGTGGCTTTTTGCATGTCTGACCCTGACACACACTCTATGTGTATTATTTGCCTCAACCAGCTAGAAGCATCTGAAGGGGCACAGGTGATGCGTAACAGACAGACTTACTTAATGAGTAAGCCACAAACACAGGCGGACCAATGAAATGGCTTTGAGGACTGAGGTCCCTCTTGTCCAAAGTTCTTGTCCAGCTTATGTTTTATTTGGTTGGTGTTTGTCTTTTGTTCCACTGTACTCCTCTTGAGTATTCCTGCTTGATAACAATTTCATTCATCGCTGCATGTTCTCATATGAGTAGTGCATGTGGTTATGTTGCGAACTATGCACTAGCTTTAACTTCTTTCAGTCTAGTTTTTGCATTATTGGATGTTAGTTTTGTTAGACTGGTGCATCAGGTAAAATGCTGCAGATGAGGGTTAGAGTCAATCTCTTGCTTCTGCTATTGGCAGTCCGGTGTGTTACACAGGAAGTAATCCAGAATAAAGGCTGTGTTTGTGGACACCCTGGAATACCAGGGGACCCTGGACACAATGGTACACCTGGCAGAGACGGCCGAGATGGACTCAGAGGTGATAAAGGTGATCAAGGTAAGTTTAAAACTTGAATCAATTAACTTTGTTTATTGTCTTAAACTTCACAATTTATAGTAACAATCATTTCTGAATCACCTATTAAAAGGTCAAGTTGGCCTTATTGGATCAGCAGGCAATGATGGTCACAAGGGAGACAAAGGGGAACTCGGTATGTATCATCAAAATGAACTGCACCACTTAAAAGTAAAGAGATCTGTAAAGTAACCTGTGTGAAAACATGAATCTATTTTTACCAGCGGTTCATACTTTATTTAAACACAACTCATATATTAGTTGTAACTTATTTGGCAATGTGTATACTGAATAGTCAACACTGACCATAAAAGGATGCAAGGTTTATTGCGCGCTTGTCATTTACAGGTGCAGTTGGCCCAGCAGGGCTCAAAGGGAAAAGGGGAGATAATGGAGAACGGGGGCCCCCTGGGAAATTGGGGCCCCAAGGAGTCCAAGGGCCCTTAGGCCTGAAAGGAAGTAAGGGAGAGCTTGGGCTGCCGGGACCCCAAGGACCTAAAGGTGATTTGGGGCCTCTTGGACCAGAGGGTTCCAAGGGGGAAGTTGGCCTTCGAGGTGACAGAGGCATTCAGGGTCCATTTGGACCCCCTGGGAGAGGAGGGTCTAAGGGGGAAATTGGTGTTCCGGGTCACAAAGGTAATATTGGTTATCGTGGTGAGAGAGGTACTCGTGGAGAGCAAGGTGATAAGGGTGAGAAAGGAGATGCACCTGTTATCTCTAAAAGTGCCTTCTCTGTGGGACTCACAGCACAAAGTAAACTCCCAGCAGTTAATGCGCCGATCCGCTTTGACAAGATAATTTACAATGAACAGAATCACTACGATCTACAAACAGGAAGATTCACATGCTCCACTGCAGGAGCCTATTTCTTCACCTACTACATCACCGTCTACGCCAGAAACGTGAAGGTGGCTCTGGTGAAGAATGGTGCAAAGATAATCCACACCACAGATACCTACCAGAGCAGCGAAGATCAGGCAGCAGGGGGCGCTGTGCTGCATCTGGATGTGGGGGACAAGGTATGGCTGCAGGTGGCTGGAGGGGAGCTGTTCAATGGGCTCTTTGCTGATGAAGATGATGACACTATCTTCTCTGGATTCTTGATCTTTGGGACCTAAATTAGGCATCATTTCTTTAAAACTGCTGCTAAATGTTTTATAATGAACAGAAATCAGTCAGAAGAATGTACCGGCCTCTATGCTTTAGGACTCTAATAAATGCATTGTGCAATATAATGAAGTGCATTTGCTCAATTACTGATTGGAGGTACTTGTACTTTACTTTATTACTGTTACTCAACTGCATTGATTTGACTACTGTGGTTGCTTTGCTCATTATGAATTACAATGTATTGTTAAAGATTAACTACCCAGGAAAATGAAGTAGTTTGAAAAAGCTCCACACTGTAACTTACCTTTTACACATTTGTGCATCAGTGATAATAACCCAATAATATAATGGCAACACAAGGGCAATTTCTCAGCATCTTGAGTACTTTTTTAAATATATTAAGTAGATGCAGCTGGTAATACTTCCACACTTTTCTTTAAGTCAAGAAACAAGGACATTTACACTGTTGTATTGCTACTTTCAATAATCTGAATTGTCTTCCACTGCTGGTATTGTATGTGCATGATAGTTAAATCGATTTAAATTAGTTTTTTTTTTTTGCAAGGACTTTTACATATACTTATGATGGAATAAGATCATCAGCCTGTAAATAAACACCATCATTAAACACTTGAAATACAGGCGTGGTGTCATTTTGTCACCATCATTAAACATTGAAACACAGGCGTGGTGTCATTTTGTCACCATCATTAAACACTTGAAATACAGGCGTGGTGTCATTTTGTCACAAGTAGGGCTGCAACGATTAGTCGTCGATTATGAAAAATCGTCGACTCGTATTTTGGTCGTCGACGCATCGTTTGTAATGAAAAGATTCAGAGCTACCGGTAATTTTCATTCGGCATTGCAATGCACTACATCAGGGGTGCCCAATACGTCGGCAGAGGTAGTGCGGGTAGATCGCATGCCATTTAAAAAAAACTAAACAACTTTATCGACAAAACCCAGCTCCTGGTGTGCAAATTAATGTCAATCACCGCAGACGCTGCGCCCGCAATGGTCGGTCGCTTGAATGGATTAATTGTTAAGTGCAGGGAGAACGATGCTTTCCCCGACTTCCTTAATTACCATTGCATAACAAGCATTATGCGCTACAACGCTAAACAGGAAAGAGATCACGGAGGTGGCATCGAAGATCGTCTATTGGAGCGAGAGCTCTTCAAAGACAGCTGTTCTACACGCTGATGTGAGACGGCTTAGTAGAGCTCTGTCCAGAGATAAAGGAGTTTCTCCATATAGTTAAACATGCAGAATACAACCAACTAAATGACGATCAGTGGCTGCTAGGCTTGGCATTTTTAACCGATCTGTTGAATGAGCTTGACCGTGGTTGATATGATCAGCTCAGTTAATGCTTTCAAACAGAAAACGCAACATGTCCTCAAAGCTGCAGCGCCATGGTTTGAGGAACTTGACAAGTATCTGTTAGAGTTTATTTATGTGAGTCAGCCTTTTCTCACATGAAAAAATATGAAGTCCAAACATCGTTCCACCAGCAGCAGCTACTAATGTAGGTAGAAAAGTAGCTTTTAAAAAGTGTGGGCATGTCAATATGCTCACGTTTCTGCATTACAATTTAAAACGTGTGTAAATCGTGTTGCCCTGAAAGAGGGAGCAGCAATACGTGGGACTGCAATAAGTCATTTTGATTTACTTTTAAACCCTTGCACTTTAATTGTCTGGTAGGATGGACTATTTGTTTTACTTTTGGACTTTCAATGTCAGTTATTTTGCACTTTCAGAGGCTTGATTGCTATTTTGAGTTACTTTTAAAACTGTATTTGTACTTTTTCTTTACTTTTAAAGCATTGCACTTTAATTTGTATTACTATTTAATTTATTTGTAATGATGTTCTGATGTTCAGATCCTGTTACTCAAATACATTTGAAGTTCAAATTCCAACATTTTGAGTCATTTTAATGGGAAATAGTCATTAGATTAGTCGACTAATCGAAAAAATAGTCGATAGATTAGTCGATTATGAAAATAATCGTTAGTTGCAGCCCTAGTCACAAGCAAAGGTTACCTCAGCTTTGTGTCTTCATTTTTCTTCCTTGTTATGTTACAATAGAACATTCATGAAGTGATTCTCTCTGGTATTTGGGGATGGGCAAGCTCAACAGAAATACCCGAGACATTAATTGTCTTGGCAACATGACACGAGGAAGACCGTGCAACAGCAACTGGAAGGTCTAGTCTCTTTTTTTTTCAAGTAGCTGCAGGAAATGAGGAACAGCATTCTTTTTTTTTCCTTCAATGAAGAGCACTCCACTGTGGGCGTGGCTTCGTGGTCACGGACTCATCTACTACATTATGATTGGCTGTCAGCCGTATGGTTACCCTGTGGTCAACCAGTAACCTCAATCGTAACCTCTCGAAGCCACGCCCCCTGGAAACACTGCAACAAGTGCATGAATGATGCTCGCCAGCTCGATCCTCCAAGAAAGACCTATTCGAACTGGAGTAGCCTTAATCATCGAAATAACGAGCCTTTCTTGTTCAACTTTGGAAGATATGGCATGACTCAGTATTTATTTCCTGCGGTTACTTGACTACCAACAGGTTTATGCCGGTCGGGAGAAAAAAAAACTCCGCAAAGCTTGCGTAATTTAGAAAAAAGTTGATCAGTGAGCTCGTGAGCTAGCTCAAGTTGCTAGCCCAGTGTCTTCACAAAGTCCGCCAGCCGTTTGTCTCAATATGTCGCGGGGTAACTAGTTCGCAGCGCATTGGTCGTGGTTTTTTGTTCCCCCGACATGTTTTCGCGAGACGACGACGAGCGCGAGGCAGCCAGCCGTTGGAGCTCCGAGAAACCCAGGATCCTCCACGATGGCTGAACAACACAAACAGCTGCTCTGTTGATGTGAGAAGAGAAGGTCAGGAGGACAACATCAGCGACTATGAGCAGGGTGAGCAAGCGGTGTTTTCTGCTATCTGCGCAGTGACTGCTAATGCGCCTAAAACAAGTGACAAGCTGCACTGCAATTCTTTTAAATGATGTATTATAATAGTGTATCACATTACAGTTGAGGTGATTTCTGATTTTCGTGAAAGAAACCCTCCCAGAGGGGGTTATTGTAGTGGAATACAGCCGTGGTTGTTATAGTGATGTGGGAGATGCCAGGCTGTGCAGGGAGTTGGTGAAGGAGGGGTTGGGTGGGGGCACCTACTACAAAGAGCTTTATACTCAAAGAAAGTTAATTAATGCAGAAATAAATAAGCAGTTTGGCCCCGAGTTCTTTGTGGGCTTAGAAAACTACTCTGTGTAATCTCCTTCCATAGCTCCTTGTTTCCAGAGTCTGCTTCATTATTAGCGTGTACTAACTTAGTCTGCAGCCATCACTACAGTTTACTCATAATTAAAGCTTGTTCTTGTTGCTCCCCAGATGGAAATGTGCACTAGAGGTAAACTGTGGTGTCTAGCTCATTCATTGTTAAATATTCAAGGAACACTGCTTTATAGATGATTTATAAACACGAGAATATACTCTTTTTTTTAAATGGTAGCCTACTAAACCACTACAATATATTTTTACACCAGGCTACTATATATTATACACGGTTGTACTTCGGCCTCATGATGCCCAACAGAGAGCTTAGTATCTGTAGTTTATGATCTTAATCTGCATTACTTTTCTTATTTGTGTACTTCAGACCATAGAGCAAAGAAGAAACTTACCAGCCAAGTTAAATAGGACGTGTGTGTCAGGGAAATACTGTGTTCATTATCAACGTGGACCATAAACTATTTCCAAGCTCACAAACCGATGGGAACCGATGTTTAAGGTTGTCTCCGATCCCCATATGATATTAGTGGCTTTATGCTCTTGAGAAGCGGTTTTCATGGTCTTTGAATAACGAGTCTTGTGGTTATTGTTGCATTGCTGTCAGGTTACACTGTTGACAACGAGACTCAGTGGTGTTTTGTCCTCTCTGAGCCTTGTGCACTGTGTGGTGTTAGATTTCTGTATGTCTGTCTCCGCGACAGTCCACAGCAGATCAGGTGAGTAAGTGTGTGAGAGTGGTGACACTCCCTGGTTTAGCCGGTATCTGTACTTCCCACGCTCTATAGAAAGGGGCGTGGCATCTCCAAAACTCATATCTTGCAGATCAAAAAATGAGGAACTAGGTCATGGACAAATATGAGACTTTACCCATGAAACTGAACCGGTAGCACATGTGTCGACGTGATCCAGACGAGACATGTTGTCTATTTCTTAATCATGTGTGAATACTGTTTTGGAAATGTATCTTTTTATCTTTTAAATTGTCGTCCTTAATATCTAGAGTGCACACAGGCCAAGTTTCCCCCGGCAGTCAAGCCCTTGTGGGCTGTTTACAAGCTTTGGGTGTCACCCTCAGTCAGTGCTGAATAGCTTAGTTGTCGCCCCGATTAGGCTATCATGTGTAGATGAAACCAGTACTGAACACAGACTGGTAAAGCTCCGCTAATAAGATTATTACTGAGATACAAGAGGAATAGGCCATACATACTCCCTCTCCCACACTCTTACAGTACATTTCTTTTCCTTCAAAGTTTTCTTGCTGACACTTTTAATCTTTGCTGACAGGCTATAAGGTCAGAAAACAAGCATCAAGGCTAATACAATTTTAATATGGATTAAAATATTTAATACTGAATATTGTCAAGTGACGCTTGTACACCCACTATGAGAACTCATTCATTTGAAAGACAAAACACAGGGAATTATGTGCAGCTTAAGTTTCACAGAACCTTAGTTACGAGCACTGATTTAGTTAACATGTTCTATAAAACATTATGGCGTGTTGTTTTCGGACATGTCTTCCTCACAGTTTTCATTCCTTGAGACGAATAGACAACCAGTAATGTGACAGCTTACAAAGGAATGGTGGTGTTGCTCCAGGCCGGTTGTGTCTGTCTCAGAGTTAATCTAGAGAATGGAAAATGACAGCATTTTTTTTCCCTTGTGGTTTTTCAATTTAATGCTCAGTTAATTTTGGCCTAATGGGTTTTATCCTACCCTCAGGCAGGACATACCTCTGCAGAGGTCAACTATGGGTAGAAGGTCACTAATCACTATGCATTTATGACTCCTTGCATAACCGCATGGGTTTTGTAGCCAAACAGGAAGGGAGTCTGTGATTTAAATGCCTGCCTCCCTGCTCAGCTCGGTGCACGCATGTGTGTGAGTGCACATGCACATGGGCCGTGCAATATGTGAAAGGATGCTCTAACTCAGGGGTGTCAAACTCATTTTAGTAAAGGGGCCGCATGCTGCCCATTTTGATCTCATGTGGGCCGGACCAGTAAAATCACAGCATGAAGGTTTTTGGATGAACCCTATTTTAAGGTCTTTCTTCGATAAACTAGAAACATAAAGACCAAAAATTCAGACATCAGCCCACTGTTTACCTGCCTGGGCTCTCCTCTGCAGATTCCCTCGCAGTTGAGCAATATTTTTAGTAAAGTCAGTAAGGCAACCAATTGTGACTGTGGCTCAATGGTTATTATGTCTGCCTTACAATCAGACGATCAGTGGTTAAAGTCCCAGCTCAGGTAGTTTTTTTTCTCTTTTCTGCAATTTTAACTATTATCCCGCGGGCCGAATTCGGCCCGGGGGCCGTATGTTTGACACCCCTGCTCTAACTAATTGTGTATGTGTTTTTGGAGCGCATGCTTTAAGCCCGTGTATACTTGTTTATGTATCTGGGTGAGTGTTTTCATCCTTGTCTCTGGGAGTCTAATCTGAGGCTGGCTCCAGCTGGCTGCCATGTGTGTGTGGGGGGGGGGACTCCTCCCTGAGCTCTTAATTAACTCTGGACCAGGGCCCCAGTGCTCCCATCCAGAAGAAGAAGCCAGAGAGCAACAGTGATCCTGGTACGGAGGCAGAGTAAAGATGATACAGGAAAGTTCAAAGTGACCTGCATTCACATACAGTAGGGTTTGATATTATGTAAGTCATATTTGTCTGAATGTTGCAATAGGCATCGCTGTAGACATGGACATAGTAGATACTTTCAATTTCTTCTGTCTCCTAAGAAAATATGGAGGCAAGGGAAAGATGACAAAGATTTAAACTTTTGATCTTGACTTTGAAATAAATGAACAAAATGCTTTTTCATACAACATATTCCTGTACTGTGTTTGTATTGTTGACAGTACAAAAATACAGTAAAAAAGCAGTTCAGTATTCCTTTTATATTTTATTTTTCCAGAGTGAAAACAGCTTTTCATAGTTAAGGAAGCGGCTGTTGACAGTGTGTAATCTGTTCTTAAATTTGGTCGGTATGGATTGCTAACCAACCTGCCATGTCAACAGACAAACAAGTTTGTCTACCATGGACATCAAAGCTAACATTGTCATTGAGGTTGATTCATTCAGTCTAGACTAGAAATTCAATAAGGCTCATAAAGACGTCACCAGTTTTAAAGGGCATAGTTAAAAGTAATAGAAATTAACACACTGTAGACTTATTGGAATATAAAGCATATTGCATTTATGCATAAGTGGAAGTCTGTGTCGTCCTTTTGTGAAAGTCACCACATGCGTCAGCTTGGTTCTGACAGCACTGCCAAGCATTAGTAGACGCCAACTGGCCTGTTATAGTTGGCGCCAAGTTTAGGGAAAAGGCAGAAAGGTGTTGAAGGATAACACGGTGGGAATGGCTGATAGCACGACGTGAGTATTCAAAACGAAAACTAGCCACTCAAGCTGTAGAAATTCCTGTCCTATCTCCTCTCTTTCTGCTTGAAAAATAGATGGACTAATTGATCCCGTCTACTTTTCCAGCTGCTACTCCAACGTGATTCGCTCAGTGGCCGCCGAGGAGAAAGTACAAGAAGACAATTCAGCAAAGCTTTGAAAGCCGCACATTGTTTCACGAGGGGTGTTTACTGTCTGTCAGCAGTGGTGCTTGGCAGCAGTGGCTCTGTGTTTACATAAGTGTTCTGTGTGATGGAGTGAGCGGGTTGAAGTGACAGAAGATTCCACAGAGAGTTTGACTGAGAAAGCCCATCTGCTGCTGAGCACGCATGAGGACGGGGAGGCATGGGAGCGTTCCAGGATCCATGAAGCATGTGTAGCCCACAGAGCAGACAGCGGAAGCAACTCTGCCAATTAAAGCTGGAAAAAAACGCCTTCGGTTTGTGTTCGGATGCTGACAACATAAAAACCAAAAAATTGCTGAATACTTAAATGATAATAACAATATAGTGAGGTGTTTTTTTTTAGGAGACAAGAAAATGTAAGACAATGCAAGAAATGTAAAACAACCAGCAGTGATTGAAGTAATTTAATTTTGAACATCCCTGACGTATAGCATTTAGAAGCCATATATTACATTAATTGTTTATAACACATTGTATGTTGCGATTGGTTTTTAAGTGTATGCTGATTTAAAGTCAAAGTCAAAGTCAAAGTCAGTTTTATTTGTCACTTCTTCCATATTGTGCAAACATACAGAGGACCTGAAATTATGTTTCTCTACTGTCTGAAAAAAAGTGAATAGTGCAACATTGAAAAAAGTAAAAAATAGACAACATATAACATATAAACATATAAACAACATCTAAACTAGACAACATATAACATATAAACAACATATAAACATATAAACAACATATAAACATAGTGCAGAAACATAAAGTGAATAGTGCACATTTAAAAAAATAAAATAAAAATAGACAACATATAACATATAAACATAGTGCAAAGACATATAAACATAGTGCAAAGACATATAACATATAGTGCAAAAACAGATTAGGAAACTATTTAAGTGTGCGTTAATAGCAGCGGTCAGACAGTTTAGCAGCAGAGTCTAGATGTGGGAGTGGTGAGGTAGAGAGTTCAGCTTCCTGACAGCTTGGTGGATGAAGCTGGTTGACAGCCTAGTGGTGCGAGCCCGGAGGCTCCGGTATCTCCTCCCAGAGGGCAGGAGGCTGAAGAGACCGTGTGAGAGGTGGCAGGGGTCGCTCACAATCGTGGTCGCTTTGCGGGTGAGGCGGGTGTTGTATATGTCCTGCAGGGAGGGGAGGGGGGGGAGTGAGGCACCAATGATTCTTCCAGCTGCATTTACTATGCGCTGCAGGGCTTTCCTGCTGTAGTCTGTGCAGCTTCCGCCCCACACAGTGATGCAGTTGGTCAGGATGCTCTCGATGGTGCCACGGTAGAAGGTGCACATGATGGATGGAGGGCTTCCTGCTTTCCTCAGTTTCCGGAAGTAGAGGCGCCTCTGTGCTTTCTTTGCCAGGGTTTTCGTGTTGACTGTCCACGAGAGGTCCTCACTGATGTCCACCCCCAGGAACTTGGTGCTGCTGACTTGTTCAATGTCAGCACCGTTGATGGTCAGTGGTGAGTGTTGGGTGTGGCCTTTCCGGAAGTCAACAACAATCTCCTTGGTCTTGCTGTTATTCAGAAGGAGGTTGTTGTCTCTGCACCACGTGGTCAGAAGGTTGACCTCCTTCCTGTAGTGGGTCTCGTCATCCTTGGTGATGAGACCTATCAGAGTGGTGTCGTCTGCGAATAAATAAGGGGTTTGGGGGGAGGGGGTGGTTAAAGTAAAGTTATACAGTAAAAAGGATGATAATCCATAAAGTTGCTCCATTTAAATGTAATTAAACCTTCAAGAATATGAAAAGTTAGTATTTTTTATACCATATTATATTATTCTAATAACAAAATCTCAGAGGACGTCTGGTCTCACACCATGATATTGATATTACAACCACATATCATTTAGTTTGTATGACAGAAGGTTTGGGTCATACTCTGTAAAGTATTATTTCTTAAATAGCCTGGACAACTAGCTAAACTATTTGTATCCTCACCTCACCTCACCAAAGACACTGAGAGAGAAAACGTGCATCTAAATACACAAATTGTTGTTTTAGAGAAATACTTTCTTTGTTGGTCTGGAAAAGTAGGCCTATATGGGATGATACATTTTAAAGTGATTTAACATACTATGTTGCCATTGTGGTCGATATACTGTTGTCTCTACAGCCTAGTCATTTGGTAGTAAATAAGTAATAACTTCTTTTTAGTGTGACTTAAAAAAAAAAAAAATGTTACAGAGGAAAAATCATGGGTGTAAATTGTAAAACGAATGATACTTGAATGCCGTTTAGCTGCCTCAGTTTAAGGGTCCTGAAATTGTGACTCACTGTCACACTAGTCATGGTTTACTGGAAAACTTGTAGAATAGAGCCATTGTTAATGTTATTACTGTCGTACCATCTGTGCTTTTCCTTCTATGACAAGCTAAATGCACCCTGTGAAAAACACCTAGTATGAATCCTATAGAGAAAACCTGTGTATTAGGAGTTAAAAGATGTTAAACTAGTTAAACTATGTTTACTGACTTGAAGACCACACAACCCTCCCCCACACCGCCACCTCTTCATCTACGTAGTCTGGAGAAAACTGGGCAATTTATTGCATTAATCACAATGGATTAGCAAGTTTCATTGCTTAATCACGCTCACAAAGCCCCACTTCAAAGGCTCAGCTGCATTTGCCACTGCCCAGAAGCGCGCGCACACACACACACACACACATAAAGCTGTACTTGGCACAACACCACCCCGACCTGGGCCTCAGCTCTCCTTGGACATTGAAATACAGCACCAAGGACAAATGCACGTTGTGTTCTCAGTGAAATATGTTTTACTCTTTAATCTTGTGTGTGCACACTGAGGGATATCCATCTTTCTGTTTATTTGTGTCTCTCTCTTTAGTCTCTCTGTTGCTCCTCTCGCATGCAAACGCAGAGGAAACTGAACTGTAGTTTACACACACAATTGTTTATTCTTGTGCTCACGTCCCTTTAGGCATACTGTCCCTTTAGGCATACTGTCTGTGCTTTACATACTAAAAATCGTATTGTATTCAGTTAATAACAAAATATATATACATACATATTTGTTATCTTATGTGCTTTTATCTGATCAGCAAGTTTCATTTCTACATAGTTACCTTTGAATGGGAACATTCATTCTTCTATAATGCAATAAGCAAAGAGTTCTAAGATGAACTAAAATGAATCTCTGTTTGCTTTTGCAGGTAGAACAACAGGACAGGGTCTTGTCCACCAGTGAAGACTCTCTCCCAGGCCTCCACAACTCTAAAGCCGACCCGCTGACCCGAAGCCGACCCCTCAGTGATGTATACCCCTTCCACAGTCATGCTGACGGAAGTGTAGTCCCGTGTCGGCTGTCTGGGTGTGGCGCCCAAGTACAGCCGGTGACCGCAGGTCCTTACGAAAACCGATGGAATGGCATCAACTCCTCCTCCTGGTCCAACCCCGTTATAGGCCAACCTGAGGGAAAGCCTTATTCCTCAAGAATTATGAGGCTTTTCTCTAACTCGAGGAAGGTCCCTGTCCCCGCTCACAGTTCTACCACTGAAGGTTCCACCTCAACCCAAAGCAACGACAGTGTCCCGCAGTCCTGGTCAGGACTATCAGGACTGGGCGTGGACTCCTTCAAAAAGCTCCGCTCCTCTGTGCTCCAGGGTATACAGAGTAGAGGGGCAGTCAGCCAAGATGGAGACCATGACCCATCAGATCAGGAAATGGCTAATGGCACAGGTGTGGCCGACATTGACCCTGTTCTAGATGATGCAGAAAACCATTTCAAGTTTGCAGACGGATACAGTGTGTCTAATGGAAACTCTGATGGCCAAAAGTTGTCTGGGACGAGCCACTGTGGATCAGATATTGAGGACTACGATGATGAGGAAAATGATGAAGGAGATGGTCTCAAGCGCAACACGCGCATCTCAAGGAGTATCAGGAGAGCGTATGGAGCCGGACGCATCTCTTTACTGGACACAGGGAATAGGAGGATAGCAGGAAGCGGCACAAATGAAGCGACGGACAGTCGAAAACCAGATGAGACATCCAGCATCAACGTCCACACAAAGAACATGGATGAGAACACAAACGTGACGGTGCTGAGCAGACTGAGCAAAAGTGCAGACAATCTTCACATATTTAAGGCACCTTTCAGACGCAAAGCCCCATCTCCAGGACCTCCTTTGCTTCAGGAGGAAGCCCAGAGGGCTGGCACGTCAAACGGGACACCAAACATCCAGAGGACCGCCAGCGCCTCCTCAGTGGATCTCCGGGGCCCCGCTGTCGGCAGCGCGAAGAACCCCGTGATGACCAAGGGGCCGATGCTGAAGCTCGTTGGCAGCATGACTGACCTGACCGTCAGACGCAGGCGAAGTCCCTCCCCGAGCCCTACCTCCGCATCTCCGTTGTCACCCCTGACCCGTCTCCACGACGACTACTCCCGCCGCACGCCTTGTCTAACGACCGGTGAGCGACAGCGCCGGCCCTCGCCCGTCAGAGCCCGGGTCATGTCCGTCGAACGCACCCCTCTGGTTCATCTACAGCCTGAATACAGTGACAGCCTCCAGCAGCACCAGGTCCTTATCAGCCCGGTTTCTGTGGAGCCCCCAGAGGGAACAGGGACGTCAGCTGGTGTCTCTGCTCATTGTGAATCACTAACAGGTGGTTATAAACCGACAGCAGAATGCGATTCATCCCCTCTTAGCCAGAAAGAACCTCCACATCAACAAGATCAGACTGAAGTCGGCGTGCTACCAAATGAGGTAAGGGACGAAAATCATATGTGTAGAAATGACAAGGGTCTGATGTGAAATAATAAAATGTTCTTGATGCATACTGGAGATAGTTTCTGTTAGCAGTCGGTATTACCCCACATGCTTCTATCTGCTTATTAGCACAGGCGATGCAGATGTTCTGATACAATGCAGAGTGTGTGAAAAACAGTGACGGCATCAAGCTAGTCTGGTCTCTTTGATCACAAAGCTTTTCACTACTACAGACAGATCAAATATCACACATTAGCAAGCATCTTTATCATTGACCTCAAAACACGGGATTGGAAATCATTAGATAACAGGCTCTCTGTGAAGTTTAAAAAGAGGAAGGAATTACTGACAGAGGAAAGATTGTCCTTATAATCTAGAACAGCGTGATCATTAATGGATACCAATCTCCCTGTTGAGTGGCATTGGCCCTTGTCTTGGGAAATGCACCATCACACCTTTCAGAAGTGATTTTATGAAGTGATCTTTGAATCCGGCATGATTCCAACCCGCTGCAATAAGTCGGCGCGTCAGCGTCAGGATGCCTGTCAGTATTGCCCTCGTGTGCTGAAAAGAAAAGAGCTGTGTGTGTCCAAAGTCCCCTTCGGTGTCAAATAAATAATGACGTAAGCATAAATCGTTCTTTACTGTCCTTTCCCCTGTCAGTTGTGTATGATATACTGACTTCTGCTGCAGGAGGGTCACATGCCCAGCTGTTCTGTGCTACCCGGCACTCTGAAGGAGCAGAGTTAATGATTAGGCTTTGTTTATGATTAGCGGCCCTTGCGCAAAACTGCTCCATAGCCCTGTTGCTGGTGGAGGGTATGCAGCTAGGAGTGAGTACAGCCCCCTTCCCTCTAGCTGAAGCCAAGTGGATCAAAGTCCAGCACCATGGACACTGGGCCTTGGACGGCTAGCAGAACCACTGGGTAGACAGGATCCATAGACACGCCGCTATATTGAAATGTGCTTTTGTCTAAGAGTAGGATTTGGCCTTTGAAGATGAACCGGAAAAAAACCTGATTTGTTTACCTTTTAGAAATCAAGCGGCTTTTGCCGGCCTCAAAAAGAATTAAAGACACAGGTCAGTCTGTGTTTGTGTGTCTTCACAATGGTGCTAGTCCACTGTATGCCTTTCCAGTGTGTATGCCGGGGACCGGACCCAGACCGAGAAAACCACGAGGTGAGGTTTGATATCGCTGGCCGACTAACGTAGAACAGCAGTTTCCAAATGAGTAACCATTAGCCAATATTTGAGCGTTGAGTAAACAATACATGCTCACATTCATACAGAATGATAACATTTAATTGTGGAATATTTGTCATATATTATTGTGGGATTTTTGTTGCAGTTTTTGTTTGAACTTGATAAGCAGAGGGGTTCATTGTGTTCAATATGTGGAGTCAATCACTGTGGGAACTTGAATACGTTCACGTGATAATAAAGTTTCTCAGGAAAGTCCTGATAAAGTTCATTGAACTACGTAGTTTCACACTGATTAACGTGGTTTCCGCCTTGAGATCCAACCAAGACAATTGCGTCTAGTTGGAACTTTTTTGACTCGCAGTCAGCACCATTTCGCTCTGTTTCTGATTAACACACGTTATGTTCTGCATCTGTGTGCATTGCAGATCATTGAACAGGAGGAAATCAATATCAGCATGCTTATTGAGTTTTTAATTATTGTTTTTGGATTCCTAGGAAACATCAGATCAACAAGAGCCAGACGCACTTCTCCAAACAGAGGAAGACTCCCCAACAACCAGCAGCACCCCTCCTATTTCTCCTACATGCCTCTCGGACTCACCCACATCACCCACAGATGCATCCACGGAAACATCCGCCGTCAAGCCCAGGCGAAGGAGTGGACGCTCGAGACCTCGTCCCATCTCTGACTACGGGCAGCTCGTTTCCAGGAAGCACTCTATTCCAGAGGAAGTGGCAGAACTGCGTGCTGAAGAAAGGACAGCACATACATCATTGCATAAAGACTGCAGTGGTAGTAACGCATGCAGGAATGGAGAGAGCCCTGAGAACTGCAGCATCAACGGAGACGCTCAAGCCACGAGGCAGCGGCCAATCTCCGTGATAGGAGTTGTTGATCTGTTCTCTTCTGACACTGAGGAGAAAGACGACCGCCTTCCTTCTGTAAGCCTTTAAAGTTATGGTTTAAAACTACTAGAAGCACATCCTTTTAAAAACAATGAAAATGCTTCGTAGAATTTCCATCTACTGTTTATAAACTGTGTTTCAATGACACAGGTGTTGAGTCAAGGTTGTCTTCAGGCTGACCTAGTTGCCAATGAAGGAATCCAAATAATGAAATTCAAGTTTAGAAGCATGTTTAAACTCAACTCCAAGTTGTTGTTGTTTCCAATGTGTTGAAAATACTGTCCATCCTCCACTTTGTTGGCCATGTGAGTTGTGGTTTATACATAAAGCTAATTTATCTTGTTTTACAGAACTTCTCAGAAAAATACGTCGATATTTTAAAGGCCGCAGATCAAGTTAAACAGATTTTCTCTCCACTAAATTGGTATTTTAAGGAAAATATTGAGCATTATTCCCTTAGCTCTGTACTTTTAGTTGTTTTCTCTCTTTCTAGTGTCTGTAATGAAGGCATAAAATACCAAAAAAGAAAAGAAAACGTCGACTATATTTGATCATGGTCTTGGTTATGAATGCTGTCCATCAAAAAGTCACAGGCTCTATTTCTATGTGACAACTGAGTGACCAGGAAGGTGGAGAAAGCTTGAGAAAGTGAGCTCTTCCTAAATCCCAGGATGTTTTCTTCTTGCCTCTTTTCTGCAGCTTCTGTCGCGGCCGCCGATCCCCTCCCACCAGGTTCCCCCCTACAGAGCCGTCTCTGCCAGGTTTCGACCCTCCGCCCTCTCCCAAAGCACCCCCATCGGACTGGACCGCGTTGGACGGCGTCAGCTGCACAGAGTCCTCAGCGGTGAGAACCGGAGTTGTTGTTGATCACCAATGTTAGTCTGTGGGAAAGCAGAGTCTGGGAATGTTGTGGGTGTGACTGCATCTGAATGATTTAGATCTTGTTATCTCTTCTTTTTTAACCCCTGTGTATGTGTTGCAGTCGGTGTGTCTGAGTGCTCGCCGACACTTGATGACAGCGTGAGTGAAGAGGAGGAGGGCAGCTTTGATGAGCTCAGTGATGTCACGCCCTACCTCCAGCCAGGGGTGGAGCTCTCTGTGCTCAACGAGGTACAGCTGAGGAGGGAAACGCTCTTCTCCAGAGATGTGTGTTGAATTCATGATGAAACCTTTAATCTTGTTGTATGCGTGCCTCGTGAACAGCCATGTGAAAATGTTTTCAATCTGTTTGACAGGTCGGACAACCACAAGTCTAGACATAATCGGACATGTTAGACATGGGCTTAGCCTGCATGTAATTGTATTTTTATCTTATCTGTGTGTGTTCCTCTCAGTGGATAAGCTCTGGCCATACGGTGTATGCTGAGGCTCTCTGGGACCATGTGACCATGGAGGAACAGGAGCTAGCCTTCAAGGCTGGAGATGTTATCCGTGTCCTGGATGCCTCGCATAAGGACTGGTGGTGGGGCAGGGGGGCTGACAAGGAGGCCTGGTTCCCTTCCAGCTTTGTGAGGGTAAGTGGACTTCCTGACCTACGTGTCTAACGTGTTTGCTCTCCAGCAGCACAGAAAAGACCCACAAACTGGCTTAGCTCCAAACAAACCTCCCCAGCCCTCTTCAGTGTGTGTGTGGACGGGTTCAAACCTAAGAGGTTTCTGTGGTGACCAGAGCCGATTGACTGTTAAGTCTTAATTAGGAAGGCTGTGGTAACCATGGTGAGGTTATTTGATTGGCAGATGGCTGTCTGCTGTGTAATTGCTTGGAGCCGGATCAATGTTGCTGAACAAGAGCTGGTTAAACTTGCACATAGTGTTACTATAGTGATGTGGAGTTTTCTGTAGTTTAATTAGTTATTGTTCTATCTTTTGTCATTTTTATTTTGCTAAGGAGCTTTCATTAAAAACCAAAAAATATGTCAAGAGCCATGTTTGTTTGATCATGTGTGGGGACTGGAAAGAAGATGTTTGGAAAACTAAGCCTGACTTAAACAGACTTACTTGTGATTTGAATGCTGCTCATGAGATCCCTTTGTGTGTGGTGGATGTGTTTCAGGTGCGAGTGAACCAGGAGGACTCGAGTGCAGACAGTGTGGAGAGTGTAGCGGACCAGGAAGATCCGGCTCCCAGGGACACACACAGCATTCAGCACAAGGAACAGATGAGAACCAATGTGGTTCAGGAAATCATGAATACTGAACGCATCTACATCAAGCACCTAAAAGACATCTGTGAGGTACGGGCTGCAATGCTGACACCTCGGGCTGATACTTTATTTGTCCGTTATTTAATCTATTCAGGATTTACACATTGCTCTAAAGCTGTTTTACATTGTAATACATTTCAACTTTTTGTTAGAGAATGTTTAGCATAAGCTACATTTTTTTAAATTACCTTTCTCTTTAGCACCTCCTGTTGGCCAGTGTTTGAACTGTTTCCATACTTTCTGTGCATTCAGCATACTGGTTTTGTGCAACTTCCAGGGTTACATCCGCCAGTGCCGTAAACTCCCGGATATGTTCACTGAGCTGCAGTTGAAGACCATCTTCAGCAACATAGAGGACATCTACAGGTTCCAGAGGCAGTTTCTCAAAGACCTGGAGAAGAAGTACAACAAAGACCAACCACATCTCAGTGAAATTGGCTCTTGTTTTCTCTTGCAGGTCAGCGACCACACACACACACAACCTTTCCCATTGACGTAATCACTGTGTAACTCATTTACTTAACTGATTTAGCAGTTCCACATTTTCATTGAATGTTTCTTTTTTGTCCTTAGGGAGAGGGCTTCTCCATCTACTCCGACTATTGTAACACTCATCCAGTAGCCTGCGCTGAGCTGCAGCGCCTTATGAAGTCTGGAAAATATAAGCATTTCTTTGAGGCCTGCCGGCTTCTTCAGCAGATGATCGACATTTCCATTGCAGGTTTCTTGCTCACGCCCGTCCAGAAGATCTGCAAATACCCCCTGCAGCTAGGAGAACTGCTTAAGTACACTCCCAAAGACCACAGGTACTGGATATTCATTACTTCACTATTTATTTTACTACTCGTGCGTATTGTACATTTTGAGCATCTATTTATTTACACATTCAGGCACGCAAAGAGAGCAACTTCACTGCACTCCAGCCTACACCATTATTTTTAACCACCCTGCACGAACATATATAAAATAGTATACGGGTCACAAGCCATCTACTTAAATGTTGTTCACTTCAGGACGCAATGATGCTTGTTGCTACAGAGACATGTAATTCTACAACAAGTCATCTTATGCCATTTTATACCTTGAATCAATGATGCTGTTGTCTGTAAAGCATTACTTTGCCTTGCCTGTACAGTGAAAGCTGTGTGCTAATAGCTGCAATGATATGTTCAGTATTTGTAGTTAACCACTTAACCAATCCAATAATCATTCATTCCCTTTAAATAAAGAATTCATGGTTTGATAACTAACTTTGTCCATGATTATGATTTAAAGCAATGTGCTACCGTGACTGGAAATTTTCTTTCTATCAATGTAATGTGTAATGCTCATTGTTCCTTTGCTGGTTTATTGCAGTGACCACAGCGGAGTGAGCAAAGCGTATGAGGCGATGAAGAATGTGGCCAGTTTGATAAATGAGAGGAAGAGGCGGCTGGAGAGCGTCGACACCATCGCTCACTGGCAGGTGGACATTCTACACTGGGAGGTGATGAGAACTAATCAATATTCCTCCAGTTTGTACTTATTGATCAAATTTAGCAGATATGTTTTACCACCCTTCGGTAAAGAATATTAAATGTATTGTATAAATGTTTTGACTCTACGTGTCGTTGCAGGGGCCGGATGTACTGGAGCGCAGCTCGGAGCTGATCCACTCTGGTGAGCTGACTCGAGTCGTCCGACAAGGCAAGATGCAGCAGCGCAGCTTCTTCCTGTTCGACCACCAGTTGGTCTTCTGTAAAAAAGACGTCCTGCGCAGAGACCTGCTCCACTACCGTGGACGGCTGGATATGGACCAGACCGAGGTTTTGGACGTGGCCGACGGGCGGGACCTAGACCTGGGCCTGACCCTGAGGAATGCTCTGCGCCTCCGCCACGCCTTCACTCTGGAGTTTGTGTGTGTGCTATGCTGCAGGAAGGCCCAGGACAAGCAGAGGTGGTTACAGGCCTTCGCCAAGGAGAGATACAGAGTCAAAGAAGACCAAGAGATGGGTGAGTTGAGAAATTCCTTTCATTCATGACGCAAAACTGCTCCTGTGGGTAGATGTCAAATAGAAGGGGAACAGGGTGGAACGACTGTTGGAAGAAGGGCGTGGTTGGAAATATTTTGACATGAAGGTGTATTTGTGTGTGTGTGTTGGCAGGAATGGAAATCAGTGAAGAGCAAAGAACACAGGCCATTGTTAACGCCAGAAGAGCCAAACAGAAGAAGAGCAAAAGTAAGGAAATAATCTACTTAATGCCACTCTTCATTTACATTTGATAACATTTTTATCTTTTTATTTCAATTCATAACTTTTATTTTTTGTTTTGCCCGTTCACCTTTCAGACATTGGTTACTCTGGTTCTGTCCCACCACACCACCAGAACCTTCACCCACTTCACCAGCGTCACATCACCATCCCGACCAGCGTGCCTCAGCAGCAGGTGTTTTCATTGGCCGAGCCCCCAAAACGAAAGCCTCGTCACCTGTTGCTCAGCATCACCCGCAACGCCTTTTTCAAGAAATGAGGCTTTGCTCCCTCATCTCTTTGTTTTCTTCTTCTTCTTCTTCTTCTCCCTGTTCATGTTCGGCGCACGCCCAAACCATCCTGAAGACTCAAAGAACACTTCACTGTTTTTTCAGTTTTTTGTCTGCCTGTGAATGTCAAGTTTTGTTCAGTTTGATTTTGTTGCCACATGAAGTTCAGTGCCTAGGAAGGGGCTGGACTAAAGTGTTAAAATACTGACTCTGTCCATTTTGTTGCCATTAAGATGCTGCTTACTCAACAGACTCTCACCCATTTTGTCTTATAAATCCCAACTGAAAGATTTTCTTTTTTTTTAAATGTTAATTATAACAATGTATATTCTGCTTTTACGCCAACAAACATGGTTTTAGTTTATATCAGAGGCTGGACCCTTTTTTTTTGCTGCGAGTCTGTCAACTCTGAGCACAAGACAGCCGGAGGATAAATTAACTGACACAAGTCACCTGCTTTGTTAACACTGTAAATAAAACTCTTGTACAAACTTACCTTGCGAGAATGTTGTCATTTTAAGATTTTGTTTTCTTATCCAATTGTTTGTTTCTTTTTATTGCAGAGCAAACGCAGTAGACTTTGTTTGCGGCTGTCGAATATTAGTTCCAATGACTTAGATAGATGGAAGGCAACGATAGGAGTTAATGAATGAAACATTAGCCATAGGACTGGAGGAGGTACGTTTCCATCGGCGAGCTCCCTGTTTCTCCAATGCCAGGATCTGGTTTCACACGCCTGTCGACTGTGCATCCAAACACTGTGCTGTGTGGCTCCACGCAGGTTGTTGCCGTTATTAGAAGGCGGTTTTTGCTGAAGGATAAGAGGATGGATCTTAAAACCCGGAAATCAGGAATTAGATGATAGCGGCTTGAAGGGATGCCTGTGTCATGGGCACAGAGCGCGAGGCCAACGGGAAGACGAGCGGAGATGATGATGCATCGCAACTGGATGCTGCCAGTGTAAGTAGGCTGTATCTTAATGTTAGGTTATTATAGTAATCGTAACTTAAACTACAACATTTGAAATCTTAATTTTAATCTATGAAATCCGTCCGTCACATTTTAATTGGGAATATAGCCATTTCTGGAGATTTGAGTGGACATAACATCAAAACCTTTAACACGTCCTGTCGTGTTGCTTGATTAAATGTGTAAAATAGATTCAACTTTTTTTCCCTGTGGGAATCTATATTCCTCTAACTTGTGATGGATTAAGTGCTGCTTGCACAGTATGGGATGACAGTGAATGAATAATATATGTGCATTGGGTAACTCAATGAGAGCCGAGTGCTGCATCTGATGGAGTTACTGTTGCCGTCAGGCTTTCTTCTCCAGCCAAAGTGACCAGTAATGGAGCTTCATTAATGGTAAACACAAGCTTACCTCACTGTCTGCAGATCAACGGCTAAATGACATGGCTTTGTTTAACTTTATGAACATTGATGTTCTTTCAGTGCATGCTGTGACCTTGTGCTATTTGAGCCCTTGCTCTCCCGTCTCTATGCACTCTGGATTGATTAGCATATTGTAATCTAAACTAGCTGACCTGGATAAGGTCCAGTGATAAGAGGTGAATGGTAGAAGCAAGGTTACGTGCTCTTGATCTTTTTCCAGTAAGTTAACCTCCTCGTGGTCCTCGATGAGCTCTCGGTGGCGGATCACCCGGTGGCAGATCTACAGTAGCAAGAGACTTGTGCTTTACGTATCTCTTCAGCATCATTAGCCGCATCCCTATTAGAATCCACACAGATGGATATGTCCCCTCGAATGTCAAATGTACTGCTACCCCGATGGGCACATTAGAGTGTGAATGTGTCCTCCCTCCCCGGCTGTAGATTGCAGATGTGTCTGTGGAGGTGGCCACAGTTGACCACACTCTGCAGAAGATCTGCAGGAAGTACAGGAAGACTAGACGGAAGCCCAAGGGCCTCCAGAGGCTGCAGGCCCGTCTGTTGAGCATCCCTCACCTGGCTGTCATCATCGCAGCGGTGCTGTTTGTGGTGGTGATTATCTTGTGGTCACTGCTGTGGGTCTTCATATGTGAGTGAGAGGATCTTATACTTAAGTTCCATGTTAATATGTTAATAGTGTATGATTACAACACTGCATCAAAGTGGAACTGCACCACATAATGCAAGTTTTGACTTGATTTACTTAGTTCGCAGGGAAAGCAACAGTGGAGCGTATTTTGCCGGTGTGTTTCGTGTTGCCAACGTGGAGTTTATCCCAGAGTACCGCCAGGCCGGTTCCCATGAGTTTGTATCCATGGCAAACAAAATACAACACGTGGTATGTATTGACGTAACCCTGTTATTTACATGATGCTTAGTGGTACACCAGGATTTGAGAGAGGCTTACAGTTAATTGCTGGTGTCTCGTAGGTGAGCAATGTGTACAAGGTGTCCTCAGTGGCCAGACTCTACAAGCAAGCTGTCATTTCAGACCTCAGGTACAGTTAGTCATCATCATCATTATCATGGAGCAAAAAGAGCTCCAGCTGATATTTATGATTCCCTTTGTGCTTTTTATTCCAGTTTCAATCATCAACACTTATTTACGGCTGAGCAACACACCCTGTTTTTAAGGTGTTATTGTAAACCCTGTTTTCCTCACACAGTAACAACAACAAGGGCGGCGTGCTGGTTCATTTCTGGATGTTGTTTGTGGTCCCTCGATTAAAGAGCCCAGCCGTGTGTGAGGAGTGCGTGGAAGCCATTTTCAGAGACTCGGTCCACACCAGCCTGAGGAACAGGTCCTCCGTCGGCTACCTGCTGGGACTCCCAGTGGATATAGACTCCATCCTCATCAACGGTGGGTCAGTGTGTTAACGTGTGCGTCCTAAAAGCGTGCATCAATGCAGAGATTGATTATCGTGTCTTCCTCCAGCTGTTCAGCGATCAGACTATTCATCAATTGGAGCAGGTAGGAGATGATACGTAAGTGCAATAAAAGTCCCACTGTTTGTCATAATGTGTGTCCATGAAGGTTTTCCTCCCAGGCTCACAGTGTGTAGATAAGCTGCACGCCAACCTTCCTGGGCCGAGCGTCCCTTTAAACGTCTTCTCGTCATGGGGTGGTCTGAATTGCCACGTCAAGCTCACCGCTGTCCCCGGCTCCATGATCCGTCTGACCGTCACCTCCTTCCTCATTGAGCCCAGCGACTGTGTGAGTGATGCCTTGACGGTGTACGACGCACTGCTGCCCATGAGAGGGCGCATTCTGCACAGGTCTGCTTTTCCCACGTTAGCAATTCTAAAGGCTTTTATTCCAATTCGTCACTGTATTTTCTCTAACACATAAACCTTACATAAACTAAAGGCTGTCTCTGTGCTGCAGGATGTGTGAGCCAGTGTCCAGCTCGTTCTCCCTGGTTTCTACCTCCAATGTCATGCTGCTGTCCTTCAGAATGACCAGTGGCAACAAGAGCTTCAGAGGACACTTTGAGGCCATTGCTGAAGAACGTATGACACATTTACCTTGTTACTCTATATGCCAGTGGTTCCCAGCCTACCTACGGTTTCCGAAGAATACAAACATTGTTTTGGGGATAAGAAAGATGTTTTTGATTCTCCCCTGTGTCATTTTTCATCTTCAAACCCCTGAGATTTATCTAGAAACCACTTTGGGATGCATCAGTACTAACTGGAGGTGAAAGTATAATCCTTGAGTGTTTCTCTGTTTCTCTCAGTGTGTATGTCTCAAATTGAGACCCAGTTGGAGCCTGACATCACTGGTCAAATCTACAGCCCCTTCCACCCGAGCCTTCTGCCCCCACAGTGCTTCTGCACCTGGAAGTTTGAGGTAGAATACACACACACATACTTGATTTGCAAAACAGTGGCTGAGTTTTTCTTTACTGGTGACTTCCAATAGCTTTTATTGATTGTGTACTCTGTATTTTTTTTATAGACCCCTAACCGTGCTTTAGGAGTTGCTCTGCAGTTTCAGAATTATGTATTGAAACCAAAGGAGCTGGAGGGCTGTAAACATGGCTGGTGGAAGGTCAATGAAATCATGTATGTGGGCGTAGGTTTAAAACGCTGAACAAAATGTACACTGTATTCAATACACAAGTATCTCAGATAATTGTGTCCATTTTTACAAATATCTACAATCATAGACAGTGTCTGATGATATTTTAGCTGTTAAGCTATTTTTTATATGGAATTAAATTATTATTCATCCCATGTGGTGGTTTGCTGATGGTTGCTTTCCCTCAACAGTTTCTGTGGCAGCTACGTGGGACACCACACGGTGTTTCGGATCGCTGACCACAGCCCAGAGGTGGAGTTTCGCTGCAGCTCACGTAACTCTGCTCAGCCTTTTCAGGCGTCTTACAGCAGCTACAATATTAGCAAGCGTAAGCACTGCCGGGCCCAAAGCATGACTCATTATAGCAGGCAGGATACACTGTCGGAAATCGGTTTCATTGTACTTCAGTGTGGATGTGAGGTAATGACTTTGTTTGTGGATTCTAAAAATGTCAATATACTTCACAGAGAGAAAACATTGGAAAAATAGACTCACTTTTGTCAATGTAGTTTTTGTGTCATTCACATAGTTTTGAGCGGCATAAAAAGTGTCTTGTAGTGTCTTTTAGTCACTAGAGTAGAAATAAAACAGCAAAATCAATTTTTGTTAATGCACCTAATGTGTCTCTGTCCCCACAGCCTGTCCAGAGAACCACTTCCTGTGCTCCACAGGACTGTGTGTGGAAAAGAGTCAACGCTGTGACGGCCTGGACGACTGCCAGGATGAGAGTGACGAGGTCTTCTGCTGTAAGTTGTCTTATAAGTTACTGGTTGCTTAAAAGGACAAATGGCACTGTGAAGTACTGGTAACACATTACACTGTCTTTTGATTATATTGGGAATCAGTCACACATTGGGAAAATGTTGCATATCTTCACAGCGAGGCCGACAAAGAACTGCGGTGGCAACAGCCCTCTGCATCCTTTGTTTGTATGCAATGGAGAGACGGACTGCATCAATGGAATAGATGAGATCAACTGCACTCAGGGTATGGATCTATATAGTTAGTCTATGTCCCCTTTTACCCTTTCACCAGTAATACTTACAATATGTTCTCTGCTTTTGTCAGAAACAACATGCTCTGCAATCAGATATCAATGCAACAGTGGCTCCTGCATCTTGAAGAAAAACGCAAAGTGCGATGGTGTTCTTGACTGTCAGGACCACAGTGATGAGGCGGATTGTGGTGAGCGCTCTGCATTCCCTGCTCCATGTGCATCGTGAAATGGCAGCGAAAAGAAAAGAAAATCAATAATATCCCTACGGACCTTTTAAAACATATTTCTCTATCCACCCTTTTTTCTAGTAATACATCGTGCACCTTGGGTCTTTAAAATGTGGTGTAATGCAAAACAGCTTTTTTTTGTAATATATATATATATATATATATATATACATACAATCTTAAAGATTCCCTGTTTCCTCCACCTTTAACCTAATTGTTTGCCTTACTATCATCATAACTGTAGTCTGTCAGGAACATTTCTTAAAGTAGTTTTTCGCTCACCAGTTCAATGATGTATCAACTAAGCCAGGATCACGCACATTTGGCTATGTCCCAACTGAGTTGTTGGCTCATAATGAAGCAAAAATATACACAGTGATTATACTGCTGCAAGTCTGCCAGTTCTCTGCCAGATCCTTCATGTGGCTTCATGAGAATGTTGTCATTATTTTATAATCCACTGGGCAGCATGCACCAAACCTGCTGACCTGCAGCACTGAGGTGACCCAGCTGTAATGGCTCTCTCTCTGTTCACTGTTATTTCATCATGACGGGGTCTCGAGGTGATGGGAACCGGCTTGTCTTTGATCACTCACTGATACGGGACAATACTGTACATGTGCGCACACACACACACACACACACACACACACACATCAAAGCTCTACTTTTTAATAAAGCGGCAGCAGTCAACCAACACTGATACAGGAACACTTTGCACATGTATATTCCTAATAGATCTATATACTGCACATCATCACAATAATAGTAATAACATATGTAGCTTTGTCTTTCTTTTGGGCATATGTAATATACTGCATATGTCCATGTATATTGTGTTCTGTGCTCCTTTACAATAAAACCAAAGTGCAGTATAATATAAGCAGAATAACAACAGAATGCATCTCTGTGCTCCTCAGCCTGTGGTCGTCCCTCCTCTGTGAAGAAGGTTGTTTCATCTACAGGACAAGAGCGTATTGTAGGTGGAGATGACTCTGTGGAGGGGGAGTGGCCGTGGCAGGTCAGCCTCCATTTCTCTGGTAGCCTGTACTGTGGTGCTTCTGTCCTCTCCTCTGATTGGCTCATCTCAGCAGCACACTGCTTCAGAAAGGAAAGGTCAGTCACGCTCACTCCTGTTATGGTTATATGATCACAGATTTGACATACAGATTAATTTTGGGACCACTTGCAGGTCCTGACCCTCATGTTAGGAACTACTGTGTGTATAATAATGTTTTAATGTGTTAAAAAAAAAAAATCACAGACATACATTTTTATTCAATTGACTTCAAGAATAAAATAATGGTAATTTTGTAATACTAAAGTTTACAGCAGATTTGTACCTGATCATCTCAATAAAAGTGACAAAATTATAAGAAATGAAATAATATTAGTAATATTAATACTAGTAATTCATATTTTTACCTCCATTAGGTAAAAAATATCATTACACTTTAAACAACAATCAACAGGTGATGATGATGTCTGTACCTCATCTAGTATTTTATTATATTAACAGTTTTTTTTAATCACATTTCAACTGATTTACAACATTGTATCATATCATGACATATTATTAGTTCATGTGCCAATTATTACAATATCAATCAAGTGAAAGGCTTACGGCTTCCTCATATTGATTTTATGAACAAACCTGACCTGTCACTTCCTGACAACTCATCTGCTTCTAAGTTTTATTAAGGCCAGTATGATCTCTAAAATGTCTTCCTCCGGTGACCCTTGACCTCTGACTCCACCAGGCTGTCTGACCCACGTTACTGGAGCGCCCACCTCGGCATGCTGACACAGGGCAGTGCCAAACACGTGGCGGAGATCCAGCGGATCGTGGTGCACGAGTATTATAACGCGTACACGTTTGACTATGACATCGCCCTGCTGCAGCTGAAGAAGCCCTGGCCTCCCTCCCTCAGCCCGCTGGTCCAGCCTGTGTGCCTGCCACCGTCCTCCCACACCGTCACTGGCAGCCATCGCTGCATTGTCACCGGGTGGGGATACCGCTCTGAGGAGGGTGAGCAACGCCTTGGATAGAGCTCAGTGACTTATAACCTTGATGTCCTTTCGGGGTTTGTCTGACAGGGCTAGATTATGCAGTGTTCTATAAGCATCACAGTAATAATGCAGTAAGTAATATAAACGTACCGTTACAAACTGTATTATATGCTCCTGTGCTGCTTTTTTCCCAACTTCATTTGGGAAGAGAGCATCTTCACCAACTTCTGCACTCTTCATGAGCTACTGCTAATGCCAGCTTAAAGCCTCCCAGATATGTAAATATTCATATCTGGCATGATCTATGTCCATCTTGCCCCCCCTGCAGACAAAGTGCTGCCCTCACTGCTGCAGAAAGCAGAGGTGTCCTTACTGAGCCAGACTGACTGTAAGAAGAGGTACGGACCGGTCTCATCACGCATGCTGTGTGCCGGGGTCCCCTCTGGAGAGCGGGACGCCTGCAGGGTGAGCTCACATCTGACTGAATCACCCATAATGACCTGCATTTTAATTTATACTAGTGGATGTGAAGCTTTGAATGTTGTTTATGTTCTTTCTGCATCAACTGCACTTTTTGTTTCTCAGGGCGATTCAGGGGGCCCTCTGTCCTGTCAGGGACCCGGCAGGGGCCGTTGGTTCCTGATTGGCATCGTCAGCTGGGGGTCGGGCTGTGGCAGACCAAACCTGCCTGGGGTCTACACCAGGGTCAACAAGTTCACCTCCTGGATCTACAGCCATATCAGCTGACATGATGGGGCTCATTCATCCAGTGCCAGCAGATGTTTAATGATTCTGTCGCTCACACCAAATAATAAAAGCATCATCAGTGGACTGTGTATTTATTCAAGTTTGCCTTTTACCCCCAACAAAGCAGTGCTTTGAAATATTTGAATTCTAATTAAGTAACTTAGTTGCATTCCTGCCCCCAAGTCTTGGACTATATAACCCATGTGATGTCCTGTTACACCCCCACACTGATCAAGTTTGGAACCAAACTTTTTAATTGCAGGTCATCCTGATTTGCGCCCCCATGGAGCATCCCAGGACGCAGCAGCCAAGCTCCGAGTGTTATACTTCACACACGTTTCCTTCGACCACCTCTTTGTGCCCCTTAGTTAACTCCCGCATACACAGCAAACGAAGTTTGCCTACAATATCTGTCGAACGGATGGTTGTGCGGATTGTAGGCTTAGCCTTTCATAGTGCTCCTATTGTCCCCCGCACTGCATTCTGGGGCTCCGTGTGACACCTGCCGCCCAGTTCAGGTAAACGGGAGGCGGTGAATGCCCGCCGCATCCGAGCCGCTCAGGTCGAATTTCTGCGCTTTTTTTTCTCCAAAAGAAGCGACAGTGGGGGTTTCCTCTCTCTCTCTCTCTCTCCATCGTTTCTATGCCTGAGGTATTGTTGCATATCGCCTCTCCGGAGCTTAACGGGACAGTGCTATGAGGACTCTCCCCAAAAGAAAAACTTGTGAAGTGTACTGCGTCTCCGGGCATGGACTACCAGGCTGCTCCGCTGCACAGGTAAGGCACCAACAGTGTGCCCTTTGAATTGCGCGTAAAGGATGAGTGTGCCAAACGGGACTTAATTAGCTTTCTGCAAGAACTGCTCTATCAACATTTTCTTTGTATATATATCTCGCGAAATTAGTCTGTTCAACTTTGGTAAGCTTTTACATTTTTTTCCACTCGCAGAATGATGCACAATAACCAGAACCCATCAAACTCAGTCAGCCATGGCTCATCTTAATTGCAAAATCCGTCTCTAGGGTTATGCGGGCGTCTTTGTCATGTATGTCCACATCAGGGTGAGCCACTTGATTGAGTGCTGACACCGCAGAGCCAGGCCGTGGGAAAGCAGACTCGTCTAGCCACGCTTTGTCTGCTCCCCCGGGGAATCCTGCCAGCTCCTTAAATGTTTTAGGAGATCCTTTCAGCTCAGAGATGCTCACCGTTACTCTCACTGAATCAGTGTCTGCTCAGCCATTCAATCGATGTCTCATTGATTTTGGCAGATAAGCTGCATTTTCTTCATTGCTGGAGTAAAATGCAAACAATTAGAAGCAACTTGAGCACAGACATTAATAGCTTGTATGATATTTGAGTCGTGCCCTTGTCTCTGGAAGGGAGAGGGGGAGTTGAAGGAACCCGGCCAGTCACTGGGCCCCCCCACGAAGCCTGAGGGTCAGGCGGAGCAGAAGGTGGAGGGGGGGCGCGCTCCAGTCTGCGGCTCCTGGAGGAGATGGATGTTAGGTCTCCTGCCTTTCTTTCCTTTCGCTGCTGCCATTGCACTGACTCTCCACTTCTTAACATGTGAGTACAGACCTACTTTTCGCCTGTCTTTTTAGATTGTGTTATTTTTTTTTACTTACACCCACAGTCACACAAGTGCACCTGTCTCACATCTCTCCAGCTCCGCCCTCCTCAGTGTTCTTCCTCGGTGGCAGTGTGGAGTTCCCAAACCTGAGCTTCTCCTCAGAGCTGACTGACTCCACCTCCCCTCAGTCCCGCCTGCAGGCTCAGGCTTTGAACCATTATGTAAGTGGAACGATGGACTTGTCTGTCACTGCCTCCCCTCTGAATGACACTGTAGAGTGCTTCTTGACCTGAAGCTGATCTTGCTGTTCTTACGTTGATATGGTTCACTACAGCAGGCTACTAGTGTCTTTATTGTGGCACTTTCAAAACACCGCTGCCCTCTTTCTACTTCCCATTAATGTCTTTGCATTCTTATTTGTTTCCTTTTCTCTTTATCCGGCTTTGACTTCCACTCTCTTTCTCTCCGTTTTTTTTTCTTCTGCACACCACTTTTCTCCCCTCTGTCCCTCTCTGGTGGTGTTAAATGTAAAGCTGAAACAGGAGCTGGGCACTGTGTGTGTGCAAGTTCCCGAGACCCCCAGGGACAGGGCCCTTTCAGGGCTGAGGACAAGCCTGGCATTTGTGAGTCCAGCTAGGCCCAGGCAGCAAGAGTGAGAGGAAGAGCAGGCCTTCAATAAAAACATTGTCTGTGTAGCTTCCACACAATCAGCCACTCTGTGTGCCGAACACTACAGAGAGGAGGTGAACCTCAGTTTGATGCTGGGGTTGAGAGGGAGAGACAGTGCAGTAGGGCAGGGTGGGATGACAGAGATATGAGAGGGGGAATTTGGGATTTTGGAGTAAAAGGTCAGATGCACCGCTGAACATTCTAGCTGAGCACTGGAGAAATGGCAGTTTGATGGGTTTAAATCCCCCAAACTCTACACTGACATAGTGTAATGCTCCTTTAGTCAGCTGTGAGGGTGAGTTAGCAGGCTTGCTAAGTGGTCACAGTATCTGTACAGCCATCTGCTCATTAAAGAACAGGTGAACTCAAGGCCAAGAGCCCATACCTCCGAGGGTCCAAACTCACATGGATGGCAGGTAGAGACACAATGGAGCTCTGTACTGCTCAAAGTCAACATACACACAAGCGGAGGTTGACAGACACACACACACACACACACACACACACACACACACATATATATATACGCATACACATACACACACACAAGAACAATGCTTTTGTTAAACTCGGGTGTGTTCATGTGTTACAAGTGAAAAGTGACCTCACTTGCATCGCAGTGTGTGGTCAACCATCCTTTTTTTGTCTTTCCGTCTTTTAAAAAAACAGTTCTCAGAACTCTACGAGTCCTCGCCGTGGAGCTCTTACTACCTGCACTCAGGGATTACTGCCTTCAGGTTTGATGCACTCACAAAACACCTACTAATGAAATGACATGTGCAACAGTTCCCCCATAAAAGGAGCATGCATGACATCAACATACTCGGCTGTAATCCCTTGCAGAACAGCAACATTGTAAACCCTTTGTGTGACAGTGAAGGAGCAGAAGGGCTCAATGTCTTCTACTGGAGTAAATTCTCCGCCCCGGACGCCGTTGCAGTGGCGATCCAGAGGTCCGGCCCCGAGAGACTGCAGCGCAGGCTTCCTGGCAGCAACAAGGTGCAGCGGGACAGCCGCAACGAGCAGCGCTATTACATGGAGCAAGATGACGACATGCTCCACCTGCTGGGTAGAGGCTCTCACTGTGTAATACATGCACATTAACCACAAACATATGCACACATGTGGCCTCAGCAATATGCACGTATTTGCTAATCACTATATACAATATCTACTAATAAATATATTTTTAACAGATACATACATACATTTTAAACTCACAAATGCTTAACACACCATGACATTTCAAATAGACACACTATTTAGAAACAACTTATTAACGGCCAACTCTAAATGCAAACCCTAAACTAGCCAACATTTTAATTTAATTTTAGAATGAAATATTATGTATTGGTACTGAATGTGAGTGTTTTGGCTGTGTGTGCATGTAGGTTTGGACCCTGACGACTTTGAATCTGAAGAAAAATCAGGAAAGAGTAAGAATCCAAACAGCATCCAGAGTGGGAAGTGGCAGCTTGGCTTCCAAGGTGAGAAGAGCATGGCTTTGACTTAATATCACAAATTCTTTAAGTGAGTTAAGATGAGTTAATAATTAGAGAAAAAAAGGTCATTAATGCTGATTTCAAGGCCTGCATGCTGGGTCTGCTGACAAGACAAAAACAAGTGCACTTAACATCCGACATCTGCTAACTATTTATAAAATATGTAATAAATCCCTTCCTCTGTCTAGCGATGTCCTTTGACCTCTATGCCAAATTTGGCAACAACCGCACCCTGAGCCTCGTGAGTCCCAAGAAGCCGTACTACCAGTGGCGTCTCCGTGTGCCGTCGGGTCATGTCGTTCGCCTGGTCATCCTCACCCTGCATGGTGCCACGCCCGGAAGCTGCACCGCCCACAAGCTCTCGGCCTACGACTTTTTACTCCCATTACAGAACAAGATAATCGCACGGTAAAGACCTTCCTTCTCTGGCTCTGTGCGGCTCTCATCTCTGTAATGCGTCTCATTTCTACGTTGTATACATATCCTGGATGCATTTACCCGTCTCAGGTGGTGTGGGCTGCCTATTTCGGGTTCGTCGCCCGTCATGAAGCTGACGTCCTCTGGGAATGTGATGTTGGTCACCTTCTCCTTTAGCAGACAGAGGGATGGAGCAATCTTCAAAGCTTACTTCCAAGCCATCCCAAAAGCAGGTTTGCATGCTGTCACAAGCAGACCTGTTCTACAAATCTTGTTTGATATGTTCATATTCGTGCTGGAATGATTTATTTCCACAGATTAGCATATGTAGAACAACGTTGCCTTGGTGTTATTGTGTATTCTGTGCATTTCCTCCCACTGCAGGTTGTGGAGGGTCGACTTCCTCCTGGAACGGATCTATTTCCTCCCCCTACTACCCGTCCTATTACCCTCCTAACATAGACTGCACCTGGACACTACGGGTGAGTGAATACATACGTGTGTGTGTGTGTGTGTGTGTGTGTGTGTGTGTGTGTGTGTGTGTGTGTGTGTGTGTGTGTGTGTGTGAGTAACAGTGGAATAAGAAAGAGAAGTTGGAATGTAAGAGAGTGAAAGAGTGACTCATCCCTTTGACATTTGACTCGTCCACATTCCAGCATGTGGATGCTTTCTTTAGTTGTCTTTGGTTACTTTATCAGGCGCCGTTGCCAGGATACCTGATCTCTGTGACAATCGTGGCGATGGACATCCAGGACTCCTCGTCATCAGATGGTTGTGAGAAAGACTGGCTGAACATCGGAGGGGTCAAGTGAGTTGTGAAACTGAGCTCTGTGGCCCATAAGCAACTTTGGGTTATAGCATTTCATCAGCATCCCTCGAATAAAAACATGTTTTTACAATACTCACTTCACTCAGACATTGTTTTAGGTGGCTGCATGTGCGAGTTTGAAAGTAAAGTTACTTACTTTTGTGCTCCTCTGCATCTAGACTGTGTAATCCAGTGTCAGACAGCAGCAAAAGGCGAGTCTACTCCTCTCCTCTCTCCCTCCACTTCCATTCGGACGAGTCTCTCACCCACAAGGGCTTCTTCTTGCTCTATCGCGCCTTCTCTCCAGAGGGCAGTAAGTCAAAGCTGATGTCTCTCTTACTGCAATCAGTCAGAGAGACTAACTGATACAGCATGTCTTTCATTAAGGGACTTGTGGTCTCATAGCCACATCTACACCAAAGAAAGTACTGTAATTCCAGAGAGTGCATTCAAGTTTCCTCCCTGTATCCCCAGCCTGTCCTCGGCAGTTTCGCTGTGGAGATGGACGCTGTATCCCTTTGAAGAAGGTGTGTGATAGAGTGAAAGACTGCTCAGATGGACGGGACGAGGCTAAATGCTGTAAGTCTGTAGTCTGACGACATTATTGGAGATATGAAAGGGCTGTACACTTGACCCATGTAGGTTTCTTTCACACTTAATCTGAAAGACATGACATTTGTGCTACACTCAGATTTGTTTCTGTCTGTGTGTTTCTATGTGCATGTTTGCACATATGTGTAAAACATGTAGCATCCTGCAGGCCAGGCGAGGTGCTGTGTGGGAACGGCCAGTGTAAGCCTCAAAGCAGCCAGTGTGTGAGCCAGAGCTCCTGTGCAGACAGCAGTGAAGAGGGGGCTTGTGGTGAGTAGACTGACACCGTCGTAACACGCGTGTGCGTTTTCTTATTCTGAGGATTCAAGCTTCTGTGGTTGTTTTCAGGAGGTAAATGCCACCACATGTGTTCCAACAAAGTCTGTTTGCCAAAGTCTTCCGTGTGTAACGGTGTTATTGACTGCAAAGACCGCAGCGATGAACTCAACTGTACCAGAGCGTGTGAGTGTTCATGACGTCAGGTTGCACCGACTCATCAATTTAAGTGTATTTTACTGCAATATATTGACTTCTTAAGTACTTTTATTTCTATTCAAAGTGCCTTTTGTTTGCATTCTCATTAGACTTCAAAGGCTGCTCCTCATCCTCATACAAATGTAACAACGGAAAGTGTGTGAGTAAGGTTAACCCTGAGTGTGACGGAGTCAAAGACTGCTTTGACAGCTCTGATGAACTGCGCTGCGGTAAGTTGTGACTGAAAAGTGAATGAAAGTCATCCAAATTTCAGCTAAATGCATGTTTGCCTCCTCTGTCTCCCCGTGCGTGCCAGGCTGTGGCACCAGGCCCAGGAAGCGTACTAAGATCGTGGGTGGCTCTGACGCAGGGGCGGGGTCATGGCCGTGGCAGGTCAGCCTCCAGATGGATCGCTACGGACACGTCTGTGGAGCCACGCTGGTCGCCAGCCGCTGGCTCATCTCCGCTGCTCACTGCTTCCAGGACTCGGACGCAATTAAGTAAGAAAGATGCCTGGAAGCCTCATTATAATAATCATAATTTATGTGTGCTCTGTACCCATGAATGTTGTGTCCGCAGGTATTCGGATACACGTGCGTGGCGGGCCTACATGGGAATGCGGGTGATGACTACGGGGAACAACGGAGCAGCCACCAGACCAATTCGCCAGATCCTCCTTCACCCGCAGTACGACCAGTTCACCTCCGACTACGACATTGCCCTTCTTGAGCTCAGCGCTCCCGTCTTCTTCAACGACTTGGTGCAGCCTGTGTGCGTCCCCGCGCCCTCACACACCTTCTCAACCGGGACCAGCTGCTACGTCACAGGCTGGGGGGTCCTCATGGAGGACGGTAAGAGCTAAAGTTTACCGAAAAAAGTATGTTTTCAGACCTTGTTGATGTTATGAAACGAGGCAACATGGGGCCAAAATAGACAAGCATCACACCATGGTAACATTCATAATCCCAAAAAATGTTGTGTTTGCTTTAATTAGGTGAACTGGCCGCTCGCTTACAAGAAGCCACAGTGAAAATCATCAACAGGAACACTTGTAACAAACTGTATGACGAGGCCGTCACTCCCAGGATGCTGTGTGCTGGGAACATGCAAGGAGGCGTGGACGCCTGCCAGGTGAGTGGGTACATCCCTGTTGTAGTATACATTTTATAGAATAATGACTTGCCTCACTGAATTCAATTTCAGTTAGATTTTCTACATTTCTATTCATGGAGGCACTCAGCTATGCAGCAAGCTTAACACACGACAGAGGTTGAAGATACCATTAGTATTAGTACTAAATTAGACCAAACATGTTAGCAACATAATATAAAAAATCACTTCAGCTGCTCTGGAAATGTTTTTATGTTCTCTATTTGTCTGAATGTCCACCTCTGTGCATTTGTGTTCCCTCAGGGTGACTCAGGAGGCCCGCTGGTGTGTCTGGAGCGGGGCAGGCGGTGGTTCCTGGCAGGGATCGTGAGCTGGGGTGAGGGCTGTGCGAGGCAGAACCGCCCCGGTGTCTACACACAGGTGGTCAAGTTCACTGACTGGATCCATCAGCAGACTAAAGGTCAAGTGTGACTGAATATCACAGACTTAACACACATGGACGAAGGTTCATCTTCACATTCAGTTTTTTTTTCCTGTCCATGGCAACGAGGCCAGCCTCATCCCTGCCCCACACCAACCAGCCTTCTTTAAAATATAATTAAAATAGTACTGAACCTGTTGTTAAATTGACTTGGTTTTTGATCGCTACACATTAATGTAAGAATACAGGTTACAGAATAGTTTTTAACTATTCTCTGCACACTTGTAGACTGAACTGTGGGTCAATATTTACTGCTCTACAGTTGCTCTACAATTTTGAGAGAGCAGGTATGCTTAAGTCTCCTCAATCAGATGGACAGGTCAGGCCAAGGTACGACAACCAGCCAGATTACCCTATGCATTTAAATGTAGCCAATTACTTCCTGTTTTTCCACCATCCTTCTTACATTTTCCAGCTACATTTTTAACTACGGAGATTGTGGCCATGTCAGGTGTTGCCAACAAAAATCACAACAGTCCTTTTATTTTATGTGGAAAGAGTTCTCTCTCCACACACATGTAACCGTATATATATATTGCCCTCATCTACATTCGTACTGTATATGTGTGTTCATGACTGTATGTGTTTAAGAGTTGTTTCTATTGTACTGTATGTGTATGTGTGTGCATTTTTACATCATGCGTTCACCTGAGTCATAGCCTTATGTTCAATATATTCTGTAATTGTAGAGAAGTGAATAATCCCTCTATAGGATGTGATAATATATTTTGCATTTCAGTTTTACTGTGATTTAATTTATCTCTGGTGCCTCCTTTGTACTTTATGCGACATAAAAAGCATGATCACAGCTCCCTTTAAAGACATGATGCAATTGATGCTGGCGTAAGGAGCAAATGAGATTATTAGGAGAGCAGCGTATACAATCATTTCTGCAGACACTCTCCTGAGGCCAACGCTCATTCAGCTCGCATCGCCACCCAGTGGCCAATCTACACCATTGTGTATGTTATGTCCTGGCAGAATGAATCACCTTACATGCCAAAGCATTGTGCATGTAGTTTGAATCCTTGTTTTATTATATGCTTTTACATTAAAGACACAATTTCAAACGCAGCAGGTCTCAACAAAACTGTTTTATTACAATATTGATATATATATATATATGTGTTTATGTCTTACTATACTGTCCATCAATTTAGCTTGTTATCTCTTTCTTAATTTAAACGTAAGGCTGATACATGTCTACTTTATCAGATGTAATCGGTGATTTTGAGTAGCCTACAATATGAGGCACCTGCACAGTACAGAAGTGTGGAGTCATAGTTATCTGATGACGTCATGGTGTGAGCTCGAAGTCACCATTGAACAAAGGTTCACTGTCTGGCGAGATCCATATTGTTCTAGTTGTGCAATGTGTTGCATGCCCTTCCAAGCAGAACCTGTTTATTTTTATTTAAAAGTTTGAAACGTGAGAAACACGCCTATCATGTTGTTGATAAGGACACCTCCACGTTTACCCCAGTGCCTACGTGCTGATCGACAGGTGTAGCAATAGAGACTGCACTCAAGATGTAAGCCATCTGCCCTGTGCGCATCCTCCCTGTGTTCAGGGGTGAGTATTTCTAGCCTGTTAGAAATAACATAACTTGCAGACAATTAAATAGGAAGTGACCATGTCATGTATACATATACATTTTTAAAAGTGTGTCAAAAATAAATGTCCAGTTTGGACCGTTAACTTATATTCACACCTCACTGGTCCGTTGCTTTGAATTAAAAGGGGACTGCTCTTACGCGCCATGGGTGTGCGGACTTCCGTGACGTCACCTATCCGGTGGCTGCACTGTGGGAACGGTATAAATCCGCGCCACTATCCAAATCGATGGGAAAAAGTTGCACTGGAGTTCAAGCGCGGTGTCCTGTTGCGTGATCTCCCGCAGCTCTCCTCAGGAAACCAACCATCTCTGAGCGCCACAGCCAAGTGTCGAGCCTTCTCTGGAGGGGGGAGAACATCAGCAGGAATAAAACTTGGTTCATATTTTATACCTGCAACCCGCTCGCTGCATCAGAGTCGCCAGAGAGGATGAATTTGATCCTAATCTGCCTGCTATGTGGAATGTATGGTGCTCTTGCAAAGGGTGAGTGACTTTGAGTTACTTCTGTTGATGCAATACCTTATTTCATTATTAGTCCATAACTTTTCAGTTAAGTGGTTGTATAGACAATTGCATGTTTTTCTTCTCCCGTAGTTACGATATTATTTCACATAAATCAGAGGGTCCTGTAGGGTCATACGGCATCTTGACGCTCTTTTAAAACAGTTATCTCCATGACCAAGGCCAAACGTCCAGTTTTTTTTACTTGGGACGAAAACAAAAGATGCACAGATGTGCCTTTTCATTGTGGCGCGCTGAGGTGCGGCTGCTCTTTTATTGGTCAATTAAGTCGTCGGTCGGTCGTGTGCCTGAAGCTGTTCAGCTTGTAAACTTCTATTAGCTCTGATTGCAGACAGGGAGATAAGCGCTATCCTGCGGGACACTTGTTTGGATAATGCGGGGCCCTGCGGCCCCGTGGCCCGGCGCATTGTGCGCTTGGCCCCGGTTGAATGGACTCACCCAGGGCGATGTTTCCTGAGACTGATGAGTTTGTCTAATGAAACTTCTGATTTAAAAGAACGATGGGTCATGACCGGCTGGAGGAAAATATCTGGGCAGGAACCGGGGTTAGTCTGTGCTCTTTGTCAAAACACTGGGAAGGTCTGCTTTTAAACTCCCCGCAGACTCTGTGGTGTCATTGGTCTTTTTCGGCTAAAAGAGAACATTGTGTTTCCCTGCAAAAGTAAACTAAATAACATCAAGTTAAAAACTTCATAAGCATTGCCTGATATATTTGGCATAGTAATTACAGATGATCTGTCAGTTAACACGATATATGCTTTGATTAACTAATAATTAAACCCCATTTGTTTTTCAAAAAATACAAATCTAACAATTCTTTTTTTTTATACTTGATATTTTATTTAGGTATTTTTACAATTTAACAAGACATACAAACTTCAAAAATTCGAAAGAATATAAGAAAAAAATCTAACTATTTCTATTGTATCTATTGTTTTAACTTAACTTAGAATATAACATTATGAATTAACTCATATTACTTGTCAACTAGGATGCAACTGCAAGGCCTAGTGTATATAGGCAAGATCTTAACCCTAACTGTAGATCAATATGTTTTCAGTCAATACACTACAAATAGTCAACAAATACTTTTAACCCAAAGTAGTAGAATACTTATATGATATTAAATAGAAAGTAGTTGATTTCCTTCCCACTAAAGATTTTGTCATTAGATGCAAGGCTGTCATACAAATAGGTCTCAAGTGAGTCTTTCAAAATGTGTGATTAATCAGTTGGAGTCATTTTTCCCCAGTAGTGATCCATACATGTGTGGAAACTTGCCACAAAAAACATATTTTCACATGATGGGCATTTTACCTTTCTGTTGTTGGAAATGTGATATTTGGAAACAAAAGACGTCTATTGTAGTTTGGTGAATTAGCGGGGAAACTGTATTTAGTTATTTGCTTTTAGACACTTAACAGCTTGTTGAAAAGGCCCCAGCAGGCTTGGAGGAGATCCCTAACTTCCTCTCTGTTTTCCCTCACCCTGCCATGTGTGTTTTTCACGCACACAATGTGAAATCCAAGGAAATGGTATAGGAAGTGCTTGCAGTGTGAGTCATGCTAGATCTGCTCAATGGGGCATCCTCTGGGAACAATGATGCTGACAATGAATGGTACTAATGGACTTAAGTGATAAACTAACTCACTGCTAGTGATTTAACTCTCAGATCAGTGAGACAGTTGTATTCTGAGGACTGTTTTGACCTGCGTGCTGCACGCTCTGTAAGGAGCAGTCACACTGAAGGACGGACTTCCCTGAATGATGTTTCCGCTGTTGTTGGGAGGAAGGAAGGGCGGACTCACTGTCGACTTTATCTCTCATTAATAAACCTCAGCGATGGAGTGGAGGAATGCCTTTATTTGATAAACAAGAGGGACACTGCTTACGCATTTCCACATAAGTTGTCAAGTGGCCTGAGCGAGGAGATGTGCAGGAGGTCACACATGCCGTGGCCTGGATGGAGTACGTGCTGTGGAGCCGACCGGTTCTGCAATCAGTCAAAAGTCTGGTCTAGTCTGGTGTGTACTGGACAGAGCAGAAAGGGACTGTCAACAATGTTTATTGGTTAATAAGTATTTTGTGTTCCAGGATTTCCTCAGAAAGTGGTCTCATGCAGGTCGGCACAAAGAGAGTTGGACAGTCCCGATCATGAGCCAAATTAGTCAATAAGCATGATATTATGCTTCAATGAACACCAAGGACTCGAGCCCCCATTTCAGAAAGTAAACATCCTGCTCAGTTGTCCCTAAAGAATACTTAATAATGAATTCTCACAAGCTGACCTTGACCTCCGACCTCTCTGGATATGTCCATAGTTCAAGCCTTATCACCTTATAATTACTGTAAGACCAGACTACTATTTTGTGATGCACTAAATCAGTGATCTAGTTCTGGGATGGTGATGCCTCTGCGTGTCCTTTGATTCTCATCCTCTCTCCTTGCCTCTGCAGACAAACATCACAAGGGGAAGTACAGCGTCCCTATTCTGGATGTGAAATCCCGGCAGCTGGTCCTTGACACCAACCAGACACTAGTGCTCAGCTGCAGGTAGGTTTCAGGTAGATCCGGGCCAGACAACCTCAATTTGGGCAACCGCGATGCACATCGATCACCATCTTTAATACTTGTGAATCAAAGCAAACAACTTCTTTGAGCCTTAATATCTTTATACATTATAGTCGAGATCACAACCAAGGCATTCATTAGAATGTAATTACAAGTCATTGAGACTCTAAGTTATTGTAAAAACGATTTACTCTTGGTTTTCCCAAATTCAAATCTATTTTGCCAAGAGATTTTCTACAGTAAATTGTAACAAAAAACATCATTCAGATTGTTTCCCATCATTCATTCGTGGCTACATTTTTAGCTATATTTTTAGTTTTGTATAATGTCATTTTTTCCCCATTTCATCTCCAGTTATGTTTCTTGTACTCCCAATATATACGTTTTTCATAAAATATCTCTTCAACCGTTACTAGCCAGTGGTCCTGTCAGGTTATTTGTCTCCAGGTCCTCGTCATATATTGTTTTACTTGTTTTTGATAGTATTTTAGCCAAAAATCAGTTTGACTGTTTGACACCAGGGTGGTGCAAGTTTAGAGGTTGTTGTTGTTGTTGTTTTGCTCTCAAGGTTTCTTCAAAAACTTCATAAAACTATCAAAAGAAGAAACTGACTCATGAGGGATTTGAGTTTTTAAAGAGCTCTTTATATCATCTTCCTTGGCTGAATGTGAACGCTCATGCAACGATTGCCAAGTGTTTCCTAAACAAACCTTTAACCCCTTGTACCTGTTGACCAGGGGCCGCTGGGAGCTGACATGGGCGTTCCCATCAGGTTTGGCCAAGGATGAGGTGCAAGTGGAGGAGTCTCGCTGTGGGAGGAAAAGACAGCAGTACTGCAGCGGTGTGACAGTCAGCAGCACCCAGGTCCAGCACACCGGCCTGTTCCGCTGCAGATACCGACACAGAACCCAAAAACAGACCTCCGTCTATGTATATGTCACAGGTAAGACGCCGCTGCCCGAGGTCCAAAAGCACAACTGTCACTTCTTTTCTTTCTCTCTGGCTGCACTCATTGAGCAGCCCCTCATGCTTATTGTTTATATCTCCAGGTTAAACAGGATGCGGTGGGTGCTAAATACAGACCAATGCCAGAGAGACAATTATATCCAAACACTGTTTGTCCCAACAACACATCCTTCTAGATGACTCTGGCACAGTTTCATCCCCCTCCTCCCCCGCATCTCTCAGCATGGGCCTACCTCCCTGATGTCTATATATAAATCCTTTTTTACTTTCGTTTACGTGCTACCTCAAGGCCAGGAATAGCCCAGCTGCTGAAAGGCTCAGGCCTGGGCAGAGTTTCCCAGGGCATCAGCCTTATCTGCTCTGCTCAGCCTTGCTTGAAGCATCCTGTGCTTGGGGGAGGAGGGGAAGGGCTTGAAGAGGGTGTGCTGGGAGGGGATGTCGCCGTGTCTCTACAAGGTGGCGGCAGGGCGGTGTGTGTGTGTGTGTGTGTGTGTGTGTGTGTGTGTGTGTGTGTGTGTGTGTGTGTGTGTGTGTGTGTGTGTGTGTGTGTGTGTGTGTGTGTGTGTGTGTGTGAGAGGAGCTGAGAAGGATAAGATGAAGGCCAGTGCCTCAGTGGTATCAAGGGGTAGAGGAGGCACGATGTCTACCCAGCCAGCTCCTCCCTGTCCTGGAAGGTGACGCTGTTTGGGCTGGGCCGTGCCGAGCATGGAGCTGGGCTGGAGGCCAGGGTCACAGGGCACGCTACTGTTTGGCCAACAGGACCCTCGGGGGCCATCAATCGCTCAGGTCATCATGTCCATTAAGCGTCAGACTTGGCCTGCGGCTCTGCTCAGACGCTGCCTCCCTCCCAGAGTCCGCGAGGAATCAAAGCAAGAGAAGGAAGCCCTCAGTCCGCTAGTCCTTTGGGTACTTTTGTTCGAATGTTCAGAGATTTTCTTTCCTTGAATAACACCCTACGGTAACAAACAATACAGTGAGCAACACCCACACTGTTCAATGGCGCAGCACTATTACAGTAGTCGAGCTGGGAGGAGAACGCTCAGAGAGGCCGTTTGATTGCTTCTAAACAATCTGTGTGTTTATTGTTGACTACAGGCAGTCATTTGCTGAATAGGTATTCAATGACTGGGTGTGGAGGACAGAGTATGTTTAGGAGTGTGTGTCTGTTTGTTTTTGTTTGTTGCTGAGATTGATACTTGGAAGTGTGTGTGTTTGTTTGTGTGTTTGTGCATAGAAGCAGCTGATTGTTTTCTTTCCTTTTTCTGTGTGCATGACCTTTAAGGTTCAGTTCACAGAAAATTATGGAGAAACATATTTGCTTACTCAGTCAAAGGTGATGGGAGGTCAAACCCGCTCACTTTTTAAAATCTTGTTCATTTCCCTTCACTTTGAATGTGTCATGTTGATTTTCTTAGTGGAGGGTCCTTTTATGGCCCCGGTTTTTGCCTCTCAGGCAAAATGTCAGTGTTCAAAGCTCTGAACACCTCTAACCTAATTTTAATCACCTCCTGGTGTGCAGGTGAACATATCAGAAATGAATAGAGCTGAAGCAATGATAACTGAATAATCTTCTCTGTCCTTTTTTTCAGCAAAAAAAGGTCTTTTAGGATTATCTGATTTTCTCTCTTTTAAATATCACCGCTAATTTTAAATCTTTGACTTGTTTAACTATTGGTTGTACAAGCAGGGACATTTGAAGATGATGTCAGCTTGAGCTCTAAATAGCTGTAATGGGTATTTTCCTGTAGAAAAAGAAGAAGAAACTAAAACAGACACTTTAAACTGTACATATTGTGATACTAAACCGTGATAATAAAAGAAAGATGAGTCTTTCTTTAAGCATTCATGTTACATGTTTATTGCTGGTACCGTATTTGTCCCTGACCGCAGTGTTTGGGTTTCAGACAGCCAGCGGCCATTTGTGGAACATCCGGGTATGAGCCCAGATGTGTTGTACATGAAGGAGAAGCAGCCGCTGGTCATCCCCTGCCGGGTCACCCACCCAAACGTCACAACCACACTGGTCAAGGTCAGTGCTGGAAAAATGAATGAAATGACAAGCTGGATGTCTTTTTTTTTAATAAATTCATGTTTGGGTGCAGAGATCTGCTCGGCATCATGATCCCTACATGAAGAAAGTGTATCTACACACTCATGTCCTCCTCTGCCCAATAACACCACTCACATCCTCTGCACATCATCACTTGTCCCAGGTTCCTCCATCAGGGCTCACATATGCATACAAAGCACCGCTTTGTATGCATACAAAGCGGTGCCCCCTCTCCAGATCATTCGCCACATTGTTCTTATCTTGGCAGCCATTAAGCTGTGGCGTGTGTGTCCGTTTGTTTGCGTCCATTTGCGGATATGTGTGAAAGTGTGTGCGGATATGGTTGTGAGTGCTGGTGCTTGAGTGCTGAGTGAGGGGTCGAGGGGACAGTGCGACTAAGTGCAAAGAGGAGCATTTAGAGTACTGGATGTCTGCATGAGTGTATGTTGTTGCATATATTTATTTGCCTTTCAATGACACAACAGGTCTGTGCTTAAATCTGCAAAAAAAACTTCTAGTCAATGATGACCCTTTCTTTACTAACTTTTTCCGATAAAGCAGGGCCCACAGCGTCCAGTTGGCACTGTTATACCTCTGGAAACAGGACATGAGGTCTGGATTGCCCCTTTTGGCCGCTGGCCAGCACCACTTCCCACATCTCACCCTTCACCTCTTGTAGTAGGAATCCTGGCTGCCAACTTCTCCAACTGATGCTTTAAACAGCTGGTTTGCCTGAAGGAGGAAGCAGAGGGCAGCTACTGTTGACCCCGACAGATCAAAGTACAGTAAATGCGAAATCACGAACGCTGATCATTAATATGGCAGCTTGTGCGTCACTGTAGGAAGCTTATTGTAGAGTAGTTGTAAAGCATAGAAGACTGAACTTGACTGTTTTTCACATGCACAAAAAACGATAGAAACAAGAAACAATTCAAGCTTAATACACTCCAACAATGTTTGTTGGAGTGTATTGCACCTCCATAAAGTTAAGCGACTTTCTAGAGACAGATCCAAGTTAATGGTCAAAATCGGTGCAGCAGCAGCAAAGATTTTCTAACTTTTAGTGCAGGAGATGAAGTCGGATGGTTTTATCCTCTGTGGAAAATGAATATCTGAACAAAATGTTATAGCAATCCATCTTATAGTTGTTGAGATATTTCAGTCAAAATGAAAGGGGTGGATGGACTGACAGACCACCATTGGCCATGCTGTGAGCACGGCTACAAAGCAAGAGGAAAGCTGCAGAAAGAGGAATTCTCGAGGAACTTGGGAGGTGCAAAAACATCCTTACGAACAAACTATAGACTAGTGGTCGCATCACAGTGATGTCATCCGTTGATTTGTGGACTACCGTTTTGAAGACACAAGTTCGGCATTTTGCCGGTCACCATCTGGTTTTTTTTTGCTATCAGAAGTGACACGAGAGGGTGGAGCTAAGTACAACTGACTGCTGAAAAAGACAATTTTGGGTCACCAAAAAGTTCAAATGAACTTTCATGAACTGAAAACACTCTGTGAAAGCGTTAAAGTTCTAAGACGACAACACTGACAGCACCCAAACCTGTGGTAGTAACCTGTTTATCGCCTATTTTACTCTATATGGGACTATCATTTACTAAATATCATGTTTTAAGAACAGACATGGCTAGACATCCACACACACACACACACACACACACACACACACACACACACACACATGTTTATTGTCTGTTTCCATCTCCTCACAAATGCCTGGAACCTCAAAGGTAATTATTCTAAAAATTGCTCTCCTCCACTTCCTTCATTTCCCTCCTCTAATCCTGTTCTGGCCGAAACAGAAATCCACTCACTGTCAGAGTGTTTTCTTCCTCGATCTCTAATTTGACCCTTCTCAGTGGGAACAATACCCAGGAGGCTCTGCTCCGTCGCTCTCGCTGTGAAAGTGACCAGAAGGTCCCGGAGAGGTCTGGAATGACGGGTTCAACCTGGGGTTCAAGTCAAAATGTATATATCCTGTAGTAACAGGATGCGAGGAGATGGACTGGAGTCCCGTTCCTCATATCCTGACTCCTCCTCCTGTTTCTCCACCTTAACATACTTTTCATGTAGGTCTGGAGGATGGGGTTAAGAGGGGCAGAGAGGGCCCTGAGGCCGATCAGAGGTGGCGTCAGGAAGTTTGGGGATGAGGGAAGGGCATCGACTTTACAGGACTGAGAGAGGAGGCGGAGCTCAGTGGCGTCTGAGAGGGTCGCCTCTCTGGGAGGGGGGATATCAACCAGTTCACACTGGGGGGAAGTGTGTGTGTGTGTGTGTGTGTGTGTGTGTGTGTGTGGTGGGGGGGTCCACCTGTTCCCTTGAGAGTGGGTGGGAGGCTTCCACTGTGTCACAGAAACTCTAGTAAACATTTCCTTTAGGCGGCTTCCAAGAAAACAACAAGGTTACACAGTTATACAAGTGTCCATGTCAAGGTCGCCAAGTATTATAAAACCACGACTGTGAGAATGCATGCATTACATTTAGCTGACGCTTTTATCCAAAGCGACTTACATTTTTGCTCTATACACCGTAGACACAGCAACGGGGAACAATTAGGGGTTCAGTGTCTTGCTCAGGGACACTTTGACGTGTGAGCTATGGGGGGACTGGGGATCGAACCGGCTACCTTGTGGTTGCGGGACGACCACTTATCCCCCTGAGCTACAGCATCATCTGGGGCTCCTCATGACAAATTGTACTCTATAATTAGCATCTTCTGGAGGGACCTGACACTATCTTAATATTAGAAGCTAAAACAAAAGCCCAAATTTAAGTGGAGCCAAGAATATCTGGATTGGAGCTCAAACCTGCACAAAATGGAACCCAATGCAACTTAGCTTTTGGGTCCAAGAGACTTGAGTCGTAAATCAATGACAGCGATATTCAATTTAGCTTCTTCAGTTTCAGGGACCTGGCTTCAGGACTGAAACTTGAGTTTGAGTTAGACTTGCTACAATGAGGTTTTGACTCTTGACTTGGACTTTTTTTTTGTCTGACAGCAAATAGAAAACTAATGCCGAAGACCAGTTTCCTCCTATGTATTAGCACACTTTTAACCAGGTGTTACACATGTTCCTTCCTTATTTGCAATGTTTAAAAGTCAAATCAGGCTTTGTGATGGTGGTGATGTGTGTTGTCTTGTACTCCCTCCTCCCACAGTACCCCAACCTCAGCCTGAGTCCAGACCATAGGAGCATTGTTTGGAACAGCAAGCAAGGCTTCACCATCCGGGCTCCCACCTTCTATTACGTTGGCTTCTTCCACTGCCAGACCATCACTGAAGGCGTCACACACAAGTCACGTAAATACTTTGTTCACCGACCAGGTCAGCAGTGCAGAAATTCCTTTTAGATACAAAGCAAATCACACATAAATATGTACGTGTGTCTCAGTGGTTTCTATGCAATTCACTCAGAGTTCTCTACACATATATATCATTTATATATTTGTTTGATTCTTGTCACAGTGAGTAACATCATGGAGGTGTATCTGAACAGCAGTGGACCTGTGCAGGCCCTGAAGGGAGAGAGATTTGTCTTGAACTGCACCGCCACTGGGGAGTTCAACACCAGAGTCAACATTACCTGGGACTACCCTGGAAAGGTCAGACCTGCATTAAAGTCTGTGGAGACAAATTACTTTTGACAGCGACGGAGCGGGCAAACAAGTCGCCAGAACAAGTGTTCGTACGGTTCTGCAAACCACAGGATACGGTGAATGCAGATGTTTCGGAACCACAAATACGTTTCACGTCAGCCTCGTATCACGTTGCACAAACCTCCAATGCCGCATGGTAAACGTTGTGAAATGATTGGTTAGGTTAAGGCATCAAAACTATTTAGCTGGGTCAGGAAAAACATCATGGTTTGTGTTTAAATAATAACGTAACAATGCAATGTAACATCCAAAACAACGTTAACTGACATAAATAAATAAAAATTGCCTATAGCAGACTTTCTTTTTTATGTTACTCACATATCCCTTCCCTTAAATTGTTCAATGCGTTTGGTTTGCCCCAATTTGTATGTTGCAATCATGTGATCTCAACTCTACCACTTCCTGATAAGGTCTATGTCATTAAGGCCTTATTAGTTGGGACTATAACTTTATCGTTATACTTGATGAATATTTTAGTATATGTAGCTATAGCTAGTGCTTTAAAGATTAGTGAGAAGCCATTTGTAAAGACCACTTTTTTCCTAAAATATTTGTTAAAGTACCAGCGCTCGGGTTCACAACTTTTCAAAATAAAGTTTTATCACAGGTGAGCCTTCAGTGTTAATTCTGTGGCTCTTCCTCCCTCTCCACCTTCAGAATAACAACACGGGCTCCACTTTCAAGAGGCTCCTGAAACACAGAACGCACATGTTGTTCTACAGTATTCTGACCATCCCGAAGCTCCAGCGCTCAGACCGAGGCCTCTACACATGCCGCGTGACCAGCGGGGGAAAAACCAAACAACAGAAAGTCACTGTTACTGTCTATGGTGAGTGTCTTCCTCTGAAACTCCCTGAAATTTAGATGATTCAACTGCAGAACAAATTACTCATTTGTATTTTCAAAACTAGTTTCATTCTGATGGCGATCAACTATTTTTGGTGGATTAATGTCACAGCAATTCCCCTGCTTAATTCTACCTACATGCATGTGTGTCTTCAAAATTAGACCGTCCGTTTATTCGCCTGAAGCCCAGACATGGATCTGTGATGGAGGTACAGGCAGGACAGAAATCTTACAGAATCTCTCCCAAACTACGAGCGTTCCCTGACCCTGAAGTCATCTGGTAAGAGATCACCTTGATCCCTGAAGTCACGCCTAACCGCCTTGTTTTTTTATGATTTTTAATTTTTTTTAATCTATTTTAATCTCTGGCACACTTACTCAACACTTTCCAATGAAAGGCTTTTTTTTTGCTCGTCATATTTAGTTTAAGTCTGTAATTGTAGCCCTCGAAATTATTTTCCAGCTTAAAACTTCAAGAATCATTCAGTCCCTGAAACTTTGCTCAGAGGTCTTTTTTTCTGCCAGGTTGAAAGATGGCATGGTGGCAGCAGAGCAATGCTCCAGATACCACATGGATGGGAGTTCCCTTGTGATCAGGGATGTGGCAGAGGAGGATGCTGGGAAGTACGCTGTCCTTGTGCGAATCCAGGAACACGGACTCTACCAGAATCTCACGCTCACACTTGTGGTCAATGGTGAGAAAATAAATTCTTCCCCCCGCAACCACATTTAGCTCTGTCTTTGACTCACCTCCGTGTTTATTTAATCTTTGTGTTTGTGTGCTTCTTGTCTGACAGTGAGTCCTCAGATAGGGGAGAAAGCGGTGTCGTTGCAAGACTCGGGCTCGGTGCCACGGGGGAGCAGACAAGCCCATCACTGCACATCCCACGGTGTCCCTCCTCCACACATCCAGTGGCTCTGGCATCCCTGCCCGCCCAAAGGCCTGTAAGTAGCCCAGAAAACTAAATGCAGCGCAGAGTGCACATTCAAATCGTGCTTTAAAAATGAGCACTAAGCCATTTGAAATGAGAAATTAGACAGAAAAACATATATATTATTCGTATTAAGTCAGGGGTGTCAAACTCATTTTAGTGAAGGGGCCACATGCTGCCCATTTTGATCTCAAGTGGGCCGGACCAGTAAAATCACAGCATAATAACGCATACATAATGACAATATTTCTTTATGTTTAAGTCATTGGTGAAGGTTTTTGGATGATAAACCCTATTTTAAGGTCTTTCTACAATAAACTAGAAACATAAAGACCAAAAATGCAGACATCAGCCCACTGTTTACCTGCCTGGGCTCTGCTCTGCAGATTCCCTCGCAGTTGAGCAATATTTGTAGGTATGTCAAAAATAAATGTGACTGTGGTTCAATGGTTCGCAAGCCGGACTTTCAATCTGAAGAGCAGTGGTTTGAGTCCCATCCCAGCTAGTATTTATTTTTATTTTTTTCTTAATTTAATTTTTTTTCTATTTTAAGAATTAGCCCGCGGGCCGGACTGGACCCCCTGGCGGGCCGGATCCAGCCCGCGGGCCGTATGTTTGACACCCCTGTATTAAGTCATACGATACTGTTTTTAGTTTACATAAATTGAAACTTTGTATATTTTGTACATATTTTGGCGGCAAAGGCTAAAACTAACAGTGCTATAATGTTACACACACGTGCACACAAAAAATGATGTCTTTGTTTGTTTGATCTTATTTGATGATGTGTGCGCGTGTGTGTGTGTGTGTGTGTGTGTGTGTGTGTGTGTGTGTGTGTGTGTGTGTGTGTGTGTGTGTGTGTGTGTGTGTGTGTGTGTGTGTGTGTGTCTGTGTGTGTGTGTGTGTGTGTGTGGTTTTACAAAACGAGACATGTTTTGTCTATTTCAGCATGTGTTCAGACAGCATTTCCTTCTTGCAACCAGAACAGATGCTTTTGGGGGCCTTTCATGTGCGGAGAATGTGTGAAAAATGTGTGTGTGTGTGTGTGTGTGTGTGTGTGTGTGTGTGTGTGTGTGTGTGTGTGTGTGTGTGTGTGTGTGTGTGTGTGTATATGCACCCGCATATTTATGTGTGTGTGCCTCATCGTGTTTGTGTTTGCTTGCTTGTGCAACTCTTTTCCCATATGTTTGTTTCCTTTTTCATATGTTTGTTTAAGTGTATACAAATGTGTAGCCTGTGTGTGGCAGAATGTGTGTGTGTGTGTGTGTGTGTGCCTGGTACATTCACAGTCAGACACAGTACACTGCGTATCTCAGACTTGAAAGGACAGAGAAAAAAACACACTTCAATGGAAACCAGTTCCGTGCTCTCAGTCACGATTTGTTGGTTTCCAAATCAAACGCTATGATTTAATGAATTTCCTGTCCAGGACGCAGGGTAAGAGGCCTGTTTATTATTGTGATTGCACACTGTATCCTGTGATGCCATTTCTTATATCTGACACAAACACTATATATAAAGTTCTCATGAGAAATGGCCCAACCCAGTGATGCAGAACATACACGAGTGCTCAAGCCGGCACTTGGCTGAAACATTGATTGAGTTGTTCTTGGAGGTCAGTTACTTATTGTGTTGCTTATAACCAAGTCAGAAAGGTTAAGTATCACCTGAGAGCACCACAGCAGCCGCCCATACTTTATGCCCACTGACATCATCAGCATACTTGACCCTTAACACCGGCACTCTCACATGGCGCCATGCCGAGGTGCCTCCAGCACGGTTTCACCCGTCCATCTCTGCCAAATGCCAAATGTAATCTATACAATGTACATGAACATCTTTTAGAAGACCGGGTGATGCTAAAGTATCTGATATTCTTTGTCAGAGTGATATAAACTCTTTATCCTGCAAAAATATATCTAGAAAATATTTTGCATGTTCAGGAAATGTATTCAGATTTTCAGGGGGAAAATATTATTGAAATTTTGCTTCTGTTGTACGTCACTATGGTGTTATAGTGTAGATTCACAGTATGTATGAGAGGAGAATGTATCTTGTTTTGTTGTGATGAGAGTCACATGCAATCTGCATATGAAAAAAAATGCCAAAATAGAAGTCTTTGTATGATTAATTTGGTAAATCCATGATTGATATTAACATTAAAATGTATTCTGAGTGGTTTGTAGGTCAAATTTCAATTGGAATGTCTATAAATGAAACAAACAATTTGGCTAAAGCACACAAAACATGCATGCAAACATGCAACATGAAAGCATTATTCACAACATCAACATAAAGATGTCACGAGAGCACTAAAGCTACAGTTTATGATCATAAATGATCTAAATTATAATTGTGATGTTTCAGCAGATTACATTTGGCCTCTTCACTGGGAGATTAATGGTCCTTTTTAAAGCTCTGTTCTGGTTCTGGTTCTGCTGCAGTGTCTGCATTGAGTGTGTTTCTTTAGTTAGTTTTTGGCTGGATCCTCACTAGCCCCTTGTTCTTTGCAGCCCGGCTGCACCACGAGCCTGACGCAGCGCTGGAGGAAGCCCAGGGACATTGGACCAGGCTGGGCCGGGCTGATGGGGGGCCTCGCGCCTGGGTCCTGGGCTCACTCCCGGGTCTGGCCCTGGGAACAGCAGCGCTCTTATCTGGCCCGGGCAGGAGGCGCACTGGGCTTCCTGTGCGAAAATCAGAGCGCTTTTCCTCTCGTTGTTTGGCTTCCTCTCCGACGCGAGACGCTTCCCAGCAGCGTGATTGTCCCTTCGTCTTCAAACGTGGCACAGTCCGCTTCCTCAAGAGCTTGATCTATTCTTGAGCGACCCCCCACACCCCTTCCCCCAACTCTGCTGCCCCCCACACATACCTCTCCAACCCCTTCCCTCACCAGCTCTGCCCTCCACCCCAAACCAAGCAGCAAGACCAACTCCCCATCGCCTGCCTCCTTGGAGCCCATCCCCTCCACCACCACCACCTCAACACACTCATCAGCGCTTGTCCACAGCAGCCAGAGCCCTCAGTGGCCAGTGGCTACTTGTGATGATCCTGTGCGTGCTAAACTGGTGTGGAAACTGAGGAAAGTGACTTGGAACACTGCTGAGCAGTGAAGACCAGGAGAAACAAGGAGGAGAAAACCACATCAATAAGGATATAAGGACACCTGCTTTACTGATTATTTATTTATTTCCTTAATTTTCCCATTTTAAGTCAGCCCCTTGCACCCAGCCATCCTGTAGTTTTATGCTTTTTACATTTCACAGACATTTTGAGCCAGAAGAAGTGCAATTCCATTCATCCACCAGCCACATTTCTGGAGCTGCTTTGCTTGTTTTTTGTGTCCTAGAGTGGTACTATAATGGGTGCATGAACCGTGCCTGTCCCAAGCCCCAATCTGATTCTGACATCCACAAAAGCTGTGAGTTTCTGTTCCGATTTTAAGCCACTGGTAGAAGGTCAAATGTGCTCACCTTGGACGGGCAAAACAGGAGAGAGGACAAGCTTTGTGTTGTTCACTATGGGATGCCTACAGTTCTCTTTTAAAAGACTGACGGTCAGCAGACGCCTACCATGTAGGAAGTGTCCACAGACCAGAGACTATGCCCTCTGTCTTATCATGTCATCCTGTGTCGTCCAGTGTCATTCCATGTCAAAATGTCCTGTTTGTCAACAGCCCTCTTGTCTTTGTATTGGAAGTTAATTAAAATCAAAATGTATGAGTGCCATCAGTGTTTTAGTAAAGGCTGTGTGTATGTAAAGCAAGTCTGTGAGTGTGCGTACTTGTGCAGGAACGTCAATGTGTGTCTGTGTGCGTGTGTGTGTCTACGGGTGTCTCCCAATGTGATTCATTCCTTGTATACAGATGTTCTATGAGTAATATATGAATCTAATATTTAATAATTTTATACAACTAACTTACATATGACGAATGACAATATTTGCCAACTTTGTATGAATCTGTATTGAAGTGTTATATCAGTTGTTTGTGTTTTTGCATTAAACTTTGCTTATATTTGTGTATTGGTTTATGACGCCCTGTGGTTATTTTGGGTTTGAGACGGGACAGGGACAGCGGTAAAAGTGTATTTTAAGCAGTGAAACAAGACAGAAAGAAAAGGCAGGAGATGACCCCCACTGATACACAACTCATTCATATTTCCAGGCGGCTGCTGCTCACCCTGTTCTCAGTTACACACTGTGTGAGTGGCATGACTGTGTATACAAGCTTTCTGTTTCTAACCACGTCTATGTCAACACATCCATCTAACTAATCATATTTGTGTGTGTGTGTGTGTGTGTGTGTGTGTGTGTGTGTGTGTGTGTGTGTGTGTGTGTGTGTGTGTGTGTGTGTGTGTGTGTGTGTGTGTGTATGTGTGTGTGTGTGTGTGTCACTTTGAGTGAAAAAGCTTTTCTTGGGAAGCGTGGGAGTGTTGGTGTATATCTCTGACTGTGTGTGTGTGTGTGTGTGTGTGTGTGTGTGTGTGTGTGTGTGTGTGAGCGAGCGATCGTGCGTGCGTGTGTCTGTGTGAGCGAGCGTGCGTGCGTGTGCGTGCGTGTGTGTGTGTGTGTGTGTCTGTGTGTGTGTGTATGTGTGTCAGGCCCGTGGTGTCATGCACAGGGTGGGTCATTTGTGCAGTTGCACATGCCAAGAGGAAGAGCAATCAGGGAGCAGAGAGGAACCAACCTCAGGGAGGAGCTCAGGACAGACAGAGACGGATACAGACAGAGACGGGAGTAGAGAGACAGTGACACGTCTATAAACAGGCAACGGATCAATGAGCAGAGTGGAAATGACAGTTTACAGTGAGGATGATGGTTAATGTCTAAATAATGAAGCTCCTTTCTTTTGATTATGAGATATGTCTACATTATACTGCCAGATAAATATATAAATATATACTTAAATCAAGTAACTATCAAGTATTTTATTTTACATATACTTCAAATAATGCTTATACTTGTTGTGAATATAGTCACTTCCTTGCTGGCAAACGTAATATGAGGAGACAAATTCTTACATACTGTATTTACCCCCTTTTTAATGCACAACCAATGCCCTACTAGTGAGTTTTGTTTTCATGCCTAATAACCTTGGTGAACATTGATAAGTTTCCTCTTTCCTGGCAAAAGTTGGAGGAAATACAAATGACTTCAGACTACATTTTCAGTCTCTCACAAAATGTATCTCCTCGATAAAAAAAGAACTTCGGAGCCAGACATACAGCATACGGAAAATATTTTCTAAATGTTTTTTTTAACTGTGTAAAAATACTGATAATAATATATACCGTTTTTATGCCTGTTCATACGAATTCATCAAATAATGCTTTATTTCATTGACAGAAATACATTTTACAACTAGTGCTTCTTGCACTTAATATATTTACCAAATGTAGTGTTCAATCAAATTAACTTTTATGTATAAGCACATTTAATTGTTGTAGATGGCTGCTACATTTTCATTACATTACATTTATCATCATATTCAATATATATAAGCAGTGCAGCATTGCTTATATAGAACTATTATGAGACATGGAGACACGTTTTCTGTCTACTCTAAAACTAGTGGATCAAGCATTGTGTGTTTCTGACCCCTTCATGTATGATTTCAGAGGTTTTCATCCTAAAGATGTGTATAAATATACCACAAAGCAGACCGCTCTAGCTCCAGTTCCCACAGCTCAACTAGTGTGTAATCTATGGATTTAGACTTGTGAGACTCATAGAGAGAGACAGGAACTCTTGTCCTGGAAATGTGGGATGATTTGTTAAGAATGGAAGGAAGTTGATCCACAGGATTCCAATACTACCTCTGCATCCTCCATAGGTGAACAATCCAGCAATACATAGCACTCCAAAGATCCTATTGTCAGCTCGCAGTACAGGGCGAGAGGACGTGATGCTATTGATAAAAAAAGGTTTGGTGATGATGATTATGTGAATGAAGGTGACGATAGCATCAAGCAGTGATGATCAAGGCACTTCCCTGATGCTGGTCTTCCTCCTGCCGAGCACAGCTGAGAAAAACACACACACACACACCTGGAGGCAGCATAAAATGACTTGTGTCAACACAGCTGAGTCTCTGTCTCTATCCTCCTCCTCCTCATCCTCCTTATTCTAGATGTGTGTGTCCAACGTCCTCCTCGCCATGGAGCCCTGTGACGGAGAGAATCCCCGCCACGTCCACAAGCAACCACATCCTGAGTATTACGCACAGACAGGAAGTGCTTCAGGGAAAGAAAAAGGTGAGTGAAGCATTGTAATACACACTGTGACCGAAAGAAGAGCCTGTTAGTGTGTCAGCATAGGGTTTTATATACTGTCGAAATGTAGGTTAACAACACAAAAAGCCCGATATGGATAAGCCCAAAGGTACAATAACTACAATTTGACCTGAACAAAATAACTTAATCGCAATAATTAACAGATTCATTGATGGAAAAGGACCAAAAATGCATTAAATCTAAATAGAAGTTGGATCATATGTTACAAATGTTACTGTATAGTTGGGATGCTAAGCAAATATTGTAGTTGCACCTTTTGGGCCCTAGGGTCCACTAAAACGGGGACCCTATAGTATTTCACTTTTAATTTGTGCTGTGTGCCATCTTCCTTACTCTTAACCAGCAACAGATACAGTGGTATTAACACATCTGAACAATATCTCACAAGAGTGTTTATTTTGATACCAACATTATTAAAATAGACATTGTGCTTGCAGAGATACATCTTTTTTAGTTTGAGTATGCAACTTTACCCAATTAAAGTAAAATTAGCTCAGTTTTTAAAGGGTTTTAACGTATAATTTCTGTCCTTCTTTGCTCACTTCTCCCACATACACACATTCACAGACACACACCTGTATCAATACATCAACAGCTTGTGTGTTGAGCTGCCCACTGGGTTGGAAGTGTTGGCAGGAGGCCCAGATACCAGTGTTGTCTGAGTGGGCCCATGGAAAATATGATTCCTGCCATCAGTGGCAGAGGTTATAGGAGCCGGAACCTTATAAGTGTGTGTGTGTGTGTGTGTGTGTGTGTGTGTGTGTGTGTGTGTGTGTGTGTGTGTGTGTGTGTGTGTGTGTGTGTGTGTGTGTGTGTGTGTGTGTGTCGGTTTGATCATGCGGATGTTTGTGCTCTCCACAGACAGTGGGGGTCCTGACTGTGGCAGAGGCCTTTGTGTCGGGAGTGTATCGCTGCGTCGCCTCCAACTCGGTCGGCACAGACCAGCTAGACTTCCACTTCTACGTCACAGGTGAGGAATCGTCTCCTCAGATGTACAACTGATGGGAGTTTTTTTTTTCTTACATAGATTATATCAGAAACTAAACTATTTTCCATTCACAATCTTTCCTCTCCTCCCTTTCACTTCCCAGAATCTTACTTTAAATAACTATTTATGTCTTCTTTCTGTCACCTGCTGGCCTCACTTTACTCCCTCGTCAATTTCAAGATGAAACTAGGCCTCCTGTATATCAGCTGATTCACTTAATGCTTTGTCACAATTGAATTGGCCAATCCGTTTTGTACTGATATTCAATCCGAAATAATGAGTGCACATGAAATAATCTTAATTCTTCTGTTCTGTTTGGTCGGAATTAGCTTTTTTTTTAGAGTTTTACATGATGAAATAAATTGCAATTAATTATCTTTCTCACCCTGAAACATATTGATGTATTTACAACATCATAAAAATGTGATGGTATATGATACCATGTACTGGATTTCCGACCCCAAGAAGACTAGCTGGTACCATTGGCATCAGCTAATGGTAATCCTTTGAATTAATGAATACAGAGAAAGAAACAAAGAACTAAAACCCCAAAACCTGTCAGATTAACTAAAAGCAATCAGACATTAAACACATATGACCCGGCTGTACGGAGAGGGTGACTGACTGGTCTCTAAATATTATTATCACATTCATCATTCATCTTGTGATTTGCTGTCATCACTCCGACCACAGGCACACACTCCGACACACACACTTGTGCACAGATGACATATGTGTTGCCTTTTGCTCAGTTAGACTGTGATAGTATGTATTTGATTGAACACACTAACTCCCATTTGAACTGCAAAAATAAAATGTCCTGTCTGTATAATAAGTAAGAAGTACCGAGGAGCAAGGGGGTGAAACCAGAAGATGGGCAACGATTAAATACTGAGTTTTCAGGTTGCAGATGACTGTATATTGAGTTTATTTCACAATGTGTGAGACAGGTGATGCAAAGTCAGGTATGTGCAAAATAGACTCACCAGCAATGTCCTTGCACTGCGACAAATCTCAGTGTGCAAACTGACCTTGAGGGATGGGACAGCAGCTGCTTCAGTACTATCACCAGTAAAAAAGAAATCAAAGCTGCTCAATTAGTTTCATTTTGAAAAACTTTTCTCATCTGAAAATTTAGACAGTATTCAATTTTCAAGTGGTATCTGGTTACAAATTTGCGAATTTTTCATGGAAAATGTGAAATATTTTACATTTAAAAAAGGGTTGTTATGAGTCAGAAGAAGAAACACACACGTCAATGTGGGTTGAAATCCTCGGCAGGACAAAGTAGCGTATACGTGCATCACATACTGTAGTTATTATGTGTGGCATGTGGTTAGATTGGTTACTAGGCCGACAGGTAAAGTTGTTTTCCTGTCTATTTGTGTGCATGAGTGTGTGTGTGCAGAAGGCACACACACACTCATGCACTAGCTGTGTGTGAGAGCGAGAGCGAAACAGGAACCTGGGGCTCTTATCGTTCCACTTCCCCATACGCACACTTCCTTGGACTGGCAGGTCCGCTTTATTTCGGGAGGCCTTGGGGTGTTTGGGAAAGATAAACACTATCTGCCATCAGGAAACTCTCGAGCCGTTTCCACGGGAAGTTTCGGATGCCTAAAGTAAATAAAAAGCCTTTTCACTGTATTCCAGTAGCTGCTTGTACCCACAATAGCAACAATTTCGTCAAAGGTTATAAAAAATGGAGGATTGGTTGGATTGGTGTCATGCACCAGACAGGATCCTCACACGCTTGTCGAGAAACGGAGATCAGTGAAGGTTTATATTTGGGTCCCCCTCACCTCTTCCACATCTCTTCACCTCCTTCTCCCTCAGACGTCACAGGAGGCTTCAGCGTGAGCCAGAGGGAGGAACCCAGAGAGGGCGGGGACCTCCATCTCACCTGTGTAGCCAGTAAGTACCTGTACACGGCGCTGGCATGGCAGCGAGTGAATGACACAGAGGACGCCCGATCCCGCGGCCCGGCCCTGAGCGGTCAGCGGCTCACATCTGGAGAGTTTTCCAATCGTCTGGTCCTGTTGCTAAGCAACCTAACAGCCAGAGACTCCGGCGCCTACAGGTGCTCCACCCGCCACCTGACCACCGGACAGGAGACACACCTGGACACACAGGTGGTGGTCACAAGTGAGTATAGTTGCAGCTCTACGAGCTCCTCTTCATCGTCCTTCTCTTTATCTGTAAGTCTATAGTTTACACTTTGCCTTTATTGGACATTTACTTAATAGATCAAGTAATCATCTGATTGATGTCACTATTTTTATTGAGTTTTTAGCTTGTTTCTGTTCATTTAAAAAAAAATCACAAAGTATAAATCAGTGCGTAAAGATTTCTTTTTGAAGCACTTTTCAATTTTTTTTTGTTTATTATTTGTTGACTTTATTTTATTTTCCAGTCTCAAGTTAGACAATTCTGTTAGAAAATTCAGTGTGTCCAAAAATATTCTGTGATAAAGTCTGATCGCTCCTTGGTAGCTTTAAAGTAAAATATCTTAATGATTCAGCGCTATTTCATCTTCAACCTCAAGGATTCAAATTCACCAGACTTGGTATTATCAAGACTTAAAAGAGTTTCACATCATTTTAGCCTTTCCTTGCATCCTTACAAATTATATTCAAAAATAAAAAGTTGTCCTCACAGGCTAAATTACTCAAGGATCCCAGAGCTGAACAAGGGCCCTTGAAAATACCAGAGAATAATATGTATTGTCTCAGGGCCCCAAGTAAATTGTTTGGGCATTGATCTTCCTAATTTCTAATGTAGTGCTTAAAAATTCAACTTCACAAACATAAATACAAACAACACCCACTCTCTCACAGAGTTTGGCTGTTGGGAATTGGGTCCCCTCGGCTTCCTGGGGCCCCACCCTGCCTTTGCTCTTGCGCTCCTGCTCAGCACCTCTTTCACGTGGGAATGAGCTCTTGTCTGGAGGAAGAGCACACAATGGTACTTCCCACAATGCCACATTTACAGGCCCCCACACAGGGCCGGAGGAACAATCAGCCAATCAGACACTGTCAGGCCCAAGCCCCCGCAGACAATCATCAATTGTTGTCCAGGAGGAAGATAGGGGAAACAACAATCAGTCGCCTTGGTTAAGTGACTTTTCTTCATGTATTTTACTGCTGTTCTCTATACAATCAGGGTTCAACACGTCAACTTCCTCCCCCGGGATCCCCTCAAGGGAATTACTATTGAGACAGCGTGACCAGAAAGAGAGAAGTTGGGGAGCAAAAATGAGACAAAAATGTGTTTTTATATTATTGTATAGAATATGTATATATATGTACGATGAGAGCTACGTGAAACCGGAGTCAAATTCCATGTATGTGTAAACACACATGGCCAATAAAGCTGATTCTGATTCTGATTAAAACATAAAGAGTCAGGGAGCGATGTGGTGTGAGTGTGATTATAGTGCATGAGAAGGAAACAAAAAAAACTGCACTCATTGTCCAATAACGGTCCACCTAATTAAATACTATTGTTGTTGCTTTTTAGAAGAGGGTTTGTATTGCGGAGTATTTCAGGCTGAGTAAGGCCCAAAGGAACCCAAACAGCAGCTGACTCACAGTTTGAAGCAAAGGCCACTAATCTGGAAAAATGTGTCACTACCAGTGCACAACTCTATTATTGTCCAGAAGTGGCACTGGTCCAGAAAACAGTGGGAAAGCTCTGCTTTCACTTCATCACAATTCTACTTAAGTCTATAAATAACTGCAACTGCAATCCGTTAATGCAGGTTTAAAAGTATCAAAAGTAAAGTATTCACCCTTTATATTTCTATTTTAGTTGGTCAAATTGGAAACTCTTGACTACTTTATATACTGTTCTGTAGTTATATCAAATCCAAATGTCCAAATGACATTACTTTCCTCATAAATGTAGGCTATTTGATGTATAAAGTGACATAAAATGTAAATACTTAAGTAACGTACTGCTACCTCAGAATAGTATTTAAGTACAGTACTTTGTAGTTCCATTAAGTAATATGACAAAAGTGTCACAAACATACACTTAAGCGCACATATTCATGGTGTGTGTGTTCCTCCTTTCAGTTCTGGAGCCTCCGGTGCTGCTTAACAATCTGACCGATTGTACCGTCAACGCCAGCACCTCAGTGAGCCTCCGCTGTCCCGCTGAAGGCATCCCCCCCCCAACCGTCACATGGTACAAGGATGAGCGCGCTCTGTCTCAGGGATCAGGTAAAACAAATACCTTCAACATGCAAACTGCTGCTGCATTTAGTAGTCTAAAAGTGTGTGCCACCATCTTTAGGTATCGTGATATCACTAGAAGATGGGGCCCTCCACATTGATCGGATCACAGTGGAGGATCAGGGCCTCTACACATGCCAGGCCACCAACGTGAGGGGGTCTGCCGAGAGCTCTGCTTATATATGGGTCAATGGTAAGGATCAGTCAACCAGTTGCCTGCCTTTGATGGCTGAGTTTACTACTTCTCACAGATAGGACGTTCATGTCTGAATGTCCATTGTTCCCAGTCCTGTAAATAGATGTACAGTCTGGATGTATAGACATATAGTACAGTACATCACATTGTTTTTATGGATGTAGTATTTATACTCGGAGGCATGGTGTGTCAATTCTATTAATGGGAGATGATATGTCTGTTTATCAATTCTTGAGTAAACATTGATCACCTTAACATAATACAAATGTGGGACACACTTCTTTTGTTCAGTTCTCCTCATTCACACACACACACACACACACACACACACACACACACACACACACACACACACACACACACACACACACACACAAAACATCAGTCATACGTCCGGTGTAGACAGGCCCCATGTAGACAGACAAACATGTTTTGCTCTGTGAAAATGACCTTTAAGGCTGCAGTTTGTAGTTATGTTTAAACCTGTGAAGAAATTAAGGAAGTAGCCGCCCTGCTCGTGAACTGACAACACATTTGAGCCTCGAACCGATTGCAGAAGTGAGTTTTTAGGTGTAAGATTTTGTAATTGGGTGCAGCAATAAGCGCTGACTTTGTTGCTTTTTTCTTAAGTGCAAGGAGAAGTGTGGGGCACACAGTCATGTGTGAACTCAATCTGCACGCCATGGAGGTCCTGTTGTGTGTGAACTATGGCTATCATGACACCATCTTTAATTGCCTTGGTAGACTCACCGTCTCGTGCACAAACACATCTCTCTTTCCCTTCAGGAAGGCAGAAATATGTCCATAGCGACAGTATTCTACAATGACCATCAGTGGCCTGCAGACACACAAACACACACACACACACACACACACACACACACACACACACACACACACACACACACACACACACACACGTCCGGTGTAGACAGGCCCCATGTGGCTCTACCACCAGTTTGAGCATCGTTCCCTGGTAGGACACACTTCCGGTTCTGCAGGAGGAGTGGCTGTGTGTGTGTGTGTGTGTGTGTGTGTGTGTGTGTGTGTGTGTGTGTGTGTGTGTGTGTGTGTGTGTGTGTGTGTGTGTGTGTGTGTGTGTGTGTGTGTGTGTGTGTGTTTTGTGTTCTGGTGAGTCAGGAAGGAAGCTGTCTCCCGTTTTTATTTCCTCCAGAAGGGCCCGTCCTGCATCTCAGAGGCTCCACACTTAGCTGAGCTGAGCATTTTTACGTCTTCAAATTAAGGAAAGAAAAAATAAATGAGCAGGGTGGATGATAGTAGATGACAGTGAAAACACAGTGCCCCCATTTGGAAGGGTGGAGAAAACATTTAACATTAAGCTCCTATAAGCAAAATTATGTATTCTAATTTTCACCTAGTATCCCTGATTTATCTTACATTTTTATCTCAGATTATCTAAATTTGTAAATCATCAGAACGGAATGGAGGAGAGAAATCCTGGTTTTAATGTTCTCGTTTCATCTTGATGAAGGTAATAATATGCAAAGTCCTGTGCAGCTGCACAGGCCTGCTTGTGTATAAGGTACATTAAATCTAACGCAAAGCTAATTAAGCACTGGTGTGTGTGTGTGTGTGTGTGTGTGTGTGTGTGTGTGCGTGTGTGTGTGCGTGTGTGTGTGTGTGTGTGTGTGTGTGTGTGTGTGTGTGTGTGTGTGTGTGTGTATGTGTATGTGTGTGTGTGTGAGCGAGCGATCGTGCGTGTGCGTGTGTGCGTGTGTGTGTGTGTGTGTGTGTGTGTCAGGCCCGTGGTGTCATGCACAGGGTGGGTCATTTGTGCAGTTGCACATGCCAAGAGGAAGAGCAATCAGGGAGCAGAGAGGAACCAACCTCAGGGAGGAGCTCAGGACAGACAGAGACAGGCCTGCTTGTGTATAAGGTACATTAAATCTAACGCAAAGCTAATTAAGCACTGGTGTGTGTGTGTGTGTGTGTGTGTGTGTGTGTGTGTGTGTGTGTGTGTGTGTGTGTGTGTGTGTGTGTGTAGGGGCCACAGAATCCTCATTTCTGGAGATTCCCGCACTCACCTGTACCTGTGTTGTGGCCGCTCTATTCTGGCTCTTGCTGACGCTCTTCATACGCAAACTGAGACAGGTGAGATAAAACAAGATAAATAGTTTTCTGCGGCACGATGAAACAAATATATGGTGCATATTCATGGTTTTCTATGTATGTTTGTAAGTATCTTTAGTTTTCACTATATAATTCCACTTTGCTGACTATGACTGGTGGGACTTTCACCATGTCCATGTCGCTGTTCCTTCTCACCTCTCAAATCATTTTACCTGATACATCATTACATTAGCAAGCTGTGCTAATTAAGGTTATTTTGAAGGCAGGTGTAAAGAAACAGTGGCTTTGCATGTTTCAGCAACAGTACAATATAACATGTATTTACATTAATACAGACAACTCCAAGTTTGATTTGCATCTTCCAGGCTTTCTTTGTCCATGTTACATACACATCAATAGTAAATAAATCAATACATAGCCATAATAATAATTGTCACATGTATACTCTGTTTAACATAAACTGGAACATGTGTTCATATTAATAAAACCAATAGGTGTAATAAATATGAATAACTCAGATACAACAATGCATTAAAGATGGTATTAGTTAAGGGGATTTAAATAGATTTTCAAGAGGGTTAGACATTCACACAAACCATTTTAGTCCATGTTAATTGTTCGAAATTGTTTAAATAAATAACTCATAAATACATGCTTTTTGGCACCATGACTTCAGGTCTCAGATGTTGGAGTTTCTCATAAGCACCTGAATGCATTTTCAAAACAGTCTCTGTTCACAACTTTCTACAAAATTCTACAAAACTACAGTGTTGGTATATTACTAGCATGGGTTGTCTATTCTTTCTCCACCAAAGCCCAGTAGCGCAAACACCAAACCCAAGTACCTGTCAATCATTCTGGACAGTGGAGACGGGCCAATAGAGGAGCAGTGTGAGAGACTGCAATACGACCCGAACCGATGGGAGTTCCCTCGGGAGCGGCTCAAATTAGGTACGAAAAGACAGAAATGGATGTGATTTGTGATTTGTGATATGAAGGATTTTGTGGATGTAATGCTAACGATGGGAGAGAGCGAAGGAATTTTAGATCACATTACGGATAAAAAGACTTTCTCAGAGGTCTTATCATATTATTATTATTGGGAGTGACTCTCATTCCATTAATCAGACGTTGTGTCTGTGTTGTCTGTGGTGAGCTAATCAACAGCAGGGGGGGTGTACACTGTGTAGACTGGAACTAATCAGCCCACTAGGGTGGGATTCAGCTAGATGGACTGTTGATGGGGTCTTCTCTTATCAGCATCTCACGCCCAGGAGGAATAATAATAGTAATTAATAAAGTAGCTCAATTAGACACAAAAACACAACTCCCTTTCCCACTATAAGCCTCACTCACATTCTTTCTCTCTCGCAGGGAAACCTCTGGGCCGTGGCGCCTTTGGTAAGGTGATGCAGGCGGCTGCCTTTGGTATAGACAACGCCTCCAGCTGCAGGACTGTGGCTGTTAAGATGCTCAAAGGTACAAGACCGGGTCCCTGGTATTCTGAGAAAATAAAATCACAAATTCTGTGCGAAAACATATATTCCACTATTTTCTGCCTTTTGTCCACCAGAGGGAGCTACAGCCAGCGAACACAAAGCTCTGATGACTGAACTGAAGATCCTCAACCACATTGGACATCATCTGAATGTAGTCAACCTACTGGGAGCCTGCACCAAACTGGGAGGTGTGCTCTTATGAATATGCGTATATATATATATATATATATATATATATATATATATACACACTGTGTATAGAGGTGTACTATGAGCTATGAGTATTTATGTGTGCGTTTGTGACCTCACACTAACTAGAATATGTTTGTGTGTGTTTGTGTGTCTGCAGGGCCACTGATGGTCATTGTAGAATACTGTCGTTATGGAAATATTTCTGCCTTCCTGAAGGGAAAGAGAGATGTGTTTGTGCACGAGACGGTGAGTCTACCAAGGCAATTAAAGATGGTGTCATGATAGCCATAGTTCACACACAACAGGACCTCCATGGCGTGCAGATTGAGTTCACACATGCCTGTGTGCCCCACACTTCTCCTTGCACTTAAGAAAAAAGCAACAAAAATGTCTGTTTGGGCTGCACCCAATTACAAAATCTTACACCTAAAAACTCACTTCTGCAATCGGTTCGAGGCTCAAATGTGTTATCAGTTCACGAGCAGGGCGGCTACTTCCTTAATTTCTTCACAGGTTTAAACATAACTACAAACTGCAGCCTTAAAGGTCATTTTCACAGAGCAAAATATGTTTATGAAATTCTTTCCAAAAATTAACCAAAACCTCTAACAAACAAATGTCAGAAGACACATAATCCCAATTGTTATTTTCATACAATAATTGGAAACATTTCACTGATTTCTCCCCATCTCAGCCTGCCAGAGGGAAGGATGGAGGGCCAGGTTGTGACGCCAGCATGTCTGAGTTTGATGAGAAAGACAAGAAAGACCTCAGTAAGCCATGAGCATAGTGATAATATATATACTATTTATGCATAATCAAATTGCTTTAATATTACTCTCTTTCTACCTCTAGATCCCAAATCTGCCTCCAACTCTTCCTTATTCCTGGAGGATCTCATCTCCTTCAGCTTCCAGGTGGCGCGAGGAATGGAGTTTCTGGCCTCTCGCAAGGTCTGATACTACATGTGTGTGTGTGCGCGTGTGTGTGTGTGTGTGTGTGTGTGTGTGTGTGTGTGTGTGTGTGTGTGTGTGTGTGTGTGTGTGTGTGTGTGTGTGTGTGGATACAGGTACATTTGTGTATTTCATGTGTGTAATTATGTGTGTTCTTCTTGCTTCTGCATCAGTGTATTCACCGAGACCTGGCAGCCAGGAACATTTTGCTTTCGGACAATAAAGTGGTAAAGATCTGTGACTTCGGCCTGGCCAGAGACATCTACAAAGACCCCGACTACGTCCGCAAGGGGGACGTGAGTACACATGAGCAACGTGGTTCCAAAATCCGCTGTCTGAAAGTATTTCACGAACATTTGTTCAACAAATTCACTGATGACATCCTGATGCTGCATTTACATAATAAACTGATTTTGCAGCGACTTTAAAGATACTCACCACAGGCAAAACGATATTTGTTGGTTATTCCTGTGGTCGAAACAGGACAACTATACGTGAAGTTATTAGAAGGCCATAACTGATACATTAAACCACAAAGCAAGTTTGAATACAACTTGGAGGTGTATACGTCCTATAACTGCTGTTCCCACAATTAACTGTTTCGGAAATATTAAGCAACGGACATAATGTCAAAAATTTTCAACGGCTTTTCAACCAGCCAAACTTTAAGTGTTTCCCCACCAGTGTTTTTTGCTAACTCTGCTCCTGTCACCTGATTGGCTGACAGGCCCGCCTCCCTCTGAAGTGGATGTCTCCAGAGTCCATCTTCGACAAGGTGTTCACCCCGCAGAGTGACGTGTGGTCCTACGGCATTCTGCTGTGGGAGATCTTCTCCTTGGGTAAGAGCCCTCTCACCACAGTTTTGTTCTAAACATCCACAGGTGGTGGACAAAATAACAGAAACACATTGCAATACAAAAACCCTGTAACACATGATATGATCTGATATCTTATGATCTTCCATTTTGGATGGATGTGTTCACATATTGATGTATTGTCATGCGTGTGTGTGTGTGTGTGTGTGTGCGTGTGTGTGCGTGCGTGCGTATGCGTGTGTGTGTGTGTGTGTGTGTGTGTGTGTGTGTCCAACAGGAGCTTCTCCATACCCTGGTCTTCACATAGATGAAGAGTTCTGCCACAGACTGAAGGGAGGAACAAGGATGCGAGCACCTGAATACAGCACACCTGAGATGTGGGTGCATACGTTTCAACAGTGTTACCTATAATCAGTAGGGAGGCAGAGATAGAGTTAATAAAGGTCCACAAGTAGGGAGGTTATAAATAGGGGTGAAATTGAAACCTGTATGCCATGTTCCTGATGTAACCCAGGTAGTGCTTTGAGTGAAAATGAAACACTACACCTGTATGTTTGTGTGCGCAGTTACAGCACGATGCTGGCATGCTGGGAGGCCAGTCCCTCGGATCGACCCACCTTCACTAACCTGGTGGAGACCCTGGGAGACCTGCTGCAAGCGAGGGTTCAGCAGGTCAGGCTTCTTATGAGTGTTTCTACTTCAGGCTTATGATTTATTTCTTGTCGAGCAAAATGTTTCTTAACATATGTATAGGCTACAAAAAGTGTTGTTGCCTCTCTTTAACAGGATGGGAAGGATTATATTCCTCTAGGAGCTTTCATAAATGGAGACACTGGTCACAGTGAGACCTTCAAAGAAAACGTGCTTGCAGTCACAAACCTGAGGTAAAGAAACATGAAAAATATACATTTTGTAATTTAATATGCAACATAAATCTGGCCCAGCGCACCTTGACATAAGATGTTATGTGTATGAGTAATAAACTTTCGAGAAGTGTTGTAGTAAAATAAACACAAGAAAGGGGAAAACATGACAGGTGCAGATGTGAAAGTGTTCAGAGCTGTGTGAGAAAACTGAAACTTTTGTTCAGAAACAACAGGAAACAGGTTGAGAAAGTAGAGAAATTTCCAAATGTCAATGTTTTGAATCTGAATCCACTATCCAGTTACATGAGGGGTATGGCCACACTTCAGACGTTTGAGGAACTTCCCTACAAAGAGCCAGACAGCCTTGACGTAAGAAAACACCTTTACTACTGATTGCATGCTTCTGAGACACATGTACATGCACACACGCACACACGCACACACGCACACACACACACACACACACGCACACACACACACACACACACACACACACACACACACACACACACACGCACACACGCACCCACAGGCGGGATAAGACAAAAATGTAACCTAACTTCGTCAGAATTGATTATTTTCAAGGAAAACAGATGAAAAAAGATTAAAAAAAACAGAAACCCCAATAAGCTGCATGTTTGCATCCTCTCTGCTTTAGGAGGAGCTGAGTGACAGCGGCATGGTCCTACCATCCGAGGAAATGAAGCGTCTGACGTGGAGCAACGGCACCAAGAGCAGGAAACTCAGCAGGTGACCTTTACGTAATCTCTGACTTGCCTAATACTGAGACATCTTGTGATCTGTTAATCATCGCACTGCAGAAAACACAGTGATGATGAACACATTGTGAAACTTATTCAAATGTGTTCATTTAAAAAAAGTTGAGAGATCAATTTGGCGATAAAAAGTCTTAAATGGCATTTTCCGAGGTATTACATTTTGTAAACTCAACTGTGACTTTCTTTGACGTTATAATGGCCGACTAAACTATGACATTTTTAAGACAGTTTGATTATCAAATAATTAGTAAATGTTTAATGTTAATTCAGCTGCCGGTCCAGTTGAACCCTTATGCTCTATGAAGGTCCTTTAAACCGAAAACTTAAATAAAGTGTACTCTGCACAGATAACTCCTCTATTAATACAGTTTAATTGACAGGCCAAACTATTATATTTGTTATGACATTTTTATGGCATATTATGCTGATATTCTATGGCATACCATGCTACAACAATGTTACTTCCAATAATGTGTCATTTTAATGATATATATGGCATACTATATTATATTTTTTATAAAAATGTCATATTATTATTTTCTATGGCATTCTAAACTGTGACTTTTAAATGACAGACAGTTTAATGCATTGTAAACCAGGTTATAACTCTAAATATATATTTTTCTAGGTTCTTTGCCTTCACTAAGTGCCGGGACCAGCAGGTGCCTGTCCTGAGCGGTGACATCACAAGTCTCTGGGACAACAAGCCCTCCATCTTGCCGTGTGATTGGGAGTCTGACGAGGGCGGCTCTCCTCCTCCGGACTACAACTCTGCTTTTCTCTACCCGTCCCTGTAGCATCTGTTAGCATCTTGGACAACCTTATACAGGGTATACATTGTCCTGCTCACAATCTTTAGTCAACTACAACTTAATCTGCTCCTCTTCTGCTTTGCTGTTAGCATCCTCTACCTCATTATATCTGCATGCATTCATCTGTCCTCCTTCAACCAAACTTAAAAGACAATTTCTCTAGATTTAACACAAAGCATCCCTTTGCTGTTCTTAAGTTCACAAAACCCGATGATGTTGTACAACAAAGCCTCTACAGTATTACCACGTAATGTCTTGCATTACCACACACAACCCTTCCCAGGGCAGCTAAGCATTACCTGGTTGCAGTTATGCAGAATGTATTTACTGACCTACAACTATTCAAGCGTATTGTATTGGTACCTCTTGTGCTGAGCTTTGTTAAGAGGAACACTGCTGTATAAAATTATGGTTCCTCCTACACAGCTATTATATGCTGGAAAAAAGTTATTACCCACCGAGTTATATAGTATGTGACAGGATGTATCTATCTGTATTTAATTTAATGTTGCAATGATTTCATTGATGAGTCTATCTTACTGTGAATGTTAAATATACACTCAGTTGCCAGTTTCCTTTCATGAAGGTTATAAGTTTTACTGAAACTGATTTAGGAATGTGCTGATTCGTACACACAATATGTGAAACACCACTCAGTGAGACAAACTACAACATACATTATTGTATAAAAAGGTTTTAACAAAAACATTAAATTGTATGAGCTGCTATATTAGACTGAGTATAGAATAAACTGGCAAGAGTGTATATTTAATTCTATATTAAAGTATTGTGAGATATGGAATCAAGTCAAATCATTGTGAGTTGACCAAATGTATGCTGTTTTTCTATTTACAAAAAACACTGAATGTATGAACGATGGTGTTGATCGAGTTGCTTTTTCAAGCAAAAATACCAAATATTTCCTCAGTCCATCTTCTCAACTGATAATTTGCTGCGACAGTAACTTACTTATTTATGGGTTTTGGACTTTATGGGTTTTGAAGAAGAAATTTTTTTTTAGTGGCAGCCCTACAAAACATAAAAACAAGTGATACATCCATTACAATAACTTTATCTAACCCACTTTTTTGTTCTTTTTTAAACTTAGTGGGTACGCATCCTGACAGACACCTGGTGTTAACATGCAGTCTGTGGTGCAATCATCACTGCATCTACATGGCTTTCAGATCTAGATTGTATGTTAACCGCTTTAAAATACAGTCTAAGTGAAGCAGACGAGAATATACAGTTTAACATGATAAAGCCATCTCACTATGAAATACAGTACGTGAGCAATGACTACATTTAAACATGTTCTGGAATGAACACAAATTTAGATGTTTGTGCAGTCTTGGTGAACTGTATTCTATTTGCTGGTGTTTTAATTTTTAAAGATGCTCAACCATTAAAGAGCGTAATTATAACCCATGTGTCGTTTTTACATTTTAAAATATTTCATTCATAGATTAAAAGCTGTAATGTACCTAATAGCAAAACAAGACGCTATGCTGCATGTATCAGTTTTGGTATTCTTTATTAAAATACTGCTGTACACACAAATATTGCAAAATTTGAGACAATGAACACAAGAGGGGCATAAAACATACTAAGATGGTGATTGTAGGTGTGTTGATGTGGAGGAGGAGAAGAAGATCATCACTAATATCAACCGGAGTGTGTGTGTGTTATAATGTGGAAGATAGTGATATGAGAACTGACATTGTGTGGACCGAGTCGGGGGCCATGTGTGCGTCTGTGTGTTTTCTAAAGCACCACATTCACCAAATGTGTTTTTGTCTGTTCATTTCACTAAAACAGAGGAAGTAGTACATGATCTAACACAGCCAGCTCTCTGCAGGTTTGTTACCCCCAAGTACAGATCATCCACTTCCATGAAAACTTTTGAAAAGTCTACGTAAAAGCCAAGACATTGATCTTGTTTTATGCCTTTAACCTTGATTTGTCTCTTATACGACCCTGCGCTTAAGACACGAGACCCGCTTTTCTACAGTCTTTTGCTTGTGCGCACTCGTCAAAAGCTACCGATAACTATAATAAGGCAGAGGAATCAAAAACAGTAATTATACAGAGCTTTATCTCTTCATCGGAGTGAAGCAGGTTTGCACCAAATGAATACAGTTAAGTTGATTCAAAGAGATTCAAATCGTCAACGGAATATGAACCGTACTTAAGGGCAACATGATATTTCTCGCACCATGGTCTCCACAGTGCCACTAACTTCCTAAAGCCTCCACCTGAAGACGTCCCACCCACTCCCACTGTAGCTCATCTATCTGACTGGACAGGGGGTGACCAATGACGGCCAAACACATTCAATCATTGGGCCCCTCCAGCTGTTGGTCATCCTGAGAGAAATCCAAGCCATCCCATCAGCACTGTTTTGTCTCCACCACGTTTGTAGTTCATGATCTTTAAAAGTCAAATAAAACATAACTGTTGTTGCCTTGTTCTCCTTTGTCCTCCATCCCTTCCCCTAAGCCCCTGCTGGAATTGGTCCACAGAATAATAAAGTTGAATTGAGGCAAAAAAGAAATTGCCCTCCCAGTTCCCATCATGCATTTCTGCACAATATCTGAGCAAAGAGAAAACACAGCTAGAAAAATCTCAAAAAGTGTCACCTTTTCTCAAATGTAGAGTGGCCAAGACCCTGGTGGGAAGTGAAGATTGGGATAAAAGCAGAAAGACGAGGAGAGAGTAAGAGAGGGACAGGAAGGGGACGTTGGGGGCAGGACGACGGGTGGGGGACAAAATAAGGACATTCCACAAAGAGGCAGCTGTGGCTCCACCTCAACAGAAGCCCCACCCACGGGCTACAACCAAGTGCTAGACCGCCAAACCAAAATGACCCCTCCTTGAGCAGTTCATGTCACGAAAGCGTCCATTAATCAAAAAGGTGGTTGCTGCGTATATAACAAACACATCAGGAGAAGACACCCCTTCCTCAGTGCTAAAAAAAAAAAGACAAAACCCAGTCCATGGTAGCCCATCAACCCACGAGCCTGATGTTCCGCAAACTCCTGAACTAAAAATGTCCAGGATTCATTGATTTTTCCAGTTTTTGGAACCCTTCCCACCCAACCTAGTGGTTTGTCCTTTCTGAGGGGGAAACCAACAACCACGGCAAAGGGGGGCGGACCCGTTTCCCCCGGTCTAAAGCCTCGAGTGGTGTGTCCCGTATCCTAGTGCGTGAAGAATGAAGGGGTGTGGTCTCCAGCGGAGGATAGAAGTCAATAGAAAGCTGGATTTCATTTAATTGTTGTTCTTTTGCCTGCTCTGGTTTTTAAATTCGTGTGTGACTTTAGCTCTCTGTACACCCTGTAGGCCACTCACACATATTGATAAAAATAACAAAAAAATTAAAATCTTAGTGCATCCTCCTCAGAAAAATAAACCCCAAATGTGGAAACAAACAATAAAAGCCAGAAAAAAGTTCAAAACCTCATGGTTTGTTTCTCGTTTGTTCCCCAAATCTAAAAAAATGTCATCGTTCTTGTTCGTCACAGTTTCCGTTTTTGTCCTTTTGTGTGTTTTTTTCTTGTTTATGTTACGATTTTCAGCTGCGGGGGTTTAGGAAAACTAAAAAAATACACTTTAGAAAAAAAGCCTTCCTGGTGGACATAGTCAGTGTATGTGACTGAGGTTCACGAAGCCCCGCCCCGCTGCCTTCGCCATGCTGATGTCATCTCCATGAGACTGGTCCTCCGCTGTAGTGCAATAGTGTGCTCCAGGTACAGGAAGTCCCATCCCGGGCCCGAAGAGGGCGCTACAGAGAGCCGGTAGCTGCAGCATGCAGCTCCTGGAAGGTACTGTCAAAGCAACGCTTCAGGTCCGAGTAGGTCACGACCAGGACGCTCTTCTCATCCCGCGACACCAGGCTGATCTTCTCAGGAACGCCAGCGTCCAGCTGTGTCAACGCAGGAGGACAGTCATATTTTGTAAGAAAATTGAAGTATTGATAAACATTTTTAAGGATTTTAAGTAAAGCTGCAACCTGTAGTTGATGAACGGAAGTGAATTAGGCAAATCAAATCTATTTTGGATAGATTTGATTGTCATTTCTCAAGCAAAAAACAGCCAAACATTCGTACAGTTACAGCCGCTCACGTGAAGATCTCTCTTTTTTTAAATGAGACAGTAAACTCGATTTTCAACGACTTGTGATAAATCTACAACAAAGTTAAGATGGTGGTCATATAAAAGAGTAGAATTACCTGACAAACTAGTTAAAAGTGCAAAGAGATGAAAGTTTACGCTGCTCCTTCCGATTACCACCTGCTAACCAAATACCACTGATAGAAGCCACTGTTTTGCAATTGGCAAACGCATGCGTCTGTTAAGTCAGCGCATGTGATGCATAAACAGATGTTCTGAGAAAACGCCACGATAGATGTGTGACACAATAAACAGTTCTTTAAAATGGAAAAATTATCAAATGACTGAAGATGAATGAAAAAAAAACACAAAAGAGGAGAAGAAAGCCCACTGACTTTGTTGAGGCAGGAGACAATGTGGCTGAGGTCGATCCAGGGCGTCCCAGCATCTGTCACCTGGTGAAACAGGTGATCCCGGAAAAGCTTCAACAGGTAACGGTCGCCCGTCTCCGACCACGTCGGGTCTTTCTGAAACCTGAGTCACACAACACACGGTCACAGAGTAGTACGCAATCACAAATCACACATGCAGGTAGATCTTGATACAAGTGTTACTTACTCTGGCCTCTCGTTGATGGTGCCCAGTTTGGCCAACAGGCGGAAGAGACGGCCATTTTGCACCTCCTGCAAATAAAGCAATTGATATTCACCAACTCAATATTTTTGGAAATGTATGCCTTAATGGTAGAGTTGGAAGGAGGTCAGCAGGAAACAAGAGGAGGGAAAAGCATATCTATTAAAAACACACATCCCATGTGCTCTAACCAGTCGCCTACCAGGGTGCTCAAGGAGTTTAAAATATTTACAGAAAGTAAATAGTCAGCATCCCTTAACCAAGTCTTTGAGCCGTTGCACGGAGGGGAGATACTGGTGAAATTTAATGAGGGTGAATCACAGACTTAATGCTAGAGGGCGGCTGTGGTTCAGTGGGCAGAATGGGTCATCCTTTAATCACAAGGTTGGCCGTTTGAACGCCAGCATGTCAAAGTGTCCTTTTGGGAGAAACTGAACACCAAGTTGCTCCCCCGGTGATTCACAGCAGCCAACTGCTCCTACAATGCTTAAAAGGTCTTTCAAATGCAGAGGTCAAATATATAATATGTACCTGAATGTATGTGACGATTTAATGTAATTTTCTTAACAGGCTGAAAATGAAATGAACTGGAAGTAACACACTTGGAATCTGGGCCCAAGTGAGGAATATATTCTGCAGCCAGAGCCAGTAAGATTCAATTGAGCTTTTAGCAAATTTTAAGCTCTTTAGGGATGTTTTTGAGAGCCGGTCTAAAATAACACTATTAACATTATAATGTTTTACGTGTGGCCTGGGGCTGTACTGCCAGCCCTTCAGTTAGTGGAGCTGTAACAACTCAAATTCTGCCAGCACAAACCCCAACGCTGGGAGTTGCTACAACTAACCACTAACTGAAGGTCCATTTCACGGAGCCGCCGACCGCCGCCCTCCTGGAGAAATCGTATCCTGGTGGCGGGCAGGACGAAATAATCAAAATCTAAAAATAAACAAACTATCGAAATGCACACGAACCCTGAACCTTCAACCTGATTGGCAAGCCCTCTGTGAGCGCTACCTCTTTGTTCTCTGGACTGAGGGCAGACTGGTGCTACAGTGACTCCCCATCACCTCTTAAGGTACAAGTGGTATTACAAGACAGGACGGGCCGGCGATAGCTGGTTAGCATGCTAATTTCAGTAGATATCTCTGCAACACAATACATGTCTTCGCCATAACGTCAACTCTAACCTCTTCACATTCTGTTGATAACGTTAGTTAAATTTTTGTAATCTTTATAACTAAAAGTCTGGCTCGATCTTGCACATTGGGCCACTTCTATGTTAATTAATGAACAAACCTTTCTATTTGTAATAAGGGAAGACGTTTTTTTCTATGTTAAAGCCAGAGTGGTACGTGACAATTCCTCCTTAAACGAACCTCTTTAAAACAACAAACTCATCCCTGAAGGGAACTATGTCAGAAACTGAAACCTCTGTTGCTACACGTTCTGTCCATACATGGTGCTGGACCCTCGCAAGTTTCACAAGACACTTCCTTCTTACTAAAATTCAACCAGAAGAGGCTGCATTTTCTTCTAAATGCATCTATTTTGTGCACAGTGATTATCACTTCAAAGAACTCCAAGACAGCAATCACCAGCTCCGACATCACTGATTAATTAAAAAATCTCAGCTGCTGTAATATTGTAGAATGAGCCCCCACAGATGATTGCTGGCTGTTTTTGACTCCACATCAGATTGTCAACAAGTTGTAGCTCACCTTTTACCTCTGCAGATATAATTTACTCCTGCCTCTCCTTTCTCTTCCTCCTCTCTGCCTGTCTCACCCTGTCAATTTTTTTCCTGCACTGTTGGGCAAAGTGAAAATTATTGAAAACCAATTAACCGATCATGTAACACCAGCTGCTCTTGACTTACTTATTGTATGAAAAAGTTCACCAACATTGGATTTCTAATGGAAATAGATCACCTTGCTTTTTAGTACAGATGGTCTCAATCTTAAGTCCTTTCCACGTTGCAAACAACACCGAGTTTGATACATTGCAAAACATTTAAATTCGTTTTAGTTAGGAGACACAAATGCACAGAAGGCATTCTATAAAACAGCAACTCTGCTACCTTGAAAGTACTTGCATCTGAATCTATTTAATGTTTAAACATTTCAGAGTAGGGGTTCATGATGAATTAATTTATCACAATATGCACAAAGATGATTATTTTCAGTCAAAAAGTAGGGTAGTTGATGGATACAGTAGCGATCTATGGTCAAAAACAGGACTTCAAGTGTCTGTCATTGATCTGATCTCTTCTTATGAGACACAAAGACAGGACTTGGTTGAAAAGTGTGCAGATTCTAGTTCGATTAGTCCGTTTCTGCCTGCTGGGTCGCTAACGCCAGCTTACCCGCTGTCTGCAGATTTCCGACTGATGTGAAGAAACACAAACGGCAGGAATAGATTAGAGTGCCGAATCTCCAGCTCGATCTGAGCTGAAAGTGATTGTTAAATTAAAGTTTGTACTCTACTTACTTGACGCATCTAGGATAATCTGCATTTGTTTAATGTGCATAACTATGACAACGTTGCATGCCGTGCAGATCTTTTATTATTCTTGCTTAAATCTAAAGGTTTGAAAAAGTCAAAAGTGAAAAAAGTACCATCCTATATATGATTGAACCTAAAAATTGAGACAATAGCAGTCAGCAGCTTGACAACAATGGTGTTGCAATAATGTTGCCATTGTGTCGGCTACACAACATTTATGAAACCCTGCTTCATGTACGGAGCAGTTATACTCAAGACTGACGAGAGATAAAACAAACACATTGTGTTCTTCTTGCTGCAGATGTTTGTATTTTCAAAAGTGATTTTGAGTTTCAAAAGATTTTTGGCAACAAAAAGGCTCACTAGGCAAGTAAAAACACAGCTACTATTCCATGTGCGCAGACACACATTCAGCCGACACATTATGCAGAGATGGTCCGATAAACCAGAAACGCTTACACTCTCCCCGTCAGCACAGATATCAGCAGATCACAGGCAGGTTTAGCCAGAAAATCTGCTCTATTTTTCGAGTCCACTTTATTACTGCAGACTGGTGATTGTTCTAATCATCAGTTGTTCTCTGAACTTTTGTTGCGGACATCTTGTGAGACCTGATGGGCATCTAATAAAAGGCAGAAACAGAAATCTTTTGCAGTTAGGAGGTTAAAAACACGAATACAAATATTGAAATTGTTTGGTGGATGTGCACAACATCAGGCTGTTAAGAGGAAGTTGGGGATTGAACGAGAAGATGAGGTGCGGGTCGGTTGTTTCACATATTCACACTAACAAAGTGAGACTAAATTCAAGGCGAGACTGTGAAGCCTACAATATACCATACAACTTCCTGTGTGCACACAACTTCCCTCTTAGCTCACTAAACCAATGGCCTATTTCCGGCCACCAGCCAAGAATATCACCCTGACAAGAACACAACTAAATCGTGCATTCTGATGCATACTTTCTGCTCCGTGCCTGGTGAGACAGACTCTCCGTTAGTTTTTTAACATAAATGCAGCGCTCTTCCCATACCTTGGCCAGATCCTCCTCAATGACATCATTCCTCATCTGCGACGCATCTAGTTGCGTGTAGAATCGAGCTCCAATCATCGGCATAATGTCATTGACGCTGCGCAGGCGAGATTGTTCAGTCAGCAGATACCTGCATGCACACAAAAACATCCGTTTTCAGGTGAGTTGCAAAGGGCGGATACCAGCTCTTCCACGAGTGTGTGAGGAAAAACATTTATGTGACAACACTTTTGATGCCAACACTCAAGTCGCAGCCTTTTTATGGGTATTAAAATGCTGCTTGACTCATGTAGAAAAGGTGATAATGTAAACACCTAAAACTAATTTTAATAGGCTGACTGTAGACTAAGTTTGAGCTCTAAAATCCTTTCATACATATTTGTTGTCAGCAAAGGTTACTAGCTAACCAGATCCCAGCGCTGTCTGATGGGCTCATCTGAATTTGTTACAACTGGTATTTACATAGATAGTATATCTGAATGCTATTTTGTGTGTTCAAGGATAACACATGCTGCACCCCCTCCCTTTCTTACAGAATGAGGTTCTTGAGGTCTGAAGAGTAGTTGATAGACACCAGCTCCATGGCCTTCTGCAGGTTCTCCCTTTGAATACCAGCCAATGAGTTACATGCCAACGCCAGCACCACCTTGCCCAGCGACACGAGATCGGCTTGCTACAAAACAAAAACACATCACAGAAATGCACATATGAATGCTAAAAGTCCCATTTGAAAAAAAAGAGTGCTTACATTCTGAAGTTAAGTAGATGAGATACAACTCTCCCACCTAGCACTTCTTTTATGTATATTCATGTGAAATTGACCACAAATTGCATCATAAAAAGTACCTGGTACTGTGGCATCAGGGCAAGATGATTGGTCTGACTGTTGTCAAAGGTTAAGACATCAAACACCCCAACACAGTTCAGTCGTAACCTGCAGAGACAAAAGACCATTATCATCAATAGTTTATGTGTCTGAGTGTGAAACCGAACTGAAAATACTCTTCCGCTATTCATGTACTTACAGTGAACATTGACATTTGTGCTGTTCCGTACAACCACCATTGATGGCTATAAAAGACAGGCTCTAATCAGCCATATTCATCTCCCCATGCTGAATGAAGAGGTATTTATGTGCGTGTGTACCTTGTCTTGCCAGTGATAAGAATCTTGCTGGGGTCCATGACACGGCAGGCCAGTCCGGCAGTGTGGATGGTGCGCAGGGCCGAGCTGAGCTGGACAATGTAGGCCCAGATCAGAGACTCTGGGAGCAGACCTGCATGCTGCCGTGGCGGGGGAGGTTCATGTTGTCCTGCACATAGAGACATGCTTTATCACACAAATGCAGCCTCCAGGGCTAGACATTACTCATAAAGTAAACCTCAAACTGTCAACTTCCTTGGCTTTCTTATCTTCAGGATAAACTGTCACTCGCAGTAAGAGAGGTCCTTTTCAGTTAATCTAACCTAATTTTCCGAACCTAAAATGACAGCTAACTTAATCTGATGATTACTCTCGAGAACATTAGAAACATTTGTATGTTAGAAAAAACTGGAAAAATACCCGTCATAATTTCTTAATGTCCAAGGTGGCGTCTTTGAATTGTTTACAGTCCAAAAACCCAAAGATATTCAGTTCACAATTATATCAAACTGAAATCCTCACAATGGCAAATATGGATCTCAGGGCTGTTTGACATTATTGCTAAAAAATATAAATATAAAATAATTGCCATTTCTCGAAATTCAAAGTTGAGGAAATTCAGCTCACTGTTCCCAGAAATGTGTCTTGCCTGTAATATTCTGTAACTGACCACAAACATACGGTTGGGTATTTGGGTAATGTTACTCTGGTGACATGTGTCGAGTGTGTACTGTACAACAAAACATAATTTCACACTAGAAATGATGCGATGGCCAAAATGTTTGTTTTTCTAAAGGCCATTCTAGAAAGAAATGAATTTGCACGATATGATAAAGTTCTTTTGAAGTATTTCTTTGTATGTACCCCTTCGCAATTCATACATTAGCGTTTGTTATCAGTGTTTCGATACAGAGTAGACAAAGGCCAGGATCTAAATGGTTTTGCTTCCTCTGTCTGCATTCCTGTAGACCTGACAGCACCTGCTCTAGGATCAGTTTCAGCCACAGTTTCCTTTAGGTCCCCACGTCTCAAACGCACAGACACACGCATGCTAACTGTCAAACTAGGAAGCTTCACAAACTCCAAACACTTGAATCTTCTTTGAAGTGTCAATACATCAACAAGAGTAGTTTAAGGCCTCTAAACTTCATGGGAAAATGTGTCTTTATTTACAGTAATACGAGTCATTTTGTGTATACCACTAAACCATCAAACACCGGATGTGGGGCACAGCTGCAGGCACAGAAACCCTTAACGCAAACACCCAAATAGACCAAAGCTGATGACCTCATTAGCGAACTCATAAACAAACTCAAAATATTTGAAGCGGAGGGGTGAAGAGAGGCTTCTGAGGTGATGCTGGCTCCATTTCATTGTGAAGGTGGAAGGGTGGGAAGACCAACTCACCCCACTTTCTCTTGGTAAAGTACGAATCTGCTGCTGGGTCATTGAAGTGTCTGCTGAACATGGTTTCTGCACCCGCATGGAAGTCATAGGAGAACACCAACGCTAGGTAAAACAGAGATATACGAGAAAGAGTTAGTGCTAACAGCTATACATAGTTTTAAAACAATTTTTTTAGCACAGGCTATCAGCCAATTGGGTCCTTCATCACTACTAACTTTTGAGGGCAAAGAAAGCAAAACTTTGGTCACAAATATCCATTCAATAGAGAGTCTGAACGCAACACTGCAGAAACAAGTAGACAAATCCACCGTATATTTTAGCATTTTTGGGATACAATAGCATCAAATTGTGGAGCATGTAGGTCTGGATTATGTAAAACATTACAATATCCAGAAGACACAAAACAAAAGTCCTGGAAATAAAAAATGGTTAAACACAATACACACTCACAGTGGTCTCCAAAGCCCTTCGTGGTGAAGACCTCCCTCAGTGTTACGGCGTTTGAGTGCTGAATTTTCTTCCACATGTCCACCAGCATCATACACTTGGTGTTAACAAGGCGGAAACCTGTAGACATTTAAAAAAAGATACACAGCACAGAAAATAGGCAATTAAAAATAGAAAGACATCTTACACTATCCCTGTGGCACCTGACCGCCACAACAGATGCATTTCATGTTTATTCTAATGTACGAGAGGAATCATCACAAGTGTTCTGCACTGCTCATCATAATCAAAATGACAAATAAGAGCCCTAATGAAGTTTGTTTTGTTTTTATTTGTTCAACAGCAAGGCGTTGAACAAATAATTTTCTCTGAGGGAAAATAAATTGTTGATTTCTCCCCAATAGCAGGAAATATACAGGTTTATTTTTTTTAAACAAATTAATCATTATACAAATTCTGCAAATAAATTAAAGCTAGATTTGTTTAGTTACTAAATAAAAACATTAAATACACCATTACATATTTCCTGACATTGGCTATTTTGGTTGTGTGACATATGTGTTATGCTACTTTGGAAGACCATTTCACATCAACATATTTATTACCGTGTATCCTCCTCAGGCAGTAAGGCAGGTCATCCTTGCTGTTGACAGCCTTGTAGCAGGAGGTGATGTAGCTGAAGTTGCTGGTCTTCTGCATGCGGTTTGGTGGGGGGAGGGCCTCGAGCGGGAACAGGCTGTGGTAGCTGTCCACCTCAGATGGTACATCTGCCAAAGACAGACATAGTTTCAAATGAAAAAAACTAAATAAACAACAAACACAAAATCAAAAACAGATCCAACAACTTGACGTCTAGGTCACAGACAATATTAATAATTATTTGTTTGACCAATATAAACCGGCACTAGATTATACATTACAAATATGATTTGTTTTGACACAATTTTAGCCCATTATTGTGTGTGTGTGTGTGTGTGTAAATTAACACACACAAAAAAAAACACCCTTCCAAACTCATGAGGAAATCAACTCCACATTTGTTTAAGTAAGCATTACATGTTTGTTTACTTGCAAGGCAACAATAACATTAAAACATGTTTGGTTAAAAACAAAGCACACTTTTTGTGAACTTCAAAAAAATAAAATTGCTAGAGGATTTATTGAATCAATAAGAACCCTTTGTTGTGAAAACAGAGAAGACCCTGTACCTGGGTTCTCTGAGTGGTCAATCTGGGCCATGGTTATCAGATGTCTGTTTATCAACTCCTGGAAGACAAATAAGAGTGCGTCACATCAGACATCACCTCTACAGAAGAAGAAAAGTAAAATATTTAGTGAAAAAGGAGGCGGGCGAGTGGGAAATACCTGTCGGAGTTCATCCGCCATGAAGAAGGACGGGGCATTAGCTTTTGGCTGCATGTAAGCCACATGGGGCGCAGTGGGTGGGTAGATATGGTATGTCGGAAACACCTGGGATGAAACCAAAAACGCGACTTCCTTTTTATTGAGAAATGAAATCAGTGAGATCAAACAAGTCATTTCCCCCCCACCCCCAACTATTAGTTCATAGCTACGCAAATGAATATCAAGATATGATGGAACGAAACTCTATATCAGGACTTTAAGGAAGTGATAAGAAGGCAACAAAATGTAATCTGAAGGCAAATTATAACCCATAGTTGGCCGCAATGAGTGTGGATTTTAAGTATGTGCAGTGTCTGCACAAAAAAAGGGCTGCTCACAGACTTGAGTGTTGGGTCATGAATTCAGGGGTCAAAGCTCTTGCTTCTCAAAAGAAGCTCAGATTAGATAATGGTTTAAATGCAGACAGATTTGAATACAGTGTCCTTGTTTTCAATCCGTTTCTATAAATGATGTGATGCTGCATCTTTGTGTTTGGTTAGGAATTCAAAAGTAATCTAGTATATTCCCAGCTTTAGTATTTACTAACTAAAATACAGAGTAGCACGTTATGTGCAGCACATACCATCCCAGCCATTGGTGCCGGGGTGTTGTCCGTGTAGAAGTAGGTGGTCCCCCCTACAGTTTCTTTCTGGATCATGTGAGGACCCTGGTCAGCTGCAGCTGTGGGCCCCATGAAGTTGGCAGGGTTTGGTGTGTGACTGCGCCGACGTGGAGCAGGTGAGGTGTGCGGTGTAATTTTTGGGGAGTGGAGAGGAGAAGATCCCGCAGAAAGAGACATGCCTAAAATTTGACAGAGAGAGTCTGCTTTTGTTTCAACAGTAGCACATGTTGTGCTGCACACAAGAGACAATTCACAAACTTGCTGAACTATAAAATTTCAGAGCCAAAGATGGAAAACAAAACTGAGCCATGTAGAAAGTAAAGCAAAGCAGATATAATGGGGTGGTTTCGCTGTCGTTGATGCTGTAAAAACCCTCACCAGGAGCCAGGGCAGCAGCTGTGGAGCTGCTGAGGCCAGGATGTGGGAAGAGAGGCGAGGGGAAGGCCTGGACAGGGGACTGAACCATAGGGGCCATACGTGGAGCTCCCTTAGGGATGAACTCACTTGCTGCCGGGTTAGGAGTCTGGTGCCACAAAAAAAAAAACATGCAAAAGTTTACATTAAAATCTACCATTCCTGTTGGAGGAAATAAAGACAAAACTAAACTACATAGTAATTAAAAGAACCGTACTGCACTTTAAAAGCACTGATTTCGATAAGATGCTTGTGTGCTCACCTTTCTCCTTTGGGAAATACTAAGAGCACCAAAATCACTGAACAGTGAGGACGTCGGAGAGTTCACTGGATCTGTGAAGACCAAAAAGTGTAAGTGTTGAGCAGTGGCCGTTTCAATATTCAATGGATGAGTACTGCACACTGCTCCGCTGAGCACTGAGAGTCTTACCATGAGTGCTGTGGCTGAAGTTCTTGGCACCATCGTTGAGACTGGGAGAGCTGCTGCTGGTAGTCATGCGCTAAAGAGAACAGAAGCGTTACAGAAGACACTCTAACGTGCGTAAATGTTTGTCATTAAGTTAGAAGCAAAAATAATTGTGTTATGATAAAATGTGTGAATTCAAATAAAACATATAAACTATATAATAAATAAATACAAGCAAAAAAAATTAAAAAAATAAACTAATGTAGTGCCTCAGTTTACGCGAGGACCTACAACCAAAGCAGTTTTTGTCTCGCTGTATGTTCACACTGACTTGAATCCAAAGCATCCCTTTTGTACCTGCATCATTGAGTATTTAGTCTCTGCTGGGCTTCCAAACCCATTGACCCCAATAAAGCTGCTGCTGAAGTAAGAGTTGGTTAGATTGGCATCACTCAGGGTTGCACCCTCCATCCCTGGGACTGTGGATGACAGAAGCCAAAAGTTGAGCAAACACTAACAGCAAGAGAGATATAATTTGGTTTAACAGAAACCAGTGAGGTTAATAATGCATGTGCATGTCAGTACTACTGCATGCTTGCTAATCCACAAACATAGCTAATTTAAAACCAGTTCCACAACTAACATTTCAGTGTGAGACACAATTCAAGACTCTCACAGAGCGACATCCACAGAGTACCATTTAATACACTTTGTCCAACATCAACGTTACTGGTTTCATTGGTTCCAGGTTAAAGATGACGTGATTAGCTTTTGAGTTGCATGTGGATTGTAGTTGCGGTTTGTTTACGTTGTGAAGCCACCGCAACACAATGCTAAACCAATGAGCAGCTAACGTGGCTACGCTAATGTTAGCAAACAGTAAACTCAAACTACATTTAACAAGTAATACTACACTTGACTTCCACCATTTAACTGGGCTTAAACAAAGGGCGCTAATACTAAAACGCACATCTCCTATTAAACGGCAAAGCCACGCGCATTAAAGTGAATTGAAGCGGTCAGTGTGAAGCTAGTTTAGCTCCAGTAGCTGGCTGCAGACTTGTTCCCTCACAGCTGTCATAGAAACGGCAGGCCTCCTCCTCCTCCTCCGAGCTGCAGCATGGTTCCTGTTACATGTTGTCACAACACATAACGGGCAACTTTACCACCAGAAAGCAAAGCTAACGTTATCCACGAGACCACCAACGAGCACAACGCGTGCTGGCTGCACGCTGGAGGCGTTGAGTCATGTTTGGCAGGTGAAATGTAACCCACGTTGTTTGGGGGGTGACGAGGCCTCGAATGAATCCTCGGGCTCGATTTTAACAAAGCCCAACAAGGCCCAAAAGTAAAGTCAGAGTCCGTCCCCCCGTGTGAGGCCTTGTGGTTGTTACTCACTTGTTAACAGCTGCCCTTCTAGAGATGCGCCTGCAGGACCCAATGTTTCACTTTTCTTGGGCACACTAGTGCCCGCGCTGCCCGGACAGGCCGCTCCGGAGCCGCCGAGGGAATACACCGCTGGGGTCCCGCCACCTCCGGCCATCGACATCGGGACGGGGCTCCCGCCACCGTGCAGCGGAAGGCTCGACATGGACGGATCCTCGTGCAGGAACTGGCACTCTTCCCCATAAAAGCAAGTTTTGTCTTTCGCGTAATATCGGCAAAACTTCACCTTGACATTGGGTATTCCGGCACCCCCAAGCGGAGCAGGTGAGGCTGGGAGTCCACTGTTCATGGCACCGCTGCTGCCGCCACCGCTGCTGCCGGAAGACACTTACACATAGAGAGACGCAGATAGCTCGCGAGCCAGCCGGCTAGCCTGCAAACAGTTTCCCCTTAAAGGAGCGGATTAATATCACTTCAGCTGGTGGAGAACACTCAAAACCCTACAGTACTCACATTATAAGGCTAAGATGCATTTGGGTTTGAGAAAATATCTTTGCATGCGTGGAATCCTGGTCGTCGTTGTTGTCGCTATCCATGCAGCTGCCTTCTTCGTAAAGTAGCCTGTTGTTGTTTTTCTGCTCGCAGCAGGCTGCTTCTGCTACAGACTTGATAGCATGGCTTTGCATTGTGGGTACAGCGTTTGGCCGAGTTTACCTTCTACAAATGCAAGCCTCAAATTGAATTTGCCGCACAGTAATATTGTATATGCAGACGAATAAAGCCGATGAAGGGGTAAAGGTCTTGCAGCATCAATGCGTCTTAGTGTCTTAGTTTCAGTCGTCAATTTATTAAATTATTGACATATTAATTTAAATTCAATTGTAGCAACTGACTGGTTATATAATGTTATAATTCGCTGCATCGAAGAAAAAAAGATGCATGAGAAAACAACATCAGAACAAACCAAGGGATGTGCAAAACAATAATACACAGTATATAGTGTTTCTTTTTTTAATTAAAAAATCAATCAAATATTTGAAAGGTGAAATTATATCCGGTAATTTTAACTGAAGAAAATATGTACACAATTCTAGTTTTAATCCGTTTTGTCTACTCCCACTTGATTTCATCATATATTAAGCATAATTTACTCAAAAGTATATATACAGTCCTATTGTTTATTTTCTTATAATGTTTCTCCTAGACATCCAAAAGGACGTTAAGTACGACTTAAAACAACATGTACATGATTGTATTTGTATGCTATTTTGGCTCCCATCATATCCCATTGTGACATTATTAATAATAGTTTATTGTACATTTATGATTGCCTTCGGTCTTCTTCTTTTTTGTCAGCCAGGCGTGGCTGCCAACGTCATCGTTTCTAATACTTCCTCTGTTTAAAAGGTGCACCAACGTATCTTTCACATCAAAGTTGCGCTGTCTGTAATGACTTTGACTATGTGACACTGACAGAACGAAAGCGTCAATGCGGAGGGAGAGAAATATGATTGCGGGTGAGTCAGACCTCTTCAAGTCTCTGTTCATTGGGCTGTGTTATTGGCAGTATTGGCAGAGTGAATAAAAAGAGGATTTAAGGATGTTAGGCTATCAATTCAACAAATATAAATGTTTTCTGACTCTGTAGCTAGTATCTTCAAAAATTATGGTAGGATAATATCTTTCATTTTGCATTTTTGAAGATTAAATTGCTGGAGAATATCAAATGGTAAATTGTGAAACATTCAGTTAAATGTTGACATTCAGCTGTAGTTCAATAATACAGTTTGAGGAACTTTATCAAAAGTGGCTAACCTTTGTTGAGAGGCTGAGACTTTATTTGTCATTCATCATTCAAAGGGAACATGCTGCTCTGTTGGAAATATCAAATACCTAAAATCTAGAATGTGTCTGTCTCTGCAATAATCAAATGTGTGAATGAGTTTTCAGGTTAAATTGTTTATGTGACTACTACATTATGTATCCTGTATAAACAATATAATAAACCACAAAAAGGGAATACCTGCAATTGAGTTACCTTTATGACAATATTAGTTTATTGTTTTTATGATTGCATTTCTCATGTACGTCTCTTTAAAATACCCACTTATTTTGAAATGGCTAAGGCTATTCAGAAAACATACACAAACATTTAAAAAGAAGATTTTTCTGTCTTTCTAGTTGTCTTTCTTCTGTGTGCTGTCAAGCTTCACTGCTCTGATGGCATCGTAGCGCAGAATCAAGCTTGTGTGCCCAGTCATGAGGTAAAAGTCTTTACTGTGTTTTAATTGAACAATTCATATTATTATATACATATAAGTATTTCTGAGTTATTGTATGTTTCAGAAACGTTACTAAGTTAAGAGAAACTATTAATTATTGGTAAACTCCACTGAATGTCCAGGGAAAGTAAACTAGTGACACATGCAGTACATTCAGACGGCAGGTTTTTACAGATATTATAATATAATGTGATAATATAAGATAATGTTATTTGTTGTTTGCTTTTTTTAGCACATAAACTGTTGTCGTTCATATCAATACCAATGTCTTCTATACATAAGAATATATAGCAGATCAAACAAAGATACTTCGATTGTCTTGGATTCGCTTAGAAACAAAACTGCAGAACAACAAGAGGTTGTGAAACACCAGAGGGAAATAGCACGCACTTGACCAAATTTACTGGTTTTATTTCTCCCCATCTGTTTGAAGTGTGGCCGTTTATGCATTATTTAGTATAACCTTTGAAAAGAGGATACCTTTTAAAAGCAGACACAAGACAACTTGTTAAAGTTATTATTTTGACATGTGGAATTCCTCGAATAGTAAATGTTGTCTTATACTGGTATAAAAGTCAGTCTTTTTTGTTTATTAAGCTACATTGCGTAGTTTGCAACCTTTATGCAAAATTGTAATCAAGCAACCACACCGAAAGCTACACAATGCGGGATCATTAAATGGTGAATCTTGTTTCCCAGGTGGCATGTTTTGTGCCAGCAGACTATCTGAATGCATCTGGTTCTGTCAGCGTGGAGGTGTGTGTTGGTAAGAAACTCATCATCTCCCTGGAGCACTTCTCTGAATTCCCTGTTTGCCACTGGATCAGAGGAGCAGACCCAATACTGACAGTGTAAGTGAATGTCTATGTGTGTGTAGGTGTGTTTCCCCTTTTTTATTATGTGTATATATTTAACCTGAGGGTTTTTCTTAAACCTCATCAGAAATGGGAGTAACTCCATGGTCCTACCGCCGCTTTCTGAGACAGATTCAGGGGAGTTTACGCTGAGGTGTGAAACTAGCGAAGGGACCGGGTCCTCCCTGGCTGTGTCTCTGCATGTAGTGATGAGTGAGTGACAGCTCTCTCTCTCATGTCTCATTACCTCTCTCCAACAATGCTAAGACTCAAGACAGCAAACAAACTCTGGACTGTTTGATGTTGATAAAATGTATACAATTTGCTTTTTCTTTCTAGATCGCCCCGAAAAACCAAAGCTGACACTATATGAAATGGATAACAAAATGTATTCCCCTCTTTTTAAATGCATCTCTGAAGGCTTCCCAAAGCCCACACTCAAATGGACTGGGTAAGATGTTATCCACTACACATGTATGCAGGATGCATGAGTATGTTTAGCTGATAACAATGTATTCTATTCTGACACTAACTTAATCAAAAAACATTAATATACAATACTATGAATTTCTGAATAATCCTCCTTTTGAACAGAAACAAGGATGGGAAGAATGTTCTTGCAAACAGTGTAATGGCAATTAGCACAATATCCAGTAGTGCATATTCTGATGGTGGAGTGATGTGCTGTGCTACCAACGCTGAAGGACAAGAATGCTCTCAACTCTATGACTACGGTAATGCAATATTTCAACAAATTCATTAAATACATCCTAAAAAGTATTTATTTAGAAAACAAGTGTTAGACTACATTTTAGAAAAGTAATTGACTTTAGTCCCTTCTGTGTTTCAGACCTAGACGCTGACTTGAAACATGATGGGGTTTCTAAGGTCACCGTGAGCCCTGGTCAGCCATTACTTCTACGCTGCCGAATAAAGTTGTTAAAACCTGTGTGGGAGAATGGCAGCAAAAAAATGCACACCACAATATTACCCTGCTCCTCTTCAGTCAAAAAGGAGGTACAGTAATTCCCACTAAGATCACTGTGATTTTCTTAGAAATAAAAATTGGAAAGTATTTCCCTTTTTTATGTTTGTCTTTCCCACTCAAATCACAACAAGAATATATTTTCGTCCCAGATTTGCATTCAAATGGATGTCCATAGAGGAAATCAGATGGCCTACCTATTCATCGAGTCAGTTAGTGTGGACCACAGTGGCACGTACACCTGCAGGAGTCAAAACAACAAAACAAAGTCTGTTGACGTTCATGTCCAAGGTTAGCAGACTAAACCTTGTTTCCCCTTTATTTCTTCTCTCTGGTTGTGTAGTAATTTCAACTGTTACCGATGAATGGTTCTCTCTAAAGTTTAGTCCAGTTGGTACCAGTTGAGCATGCACTGATTTCAATCTTGTGTTTCCGTAGCTGAGGGTTTCCTCTCTGTCCAGCTGGGTAAGAGTCTGATCATACCAGCTCAGAATGCACCCAGCTCCTGTTTGCAAGCCAGTGTTTCCTACCACCCTGTGCTCCAGCGCTGTTCCTGGGAAGCTCCTGATGAAAACATGACTAAATGCATCAGGGAAACTTGGGTGACAAAACACAGGTAGTTGCATGAAGCAATGTTTTAGGAGCTGAACTCTTCAAAATGTTGCATAGTTGTTTATTAATGCTCATGTACATTTCTACATGTGGATGGTCAGTAAACTAGCCTTTTGGAAACTGTAATCATATGAGGTGTGTTATTTAATACTTTTGGGTGGTTTCATTTGAATGTTGTCTTCTCAGAACCGTGAAGCTATGTGATGTACTCAAATCAGGAGATTATAAATTACACTTGGAGGCTGGCGGACGAATAGAAACAAAGACTATATCAGTGTGTGTTGTAGGTAAGAGAGATGTATTGTGTGCGTCTGGAATGATTAACATTTGTTAGGTAATTTCTGCACAATTATATCACTTTTAAAACTTACATTACGATTACATTTTAAACGTTTCAACGTTTATTGTCCTCTGACTTTGTTTCAGACAGACCAACGTTCAAATTCAGGACAAACACAGTCAATAAAACCTTCACCTTTGAGACCGCAAGTCTCGTGCCAGCAAATTATACCTGGATGTTGTGCGCTTTGGCTAATGACAGGTATGCTCATTGTAGCTTGTTGTTGTAAACACACACAGACACACAGACAGATTCTGAGTTCCTCAAGTTGCAACTCTTTGTATTATAGCATCTGTGAAACAGGATCCTGGAAGGAGATCCCAGATGCCTCTCAAACAGACTCGGATGTCTTGTGTGAGAAGACGATCAAGAGCTCTCTGAGCAGCGATCTAGTGAATGGACATCAATTCAAGTTTTGCCTGACAAACTCAGTTGGCTCCTGGTGCGAAACCAAACACTCAATATACTACCCATCTTCACCCCTGGCCTCCACAGGTAGCGAGATTGATTTCACATCAAAATCATTCATTTATTTGTATGTTTATGACTGTCATTAGAAACTATCTGTCATCACTGTTTTTAGGTTCTGAAAATGATGATAGCGACCGCATGATGGTGCTGAAAGTAGGCAGTGTGATTCTGCTCACAGCTTTGGCAATAGTTAGCGTGGCGCTCATGTACTTTGTCAAAAAGAAGGTATGCATTACACTTTGACAAACATACACACATAAACACACATGAGGACATGATGCCAACCCCTTTGCTTCCAATAGAAACCCCAGTATCAGCCCCACCTTCAGATAATCCAGATGGTTGGACCCAATGACAACGATTACATCTACATAAACTTCAAGGAGTTTGGGTACGACCTGAAGTGGGAGTTTCCCAGGGAGAACCTGGAACTGGGTACGAACTACACCGAGCATCAGACACCGATCCTTTACTTCAGTAAAAGTACCAATACTACGATGTGAAAATACTTAATAACAAGTAAAACAAGGTTCAAACAATAAATTCAAGATTCAAACTTCTCCAGTACAAATGGGTGATGAGAACTTACATTACTCCAGAGTTACTACATCGCATTTACCCCAATACACCAGTGTATGTGTTAAATGTGGTATACACAAAGGTAGCTTATCTCATTGCCTCTGGGAATGCACTCTCATCCAAGACTTCTGGAAAGAGATTATTACTATTATTTCTATCTGTATCAACGAACAATTTACACTATGTCCAAAACTCTGTCTTTTTGGGTGTTTCCCAGCAAACTGTACACTTAACAAAAGCAAAAAAAAAGATGGTCATATTTTGCCTTCTGGAAGCTAAACATAACATTGCAATGGTTTGGAAATCTGTCCACAGGCCGAGCAAACAAAAGTGGATAGAGGGACTGCTGCGGCGCCTTGCCTTTGAGAAATTTACTTCTGTAGTTAAAAAGAAATATAACACCTTTGCAAACATTTGGGGCTCATTTATGGAGTTTCTGGAGGGGTGAGATTTTGTTGCAACCCTGTAGTCTATCGTTTCCCCTTTTTCTCTTTTCTTTTGGTCCTCTCTTTTATTTCTTCTCTCACTGGTCACATTTAAGGAATGTGGGAGCGTTTCATTTGTGGGGTATTATATGTATCCATCTGTGCATATGCTATGCATATCTGTAACCCTCTATTGTTAGTTTTTGGTTCTCTGTTGAGGAACAGTCAGTAACGCCTAAAAAAAAAAAAAAGAACATGCCATTGATATTGATATCTCTATCTGAAATGCCTATACGTTATATTTTTGTTGTGCCTTGTTTTGTTTTGTTCTGTTCTGTTTTGTCTTGTGTTTGTTTGTGCATTGTGAAAAAGACAACAATAAAAAAAATTGTAAAAAAAAAAAAAGTAAAACCCCTGCATTTCAGATCCTACTTAGTATATCAGCTTAATTTACTTTAAGAAATAAAATAAAATATAGAAGAAGAAGTTGTGCAGACTGTCATGGATTTAAACAAATAGATTGTTAATATTGATGCATCAAATATTAAATCATAATTTAAATTTGAGAGTTTTACAAATGAAAACATCTGAGAAGATGCAAAGATGTAACCAAACAAACAAACAGCAGTATAACGGTGTTTGTAAGAGGCCACAAGTTAAAATAGAAAACGTTAGGTTCCACTTGATCTTTATCCTTTGACAGTGCGTTGTTTTTTATCTGAAAATGTAATGTAGCTTACAAACATCTGTAGAGAAGTAAAACATATTTAGTTGTGAAACAGAATAGAAGTAGCATGAAATTGAAATACTCAAATAAAGTATAAGCACCTCAAAACTGCACTTAAGTACAGAAGTAAATGTTCTTAGTTGCATTCCACCACTTCCAGACTTTTGTAATGTTATTGTTCCAAGTTTTATCACAATGTGCCAATAAAGTTCTACCTTTCTGTGTGTCTTTGTCCTCCCCAGGTCCAGAACTTGGCTCTGGGGCTTTTGGCATGGTGGTGGAGGCCACAGCTTATGGCATCAACAAGCCTGGAGTCTCACAGCAGGTGGCCGTCAAGATGCTTAAAGGTCAGTGTTTCATTTATCTATTCCGTGAGCAAAATGCAAAAGAAATGTTATGGAGGACATTTCAGCAGCTGAAGTGATATTTGACGCCGCAGAGAAACACCAGACGGTGGAGAAGGAGGCGCTGATGTCAGAGCTGAAGATGCTGATTCACATCGGTCAACATGCCAACATTGTTAACCTGCTGGGAGCGTGCACAAACTCGGGTACAGTTACCACTGTGACTACTTTTGTCAGATGGAATGATTTACATCTAGTGCCATGATTTCTTATTTGTTTCCCCTTTACAGGACCCACATACCTGATTTTCCAGTACTGCCGTTATGGAGATCTACTGAACTACCTAAAGACAAACAGAGAGCGCTACCACAAGTCTGTGACCGACGCGTTCAACAAGGACCGTTTCAGCAGCCTTTACCACAACCTGCAGCTGGGGGAAAGCTCTGGGTGGGAATGACGGGAAACAAGGGGGTCGGGAGAGCAATATTGGGAATAGTTTAGCAATAAGGAGCTCAAACATAAAGACCAGATTCTAAATAAGTGCTGGCATATTTGTAAAATGACTCTGTTGAAAGTTTAACTGTACATTGACGGTAACGTCACGTCTGTGTTTTCTCAGTGAGCGAGACACAGCAGTGGACAATTATGTGCCCATGTACGGCTCTACCACCAGAGGGCAGGAGGACATCGCTCTCCTTACCGTCAACTCGGGTGACATGGACAGCTTTGAAGGTGAACAAATACTTGAAATCAGAACATGCATGTTGTCAAACAAATACACTGATCTATTAATAACACCTTCAGTTGCCCAAGCAGAGAGTAACAGATCTCTCTGAGTGGGGTTGATCCTAACTGATCCCAGTTTATCTGCAGACCCAATGATCCACGAAGACTCTGATGATCAGACAGATTTGGAGACAGAGGACCTGCAAACCTTGACCTTTGATGACCTGCTCAGCTTTGCCTTCCAAGTGGCCAAAGGCATGGAGTTCCTCTCCTCCAAGAATGTAAGAACTGGTCCACACTGTGGAAACGCTCTACATTTAGGTCTCTCAAGCCACACACTTAACAGAGGGAAATATGTTGATGACTGATTAATCATTAGGTCACTTTTAAAGCAAATGTCCAAACAGTCCCTATAGTTTTAGCTTCTCTCTCTCTCTTACATCCTGCATGGATAGTAAATCTATAATAATTATGAATCAGACAAAACACGCTCTTTGAATACAATGACTTTGGTTTTATAAATTGTTATATGACATTTTATAAACCAAACAATCCATCAGTTAATCTAGAAAAGAATCTGCAGATTAATTGATAATCTAATACTATTGTAAATTGCAGCACTAATCTGCTGGAAGGTTTTAGCCAGGTTTTTATGGACATTATAAAACGTATCTGTAAAATTGTTGTCGGCTTCCAAATATCAGGTTGCATGCCGAGTCCAGTAAATTGATATTTTAAAAAAATAACCAAAAATGTTCAAACGTCCAACTACAGTCGCAGGCTTGGTCTTTGTGGGTTGTGGTGATTGAAGTAGCACCCTGATGACGGGTCCTGTCTGTCTGCAGTGTATCCACCGAGACCTGGCAGCCCGAAACGTGTTGGTGACGAAGGGCAGGCGGGTGAAAATTGGTGACTTCGGACTGGCCAGAGACATCGACAACGACTCCAACTACGTTGTGAGAGGAAATGTATGATACTTTCATATTATAGCTTTCAATGGTTAATCTATATTTATGATCACGTCTTACACAGTATGTGGGTCACATGGCTTTTCAGGTGCGTTTGCCAGTGAAGTGGATGGCACCCGAGAGCACCTTTCAGGGGATCTACACCATGAAGAGCGACGTCTGGGCTTATGGCATTCTGCTCTGGGAAATCTTCTCACTTGGTAGCCGTTGCAATCGCTCTCAGTGCATTTAAAAGACCTGCATATAATCAATTCCTATTCAATGATTAATGCCAACTGTGTCTGTGTAACTCTCAGGTGTTACTCCGTACCCGGGCATGAAGGTGGATCACACGTTCTATTCAATGATTGAAAGAGGATTTAAGATGGATTGTCCGTACTACGCCAACGAGTCTGTGTAGGTGTTGTCTGTCTGTATGCAGCCGTTATGTTTATAGATTTAACAGAATCACACATGTACAATGCGTCATGATAAAGTCATAATCACAATGAAGTGAAGCAGTAAAAACTGTATGAGACAGCATAATAAATATGCATGCTGATATAGTTTTTTTTTATGAGTGGCAAAATCTTCAATTAGTGTTGAAAAAGTAACTTTAAAGTGCTGTACTTTAGTACAATTTTGAGGTACTCGTACTTTAATATTTCTGTTACTATTGTCTGCTACATTATGTTTCTACTTCACCATAATTCAGAACAAAATATTGCTCTTTTTACGTCACTACAGTTAAGAACTTAAGTTAATATCAAACTACACTAACAGAGTTGTTTTAAGTTTAAAAAATGTTTTACTAGTTGAAGCCAGACCTGGATAAGATTGGGGTATTTCTACTGTTAGTGATTTAACTGTATATAAAAAGGTTTAACTGGCTCCACTTGCAACAATTCAACTGATTGTTCTAACATAGGAATACATAAGTATTATCCAATAACATCATATTTGTAACACGATGAAATGGGACACTTCGCGGTACTTTTGAAGTACATTTAGCTGATAATGCATCTGTACTTTTACTACAAGTAGGATTCTGAATGCAGAATTTTACTTGTAATGGAGTATTTGTACATTGTTGTATCTGTACATTCTCTGAAGAAAATGATCTGAGTACTTCTTCCACAACTGTCTTCAGAACAAATACAGCAGTGCAGCGACCTTTGACTTGCAGTAATTATGGATGACTGTGAATCTTGGAAAATATTTCATCTCCATGGCTTCCTTCTCCAGTTACGGGATGATGTGTAAGTGTTGGGCTCTGGATCCCAGCAACCGGCCATCCTTCTCCAAACTGGTGTCCTTTATGTGTGATCAGCTGACAGACAGAGAGGAGCAGGTAGGCCTAGAGCAAGGTCACACATTGTGGGAAGAAAAAGTATATTTGAATGTTTATCCTGTTCACACAGCTGGATAAGACATGTTCATATTGCCTCTGATCTAAAAGCAGCATTATATCCTTCCTCTTTCAGCTCTACCATAACATGCCTGACCAGACATCCAGCGACTACCAGAATGCAGCAGACATTTTGGACATTTCTGCCTTGACAAAGCAGAACGAGAACCAGCCTCCGTCAGCCAATGATTACTGTCGAACCCATGCGACTGAGGAAAGCAAAGCAGAAGTGTCCGACACAGACGCTGCGGCAGCCGACGAGAAGCTTGTGAAGCCAGCTGATACAGAGTGATCAGCAAATGTTCAAGTTATGCGTTTTTATATACGTTTTTTTCTCATGGTATTAATCTCAAGAGTGACAGTAAAATGCACTTGCTTTACATTATATCAGAGTATTGCAACAATATTTTAACTTTATTATAAATATGTTCTTATTGAGCAGCTGAAATTAAAAACATTTTTTATAAAAAGATGCTAAATATTCTCAGGACTATAGACAGGTAAGATATGGAGTTGTAACATTTGTATATTTGGCCTACATGCTGCGTCAACTTTTGGTTTTAGATTTCATCATATACACATCATATATCATATGTATTGTTATGCAGTGAAATGTGATGGCAATTATTTTTGTTATGGTCTCTTATATTATACCAGCAGCTATTACTTGCAGATCAAACCCAATTTTTTTACACATTTATATATCTTTTTCAAAACAATCTTTATTTTTGAAATATTTTAGTGGATTTTCTTTATTATCTTTATTAGTTTGTGTTTGTTTAAGCATTATACCTGCAGTAAAATGTACTTTACAGATTAAGAAAAAATGGTGACCCGATGTAAATCACCTGTATATCAATTCAATCCCAAAAATATTTTTCGTTTCTTAGATTGTTTCCTTTTAATAATGTCCAAAAGTAACTATTCCATCATATTCTATAAGATAATTCCATAGCATATCTCTATCTCTATCTCTAAAAAGGCCACTTTTCACGAGCTCAGAAACATTCTTGTTTTCAGCTATCAGAGTTTTTCAATTGAGCATATAAAGAAAGTGAATTGGGTTATTATAAAGGAACACTTAAGCCTATCATTGGAAAGAAAATAATCAAAATCACAAAATTTGGAGATGGACAGAAAGGGTATGAGAAATTGTAGTTTGAGAAGTAACTAAAGCCATACACGTGTAGAGGAGGGACTAGTACAATAAAAGCCTGGTCGTGGAGAAGCAAGTACGTACAAGTACCTTGAAGGTATACTTAAGTTAAATGTACTTAATTGCCCCTGCAAATAAAAGTCCTACTGTAGGTGTTTCTTTGGACAGTAGAGGGTGTAGTTTCACTGCCTTGCGGGGCAGGAAGAAGTCAGGTTTTCTCTGTATACCAAGCTTTATACATCTATGGTATTTGGCGCTGATTTACAATTTTTCCCTGCAGAGATGTTATATTTGGAACAACTGTAATATTTGACAAAGAACATGTCCTTATGTTATGATAAATGGTTGACATTGTATAGTGAGTCAGTCATTTACTAAAGAAGGGCAAATGCATGTTCAATATACCAATAACCCCCAAATAATGTTAATCTTTGGACGATATCCCATAGTGTTATTTAGGAATGTTGACCCCTGACCCAACTCAATCTCAGTTAGTTAGTTTTACTTTCAGAATAAGGTATTTGTTGTTGTATGGTTTCTATTTCTTCAGATATAGACTGGAAGAAAGTGTGGTCCTTGCCACAAAGGTTCCTCCCAACAAATAAGGTAAAACAGGTCATTTGAGTTGATCCACATGCCTACAAACTGGAAATAGCGACCAAGATGTAAATATATGTTTTGATCTTGTAAATTTGCGTTTGAGCGGTAGAAAGATGTTAATAATTTTTTCTCCAATTTTGCATTTTATTATAGAAATAAATAAAACATAATAAACATCATTGCAGCGACAACAAAGTTCATGCATTTAACTTTTTTATAATTTTTTTATAATTCACAAATGTTAATTAAAAAAAGGCTTCATTTTTGTATTTATGAATGAAATGGAACAATGTGATTTATTCCTCAAAACAGAAAAGCTATCAACACAGTGATTGTATCTTAAAGTCAATAAATGATCATCCACTCACGTGTTTATTTCTAGGTAATTGATTTATTTTACGTTGGTTATGTTTTATCTCTGGAGCCTTTTTGTATTTGGCACTGCTTTTTGTTTTCGCAATGCTCCACCTGTATGTGAGTAATTCTGATGTTTTCTCATGATACTATGCTAACAATGTAAAAGATTAGAAAAGTAAAAAAAAATGGGCGTATTCATTGTCATGAGGAGTTAAGGGAAATACAGGAAGTGAATTTAAACCCGCTGTTCACCTGCCGTTGAAAACGATGAGAACATTTGTGAATAATTCCACACGGTAATAGGTCACTGCTGTAGCAGTATGGACAAATGTGTGTCCTCTGTCAAATTAAGTTGTTTCTAAGTTTGGCAGGTCAGCAGCCTGAAGTTGCAGTTCAGTGTTTTTTGGCTTAGGCAACAGAGTCAGCCATACCTGTTTCTTGAAATAATTTCCCTCTTTGGAAGCCGAGCCTTATTTAACTTTGCATAGATAAGAAACATAAAACGAGGAAGAAAATAAAAATTCCAGAAAATAAATCAACATCAAATGATTGGCACATTACCCACCGGCATAGGGGGCTTGGCCTGTGTGTCCAGTCGTCCATTAACCCTTGTTGTCTTGTCCGAAGGTCAACTACTGAAGAGAGTCCCCGTGCACATGAACATGGACATCGCCACAGTAAATGCTCTTACCTACGAGGATTTTGTGAATGTTTTGGGCAATGTGGTGGAGAAATGTGCCATTATAACAGCTGCTGTGTGGTCGGACCGTCCCTTTGTGAACTTAACCGCGTTGGAGGCTGCAGTCAGTGAATTCATCGATGCTCTCCCAGAATCAGGTGAGAGGTTACATTTAGTCACGTTTTGTTTTTGTGATTTGCAGTTTGGCCCTGAAACGTGCATGTACTTCCCGGGCACAGCCACTGGTAAGACATCATTACGTCATTATATTCGTTATTGCCCTGCAGGTAAAGAGGGGATCCTCAGGTGCCACCCTGACCTCGCGGGCAGGGACCTCCAGAGCGGCACCTTGACCCGGGAGTCCCGCGAGGAGCAGACGGGAGCCGGGATGGATGCTTTGAACTCTGCAGACGCCTCGCGCATGGCCCGTCTCAACGAGGAGTACAAGGAGCGTTTCGGGTTCCCGTTTGTCATCTGCGCCCGGATGAACGACAAGGCGAACATTTTACGGCAGCTGACCGAGCGCTGTCGGAACGAGCGCGCGGTGGAGAGGGCGCGCGGAATCGAGGAGGTGAAGAAGATATGTCACCTGCGTCTTGAAGCTCTCGTGCTCACTGACGCGCCAAACTAGTTATACACCTGAAATACTGGTCTTCATGTTTGGATTTATCCTGTTCCAAAGTAACCACCCGGATGTAAAGATTGGCATTGTTACAGGCTATAGGATGTGTGATATTTGCTTTATTCCAAACATGTGTTATTCATGCGTCATATTATTGTACAGTGGATTTTTGAAACAATAAAATATGTGTACAATTGATTCTAATTCAACAATTTACACGACATATACTATGTACAAATGGACATTGATAATATAGCAAATACTGTCTTATTACGCATATATACATCCATAAACTTGATTGTCACATGTCTGAGGTGAAAAATGCACTCACAGTCAAACATGATCAGACCATGTTTCAGTTTGTGCAACTGAATCCATGTCGCTTCTTCTAAAAGGGGGATGAGTAGTTGGTCCTTGCATGATAAGGTTGTCTCAGCCTCTGGTGCCCAAAAAACTCAAAGCATGCACGATGAAGTGGGACGAAGATATGTCCCTTTAGTCCAGACACAGTGGTATCCAATAAGAAGGCAAAGGTGGTCCTTTGGAAGGTTCATGGGGGTCCCTGGAAAATTAGCACTTTATGTAAATAACTATAGAGAGACTAGGTTTATAGGTTGTATTCTCCTTCCTTGCCCTAATCATGAATCTTATAGGATTCCAATCAAATGGGACTTCCTTAAATTGCGGATGTCTCTTTCTATTTGGTTTTCCCAAAATAAATCACTGCGTCGAGAGTCTGGACCTGCTGCGGGCTCTCTGGTGCGGGATCTCTGGTCCCAGGTGCGGACAGGGATTGCCCATGCAGCGGGGAAACGGAGGGTGACGTGGTGGGAGGTCCATTGGTGGAGGTGACCCCTCCCGCGGCCTCCCCCTGGTCTCCAGAGGTGATGGATGAGTCCTGCTCCGGGTCGGACCCCCTCACCTTCCTTCGGTCTTCCTCCTTCTTCCACTTCATGCGCCGGTTCTGGAACCAGATCTTGATGTGGCGCTCGGTGAGGCTCAGGGTCAGCGCCAGCTCCACGCGGCGCGGCCTCGAGATGTAGCGGTTGAACAGGAACTCCTTCTCCAGCTCCAGCAGCTGGGCGCGCGTGTAAGCTGTCCTCGTGCGTTTGTTTTCCTCGGATTCCGCCATCACGTATGGTCCTGGACACAGACAGGGATTTATGTTAGATTGAATGGGTTTAAACTGTGATATGTCAATTAGATGTTCCCTGATCCAATTACAGAAGTGCTAACTCTTAACTGATTCCTCCTATTTTTAAGTTGTAAGAATAGCGTTGCCTTATTCTATTTGCCACTGAAACAGAAACCTGGTCCTCTTTAAAACTGCACACATTTTGATTCTTTAAGCCATGCAGCGTTTGGTTCTCCTGAAAAACATGACTTTTTTTGCAAACCCTTCATACAAAATAGCATCTATTTACAACCTAAAGCATAAAAAGACCAATGGAGTAGTCCTTTCAGGCATCTGACTCTACAAATTAAATGTTTGAACATTTATTAAAAGGCATATGAAGGTCAATTTGACTAAATCTCAAGCAATTTCATTGTAAATACAAATAGTGAATGAAAGGGAGAATATTATGTTTTACTGCATATTATAAGTGCATGCATGGGTTAGATTTCGACCTCTCCGGCACCTGCAGAAATCACAGTGCATATTTGTCTTTTGATAGTAAAATAAACATTTACTCTCTTGTAATGTCACAAGGAATTTTACAATTACTTGAGATTTACCCCAAAATAAGCCTTTTCTTTAGTCCGAGCTAAAGTTTGGAAGCAACCGGTGATAACCGGACAGGCTAAAACTGTTTTTTCAAGACTTAGTAGCATTTTATTCAGGAGAATACGATTTTGGTTCAGGTCTGCTTGTATAGCAGCAGTTTGTAGTTTCCCCTTAAAGAATATAATATTTCCAGCTGTTATAATGCATACCAAGTGATCAGAGATTATAAATATTGATAGATTTGTTTGCGAGATCTGAGATCCTCTTGATGTCACTGAGACTTTGAGGCACATTTTTTTCATGGCTGAATTGCTGTGCCAAGTAACTTTTTACAGACTATGAAGCCACCACATTACTTCTCATTTTCCAGGACCTCCTGATCCCATCCTCAGGGTCCTAAACCTGATGATTAGTGAATAGACTCAGTTCAGGAATTATCATACCGATGGCCTCTAAATTTCACCACATGCAAAAACAATTTTTTTTAGCTAGAAACAACATTAAAAAATGAGTGTATGCCTACTTTGGAGTTAGTCTTTATTAACATCCGTTGCTTTAATGGTGCACTTAATTTATTTTGTACAAAAATCAATAAAGGAATCACTCAGCGAGATTGTATCGCTGAGTGAAAACATATATTTCTCCTCCAGAAAGTTTTTTTTAGTGTGTTGATTAAAATGTAAAGTTAAATTCAAACTATTCACGAGCAGTATGCTACAATTACGTATATTTTAGGATAGGTCATTTTAATTGAACACATATTTAATACATGCTATTAACGATATAAATGCGTATTAATCAAGGCAGCGATGACGCTTGGCGTCCATTATCATAGCCTGCTACTTATAAAATAATATTTTTTTTAAAACGTGCAGTTTGGGGATTTCTTTCAAATGAAACCCCTCTTAATATCATCTGTCCGTTAAAAAACTTAAATTGACTATAGAATTATGCTATTAAAAATGTACATATAGAGTCATTGACATTTCTTCGGTACACTATAATTCACAATCTCAAAAACTAAACCAAAAGTATACGCCAGAGATGACTTATACACGGTGTATAATGTGTTTAATGATACAAATGTTTTACATCAAATCAGTGACACAGAAAAAAAGTTTGTTTCAATGGTTTGAAACTTTTTTCTGATATGATAAAAAGTGTGAGAACTTCATTGATATATTTTAACTGAATAAACTATAGTGGTCTACTACGTTCGCATTTTCCACGCTCATTAAAAAACAAACTTACATTTGTTAAGCCTATAATTGAAGCTACTTTTCTAATCAAAATGCCTCCCAATAACAGACAAAACTATCTAATAAACACTCGAATATAAAATTTACTTTTGTTCATGTTAGCACGCAAACATCAATCAATACCAACTGTATAGATGTGGGTGTTTTACCGACCTATTATACTCTATAGTGTAGGCTTCAACCTATTGATGGCTTAAGATAGGGTGAAGTGTGAATATGTTTTGTAAAGACAAACCCCACATTTTTGTGACGATAAGACCTGATAAAAGCAAGCGCTGACCTTCCGGGCCTTTTACAAATTGACTGACAAGGTAAACTGAAACACCCAAGATCATATTGTTGGGAACATGATGTCACGGGTCTCAGAAAGAGTCAGCGGAAACTCACTCGTTAGTGCTATGACTACATAATAATGTTGTAAACAAAGCTGTAGCTACCCGCAAGTTGAAATGAGTGATTAGATATATACACCAATCAATCAGAATCAGCTCCCCATTCACTGATTCTCTTTGTAATAATAAACATGACATGTGTTGATGTGTAGCGGGTTGGAAGAGTTACCTGACCACTGTCCCTTCCAGGTGTGTGAGTGAGATTTTGTGGTTTTCATCCAAGGGAAAGGGAGGTGATATCTGCCCTGTTCGCCCGTGTCTCCATAGCCTGCAGCCGGCGGGAGAGGCCGCTGCTGGAGCCCCTGGGGATGGTGGAGCGGAGGCACACCCGGATCCTCCCGCATGGGTAGACTATACGAGGGGGCAATGTCGGCAAGGCTGGCCTGCTCCAAGGCTCCCATGGACGGCGGTGTGTAGACGGAGTGCACCTGCCTGCTCATGTAGAGGCAGGGCGGCGGGCTGTGGCTGTAGTCGTCCCCCTGTGATCTCTGGTAGGCACAGGAGTCTTTAAACACCTGAGAAGGATAATAATGATCTTCCCGATTCATGGCTTCCGAGGACCCGCACATGTACCGTACCTGCATGCGCCCTTTCTCGGCGTGGACCTTACTGCTCTACCTGACTGGCGCAACTGCGAGGCCCCCACGGCTCCACACAGGTGTGTCACTCTGCCACCATGTGACTCTACAGCACCAAAGCCATTGGTTTCCCTGTTTGCAGACCTGGAGCCATCAGTTTCCAGGATATTCTGCAGCGTGTGGGACTGTTGCGTATAGTGCGTAAATCAATGCTACTCTGTAAATACCGCAACGTTTACCTGGCGCCCACCTGTGTTTGCCCCCGCAGCAGCAACAGGCGGTGAAGCAGGTGGATCTCTGAGACCCTGCCTCCAGAAAAAAGAAAAAAAAAATGCTGAAGCTCTTGCGCGCACAGCGGAAACTTGTTTCTGAATTGTTTAGAATTGTCCTCACACAATATGTCATCGACACATTTATATGGAGATATATCTCTGGTCTGCACTCGGCGGATGAATCGATATGTATGGGCGCAAACATTGGTTGACCTGCAAGATAAGAGACCTGCATGGAGAGACAGTTGTCTTGGAAACTCGGATGAAAAGCTCAAATCACCATAGTCTGTTTCCACAACCTTTTTTCTTCTTCTTCATGTCTACACTTTTCTGACTTTTAAAATATACCCATTACACTTCTGTAAATGCATCATTTAACACGGCCCCAGCGGTCCCCGCACACGGAGCCGCTGCACTCTCGCCGTGTTTGCTGGCCATTAGCATCCAGCAGGTGTGTGCTCGCCCCATTAGACAACAGCTCTCGTGGTTCACCAATTAAGGCTGGAGTGAGCAACAGAACTCAATTAACCGGCGTGCGCGTGAAGCGCGTCTCCAAAGATCTACGCGATCACCTCGCACGTTTATGCAACGTTTTGGGCCGTTTGCCACATGATCAGAGTGACTTAGCTATTTTTCATGTAAATTGTAGGCCTACATGACGACTTTTACCCTGATAAGAGTGTATCAATATAGTCTATTTGCTCAGAGTTCTTCAAAAGCAATTATGGCACTTTCCACAGTATCTTAATGGGGCACTCAGCGATGCAATAAAGTTCAAGTAAACCAATTCTATAGAAATCACCCCCTGCACTATGGCTTAATGGTGTTTATATTTGATCGTTCTTCCAAAGAGGAAGGAAACAGTTAACCCAAGCTACGCTCCACTGCAGTGGAGATGGACAACAGGATTTATGAAGCATGAGGGGCGTTAAATGCATTTAGCTGACTTTCCAGATACTGAATTTGGCATAATGCTTAAGCGAGTAGTAATGCATTTTGAATTTAGTATATAATAGATCTATCTCGTGGTAATCATGACCACAGAGAATGGGTGTGGAACAATAAAAAGAGTGCATCTTTACACACGTGGAGACAGGCCAAATGGATGAGAAAGATATAAAAAGCAACGCTTCCATCTGTTGGCCTGAAACCCTGGTGACGCCACTAAAACACATGGAAATATGTATGCGAGTTTAATCACTGGATTATCACAGTAAATTATTGTTATTATGGCCTTACTGCTAATAATCCCTGACCAGTTGTACACAAGGACAAACGAAGGAGTGTCAATAAAAACAGATTTTTTTCTTCTCTCCTTTGACAAACAAATTTGTTTCCGATAGCCGGTACGCCTATATACATGTCCAAAAAGCTGGACACGCGATAAAATGTGCTTACCCAGTGGCGACAGCCGCATGGCTTATGTAAACATTATGATGGGTGAATAATGACAGAAGATTGATAATGACCATATAATTGAAATCAAACCTCCTTCACTGTAGGTACAACATAATTACACCAGACCATGAGTCATGTGGAGGGGAACAACAATGTTGGCTTTAAAAAGTTGTCCAATTGAAGTGGAAAATCTGAAAGAAAAAAAAACATTAATCGTGACTATGGCTTTATGAGCAATTTAAGTTGAATCAAATAAACATCATGAACTACCCTGTATAAACATGATCTATCATCAGGAATAAAAACTTGAATAATCGTCTTCTCAGACCGGTGCATAGGACAGTTCTCGCAGTCTGCCAGCAGTTCTGTGAGGTGCGTCCGCTGGTCAGTGAGCAGTGGCAGGAGTGTCCACCTCTGTGCAGCCTGAACAGGGAGTGGCCTCTGTAAAATCAGTGTTCTCCCCTCGACAGAAGTCTTTATTCATGAAGTCTCTCTTTGCTTCGGTTCTGGCCATCCCTTCCATGTCTCCCGTCTCTGTTGTCTTTGTGTCTGTAGCTCCTCTCTTTGTCTCTCTCCGACTTCTTATCTTTGTTATTGCAGCTGTCCCTGTGTTGGTGTTTATGGTCTGCGTGGCCTCCTCTACTTCTGTGATCTCTGGGAGGTGTTCTGCTGCGGTTGCGGCTTCTGTCCGGGGAGTCGCTTCTCAGGCGCCCTCTCGTGGCGGAGTGCCCGTCTCTGGACTCAGCGGTGCGCGGCTGCAGGCCAGTGGAGCGCAGGGTGTTGAGGAGGAAGCGCTTGTTGGTGCTGCGCAGGGGACACTTCAACCTGACAGCAGAGTGAACAGACACACTTTTAAGCTTGGACACTTATCTCTGAGACCTTTGGATGGTAATCTCGGGCTTCTAGAAGGTGTTATGTCTTTTCATTTAAAAAGGCCAAGCTGATTAATACCCAGGTATTTTACATCCTTAGTGGAGTTCAAACCCAATAACCATGAAACCAGATCACAAAACATGTAAAGGTTCTTCACAAGTTGGGCTGTAGCTACCACTGGGGACATCGAGTTCATGTTCTCATGATTTCTTTCTGGGAATTTTGAGGGTTTAGCAACCTGGAGGGAGTTACACTGATGATCCTGATGAATCCTGGCTATGACCCTGCTCGTGCCATCTCTTAACAGGAATGAGACTGGTTTCCAGTACTATATATTGAATGAACTGCAACACAAACTAAAGTTAGAAACACTCAATCCTCTGGGGGACTTTGTGTGTGTCTGTATGTGATAATGATTGATTTGTGTGACTGAATTGTCTTGTGTTGATATTACACAGGAAAAACGGGTAATTTTTTCGGAGCTACTATTATTTTCCTCTAAAGTAGTAATATTTCATCATTTGGGAGCATAATTACTAGCCATAGCCAGTAGACTAGGAGCAAATATTCAGAATTGAATCTATTGAAGTAAAACAGCGTGACCACGCCCACCACGGTTACAATCATTTTCAAGAGGTTAAATTCTGTTTCCTCCGCCATGAAACCTCTCGCTACGCTGGAATGAGCTGACGGTTTATGGGATGGAAGAGAGCTGAAGGGAGTTGAATTCAATTCTATATCGAATTGGATTCTATATAGCATTCTAGAATTGAATCAAATTCTATATAGAATTCTAGTAAATTATCATCATGTAGAGTTAAATATAAACACTGAATAGAGTCAAAAATACTCTGAATTATTAACTCTGAGGCAGGAGTAGAATTTACTCTATTTAGACTGGGACCAAATGTTATATTTTTTTCGAGTAATTATTTTTCAATTTGAGTAAAATGTACTTTGACAAATTTACTGTGTATGTATGCAATTGGTTATCAGGTGTTTTTGGTAAACAAGATATTGATCTCAGGTAAACTCCCTGAATAAACCAACTAATAACAATCCATTCAATTTGGTTTTACTTTTTAAATAACACATTATGACATTTTGGTGGGTGGGTTATAACTACACAAAATACCATTTTGACAAAACATTAGTAAACTCAATATAATAATGTCCATTTCTCTGATCTGGAACAATATGGTAAAAACATATTCTGTTTTCCTCAAACATATGTCATATTACATGGAGCAATCTTTTGCACTAGGTTTATTGTTATTACAGTTATTTTGTAGGTTTGTCTCAGTGTTTGTCAGTATTGTTGAGTCTTATTGTGAGTATGTATCATTATCATTGTAGTATTATAAACACATGTACATGTAGTGTACCCTGGCAGAGCAGCTACAGTGTAAAACACTTATCTGAGGACATAAACAAACAAACTAGCTGAGAATATAGCAAGAAAACAAGACAATGTGACCACAGACTAAATCGTAAAACACTACAAATATGCGACACACACAAGGAACAAAAACTGCCCCAGTGTATGTAGCGAGGCAGATAAGTAGCAGTCAAGTGTCCTCAGATGACAGATGTGTGCAGGCGGATACAGATGGCATGCCAAACATATTGCTCACCATCCTGCAGGGCCCATGGTCTCTGCTCTCACTCGAGCCCTGTCCGTCTCTTTTAGGAGCTCCTCCACTGCACGCCTACATAGATAAATAAAGACATACATACACATGGGTCATGTCAAGGAGAGGAAATTGGGAGAAGTTGAGGACAAAGATAGCACGAAACCTCAAGGGGGGAGCCAAGGGGAGAATAATTTAATTAAGTGAGAGGAAACAGACTGATGCAGGGTGCAGAGGAGAGAGTGATTCATTAGTGAATGAATGAGGGACAGCGGAAGTGTCCTACTTTGACCAGAGTTGCTGAATCAGCAGAGTATCAGCAGAGGAGACTCACTCATTTAGCCGACCTTTAACCGCCCAGCGGAGACAGTTAATGGTGACTGTGTTAGTGGAAGGGTTTCCTTACAGTGACAACACACTCGTCTTACAACACAGTAAATACAACAGCTGTCAACCAGAATTATCCAGCCCCTCTGATGGAGGAGGTGTTACGGTTTTGTGAGAAACTTGCTACAAGTGTTAGCAGCTGTTACACGTTAACTGAGGATAAACAGCAAAATAGTGACATACTTCTCCAGTTCATTGTCTTCTGCCATCGCGGCGCAATTAACTGCACGTTGGAAAGACGTAAAATCGACTGAAATCGATGATTAAATGTTAATCGACGCTAGCACTCATCTTGCTGTTTACTTCTCCGCGAGGTCCTTCAACCAAGGACCCTGTTATTTAAGCTGTCCTTAAAGATGCCTGATAGTTTCCAACAGTCACTTTCAAGTATTTTTTGTTACAAAATACCTAAATTATTGGATCAAAAATAGTTTAAACGCTTAAAATTCCACTTGGATATTTAAGTTGTGTTTATCTACGCAGTTTAAATAAGTTACCCTAGTAAAAACGTCTCACAAATAAAAGTCCTGTTTCTTAGTAAGAAAAGGTGTTGTATTTTCAGCAGCATGTGCTGTATGAAAAATAAAACTAATAAAACTAGCACCTATTAATGACTCACCTGCTAGAGAGATTTGTATTAATATTAAATAAATGCTTTATTATTGTACTACAAAGCAATACTATAAGTTGTATTAAATATGCCATTACAATTATATAAGAAGTCCTTCACTAAGAATGTGATTTTACTGACATACTCAAACCTTAAATCTATCACAAAAAAAACAGTTTTGACTGTTTATGGCCGTACAATTCAACCATTAATCTTGAAACAGCATCACCATTAGAGAAAACCCCTAATGTGCAATATTAAATTGATCAAAAAATGCTACATATAAATTTATGGGACTAAAATGTACAAGCTTATACATGTTTGCATCAAATAATAGTCCTAATGTACATCACAGTAATGTAAAAGAGGTGAGTGAGGGTCAAGAAATCCCATTTTAGAGATTTGTTTTGAACAGGCTGTTTCGAAGCCACCTCTGATTCTGCTCTGGAGTGGCAGCTTCAGGCCCCGCCCAGCCGCGTTGACGGACAGCAGTGGGCGGGGCCAGCGCCGCCAAAGGCACGGGGGCGTTTTCGTGCGGGTTTGCGGAACGGGCCGTTGCGGTGAATGCGTGATTGAGGTCCCGCAGCTAATATTCGTTCCCCTTTTTGGGGCCGGAGTGCACGGCGCGGAGGAGCAGCCGGAGCAGGTAATATCACATCTGCTCATATTTAGGGGCTGCATGAACGGTGTCAGTGTGTGGCTTGCTTTGCATTGATATTGGCATTGTCGCCTCATCTGTCCTAGCTTCTCCGCTTGTGGAGGCTGGGATGGAGACAGACAGATGGGAACAATAATTACAAAAATGCACTCATCTAATCAAATGTGTTCAACGCCTACGGGTAGCTAATGGATCATGACACTTCAGTTGGTGCGTTGCCAAGGTAAATCAGAACAATGACAGGGGGATAAATAATGGGAATTATCAATTATATCAGTGTCAGTTTTTGTTGTTAGCATTGCATGCTTAACTGTTGTGAAAAAACCTGCATATTGCAACAGACATTAAGGCCTGTTCTTGAAAGTGGCTAACAGCCATTATATTTTGTTTTAAGATAAGAGACGACGAGATGGGGGTTTACATGAATGTAGGCTAAGCCGACAGGACCTGAGATTTTAAATCTGTGGCCTAAAACATCATCTCATCTTATCTGAAAATGTCATTCCTGCAAGCGAGGTTGTTCATAGCTTGTCATGTGTTGTAAGATTAGATTGTCATCTCTGAAAAATGAAAAATGAGCAGAGACAGGTGCAGGGCCAAGACTGTTATTTATTAATATAGACAGCAGTAGTGCAAAGACAATAACAGCATGGCCTTGGACTCTCACGCACACACAGTAAGACTAAAAGAGAGATAAGCATTTGCTCGTCTTCCTCTGACTTGTGTAAAAGAATCTGTTGCTACAGAGTCCAGCTATGTTTAAAATAGATTTAAGTGCTTTTCATGGATGGGGCTCTAAACTGCTGCCACAGTGAAAACCTGAAGACTTTACTTATTGATAAAGACCCTTCGCAGGATCTGCTACCTAAAAAGCTCTTGTGCATGCGTGTGCGTGTGTGTGCTTTTTCTTTCGCTTTTGTAGACTTATACTTGCGTGTCTACAAGTGTGTGTGTGTGTGTGTGTGTGTGTGTGTGTGTGTGTGTGTGTGTGTGTGTGTGTGTGTGTGTGTGTGTGATGTGGTGATGTCACAGCTTTGTTATAGGAACAGAGAAGCCTTGTGTCCTCATGATTAATTCATGTCCAGCTGCGGGATAGAGACAGAAGCAGCCAGTCACACACAGACAGGAGCACGTACTTAAAGGATGCTGAAATAAGTAACTACCGGTCCGGTAGCCAAGGAGACAGGAGAGACAGGTTGTCACAGAAATGGGTAGCCACGGCGACGAGACGGGAAAAGCGTTGGAGAAAAAAAACGAACCAAAGGGGCTCTCATCATCGTCTCCGCCGTCTGACAAGCTTTCAGGCTGTACCAGGGAGGAGCAGAGCATCCTGCAGAGAGAAATGCATCTGTTGTGTGGCTCCTCTGCATCCCTCTCCGGCTACACTCTGAATGTCAAGCCCCACTGAACAGAACAGGCTCCAGGTCGTCATGGAGACAAGAGCAGACCCCCGCTGGAACAGAGGCAGGTAGTCACTGAGGCTCGGCCGGCCCGCTGTGAGCCGAGGCACGCCCTCTGCTGTCCACTGATTGCATCAGGCCCACAGGGGCTCGGCTAATAGAGCGTCTGAAGGTCTGAATGGCTTTGGATGTGAAACCCTGTGGAAGTGATCAGTGCACACTGGGGACGCTCTCTCCTCGCGGAGTGCTGTATTTCAAGACTCTGCTTTAGGCATGTTCTCTTTCTGTTGCAGTAAAAAGACTGAGTGCATCTACTGTACATGGCCTGGACCAAAAATAAGTTTGCTGTGGGGAATGTGTGAAGAGTGAATACTATTTTTCTTCTCTTCTTTGTTTTCATCCCTTTCATGGACTCGGCTGCCTTTCAGAGCCTCACACATCCTCTCTCATTTTACTTTTCTTGTTTTGTGCCTTTTTCAGATGGCTACATCCCATTACTCTCTCTTGCACCTCTTTGTATTGCCTTTTCTTCTTCCTAGCTCTGCCTCTGCTCCTTTTAACCCCTGGCTGGCACTACTTTTCCTCTCTGTTGCTTTCCCAATCCCACTTCCTCTGATCTGTGTCCTCTCTCTGCCTCAATCCCAGATAATTCCCTCTCTGTGGAATTGGAAGATTGCAGCAGGCGAGAGCAAAAGAGAGATTATACTGCCAGATTAGTGGACAGGAGCAGCAATACATAATCTCAGCACACTCACTGACACACACACACACACACACACACACACACACAGTGCCACTCTCGATCCCGTGCAGACACGTGGGTCCACGTGCACAAAGCATTTGCCACATGAATAAATGCACAAGCACATAATCAGACACTTGTTGTTTTTCTGTAACAGCTGTTTAACCCTCTTTCGTTGCCCTCTGACCTGCAGGGTGATGAGCCATCAGCCACTGGGGGGCATCTGTCCTCTCTGCGACTTCTTCATCCTGTGAAGCTTATGGGATAGGAGTGCGTGTGCCCCTTCCCAAACACTGCAGCACCACTGGAGTCCTTTGTGCCAAAGCTGAGTTGTGTCGAAGGAGCAGAGATGGGCAGCCCAGGCTGCGAGGTGGGTCCAGCCGGGCCGGGGGAGCCAGCCTTGGAGGCTCTGTGTCCCGAGTGTGGCCAGATCCACCGCAGCTGGGAGAACCACCTTTTCAACTACCGTCTGGAAGTGGACGACGACCTGGTGTGCCACATCTGCCTGCAGCCGCTGGTGCAGCCGCTGGACACGCCGTGCGGACACACCTTCTGCGCCCGCTGCCTGCGTAGCTTCCTCCAGGAGAGGGACTTCTGCCCGCTGGACAGGACGCGGCTGCAGCTGCAGGCGTGCCGCAGATCCAGCATACTGGTGCACAAGCTGCTGGACAAGCTGTCCGTGTCCTGCCCTTTGACCCCCGTCTGCTCCCTCAGCATGCCACGATGTGACCTGGAGGCACACCTCAAACACAGGTAATAAAGCGTGCGTATACACATATAGATTTGTGCTTTGTATGTGTGCAAACAAACACACACACACACACACACAGATCAAACACCGTGCATACACTGCAACCACAATTTCACAAGCCTTGAATCTGTACTGTAGCTTTGTTGTAGCTGCTTTTGAATGTATCAGACAATCAACAAAGACAATGGTGAAAGGATTAGTCAATGTATAATGAGTTGATTGGCAACAAATTAGTTAATGTTCACTTATTTTACTTTACAAAGATGCCAACAATTCATTGGCTCTATCTTCTTCTCAAATGTAGTTATTTGCTGGTTTACTTCGTCTTCTGTGGTAGTTAACTTGTTGGTCGGAGTAATCAAGCAATTTGAAGTCATCACTTTGGGCTCTGGGAAATTGCAACATCTTTTCTCGGAAATGTTCTCGACTGAACCATTCAACTATCAATGTAGAACGTAATTGATTAATTAATTGCAGATGAAGACAACTCTAGTTACCTTCTATATAACCCCTCCATCCTCACGATTGTCTCGTTTTGCCGGGAACCTTTGGAGATATCCTAGTTCTTAGTCCAGAGCGGTTAGACTTACCCGCGATCCTTCACCTGAAGGGTTTCACACTTTGGCTTTTGGCCCATTTGGACCAGGTGCTGTGAGACCATGTGGGGATTATTGGGCTGTAGGTCATGTGACGGGGGATTAGTGGTTCCCTACTGCAGTCATGGGTTGACTGACCAGGAGCTCCATAGTCTCATTCTGCAATCATGCTGAGCAACTTCAACACCAGAGACCTTTTCAACCATTTCTTCTGTGAGACAGCCAAAGGCAACCCTGGCCTGTGGTGAGTCGAGCCTGAGTCAGCGTGACTTGGGATGCCACAAACCTTCCTCTCACCGGTTTGCTCTAACCTTCCTTTTGTGTGCCTCTCAATTTCCTTTCTTTCTTGCTCTCTTTCTTGCTTTCTCTGTTGCCATGATGATGTGTGTGCAATTGTCTTTGTATCAGAGTAATTATAGGGAAACCAGGTTCGGCTGTTTTTGCTTTTGCGTTGATGGAAACTGTGTACATTTTGATTATGAGTTCAAAATAAGTGTAAAAATACAAAAATATATTCAGCACATAGCAATTAACTTTGCTTGGTACAAAAGAGAGGTCGACCGATAGTGGATTTTTAAAGGATGATATAATATGACAGTTGGGCCACTATCTGAACCCAGTTCCACCGATAATGAGAGTTTGTGACACGTCATATCGGCGAGGATTAATCAGTCGGCCTCTAGTACAAATATTTTGGTCAGAATATGCTGTAATGGTGTAACCAGTAGCTATAGTTGTGAGGACTAATATATTAGTGTTATTGATCTGGGAGCAAACTTCTATTTGTTAATCTTTTAAAAGATGGTGTCTGTTGCGAAAGAGCATCCATTTGCTTATTTACTGGATATCAGGTGACCGCCTAACACCTCAGTTAAGTCCACGAGATGTTCCTTAATAAGCTCACACTAACAAGCTATTACTAGGAAGGTGTTAAAAGCTTTTCTAAGTCATTTTTTTAAGCCAGTGAACTGACTCGGTTAATAACATTAGTAACGCAGCAATATATGTCTACATTTAGCTAAATGTAGCTCACATTAGCCACCGTAAGCCACACGGTCACACCAGGTCAAAGAGGCTTTAGCAGCAAGAGCTATCTAAGTGACTATGGGTGTGTTTCATTTGTGAGAAGAAAATTGTTTCAAAATTCACATCTTTGCACTTTAAGAAACGACAGTTTTCTCATAGTTCATTTTGCAGCTGCAGCCAAATCAAACGTTACTGTCAACAGTCTCCTTGTTAATCAATCACAGCTCAGCGAAGGTTGCGCACGTCATGTGGGTATAGAGAAGACAAGGAAAGATGGTTTGAGACCGATCAAACAAGGTCACTGTGAGGACTAACGTGACATTCTTTAGTAAAGATTAAAACTCTGGCCAACGTGGGTTTGCCAGACTTAAGGTCTAAGATAACAGGAGCCAAGAGAGGGAATCGGTCACTGGACATTAGATTAAAAGACGAGAGTGCCAAGCCACAGTGTTCCACCATGGTCAAGGTGGGCTGGTTGATCTTATTACTGATGGTGTGTACATTTTGTCTCTCAAAACTGTTTTTCCCTGGTCTTGATGGGAAGCGTCAAAGGTCGATGTGAAAGAGAATTATTACATTAGGCCACATAGCAGTACAACATCGCTTGTTTTTTATTTTAAATATTGCAAGAGCAAAGAATCGTGGGACAGCAATGTCAGTTTTCCCATGGTCCTGTTTTCTAAGAAGTAAGGAAATGAAGAGAAGAAGCATTTAAATTATTTAACCAGCTTATAGCTGCCACTTGGAGTAAATACTTCTTAGTCAATTACGGGTGAGAGCACATTGATCCCTTGTGTCTGTCTGTGTTTATTTTTAATTGTCTTACAGTGAAGACTTTCTATTTGTGGGACATAATTGATGCATCTGTCTCCACTTTGTTTGTTTTCATGGAAAGAAAAGGCTTTTGCAACTGACTTACATGTCATTAACCAATTAGTTAAGTAATTTATAAAGCAGAAATACTTAACTTATACTGATTTTAGCTTCTCAAATGTGAATGTTTGTTTCATACCCTTGTCAAAAAAAACTATCTTTAGGTTTTGGACTGTTCGTTGGTCGAAACCCTAACCCAAACTCAAGAGTCATGGATAGTTTGGAAACATTTTCACTATTTTGTAGTTTCAATTAATTGTGTAGTTTCAATTAATTTTCTAAATAATTATTGGTAGAAAATGTGTTTTCACAACCTACACATGTGTAAATGTGTTTGACATGTAAAGCATATACACAATATACATATGGCAACAGACCTACATGTACAAATATGCCCTCATATACTTGTATCATCTTTAGTGCAGTCAAATGGATATAAAGAAATCAAGATATGCAGCAATTATATCAGTGACAGGTCATTGAGACTTCCTACAAAAATCACTTCTTCACTGAATCCCTCCCAGCTTGACGTGACCGTGCACTCTGACCTTCTCTAAGAAGGGGACACACAAAAAGAGACTCTCCCTGATGGGATCAGTTGCATCACATTAAATTAACTGATGCTGAACCTGATTTTCTTTACACGTCAGATGGACTAACAAACTGACGCCTGTTGCTTGGTGAAAGGTGTCCCGGGACGAGGTGTCAGCAGACCAACGTGGAAGGCCTGCGATGTGAGAGCGGGGATGAGGGGGCGATGGTGACCAGCCCTCCCAGGTCGCCCCGCTCGCCACAGACAGAGCTGAGAGACCGCACACCCTCTCCACCCTCCGGACCTAATAACACCAGCGACAATGGGCCCGTGTGGACAGACGACGCCGGCCTCGACAACCCTGCCTTTGAGGAGAGCACGGAGGAAGAAAGTGAGTGGCTCCGCTGGTCTTGTAGGAAGTGAAGGGATTTAGATTGCGACAAAAAAACGATGAGAAACAGAAGAAGTGGCATCCAGGTCTTCATGTCCCTCTGTGTTTAGGTGTGGTCGGGTTGGAGTGTGTGGTCCCCAGGGCGAAGCGCCCCCTCAGTAATCCCTGCATCCACCTCCTCCGCTCTGTCAGCTCCACCTCCTCTGGCTGGGACTGCCCCGAGTCGCCGCCTCTCTCCGCTGAAGAGGGTATGACATCACTTCCTTCATTTATCTGAGCATCTTCCCGAGGGGCAGAATACTAGAGATCGGAGATATTGCAGCTTCTTGCATTGTAAGCGCTGTAATCTTAGACGACAGGAATAATCACATTCAGCCAACATTCGGAAGATGTTGCAATTAGATGTTTAAAATGCAGCTGTGTAATGTGATCTGTTTGTCCATAAAGGATGTGTGAAGTTGCCCTCGCTTCCTGAAGGAGAGATAACTGCCATAGAGATCCACCGGGCGAACCCGTATGTTGAGCTGGGCATCAGTGTCGTCGGGGGAAACGAGACGCCTCTCATCAACATTGTGATTCAGGAAGTGTACAGAGACGGGGTCATTGCACGAGACGGGAGGCTGCTGGCCGGGGATCAGCTACTGCAGGTAAAACCCAACAATTCATTTGGCTGCTTTGGGGCTTCATTTGAACTATTAGGTCCACTATGGTTGTTATCACGCAATAATTGGTTAACAGTAGCTATTATGGCAGACAGTAGTCCATATTATTGTATAATATAATAGTATTTATTACCTTTTGTATGTATCTGAATGATTCTTTTATATATTCTTTCTTTCCTATACCTCGCAAAATATCTTGTTCACTGTCCGGTAAATCAACTGTTTATTATTATTATTCTGCCTATACTATTTAAAGGTACTCTAATCAATATGTTTATATTTATAATGCATCACATGACTACTTGTGTGTGAGAGGGGTTGCTCATAAAGTCAAATACACAGAAAGTGAGCATCTAGCTCTGCAGCTCTGAGGGGCATTTTAGCATCTGTTTTGGCTTTAAGGCCCACAACTTTAATGTTTTGTTTCACTCTCACCGCTTTCATCAACCTTATTCTCAGTCGCAGCAGACAGCTGTTTTCAGGAAGGCAGACAATCAAAGGCTGCCTGGTGAAGATAGTGGAGCATTTAGCAACTAAAGAACCAAATATTTTTCTCAAAACACAATCTGTGAGTGAATATTGGACTTACATTTGTAAGAAGACTTCAAATGAATGCTATTGTCATTGACCAAAAAATCTATTAATGCAGGCTTAAACCTTAAATAACCATCGTTTCCTCTGACTTATTTGTCTCCCAAGGTGAACAATGTGGACATCAGTAATGTCCCCCACAGTTTTGCCCGCTCTACACTGGCACGCCCCTGCACCACTTTGCAGCTGACTGTGCTCAGGGAGCGTCGCTGTGCCTCGCGGGCGCCTCCCTCCTCTTCCTCCTCCACCCCGGCTGTGCCGCACGCCCCTTGCTCCACCCCTGAGGGCGCGCCGTCCAGCCCCGCTACCCTGAGAATCACCCTACACAAGAGGGACACAACAGAGCAGCTTGGCATTAAGCTGGTGAGGCGAACAGATGAGTCGGGAGTGTTTGTGTTGGATCTGTTGGAGGGAGGCCTGGCAGCGAAGGATTGCAGACTGAGGAGTAATGACCGAGTGTTGGCAGTCAATGACCAGGACCTACGCCATGGCACCCCGGAGCAGGCTGCTCAGATCATACAGGTGGGGGCTTCATTTGGTCATGAAGGCTTCTTTTGGTATTATTTAGAAGGAAAAACATGAACACCAAAGTAGGAAATGTGAGTGAGAAATAAGATCCCTAAAAGACTCAAACTCTGTCTTCCTAGGCGAGTGGAGAGCGAGTCCACCTGCTGATTGGCCGACCCACCAAACCAACTCCTCCTCCTCCGCCAAAATCCAGCTCCACCAGAGACCTCTACTGCCTTGATCACTTCCTGCCTAACCACAGCTCTACCCCGAGCCCTGTGCCAATACACCTCTCCCGCACCAGCACTCACAGAGTGAGTCAATGTGTCGTGTGTGTGTTTGTCCACATGGGTCAGATTGTGTGTTTTGGGGGTATTTTGACAGTTAACGGTATATGATTTTGCAGAACCAACATGTAAGTGTTTGCATTTTAACGTTACGTTGGAGGAATGTAGTTAAAGATGCAGTGTGATCAGGGCTCATTATTTTAATTTTTTTTTGTTAAAATATAAATCTAAATAGTATTAAAAACACCATTTTCTTTTCTTTTTTTTACTTTTAGGGACTCGTCTGCATTTCCCCCTAGTTTTCGGATACTTTTTATTTAATCAGTTTGAACAACTTGTCTCCTTAATGTTTGGTGAAAATATGTAAAAACTGACTACAAGTAAGGAGGCATTTTCTGTGTTAGTGACTGAAACGGTGTGTGTGTGCGTGTGCGTGTGTGTGATTATACTCAGGACCTTTCCCAGTGTGTGACCTGTAAAGAGAAACACATCACTGTGAAGAAGGAGCCCCTCGAGTCTCTAGGCATGACTGTCGCAGGAGGGCGGGGTAGTAAGAGCGGGGAGCTGCCCATCTTTGTGACCAGCGTCCAACCACATGGCTGCTTGTCGAGGGACGGGCGAATCAAACGAGGTGAACACTCCCTCCGAAATGACAAGAACAGGACCAGCTCAGATAGAAAACATTGCATCAGAAACTACAGCGTCTTCTTCCTCTCTCATCCAGGTGATGTCCTGCTGAGTATTAACGGGCAGGACTTAACGTACCTGAGCCACAGTGAGGCAGTGGGCACCCTGAAGGCCAGCGCTGCCTCGGCCTCGGTGCAGCTGCGGGTGCTGGAGGTCAGCATGGTGGATGAGAACGACCCTGACGAGCTGCTGCCTCACACACATGACAGTGACTTTGATGCCAACTGGTCCCCTTCGTGGATCATGTGGCTGGGCTTACCCAGGTGAGCTGAAATGCACTTTTGTGGTTATCAGTGCATGATATTGTTCGTCCATGTTAATTATTCAAATATTCAGGCTTAGACTGGAATTTGGGCTAATTGTTATTTTAAATTGTCTGGTTAGATAATAAAATATATGATTTATTTGTATATCATTATTATCATTATTTTGATAAATACAAATATGTTATGTTTTTTTTAAATAAAGGTATCATGGTATGTTCAACTGGCTAAAATATTTTTTTTCTTTAGATTTTACAAAATGTCTTTAAACAAGTTTGAAAACAGGTAATACTACCGCTCCGGCAGATATTTTCCACTACTTTTTAAAAGATTTTAAGAGTCACAATAGACACTCATTAAAAGATGAAGCAGCAACTTTGCTCCTTGAAGGGCAGAGACCATCTCTTAGTTAGTTGCCTCTGCTCTCTGTCCTCCTCCTGCAGCTACCTGCACAGTAGTCATGAGATTGTACTGCGGAGGAGCCACCCGGGCAGCTGGGGCTTCAGCATCGTTGGGGGATACGAGGAAAGTCACGGCAACCAGGCGTTCTTTATCAAGACCATCGTCCTCGGCACACCTGCGTACTACGACGGCCGCCTCAAGTGAGTAATCGGTTGTTCGTCACGTGACTGTCTGTGGCTCTTGTGGCTTAGCAGATAGATAAACTGTGACCTCCAGTTGCCGATTGATAACGGTGGCGTGATGATAGGCCACGCCTACGGAGTTTATTAGAAGAACAAAATCAAAACATTTCCGGTTTGGTTTCTTTTTTTCTGTGAAACAACTGCATGTTAATCATTAAAATTCAGTATTTTGACTCTAAAATGTTCAAACAGAGATTTTGGGTCCCACATCTGTGTGTCCGTTGTTGAAAGGTTGGAATATTCACTGTACAGTTAGTTTTCTATCTTAAAACAAATAGTTGTATTTGGTATTGAACTTGACAGGCATTGCCTTTTTGCTCTGTCATCAGCTATCTTATCTATTGTCATAATGCAAACAGCTACCAATAAGTTTGACATATAACATAACATGATATTAATGCATTATCTATCTTAGGTTACAAACAAGCAGTTCTGCATTTCAGAGAGGTTGAACATTTAGTGACTGTGAATGGAGACTTCTCTCGAGGATTAACTAATTAATCAGAACGTTTTACAATAAGATATATTTCTGTTCAATTTAATTTGCCACAACTACTGGGTTATAATTCACCCATGGGTCATCCTTTCTCTGTCTCACAGTAAAACAAAATAATGATGTACCATTACTTTCTAAAATAATTCAACACTAGGTCTATTTATATTTTATATTTTTCCTTTTGCCAACAAATCTGACCAAACCTCAACAATAGACCCTACTAATAAGTATTAGTAGCCAGAGCTTGACAATCCTTGGTGCCATTGAGCTTAAACACACCAATAAACTACATCTTTGCACTGCGTGACATGTTCGGTCATTATAATGAACACACTGTAGTTCATTTTCAGTCAAGCTTACATACACCATCCTGCTGTCAGAAATACTCACTAGAATATGAAGTGTGTTGGCTCTTGTTTAAGTGATTTTTGCTAAATATCTTTATATGACGTTCCATAGTGAAGAGCCGTTTGAATGGCATGTCACTTCAAGCCGTCAGGCTCCATTTATTTGACATACTGACTTGTGGTGTCTCCCTAGGTGTGGCGATATGATCGTGGAGGTCAACGGCCTGTCGACAGCAGGAATGAGCCACTCGGCGCTGGTGCCCATGCTGAAGGAGCAGCGCAGCCGGGTGGCGCTTACTGTGGTTTCCTGGCCCGGCAGCCTGGTATAGCCGCACCACACCGAGTCCACCCAGAATGTTCTATATTGGGAACGACCTTGGCCAAAGTGAACTGGTACACGCTACTGTACATCGCTCCATAACGGGCTTAATCCAGGACCAAAAGCATTCAGAACTGTAGTAGACCCAGCAGGACCAAGCCTGTCCTGTCCAGGTGGGACCTGATCCAGATCGTGGCACGTCACTCGACAGACTGCACTCACAAACACACTGCTGTGTTCATATGGTCATGTTGTCATCACTCCCGCAGGGAGAAATGGTACTGCAACTGTTAACAGGCGATCTGTGCTGTGTTCACCTCACCAGGCAGTTGTAGAATCCAGGGCTGTATTCAGGTGGATGCATCGTTGCAAGTAGAGATAGAATATTAAACTTTAAAAAGTAGCCTGTGATCCTCTGTCATCTAGAATAACAACCTGTAATCACTCTAGATTTTCTGCAACATCAGCGCTGCATCCAGCTGAATAAGCCTCGGGCCTTATTAGAAACCTGCCGCACCCGGGGGGGGGGTTCAACTGCCCGAAGGCCTCATCACCATGACAACCAGCTATCCCATCAGCTGGAGTTTTATACATGTGTGTGAATGTGTGTTCTGATTGTTTAATAAACATTTCCTTCCAAGGATTAATGGCTCCACAGCATGCTTTTAAACTTGGAGTGCAAATTGTCAGTGAACATGTTTGTATGAAAGATGGCTAGTATAGTGCTGTATTAAATTAGGATTTATTTTCATAAACAAAGTATATTAAACAAAGTATATTTAACAGAAATATTATGGGATTTACATCACCATTAATAAACACATCCAAGTAGATATTCATATAATGCAGCCTCAATATTTGTCATCCTATAAAGTTGTATTGTGCAGCTTTTCAGCAAGCTCGTTGGTCTCTGCTCGATTGGTTGCAGCTGCCAGTCGGACCTGCAGAGCCACACGCCAGGGCAGATTCTTTTTAGGATGCAGCTTCTGCAAGGGGGACAAAAATACATACAAGGACACAGACAAGACCAAGGGAAGAGAAGACAAATTTACTGTGGAAAAAAAAAAGAAAAAAGAAAAGAACAAAAGGTTTAGGACACATTACCTTCAGCTTTTTCTTTGCTGGGTCATGCACCACACCATGTCGCCACAGGCTCTCCTGATTAATAATGAGACCAGTTACCAAGTGCACTGCATCAGGAGCGCAATAGATCAAGGCAGACAAAATATCAAAAAAATCCCTTCTAGTGTGTCTAACCCTGTGGATAGTTTGTTTTTAAGCTGCCATTTTTAAATATCTGCCACCATCAAAGTACAATGAGGTTTACTGCAACCGAGTCAGTGCTGCTCAAAAACACTGAAAAATGTGTTTTAAAAGTTTAATATGCATTGAAACAATAGTTACCCTTACCTCTGTAAAATAGTTCCAGATACAAACTATTGTATACTGCAAGGCCAGATTATCATGGCTGCATTAAGTGTAGTTTCTAAGCACCACCAAGTAAATCTATTCTCCGTGTGTTGCAGCTAAGTGTCAATGTGCAGATCATGTCGAAGCCAAAACTATCAGCATGACCGCATCCCAGTAGATTGAGAATGATGTTTGTGCGTTGGATCAACACTAATCTCATTGAATTAAAGTGAAGGTTTACCTTCATGGCAAAGCTTTTCCTACAGCCATCATATGCACAGCTAAAGGGCTTCTTGCCCTCATGGTCTCCCAGGACATGGTTCTCCAAGTTGAAGCGGCGAGTGAATTTTTTACCACAATCTTTGTTTGGGCACAACAGCTTCCTCTGATCCATGGTGTGGACACGCAGCTCATGCTGGCGCAAGAACCATGCATTGTTAAACTCCTTTTTGCACTGTCCACACAGCACCTTGACTGAGAACAAAGTCATCAAAATACAGTTGCTTTGTGACTCAACTCACGAGTTGCACCACAACACTTTACAGCATTACACATTCATACCTTTATGTTCTTTTCTGTGCTTCAGATATTCTGTCCAGGTTTTTCCCTGGAAAGGACAGGCTTCATTCTCACAAGGGTAGCCTGCATCAGAGAGTTTTTGTTAAACAAATGTCAAAGAAATAAAGAGCTTCTGGTTTGAAACCAACCTGAATGCATTTTCTCATGATGCTTTAGTTTTCCATGAGAGGGAAATGCCCTTGTGCAGCCACTGATGGTACAACTACAAAACGAGAAATAAGATTTGAGAGGGACAAAAACAGACAAGTTTCAGTTCTTCTTGCGTCAGACATTTAGACACTCACGGAAATGGCAGAAGCTGCTGGTCGTGCTCACACTTGTGAGCTTTCAGTTGGTTCCTCTTGTTGAAATAATTTCCACAGCCCTCATGGTCACACTGAAAGACAACAGGAGCAAAAGCAAGCCAGTGCATCATAGTAAACTCTAAAGAGAAAATAGCCAGACAGAAGAAAACTTTAGGGTTATTGTACTTGATATTGCTTCTCCTGGCGCTGGTGTACTCGAGCCATGTGGTTCTTCATGCTGGCATTTGTGACAAAGTCCTCGGAGCATCCTTCAGCTAGACACCTGGAGACCAGAGCAGGTAACCAGTCAAAGCAAAACACCAAGGTTACATTTTACTATTCCCGGTCACTTCAAATAATAAATATAGATGCTTACTTGTGTGGTTTTTCCCCACTGTGATTGAGCGCATGTCTGGTGAGTTGATAACGAGTGCAAAAGCTCTTGTCACAGTTATCACAGGAGAACGGTTTCTGAAGTAAAAGGGAAACATTTGACACATAATCCCACCAACGTTAACTGGACAATCAAACACATCAACTGTTAGGATATGTCCACTTGTCCGTTCTCATGTCATGTGTTCTTTTTGGTTTACTAGTTCACTTACCAATCCTGTGTGTTTGCAAAGATGAGCCTCTAGCTTCCATGACTTACTGAATATAGCTTTGCAATCCAAAAAAGAACAGACGTAGCTTTTTTGACTTTGCAACCGCTCACCCATCTTTAATCAGAAATGTGGTGATGTGGTTAAAGACACCACTTGTAGTAAAGGTGCAGGACATTTATTGACCTACAACCAGCAGCTCACCTGTGCTTCATTTATCTGATTGGACTGTACCAATTAGAGCATAGAGGGGGGGTCCTATTTTACTGAAACTGAAAAATATGCGATGTATTTGAGATTTAATGATATTACTGCAATAAATGGATATGCAAAAAAAACTTGCACTCAGTTGTGCAGGAGTGTAGCACAGGTGATGCAACATGTAAGCTGCCAGAAAATGATTTAGCTCCCTGAGTTTAATAGTGATCCCACTGATATTCAGACATTATAAACTGTCATGACTCTTTCCTCCACATTGATTGATTCAGGCTTTAAAAACGTCACCCAGGCTCCAGGCAGTAGGATATGTGTCCCTATCTGCTGATCTGCTCTGTGTGTACATGTGGTGCGCAAGCAGGGAGAGAGGCGACTGTCTGTCTCCATTAATCACACACACACAGACTTTACTGCTCTAATCTTAATCTTATCAACGCTCCAGTATTGTTTTCTGATAGCTGTGATTTATTTTCTTGTCAGAAAATAGTCTTCAATGAGATCTTTGATGACCCACACATCTGAAACTATACCAACATTTCTCCGCTGTTAGAGCGACACTATGTTTAAGAGAAGAAATGGCACATTCTTTCTCTTGGAAATGGAAAATGTAATTCATAAGCAATGAGACCCACCATTGCTAAATTCAATACACTGAGGAGGCATGCTGCGACAGCCTAACTTGATCTAGTATGATCAGTAGCTAATGTTTAATAATGTTAGCTAACTTTAGGCACATTTTGCTGCATGACACTTTGCTCACTTTATGACCCTCCATGTGTAATATTTTGGCTAAATGCGGCACAGTAGTTAGTGTTCACGAAGGTCACACATAACATTAAAGCCAGACTAACTTCAGATGAACAGTATAGCCACTGTGGCCACAAGTAACACGTACAGGATACTAGTACATGCTAAAACTCTGTGTAACAGTAGAGTAACTGACTCAGTTACTAATGGTCATTTATGCTAAAACTACACCATTTGATTAAAGCAAACGGCTTTAAGCGAGACTATGTAACTTTTTTAATGGTTACATGCTAAAACATTGTGTAACCGGTAACACAACTCGAGAAAAGTCAATAAGTCAACAAAACAAACAGTTAGCATTATCTACTTAAAGTTCGCGAACATTAGCTAAGATTAGCCAACATAACAAACCAAACAAGGTAACAAGCCTGAAACAGTAAAAGCCTTTTAGTTTATTGGACTGAACAATGGTGTTTTTGTTTGTTTGCTTGTTTGAGAAGAGCTATTTTTTCTTTCAAAAATTAAAAAGGAGCTGCTTTAAGTAAAATAAGAAGCAGCATTTTTAAGGCTCTAGAAAAAAAACAGAGACTGACAATCCAATAACACTATCTGCTTGTCCAAACATTAGAGATACCCCTCTGAGCCCATGCCATGCTCTCATGTGAAACCTTTGACTGACTTTTGTGAATAAGGCCTATTGAGAGCCTGTTGGGCGTTACCTCGGTGCCCTCCCACGCTTCAGGTAAGCATGCCTGGGTCAGTTGACACCATTATCAGCCTCCTGCTCTTCTCATCCGGTCCCTCCCACCCCCTCCACCTCTGCTGTCAGGGTCAGGATCAATACAGCTGGCCCAATATCCACATATATATATGACCAAGCCTCCCTCCTGATAACCACACAGACTCTATCACCCCACCTATCACACACAGAGATACAGCATGCACTCTGTTTGGCCTGCTGTGGGATTTCCTTGTGCCTTTGTCAAAGCTCCAGGCCTTTCACACACACACACACACACACACACACACACACACACACACACACACACACACACACACACACACCATGTGGACATACGTTGTCTCACCCACGCTTTCATCACAGATATTACTTTCAAGACCACTGAGAGCCTTTTTTCTTCAGAGTAGGATGTATAAAGGATGGTGAGGCCATACAGAAAAGAAGAAAAAAAAACATTTTCTCATTATAAAGTAATGACATATCATATGTGGTGGATTTGTTAAGGTATTCAGTGTTTAATGTTACGCTACTACAGAGAAAAGTATTGTACATTTTACTCCACTGCATGTCTTATAAATACAATAGTTTTTCTGACAGTAAGTTACTTTAAAAATTAAGATTTTGTGAACAAACCTGAGTTTATGAAGAATGATGATAAACGTTAGAGATTTAACGCCCCTTTAAAAAATTTAAGAAATGTAATTAGCTCAAATTAGACCGGCCACAGCACTACTAAAACATGATTGCATCAACAAGAACAATAATCAAGTTGTCAGAGTGATTTTATTTACATCACCCAATACCATCACAAATGTACCTCAATTGCCTTTACAATCTTTATTATATGTAAATCATCATGCATATGTTAGAACACTTGGTCCATTCTGCATTACGTGTACGTTTGTGGATTATTTTAAGCAACCAGGACACTGTTTCTGGAAAATCACATTGCTGAAATGTTTCAAAGCTTTGAGCAGCACAAATTAAATCCCATTGATCTCCAACGTCCTCAGAGAAATCTCAGAGACTTAAAATGTCTACGTGTTTTGAGAAAAGGGCAAACAACATTTAGAAATTTGGGTGAACCTGCCCTTCATATGAAGGCCTGAAGATTGTGAAATTTCATGTAATGCAACATTTCCACACTCGAGTCCTCTTGCATCAGCGGTGTCCATATCCAATTATCTACTCTGTGTGTGTGTGTGTGTGTGTGTGTGTGTGTGTGTGTGTGTGTGTGTGTGTGTGTGTGTGTGTGTGTGTGTGTGTGTGTGAGTGAGTGTGTGTGGTTAATATGTAACACTCCGGGTCGATACGGCTGCTGGCTGAGCTGACAGACTCAATCTGTGTGTGTCAAACATGTGTGATTAAGGAGTTCATAGTGCTCCACGGCTTTTATCCACCATCCTCGTCTTTCTGCCATCCTCCCTCCCTCTCGCTTGCTTTCTCTCTCTCTCTCTCTCTCTCTCTCTCTCTCACCTCTGTTTACTTTTTCTCCCTTCAATCAGTAACTTCCATGAGTCAGTGCCACACATGACACTGGTGTATCTGTGAGAACACACACACACACACACACACAAAGGACGTACTGTAGATGTGGATATCATGCATAATGAGAAACTGTATAGATTCCATATTGAAACAATAGAATGCATGATTGATTTTCAATCCACAATTTTCAATTTGCTTTAATTGATGACATCAACCCTTGCTAAAAGCTGTGGGAATATACAAAAGTTAGAGGCACCACTCGCCTTATCTAAATACTATACGACTGAAATCCGGATCAATACCAAGGGCTTTGGCTGCCAACACGCTCATTGATTGATTGCATTTTATTTTTCCATCTGTTTTTTCCTGTTTCTCCTCAGCTTGTTGGATACTTATTACTCTGTTCTGATAAGACCCATGTCTGAGTTCCCTGACCTACAGGGTTGTGCGGGTGAAGGAAGACAACCTCTGCAGGTTTATCTCAACACCATTTTACATTCATTGAGAGTATTTTTCCCTCTTTTTTTTTATAGGACTTCGCTTCCTCCACATATATGGGAGATTGTCTTACTCCAAGAGAATTCAAGTAATGCTTCCACAGAAATTAAATATAATACTTACACTGATGGCGTTCTCTGTCCTGAACTACACACACACACACTTCATCCTGTCAGCTGCTCCCTATCTCTGTAAACTGGTCCTAATTTGTGTAAATATTGGGTAAAGTACTGAGGTGCGATGAGATAACCTATTTGTCACATAACCAGCCAGCCATTCAGCCTCCACTGATTAAACAGCAAACATCAAGTGGTCCACACACACACACACACACACACACACACACACACACACACACACACACACACACACACACACACTATGACAAGCAGGTTCTTCTTTCACACACACACACACACACAGGTATGACTGATATATGGATTTTGATTTTATTCAGAGAAAAATACTACGTTAAAAAAAACATAATTTCCTTGAAGAATGGAAGAATTTCACCAAAATGTTACCGTAAAAGATGAACCACTGTAACTTCTACGACTCATTCACAATCAACAAAAATGTTTTACAAAATTGAAGTTGATGAAATACAAATTTGTAGTCATGTCATGTTTTTGAGTTCAGAAGTGGATTTGACTGGTCTACAATTTAATAACTAAAAGTGAGTCTTTAAAATTGCCATTCTCCCTTGTATAAAATGTAAATTTTCCAACTCCCAGAATTGTTTTGACAAATCCTCAGACTGTCCAGTCAAAATTGTAGCTCCTTGAAGGCATTTCTTTTTATTGTAAATTATCCTGTTTTTGCATTTGATCTTGGAATGGAAAACCCTTTATGCTCCTCCCTTCAAACGTTCTATACAAATAATAAAATGATTAGTCTACCCTCCCAATACGACCTTGTGTAGCTGTAGACGGGGAATATCATTGTGGAAATTGATGTCTGCTCAACATCATAACACATGTTACTTTAACCTGTAACAAGTCATAGATAAACCAAAACTGTAATTATAATCAGAATCAGAATCATGTTTTTTAAATCTCCATATGTACTAACAGCTAAGGACAACAAAGCAACAATTAGACAGGACTATTATGTACACAAGTAGTGAAAAATAAAGGTATTTACATAAATATGTATATATATATATATATATATATATATATATATATATATATATATATATATACACACACATATATATATATATATATATATATATATATATATATATATATATACTGTATATCAAAACCACAAATAACCAACAATAAAATAAGAAATAATGTGATATAGTGTTCTGTCCGTAAACAATAGACATAGTGCAAAGAAATAAACACTGAATAATATACAGGGACTGGATGGTCGTTTGTATGTATAGGATTGATCTCAACAGTGATGGAAGTTATATACACATAAAACAATATCCTCCATAAGAGCAGCAGTGAATATGTTGGTGTTAGATGGTTATTGACAGTGTATGACAAAATATAGTTAACGATTCAATTAATCCCAATTTTGATCATCAATCGTCATAAC